>JAHLJT010009419.1:210496170-211096170 GCA_031308135.1 Acheta domesticus
TACACTGAGTACCACTGGGGTCACTAGAGACACCAGCTCTTTTCGGAAAAGAAATACAAAATAGCGGCACATTTTTACACTTTTTACACCATATTACATTTTAGGCTATTCCTCTAACTCTTATGGATATGCAAACAATTATTTAGTACGCGAAATTTGCATTAACAAATTATTTTAAAAATGAATACAATAGGCATTACACTGAAAAGGCAGAGTATTATGTAAAATTGACCGCATTAATCAAACTTTGACGTGCTAAATATTTATTACGCTTCTTGCAAATATCTTTAGAAGAATTATTTCTGCAAGATCGCTACTTTACAACTGGTACACTTGTCTGTATATTTCCGATCAAAAGATCTTTCACAAAGAGCAGCGATCCCGTTTTTTTCTGTGTTGTTGTTGGACCGACTGTTGTGCACAATTTTTTAGTCACGACTAACAAACTTGTTTTCTCAGTTTTTTTAAGTTCTCTTCTCATGTAATTCTTTTCTCTCCAGTTTGAAGTAGGATGCATTTATATAATAAACGCATTCATTACATGAATGCCAATAATATTGCATAAGAGAATCATTCGTCATCTTCTATTTATTTTTTAGTCGTGTTAGTTCTCACTAATTTGTTCATTGTGTCTATCCCTGACCTAATTTTATTGTAAATCATTATTATTAATAGTTTTGATTCTTCCTTTTTGGTTACTTCTTTTGTAGAATGCTTGGCTCCAAGAACCATTTGTGCTAGGACAATAAAACATAATCGAAATTTTTTAGGAATCCGAACCAAGAAAAAACTTTTCATAATCCTGGGCATTAGTGAAAAACCTCTTGCATTCTCACTCTTTCCCTTATAGGTCCTGGTGTAATATCTATATTTTGGAGATCTCTTACTAGATTTAGGCTAGTGAAGAAGTTGTAAGTTGTTATGGTCCTCCCGCTTTTTTCACCTTTCACCACATCTAAAACAACGCTCTTTCCTTGATATCACTAGGTTGGTTTGCCTGACGACCAGAGTATACCAGAACATTCAAGGCATAACTAGTGATATTGTCATATGCAACCGATAATTTGAAGCTATGGGCCTACGTTCTTCCTAGTTCCATAAGTGCATTATTCCTTGATTGTCGCCTTTGTATGCACTAGCTAGAATCCCAACGCCTACAAAGCAATCCAAATAAGTGGTAGTCAACTATATCCATTTTGAACCACGCACAAAAATTCCCTCTTTGTTGGTCCACTTCAAAACGTTATCAAATATATTTTGTTTCATAAATCAGTGGAAGGCTGACTGTACCAACATTTTTCTTTGCGCACTTTGTGTGATCTGGTCTTTTTCGTATAATGTTACCACTTCGTACTCTTGTACACGATTCTCTTTTCAGGTCCTTATACCATACTTATTTTTATCTATAGATGACAAAAAAACAATAATTTTTCACAATACAAAGGAAAAAATGCATACAATTTTGTAAAAAGATACAATCCATACATGCAAAAGCCAGTATCTAATATTCATCCTAAATATGTTTCACTAATTTGGATACAATTATCTAATGCAATCTCAGCCACTTCAATTGCATCTATTTCTCCATCACTGTCAAACATATCTGATAGTCGTAGCGAACCTCACCAATGATATTTCTGAAGAACCAGCTTCTTCAAGTAAAATGAGACGTATCTCGTCATCAGAACGTTGCTCCATATCAGGAATGGTAATACAAAAACAAGTCAGTAATTTCAATTACTATCAACCTAGAGATGTTACAAAAGATTGCCAACATTTACTATAGCAACAGAAAAAAATGGGTATCACTTTTACAAGAATTAGATGATGGGGTCATAAGACCCCACTGGTACTCAGTGTGGCATGTACGAATAATAATGAAAGTAACAACAATGTAAAAAATTTGAATACCCAATATGTGGGTAGACAATGAATCACGAAAAGTCAAATTTTTTCAGATTTTTTAAAGTATTGGAAACTGTAAAAAATATTAGAGAAACATGTCGTGGGGTCACCAGAGACCCCATGGTATTAGGAGGGTTAATCTCTTCAGTCTGATTTCCGTATCCCTGGCGAAAATCGGTGTGTACGCTAAACGTACGCCAATGTAGGGCAAACGTACACGGAATGCGCATCTGCAATGTACGGATGTGAACTAGAGCTTGTCACGAGCGTTTTTGTGTACCAAACGTGTAGTTTGGCCCAAATGAATGTACGCTTGAGCTGAATTGGAACGTACACGACGTCACGTGTACACGATGTACAGACGATGTACGTGTACCATTACCAATCGATGCGTGCACCTAGGTTACGAAAACTAACCTAACCTAACATATTTACAGTGGAATGCGTTCCAGTAGAAAATCTTTCACGATTCTGCCTAGATTTTCTTCCGGAAAAATTCTCATGAGAACCGAATTTTTCTCAGAGATACATTTTATACTGAAGGTTCCACAAAAAAATATATCCAAACAGAATTGTGCAAAAGATTCACTACTGAAACTGTCCGCGTAAAGGACTCACTAGTTTGATGTTGCATCAAGTACATTCAAATGTGATATATCATGGAAGATGTTTCAGAACACGTTTGATACTTACGAAAATAGCAGTCACAGAATGGAAATAAACACATTTCTATGAATGAATTTTAATATCACATAACCTCATTCTTACAAATTGATTGTATGACTGGTGGTAGCTGGGAACAGAAGAATGTTTTGCTCGTAAATGGATTACCTTGAATTAACTACAGCCCTTCTATCAAACATTGCTTCTCGCAGGTGGGGTGCATTGAAAGAATCAAACAAAACCAAAATTAAATTTAAACAAAAACTTCCTTTATTAACTCTTATCGCTATTCACAACCTCGTCTGCTGCTCTTGGGCTAGGAAAAGTTTACCTACAACACAGGGATGAATGAATTTCAGTATCTGGCCTTAATCTCAGTAATAGTTCTCTTAAAATTTGCTTGTTTTAAAGGTAGTTGGGAATAGGAAGAGATGAATAATACACTCACTCTGGTGATATTATATTCTTTTTACCTGAGAATACAGGAAAAAATAAAGAGAATTTTGGAACATTTAACATCATAATCAACTTAAACCTTGAGTTCCAATTCATGAAATAATTCTTGTGGTAAGAAGTATTCTAATGAACATAGGATTTTCATTTAATGAGGTAATTTATCAATGATTGACTGGAACTCCAATTGGTGGTTCACTTAGTTCAGTGTTTCCAGAAATTGTTAAGCGTAGACTTGAAGAATCAATCCTACCTGGCCTGTTAAATTGTTTTGTACAAAAGATATGTGGATGACCTATTAATTATAGTTGATGAAAATGACACATTAAATTTGCTCAATATGTTTAATTCTTGTGATGAATCCAGTTCACTTTAGAAAAAAAAATAATCAATCTATAAACTTCCTAGATATCTATAGCAAACATGACAACGGAAAAATATCAACAAATTGGTACAGAAAAGGTAATGCTGCTAATCGTACCCTTAATTATTTACCTAAATATCCCATACAGCTAAGAGAGGCATTGTTTATGGCCTCGTAGATAAAGCAATAAAATGATCCCATCCCATACACCAGGAATGTCATATAAAAATAGTACATGATATATTTATTTTTAAAAAATCCTGTTGAGTATATAAAAAAGCACATAAAGAAGAAGAGAGCAATGCTATGTGGAATGTTTAATATCATACCTGATCAACCCTATTCTGAAACATTAGCTGTTAACAAAACTATAGTTTTGCCATATGTACCTAAAATTACTAACAAAATAATAAAAATTTAAAACATAATATCTAGACATATATTAACAAACAAACAATCTTATTAGAAATGTTAAAGATGTAATTCCAGCTTCTGTGAAGTGAAAAAAGGAAACTGTATCCGTTGCCACGATTGCAACAAATCATGTATTGGCCAAACAAAACGAAGAATAAAACAAAGAATACATGAGCATAAAAATAACTTAGAGAAATTCATTAAAAACAATTTCAAAGCACAGAATTCAGCATTCACTTAAATTTGATTTAGAAAATCTATCAATTTTAGACAAAAACCAAGAATGTATGCCGGGTTAATTTCCCAAACGTTATTTATCAAAATTAATAAAATAATAAATTCAAATCAAGAGAGTAATCTTCTTACCACTTCCTATTCCACTTACTACTTTAAATAAAATAAATCACAAAATTTTTTTGAAAACATCATAAGATGAGTCTCTCTCCATAATTGTATTTTGTAGTTGCATGAGTTGCTGGTAGTTTTATCATTAATAAATATAATTGTTATTTTTAAAATGATTTTGCAGTATTTACAGAACTTATGCCTGAAGATAATTTATTTTTATAGTTTTCAGAATTTTATGTTTTAATACAGTCAGTAGTACTGTTTAATACGCAATCAGTGAATTGTATTTGATGTAATTCCAATTATAGAAATATCTTGTTTTGATTGGAAGCACAACGTTTCACAAACTAATTGTTTGAAACTTCAGGTACGTACATGTATTACATCAAATACAATTTACTGATTGCATATTAAACAGTACTACTGATTGTATTAAAACATAAGATATTGAAAACTATAAAGAGGCTTACTGCTTAATAGGTTAAAAAGAAAGTACAGTTTAATACGCAATCAGTAAATTGTATTTGATGTAATTCCAATGATTGAAATATATTTGTTTTTATTGGAAGCACATTTCACAAAGTAATTGTTCACTACTTCAGGTACATACACGTATGTACCTGAAGAAAATCTTGTTTTTAGAAAATAGTTAGAAATATCTTATTTTTATTGGGCTTCCAATGAAAACAAGATATTTCTATAATTGGAATAACATCAAATACTGATTGCATATAAAGCAGTACTACTGATTGTCTTCGAACATAAGATATTGAAAACTATCGAAAGAAATTATATTCATTCAATTATACACAATAGACAACATTAACCAATTTGCTGTAAAAATTAGCACATGATAGCACATTTTATTTGCATATTGCAAGAATGTTAACTAGTAGTGTAGTATTTTTGGGCATTCATTATGAAAACTTGAAAAATTAGCTAATGTGAAGTAAAATACTTCAGTTAAAAAATTATCAAAATCATCCAATTGGAAACCTGTCGTAACGTATTGCATGTAGCACAATTCAGTTAACATGTAGGCTTACACTAGTCATAATAACTCAAATATGTCTTGGTTTCTTGATAGAGTCAAGGGAAATTATTCTAAAGTTTAATTTTTAAGAAAATCATTAGTTTAAAAAAATAAATGCTATGGAGCAACATAATATATTATACTTTATAGCACTAATTTGCACACTTTGCTACACCACTTGAAAATCAAACAAGTTATTTCACTTTCTAACAAAATTATTTTATCTGCTATAAGTTAAAAAAAACAACTTATCACACGAATGAAACCATATTTTCTCTGTGTCAATATATGTGTTGTTGTTTCATTGAAATACACACGCAATTTTCGAAATTGACCAAATCACTGCCTATGAACTGGTGGAACTTAATCTTCATAGTGTGGTCAATTTTTAAACAGCCAGCATTTGAATATCCTAGATTATACATTGTATTTAGTTTTCTTTTCTACCTCATTAATAATCAGATTATGACCACTCGACACGTTGGTGAAGGTAACCCTAATTTTTTTAGGGGTTATTTCTGAAACAATAAATATACTATTATTATGTGTGTATTAAATTTAGTCACAATTAAAGAAACGTATTTGCTTACCATTAAACATGATTGTGTTACGATTATTTCATGCGTTAACTCTTTACGGGCCATCGATGACGATACGAAGAGAGTTTGTTTACCATAAGTAAACATACTGGTGTTTGGTAATTTCAAGAGCAGACATTCGATGGGACACACATCCATAAATAAATTAGAAATGAAATTATGCGATTTCCACAGAAAATTGCCGCTTACTTCACGAAATCCGCACACTGACCACTGATTAATATATAACGTATATAACTAAACTGCAATCTTCTAAAAGGGCGCGAACTCACCAAATACTAACCAAACCTATAACCAATAGTAACCAATTTTGTTTGTGCACACCTTATTTTGTATACAAACGGTACGCCTTATACGGTTTGTGTACACCTTATACAAACGGTTTCAAACTAAGCGTACAAGAGATATGGACTACTGCAGAGCAGGGACGGTGCACAGTAGGCACACAGTATGCTACACTACAGGAACAAGGCACGAAATGAAAAACACGTACAACACAGCTGCTATACAGACTCTCACAACACGGATTTTCGCCAAGGATGGCCCCAACCTCTTCCCATTCCATCGGCACTATCCTGGAGACCGATTTTGTTTTCATAAAACATCAAAGTTCAAAAAGGAATTTTAAGGCAAAAATACACAAGCACATTTTCTCTGGTTTTGTTATTTTTCTTCCTTGAAAAAATAAGTTTTTCGCGCAGACTTTGATGCGATTGTTCAAAATAGTGGTTTGTTCCAAATATTTTTTTCTTACGTTGATATCATATTGTGAATATTAATATTAGTCTAAAAAATTGTGAATGAATATGCCAAAAATTAAATTATTTTCACTTAGTACATAATATTGTAATTGAATACACTAACTGGATGTTACATTAACACTTGAAACAAATGGAATAACCACCATATGCCTAAAAGAAAATAGAACTTGTCATACGGAAAATGAGTAACTACTTCTCAACTACGTACGCATTTCATCCCAGATGAAATCGCAACGGCTCATAATATTTATATATATCCATGAGTGTTTCAAAATAAGCCCTTTAGTACCAACTCCTTGTCACTGTAATGTTGAAAACACGTCAGCTTTGCTGATTTCGCCTCTCCGACCGCAATCTAATCAAAATTTGTGGCAGAGCGCAATTTTGCATGACTAAACAACTTTTCGAGAGAACAATCCCGACTATTTTTTTTAAACGAAAATAGCTACTGAACCACAAAAACTCAAGTTTCAATTAATTATTATTTTCTATAACTCTCAACTACACTGGTATGCAATACAATGTTTCGGCTTTATGTGAGACAGACCTTAAACCGTGCGTTAATTATGCAATCGCAATACTGTGAGCGATTAAATAATATTCCTACGCGTTCATTAACAGAGAGGTTTCGATATTTCGCAAGTTTCTTACCGGCCGTTCTAAACCTCCCAAAAGGGTCTCATTTTCAAGATTACTTTGCGTAAACTGATTGTTTTAAAAGTGAAATTGACTTCATGCTGGGATCCATTTCCAAGCATTCTGACAACTCCTGTTCTAGAGATGGGGAAATGTCCAAAACGGGCATGAATCGTCAATCCAAAAAGGGTGTTGCGGGTTACACGAACACCTGCTGCTTTACTTTCAATTCAGTTCAATGATCAATTGATTCAATTCAATTCAATGATGCCTTATGTGGCAAGGCACGGGACATCAGGTCTGCTCTTCCGCCTGGCCACGCAATGCTAACCTTCATTTCCGATAAAAAATTGCGATCGCCGAGCTGTAACACTTCGATAAAAATGATGCGTGCTGCAGGGTAGGTTTTCTGATCGTAGATATCGCTAGTTTGTGCGATGGCTTCTATTGCGACTAGTGCGGCTGCCAAACTACGGTCCTGGATTCCAATAGAGAAAGCTTTTACTAATGAAGTTGTATGATGCAAAGTGTGTCTCAACTTGTGTTCTCCAAAATGTTTTTAAAACGTTTGTATTAAATTTAAAATTTATTTAGGAGGTTTTTCTAAATGTAATTTCTCCCTATGTAAATGGTTTTTAATTAGATAATTTTAATATTACATATTATATCCGATTTTACATATTTATTACATATTGTTAGTTTTCATTACATATTTATGAACATATTTTGACGTCTAATACTACACTAGCGTATCCTTGCGAGAATTTTCGCATGTTATACCCCACCCTCTGCCTTATTTTTCTATTTCCATATTAATCCTTGTAATATATATTTTTGTTCAAGACCCTCTTATCCTCCATCACTTGCTCTATATGTCACATTGTAATTAATAACAACATAATACTCCCTATATCAACTCACAAACTATTCTTATTGAACTTTATTATTGAGCAAAGAGGTACGCCCGTGTAGTCCAACCGCATAGAATATCAAGTAATTAGTCATCACGTACAGTTGCAGATTCTACAGGCTCTGAACATGTGGCGTAGGATCGAGAAGCCTCGAACCAGCAAAAATGTAATAGAATGGTCAAGGAGATCTCATCCTGTATTTTGGGGTGTGGGGAATATTTGGCCACAAAATTTTAGTTTTTAAGGCCGTTGAACGGTTCGTTTAGGATTTATTTAAAGATGTAGATTCAAAAATCCTGATGTGCGTTGCGGGCTGCATTTTATGTTAATATTTTGATGCGTTTTATTAAACAAATTCTTCATATTTTCTAATACAAAGTGCATTTCGTCACGTCTCCGTGAAATCCTCTTTCTTTAGAGAGCTCATTTATAAAGATTGGTTGCATGGAGAGACGCAAAGGGAAGGTATACTACTGAAATAATATAGGAGACAATGTGTTCCTGATCTTTACTGATGTCATATTGGTGTGTGATATTACTCTCCGAAAATCGCATTTCGTTCATTCGCGTTCCATAGATTTGGTTGCAAATATTTCCCAAAAGAAACATAAGATATGTAAATTATATTTCGATTTGCAGACTAAAGTATACTGGATCGAATACTTTTTATTCCAGAATGCTATAAGCATCCAGAGATGAGTTATTTAAAAAAGAGTGAACGTGTGCAAACGCGAAAATTGGCGCACGGCGTAAAACAAAAATGCCCGTGATTTGTAAACCAGATGTAATAAAAAAGTTAAAGATGTTTTAGAACAGCCAAAACATAGGGAAATGTATATTCGAAATATGCATTTCTTTTTCGAGATGGTCGAGCGACCAGTCCTGGACAACTTGAAACGGATTGCCCCCATGTCAACGCCTCAGTTATAAGGTCGATGTATTTTGAACATCGGTTAGTAAAATAGGAAGTCTGAAGTTTTGAAACGTCGATGCAGGTTAGTCGTTGTCGCATCCCTACTCCCAGCCAGCCAGCCAATTATCTCTCGCGTGTAACGAGTTGCTGAGCATAGAATGGTCAAGAAGATCTCCTCCGGTAGATTACGATGTGATAAACGCTTCTTTGTGACCTTTGGCTTCAAAAGTTTAGTTTTTAAGGACCAAGATAGCTTCGTTTAGGAGATATTTAACGATATAGATTCAAAAAACCTGACATGCGTTGCGGGTTGCATTTGACTTGAATAGTTAGATGCGTTTTTTAAAACAAATCCTTCATATTGTTAAAGTCAAAGTGCACTTGGCCACGTCTCCGTGAAATTCTCTTTCTCTAGAGCGCTCATTGGTTGCGTGTGTGTGGGGGGGGCGCAAAGGGAAGGTATTTTGGCGGCGTGTGCTGACGCGGGCGCGGGCGCGCGCTGGTTGCAGCTGGACTTCTGCTCGCCGCCGTGCGCGCGCACCAAGGTGCAGGTGCCGTGCCCGAAGCGCGGCGCGCCGCTGGGCCGCTCCGCCGGCATCATCGCCGAGTACGTGGGCACGTGCGGCGGCGGGCCCATCAAGCCGCAGCCCCGGCGCGTCTACGGCGTCATGGGTACGCCTCCCACGCCCCGGCACTCTCCCTCTCTCTCACACGCACGCGCGCACATACGCTCACACCCGCACACGCACGCGCACATGCACGCACGCACTCACGCGCTCGCACACACGCACGCGTGCGCACACACGCAAGGAAAAAACACACACGCACACAGGCACGCACATACGCACGCACTCACTCACACACGCACGCACACATACAGAGGTTGGGCAAAATAATATGAACAACATGCAATACACATTGAGGTGACAATTGTGATCGGACCTCCTTTTGCGCCGCGAAGTGCAGCAACTCGACGAGGCGGCATGGACTCGGAAAGTCTTTGGAAGTCCCCCTACTGAACCATGTTGTCTTGCTGTCTCTGTAGCCGTCCATTAATGCGAAAGCGTTGCTGGTCTGCTTATTCCCGTCGTGCGACCATAATCATGTCAGAAATTGTTTCACGTAAATCACTTCAGTAGAAATGTAAGCTCTGCCAATGCACTGTCTTTCATACCTTTTGTACGCGATACTCGAGCCATCTGCATCCCCAAACATTTGTTACCTCAGTGGAGTCAATCTATCGCGGGAAGAGTGACTGCAGAGGTCAACATTCACTTGAGTAACTCTATTTCCACATAACCAGTGTGGCGGGAGCTGAACACTGCTAAAGTTCTTGGAAGGGCTACACCGCTAGCTGGCAAAAGTCGGATTAATTCGTACCTAAAATGTTAAGTATATCTGTAATGGGTCTAAAATGGCTCGAATAAATGTAACAATGGTTATAATGGCGCGAAGCTTCATTTTAAGGACTTCAGCCCACTAAACTTACTTGAGATCCAGAATGCTCCTTCTTCAGACAGAGAACATTTCAACATATCCAGTTTTTTTAGTACTGCTCCGTCTTGAATTATTTTGTTAAAGCGTCAGAGAAACAAACCAAAACTCCTGCCACACGCTTGAACGTCCCCAAAATACACATTTTACAGTCTTCATCCATCTTGAAAACATGTCAAATTTTGAATTTAAAGAAAGACTCAAATGTTTATTAAACTAACGGCTTCAAAAAGGCAACTGGTATGCACGCTACTCACTGGTAACTACACCGATTAGACCAGTGTGTAGACTCTAAAATCTGGCATTTTATTTTATTCCGATTTCAGATTTACTTATTTTCTGCCCAAGAAGACTTTCCGGCTTGTTGGCCTCATTACAACCAAAATAAATTTTTAGTCTTTTTCAGTATGGCTAGGTCTTTCCAAACTCTAAAGGTGCGTGTCCACTAGAGAGTAACTAGCGCGAGGTAGTCTCGAGAGAAGCTCGCAATACCCTGTCCACTTGCGAGCTATTCGCAGAAATGTCCGCCTCTCGAGAGTGCACTCGCCGCGCCCTCTCGAGAGTACCTCTCACATGCCTGTCCACTGGAGAGCGGTAGGCTCGCGATGGAGATACGGGAGTTAAGATGGAGGCGAAGAAGAGAGCAGCGGCGGCTTTCGTTACTTAATTTGCTTCTTGCAAAACAAGAAAAGTACTCGGCGAGAAAGTGGATTGATCATGAAGCACAAATGCATTCTTGGTCGGCACTTGTCAAAGAATATGAAATTGAGAATGCGCAACATTTTAGACAACGCACATTTTTTAACCTAACCTCACAATTTCAAGAACACGCGCAAAAAGTAGTTTCTACAGGTAGGTTACTTTTTTAAAAATTTTACTTGAATATCAAATAGAAATAATGACATAATGGGGGCCAGAGACTAATTTTTTGCTTAACTGATTCTGTAAAATATGAATTTTCTTCATACGTTTTCATATAGGTACGTATAAACTGAGTAATATATGTAGAACAGAGAGTTATGTAAACCTGCGAAAAATCGATTTCGATATTTCAACGTCAATTAATTTTTGTGGTGGCTTGATACCAAAAAAGTTCTTTTTTTTTTATTTATTTTCAAAACGTCCGTCCGTCCACCTGTCTGAACAACACTAGCGCCTAAACTTTTCGAACTATTTTCCCCAAAATGAATATTCCCCGGTCGATCTGGCCCGACCCGAAGCTCTGTGATTTTGAAAAACATTCTTTAAATTTTGAGGGTACTTTACATGAAGTTCATGGGAAATTTTCAAAACTTTCTTTCAATTTCGTGGAATACGTACGAGAAAAACATAGTGAAATACATACGAGAGTCGGTGCCATTCCATAGCACTAATTTACTTCAATGATATATTTCATTTCTTGTGCAATTTTAACTAGTGCATCGTCTTATTCCTTCATTACCAAGACGGAAATGCTGCACCACAGAACAGAAGAACCCTCATTTAAGATCAGACGCGTAGTCTTCTCATCATTTGTTATTGAAATACACGGGATTGTCTTCCATTTATTTATTATATTATCCTTTTCTCATCTGCCCACTGCTTGGAAGCGGCGACAGTGAGACAACGAACATCGAAAAATCGCAGACGCTGTCAGGCACTTCCAGAACGTTTGGAATGTTGAGAGCAAGTCGGTGCGAGTCCTCGCACAGGCATGTCCACTAGCGAGTAGTTCAGATGGCGACCGCTCTCCGCGAGCATCACATTACTCTCGGTTGCCTTCTCTCAGAAGTGTGTCCATTGGCGAGAAACACTCTCAACACAAACTCGGGAGAGCGTAGCTCTCAAGTGGACACGCTCCTTAACAATGACGTTTTTAGTAAGTAATGTTGGTCTTTGATTTCACAAACACCTAAATCGGGTTCATAAATAATATATCGAATGCCTGAATGAAACGTTTATAGTAAAGAATATCTAGGGTGAACTCTTTCGTTCACTCAGTCACTAACTCACTCGTTCACTCAGTCGCTAACTCACTCGTTCACTCAGCACTAACTCATTCAACCCTCCCTGAATGGCGCTGAGCAGGGCCGCCGCCGCTGCGCTACTCGTTCGGGCGCACGGAGTACCAGGCGAAGGTGGGGCGTCTGGGCGCCGCCATCCTCAAGTGCCGCGCCAAGCGCGCCGCCACGTGCACGTGCCTGGTGCCGTACGGCACGGCGCCGCCCTGCCGCTGCGTGGGGCGCGGCCCGTGCCGGCCGCCCTGCGCGCCCGCGCCCTGCGGCCGCCCCGCGCGCCCCGACCCGTGCCCGGCCACCGTGCACCTGGGCCCGTGCGCCGGCAAGCCCTGCGGCCGCGTCAAGCGCAGCCCCTGACAATAAACCCCTCGCATGAGGCTTTTTCTTAACCACTGCGTCCCTCTCAATTCATACATCCTCAAACCCTAAGGCGGCCTTCACACGGAGCCACTCGGTGGCGCCACCGAGAAGCGGCACAGCGGCCTTCACATGGAGCCACTCGGTGGCGCCACCGAGAAGCGGCACAGCGGCCTTCACACGGAGCCACTCGGTGGCGCCACCGAGAAGCGGCAGAACCCTTCAAACGCACGTCCCTACGACGACCTCAGTGGGGAGTTTTAGCGCCACACGTAAGATAGCAGCGTTATGCACTAACAGTCACGTGAAGGATTTTGAAGTCATAACGTTTTACCTTACGCCTAAAGTACGACCTTGTACCTTCATATATACTGCACGCCTGTAGAAATCTGTACGGTCACTTTCTAAGATTAATTTGTTAGTGCATATTTATGCATATTTGATCGAGATTTCCTGTTAGGGCATATTCGTGTAATTATGGGAGCACATTTTGCATATTTAGTTAAAATACGTAGAGAAAATGTTTCATGTTTTCAAAGAATCTATTTGTGAGAGTTTATTGTTAGGAAAGCTTGTCACAATTTTCTTCTTTTTTTCTTTTCTATAGGTGATAAAATACTTGGCAAATGTAGGATATTTCTTGATATATTTTTTAAATCAGACAGAAAAAGTGAAAGGCCTACAAAGTAAGTACTTCACTCAAGTGCACATTCACTTCAATTATTTCTCCCGAAAAGTAAGTTAGATTATATTATGTTTGCACAAAATATTTTTTTTTCATTCCAAGCCTTCTTCTCCTGAATTTTATCAAGAAAGGTTTAAACAGAAAATGAAATATAGTTAATTGTAATTGCATATTAATGTGCGTATTTAAGAATTTTTAGGTCATAAATGCATAATTTAAAAAGCATATTTCAGGATTTCTTAGGGCATAAAAATTCGCTCTCTACTCGTAACGAACGCTATTGTAAGATTCTTCCTACATTCTCAAGAAAAGTTCATTCAAAATTCTTCTGCATACTCACCGCAGAGGTCCACAATATCCAAAACTTCGTACACAATGTAGATTTGTTACACTCTTGACTCGCACCGTGGTTGAAATATCTCATCACTACCCTACACTCTTTCATATATTATGCGACTTCTATGTTCAACGCTTGGAATGCTTCTTTTGTCCTATAGTACAGTCAAATGGTATCTGACCCAGGAAAAAATTCCGGAAGTTTTTTTCTCAACGGCTCTTTATTTTTTTGAGAGTGTTGAATGCGAATTTGACGTTTACCACCTCCAAAAAGGTCGGCTTCACAGAGAAAATTGAAAGAAAAAGAAGAAAAAACTAAAAATTTTTCCCTTTTTTAGTTTTCCGCTAATGTCTTCAAAACTATGCTTTCTATCGAATCACGTAATTACAAAATTACAGAAGATAAAATTATATCATACAAATGCATATATTAACTTTAAATTTGTGAAAAACGGTTATTTCTGGGCCTCTGGCCAAAGCGGGAGAATAGGTCAGCCATCCTACCTCGCGGCGGCGCTCTAGATTCATTTTATCATGCTTGAAAAATGCTACTCTGAAGAAATGATTGGCATGGTTAAATGATTAACACTCCGATTTTCACGGAATCAATAGGGGCGTATTTGCTCACGCGGAGTATCTGTAAATCCAAGGCATAGGTAACCAAATAGAGGAATATAAGGAAATTATTACGACTACGTTCTGTACAATACAATATATTCATCAAAAATTTGTACCAACAATATGCACTGTCAATATGTGCTATATTATGAGTAAGAGTGACCATAAGAGGAAATTTTACGTGTCGTTTATTGTGGCCCGCGAAAGAAAGTTAGTCGAAAGTGAAAAGCCCTTCCATCCACGTCGGGCGAGAACATCGTGCGCGAACACCACGCACCCTGCCGGGGTCAACCACCCCTCTCATGTAAAAATAAATTTAATTTGTACTTATAGATAATTTTATAATAAAATCAGAAATTCAAAATCATCTGTTTCACTGCGTTATGCATTGTTCGGCCTGATACCACGCATGGTTCCATCCCCCCGTTTCAGAGCACCCGGGCAAACGCCGAGATCCATAATACGGGGAAGTCAGGGGGTGGATCGCCCGAGTACTGTAAATATGGCCCGCAACCATATTAAATGTTTTAGTTGTGGTCCTTGGGGCCATACAAGCTGGACACCCCTGATGAAAAACCAATGCTTTTCCGCAGACGCGCCACTCGGAAGCGCTGCTCAGCGGCGCCTGGGAGGGGCCCGAAAGGGCGCCATACACATTCAATCTGAGTTCGGGTAATACCGATTGTGCCACGTACGGCCGGCAAGCCTGGCTTGTACCGATTCTCATATATCGCCGCCATATTGTTCCGTTCAGTTTTAAACAAGACAACTACATCCATTTCCAATTGACCTGTTCCGATTATTTCCCCTCTGACTGTTCCAATCTGGAAATAATGTGAGGACTGATTTACAGTCGGCAAGCCCTGTGTAGTCCTTAACCAGAACACCTACCCGTTTTCAGGCGCTACGTCGCCGCAGATGCGTGTGTGGATCTCTTTTAAATCAAAGGCGATAATGGTCGTTACAGAAAATCCGCGCTTTCCACGTTTTTGGTGCATATTTGCATACATATTTCGAAGATTTTTAGTATACGTAAATTTTACCCCTAGTAATTAATAGTTACTGCAGGAGATCAATTGTAAAAGGTAATGTCAACTTTCGTCATCCTCTATCAAACAGCAAAAATAAACCATAACATAAGAATTGATACAACAGCACATAGTTTCTCGCATTATTGGAAACTGTTACGTAATATGAGTCCATCCATAAATTACCAGAGGCCTTTAAGGGGGGACGGGGGAAAGCGAATTTCGCGAAGTATTACATGGGGGAGAGGGGGATCTCAACAAATATCACGTATTCTTTTCGCTAAAAAGTGCTAAACAGTCTACTTTTCATCCATCACAAGGGCTGCGGAACACCGACGTGCAGTCCACAGTGCTCCAGCTCGCAAATGCAACCCTCACGGATCATAACAAAATTCGTTTCAGAATTTTCAAAATTTTGAAAATGTCCGGGGGGTCAAATGTCATGTAAAGTAACCCCACAAATTAATGAATTTTTTCAAAATTTCAGATCTTCGACTCGAGCCAGATGGACAGGGGTTTCTTCAATTTGGGAAAAATCGTACGAGTCGTTTAGGCGCTAGTGTTGTTCATACACACCTTACTGACGGATGGACGGACGGACGGACGGACGGACGGACGGACGGACGGACGTTTTGCTTTCAATTGGTTTCTCGGAATCAAGGATCCTCAAAACAGGGGTTCTGGCTACACCGTGTTAGATTTTTTTTCTTAATTTAGCAATAGGATTTATACACTTTTTCGTTATCAGGGCCCAGCAATGAATTTCATAACTTTCCGTAGACTACTTATATTACTCCATATACACGTATGTGTACGGGAAAGTAAAAAACCAGATTGCTTCCTTGATACATTACAATATTATTGTATAGTAATCAATTATAGAAATTGGGTAGGCAAGAATAACCTTATTTACAATATGCGTATAAGAATTACACTGTTCTACAAGGGTTCTATTTCTGAGATAAAAGTGTGTGATTCATTATGAATTTGCAATGGTAAGTCCATATCTGAAATAAAAATGTCGCTTTCTGGGATAGTTTTTCAGTAATTTCAACTTTTTGATCATGAAAAAGGTTATTTTCCGTAAATTGAGGAAAAGATTGCAAATTACACTTGGCAACATGGACTCCTGTATTTATGTCAAATGTTTTAGTATTCAAATGTTGGTACGCCTCTCTCGATTCTATACTTCCATACACACTGCTTACCTCAAATCAAGCCTCACTGTCACTGTCAGGGAGCCTCAAGTGTGGGAATGTTTAAAGTGATTTTTTTTTGTTTTTCCGAATACAGAAAGTGACAAGCAAGTTGATAAGAATGAAAGGAGTAAATAAGAATGTCTTTGTACTGCATGAATTAAAGATTATTATGATATAATTTTGATTTTTCTAGAAAATCTCTCGTCGGTGCTCCTGACGAGATACTCTCGACAACATTTGCTATATCTGCGGAGAATCCACATTTGTAAGAAACAGGAATAGTATGTTGAGCATCTTTTTCTTGTAAATTATTTAATTGGTGGAAAGGAAAATAAAATACCATGGTATTTGCTGTAACTATGGTATGGCGAGAACAAAAAGACCATATATCAGACTGTTATTTCAGTGTCATAAATGTTCGAGATTTTAAAAACAAGAAGTCAGAGTAACACATTGCTTACCCAGACCTACCTTATACGCAAAGGCCAGTGACACACTCTAAAAGTCTTCCGGTTCCACTTTAGAAAATGTTTTCAAAATAATTATATACAGTAAATATAAATGGAAATTATGCAGCGATTTCAAAGTAATTGCGTTGTTATTAGGCCTGCAACAAGGCTACACAAAATATGCTTGTTTTCTTTGCGAGTGGGATAGTCGCGATGGAAATTCCCACCACATAAGAAAGAAAAGGCCGGAACGAAATTGGAAAGTAGGTGAAAGAAATGTCCAACGTCAAAGTCCAGTAGCTCGTGAAGATATCCTTCTACCACCTCTTCATATCAAAACTCGGTTTAATTAAACAATTTGTAAAGACGATGGACCCAACTGGCGAAGTGTTTACGTATCTCGCCGACAAATTACCTCGTCTTTCAGCAGCAAAGATAAAAGGAGGAGTATTTGTAGGCCCTCAGATCAGAGAACATCAGATAGATAGAAATTTTGAAACATGCCTCACTGACGCAGAAGCGCGAACATGGCAATGTTTCAAGAACGTGTCAGAAAACGTCCTTGGAAGAAAAAAAAGCTGAAAATTACAAGGAAATAGTGAATCAGATGATCAAAGCTTATCATGAACTTGGCTGCAAAATGACTTTAATAGTACATTTCATGGATTCTCATATTGACGTCTTCCCAGAGAGTTGCAGCGATGAATCGGACCAACACAAAGAGAGATTCCCTATAGATATATTTACAGTGGAAAAAAGGAACGAAGAGAAAATAATACCTACATTGTTGCCTGACTATTGCTGTAGTATCATTCTAGACATGAAAGACACTCGTTACAAAAGAAAAAAATAAGATATATAAATTGTTGTCGCCACAATTGTATCATTTTCTCTTTTTCTGTATACCTTCCTTTAAAATACATGCCACAAAGTGAATTATTCTGTGAATATTGCCTCTGACAGCACCTTCCACGGCTTTCCTAATATGATGAAGTTAGAATATGTAATTGAAATCAATCATCAAGACCACTGTAAATTATTGTATTGCTATTTCTTGAATTCCGCAAATAAGTTTACATTTATAGAGTACCGAAAGATAAAAATTAGAATTCCGGTTAAACTATCTCTGACAGAGAAAAACTAAAAACAGATTTGAATTACTATAAGAATCACAACATTTTTCTCCAGAAATAGAAAAAAATATTTTTTTGTAGAACAGTGTTATTCGCCACTACCTCCTTTGAATTACGTCAACAGCACTCACTATCTGTTAAAGCGAACTCTTGACATTCATGTCTTTCTTTAGACTTGCCGAAGTGTTTTACGCGTGACGTGTGCTACGCAGCGAGTGGTTGTGTTTGAAGTACTTTTTTCTTTTTATTTACAAGATCATCTCATTTATGATATTCGAAGTCAAATGGAAGATGCAAAAGCACGCATCAAGCTACTTTCCACTACTGGACGAAATATGATCCTTTTTTTAACCAGAAGGCTTTAAATTTACAATAAATTAAAAATAAATTCTATTAAATTTAACTTCCATAAATTCTGAATAAGATAAATTTTGTTGATATTGCCATTGCCATTTGCAATTTGAGAGAAGGGAGTGAAAACGAGAGAGATAATGCGAGAGAACGAGATGCACACAACGAGAGATTGATAATCATTTATTTTGCCACAGACCGAAACCCGTTTGGGCGAAAAATCATTACAAACAAGTATGTCAAATACCATAATACTCGTACAATATCCACAAACCCCACCTCAAGAACCAAACAACAATATCCACAATAATAACAGCGAGGGAGATAGTGAACGAGCTAGGGCAAGAGAGAGAGAGAGAGAGAGAGAGAGAGAGAGAGAGAGAGAGAGAGAGAGAGAAAGAGAGATTATTTTAGCAACACGGATATCACGACACCCATTTTTCAGTTATAAGTCCGTTCTGATAATGAAGTGTTGGAGAAAGTTTAAATTAGAAATATATTGTCAGAGGATTGCATAACCAAAATAATTTATCTATTTCCATGTCATTCGTTAACGTAACGGCAGGTCCCGTTCAGGGTCAATATTCGTAACACACTACACACGAGACAAGCATGGGCGAGCCTGTTCTCCAACATCCAACCTATTCGGCCGAGGCGCAGGATAGTCTGACACACTGCAACTGTCGAAGTCGCTCTCTCAGGAAACTGCATTTTTGCTCTTAGAGTTAACTTAGACTTTAACCTTCCGGCGAGCGCAAGGCAACACTCCATGGTGCCTTTGTGCTTTTATTGTTGTAAAGTGGAGCCCGGCTATTTGACATGTTAGAGGGATTCAGCACCTCGCACCTCGTTACGCCTGTAACAAGTAATGTACTTCAGCTTCCGGGTCAATGACCCCCATCTCGATCAGGTTTTTGTCTAGTTTCCCTGATCCATTGAGCAAATGCTGAGATGGCCCCTTGTTTTGCTTCTGGACGTAAATGTAGCTTCACTGTGCGCACGTTTTGTTGAGCACTCCTTTTGCTTGTAGTTCATTTACAGTTGAAATTGATTTTCTATAACTCGGGGAAAAACATTTTTCAAATATCTTTATTTTTCTAAAATAATTATTTTCTAAATTCATTTTTTCGTTTTTTTAATAAAATTCTGGCCTTCAAGAAAATGTGCGCGGATAAATTTCTTTCCCCACACGTCATATACAGTTTTTACTGTTTTTTTGACAAATAAATAAATAAATAAATAAACAACATTCTAAACGAAACGCGGGAATCTCCGTTCCGTTGCCTTCTTCCTATCAGTCGTAAAGAAGATTTGAAAAAAACAATTATGAGTGCTGCACCCTGTGCTCTACCGCGCCTACTCTCATAAGTATTTTTAGAATTCCAAATGAACATTTACTT
This sequence comes from Acheta domesticus, assembly GCA_031308135.1. NCBI lineage: Eukaryota > Metazoa > Arthropoda > Insecta > Orthoptera > Gryllidae > Acheta > Acheta domesticus. Next base: position 210,516,218 of record JAHLJT010009419.1, read on the forward strand.
ATTCAGATTGTTCGTTTACAAGTATTTTCGACCACTGTAAGCAAAACCAAAAATATTGAAAATTGTTTTTTTTAATTTTTTTCCTATTACTTGTAGTCTTATTTTTGTTTTTCTTTGCTGAAGGACTGAAACAGACGAAGAAATCAGGCATCTTCTTGAGTTACTGCAAACCGCTTCACGAAAACCAATCGACGCTTTTTCTAAAAGGATCCCCCCCCTAAGATGGTAAAAAGTTCCCCTCAACCAAATTACAAATGAGTAGTTACACTATAATTCTAACATGGGAACCTTTCAAAAATATTATTTTCAACATCCACACCCCTCAGCAGCCAAAAAACGTGTTTTTTTAATTTCAATTTTTTTCGTCAACTTAACACTATTTTATCTGACTGAAAAAATATGATAAATAAGAACGCAATTTTTACTATCAGAAAAATATTTTTAAATATTTTCTCAGGCCTAAATTCAAACACAAAAAAACATTTAAAAAAATAAAAATAAATATTTTTACTGTGTCTTAGAAGCGCGGAACAGGCTCGAAAAAAATGTCAACAGTACCTCTTAAAACACAAATTGTTGTACATTTTTTTCAGAGGTTTTCAATTGCTGGGCTACAGTTAAAAAAATAAAAACCATTTTTCTGCCTTTAAAACACCTAGACTTTAAATATACTTTGAAAATGACTTCAACAGTCATATGCATTTATTTTAATTTTGACACAGACACTGGATGCGGAAGCCTGCGCTCTCTCGTCTGTAGATGTTTCAGACTAGAGAAGAAGTTGTCTTTTCCCTTACATAAGCATTTGTTCTTAATACGTATAAATGAGTAGACACTCGTACAATCTGTACACGTGCGAAAACTCTGCACTTTGTAAACGCTAATCGTATGAAAACTGAAAATTGATTTAATGTAGCACCCAACTGCATACTCCCATCCCCCAAATGTGGTTTACGAAATTATAGACCTGGTCCTGTAGGAGAGAATCCATTCCAATATTGCTGAGCGTTGAAATAAAAATTCACTGAAAATAAAATAGTCCCCTTATTTTTATCGTGAAAGATAATTTCAGTATTATTCTTCAATTTAATTTTACATTGATATCAGCTTCTCTTTTCTGTCCATCCATGCTACGGAGAGGGGGCACCCAAAAAGCTAATATGCGAAATTGTAAAATATGATGATGATAATGAAAGTAGTATTTTGAAGAATACTACCCAACGACATAATCCGGGCCGAATCTGTTCACCTTCATTTCCCCTCTGTCGCCCATCTATCCTTCACCTGCACCCGAACTGTCCCTTATCATTTCTCCATTTGTCATCTACCCTTCGCCCAAAACAAGTCATCTGTCAGATTTTACTTGTCCTCAAAAACGTCGTGTCCCCAGGACACACGCAAACTTGGTTTACTAAAAGGCCTAGAAGCTTCGCTTCCGAGTTATTTGTCATTATAATGTGTGTTGTAATAATCATTTTTTGTATGTCATAATCTGCAAACTTCTATTTTTTCTTCAAAAATCTGTTTGATGTGGGATGATGTGTAATTCTCTATCCACCAGTATTACGCGTACAAGGTTTTGTGTCGATAGTTCCTTATGAATTGTCAAAACTAGCGTCTTTCCATCGTATGTATAAGCGTACGACTACTTAATACAAAGGATTAGAGAGCCTAAAAAAATAATTTGTAACTACATTCCTCAGTCAAAATATTACTGGGTGTTTCAACAATGTATACAAATGTATAATAAACACTACAATAAAAGCACAGAAGCGTTGAAGTCATTTTCAAAGTACATTTAAAGTCCAGGTGTTTTAAAGGCGGGAAAATGGTTTTTATTTTTTTTAACTGCAGCCCAGCAATCAAAAAAATCTGAAAAAATTGTACAATAATTTGTGTTTTAAGAGGTACTTTTGACATTGTTTTCGAGTCTGTTCCATGCTTCTACGACACAGTAAAAAATATTTATTTTTATTTTTTTTCAATTTATTTTGTGTTTGAATTTGGGCCTGGGGAAATATTAAAAAATATTTTTCTGATAGTACAAATTGCGTTCTTATTTATCATATTTTTTTCAGCCAGATAAAATAGTGTTAAGTTGACGAAAAAAATTGAAATTAAAAAAACACGTTTTTGGCTGTAAAGGGGCATGGGTGGTGGGACGGGGCTAAGAAATCTTTCAAAAATATTATTTTCATGTTAGAATTATAGTTTAACAACTCATTTGTAATTTGGTTGAGGGGAACGTTTTACCATCTTATCGGGGGGGACCCTTTAAGCACAGTAGCTGTTTCATTTAATTAATTTGTCTATTAATAAGAATTTAATTTTTTTTATATATTTTGTTTTATAAGGTTTTCTGAATCTGTGTTTTTTATGATTCTATACCTAAAAACAGCCATAATTCTGTAATTTATAAAATGTATTAACATTAATAGCTGTGAGTTTTTATTCTTCCTTCTTCAATTAAATGAAGAAGTTTTGAAGGTGCAAAAGATTGTTTTCTCGAGGCACCATACAGTGCTCCTACGCTTCTGTGAGTAAAATAGGCACGCCCACCGGAAGGTTAAAACTAGTGCAATGTGGCGGAGACACCGGTGCGTGGAACTGTGTGTTGTGTGGAGTTCGGCGTACGGCGTGGGGGCCATCTCAAAATACTTCACTATAAATAGCTCGTGTCTACAGTTGCGCGTTCGCCTCATAGACAGGCAGGTGCCCTGTTGGAGCCCCGAGTGCAAATTTGCAATTTTCCACATGAGCAATGCGCACAAAGTTAACAACTGACGGTGTTACAGTATGGCACAAACTTTCTCCTACTAGTTAGTTTCCTTAGACAGTAGAGTCTCTATAATACGAATCTCAATTGTTCGAGTTTCCCATAAATTCAAGTTAAATCCGACTTACAAAAAATTAATTAAAATAAATACATAAAAATAAATTTATTCCCCCAAAATTACCAAGACATAAAAAAAATTCTACATCTGTTTTCTACGTCTACAACCTGACGCAATTCCAGTCGACAATATGATGCTCTGAACATGGTATAATATTGCCCCACGCAAAAGAAACAATGTATTTAAACAAAAAAAATCGACAATTACTTTAAGATGTAGTTAACTTACCTTCAGCAAATTAATGTAATAATATTATGCAAGTACATTTTTTATTGAAATATACATACTTTGAAGTTTAAAAGTTGTGTTTATATTTCTGATAATTTATATTTCTAATGTCTATTTTAAGAAATTAATAATTTTATAATTCGAGTTTTCATTAATTCGAGATAGGTTTTCTAAGAAACATTTCGAGATTATTTATCTTGATAACATACACATTATCAAACTTTCCTCTCAAGTTATCAATACCTTATCCTCTGACAACAGTGAATTTTTCCACAAATCTTTTATATTCTTTATCAATCTTTCCGCTCTTCTGAGACAATTGTTCATTGGTCGCTGCTATAACATATGAAATGTACTGAAAATATTTGTTTCACTGAATTGAATTGAATTGCCTTATTTTATGTGGCGAGACTCAGGCCATGAGGCCTGCTCCACCGTCTGACCACGCAAATTTCGCTACGCTCCTTTCACCAACTAGTGGAGAAATGTAATGTTTCATGTAATCAAAGTGGATCTAAAAACAATACTAAGGAGAACATAAGATTTTTCAAGAAGACAATGTCTCCGCTGGACGTTCGTTTGAGGTACGTTGCAGTCTGAGAAGCAACGGCGAAACAGGGCGTTACGAGACCAACTTCGCAGCGCGGCCTCGCCAATTCCTGAGACTAAGATCGCTCTAAATTGCAGGCTCAGCATAACTGTAGGCTGAAGGTAATTGCCTCTCTACGTCACACAGCAGATGAGTTCATGGTCTGTGGAAAGGCATATTTTCAGTAGTTCAAAACTCATTTCCACAAAATAAACTGCTGGAAAATTACGCAAAATCTGTAATGTACTTTTCTGCATTTCATTTTGAATTATAGAACTATTAAAAGAGACGTCACAATACCAGTGTCTTGAAATACAGACGGGGGAATAAGTTTTCATTATCATTTACCAGAAACCTGTAAATAGAGTGGAGGAATAATAAGCTATTTAAGTTCTCAAAATGTGAAACACGTCTGCTTTATACAGTGCTCCCGGAAGGACTCTCCGCACTGAACCGAATCAGGGCCTCCTGTTAAAAACTACATTTACGTTGGTAGCAGCCAGATCACTGCGAAACAAGGGTCAAGAAAGGGTCAACACTTCCAGCACCTGTTATGATTGTAATGTGTACACAATTTACATTTTTAAGCCGCAACTCGTACTACCAACATAATTTGTGTTCCAAGCACTCTCATCAGCAAGGAGCAACTGCGGAGAAATTTTACGGGCCTGCTATGTAAAGCATAATTCAGCGAGGTTATCCAACGTGGAAAGATTCCATAAACCCACCAACTTTAGTAGAGGTGATCACAAGCAATTACAGAGCGCAGTTGAGAGAGTTGTTGAGAATAAAGGTGTGTATGGATTCCGAGAGATAGTTGTTGTATAAGTGTTGTTGTTGTTGTTGGTAGTAGTGGTGGTGGTGCTGCAGCTGCCGACAAATCATCTTACTCAAGCAAGCAAGAATCTCTACTGATTTAAGAGAGAATACATTCTGGGATATCACAGATATTTCATTATTATTATAATATATAACACGGGAACGAAATAATTTTATTTCGATATCATCACCACTCGTAGTAGCAACAAGTAAGTTCACGAAATAAACTAGGATAAGACTTGTCTAAACAATGGAGCTTGTCGCAAAGTGGTGGTGTGCGATCACCGTGTTTTGGAAAACTAGTCCGTTTTTGTTCTGTGTGAATTCTGTTACCAGCAATTGTCTCAATGGAGAACTAACACAAAAACTCGAGTGCTCACTGAAAATCAAAGCCAGAACCATGTGGGCTGGAGGTAAACATACCGGACATGGGCACTGTGCATAAAATTATGTAAGTAATGTTTGAATAAAGACTTTTATTCTAGTTTTAATAGTTTACACGAATTGCTTACCGTTTTTGGAAATATTAGTCATGTGGTGAAGTGGAGTGAAATACAGAATGAGGAAGAAGTGAAGGGCCGAGTATCTTCGTGAAGTGCAGTTTAGAGTAATTGGAAAATCACGTTTTTAGAGCGTTAGAATAGTATATTGGTAGACATGAATATTCAGACATATTATTAATATTTATGATATTAAATTATTTATTATATATTTTTAATAATTTATTTTATTATTATTATGATGGAGTTGTTACTTTTCGTGTTATACATTATTATTCTTATCGAGTAGATGCAAAGAGCATGATTTACGTCATTTTAAAATGACTATATCGAGTAGTCATAAACACGTAAGATTATTGCTATCATTATTATTATAACTGTTTCAAAATAATTTAAAGTTATATTAATGCATAAATATATTTAAAGTAAATTGTAGTGTTCTGCCAGCAGGGATCAAAAACATACTTGCAGAAATGATAAATATCTCTGTGTAATATGGTGTAGTTTGTTAAGTTGTATGTTACAGTTTAAGGTAATTAACATTATTTTACCGAAAATCTACTTTATTTTGCAGCAACTAGCACGATTAAATGTAATCGAAGCTTGACGTACCCTCACACTCTTGCTTAAGTTGACACCTCATTTAACGAGCAACTTTTGCCAGAAACACTAATGACCACTTAAGACAGACGTCTACTGCATTTGTCCTGCCGAGGTACCACGCAGACTCCGAAAGCAGATTTAAAAGTACTCTCATCTTAAAGCCGATGATTTTAAATTTGTTTCATAATACACAAACATGAAGTATATATAAATGGTACAAAATGATTAGACATACATTAACTTACATTTTTCAAAAATTTACACCTACTCAGAAGGATAATGATTAAAACTATCATGCCATAGACTGAATCAGTAAGAAACGTCATTAATTGTAATCACCGGGTGGCTTCTTCACTCAATTTCTCAAGTTTTATTTACAATTTGCCGAATATTATTTTTAAATGATCAAAATACAAATACATGTCATTAACATTGCAAGTACGGGGGAAAGGGTAATAGCCTATAAAAAAACTAAAAGAAGTCAACTAGAGAAAACATGTCTTCACAAAAACTAAATAATTAACAGGACAACTCATTTGTCCTCGCAAGAGCGTGAGGTCGAATAAATAGCACAGCAATGACGGCCGGGAACAGAAATTGTAGTGGCAAGGCACATGGAAATTGAACAATTATTACTTTCTTGAGTGGTGGTGAACACAGTTGTCGTAAGTGACAGCTGATGTGGACGGCAAAGGAAATTAAGGAGCTGATGAATTGTGAAGTTCATGAACAAATTATTCCCACGATGAAATGTACGTCTTTATGACTACTATAACCAAGTGCTTTGTTCGATTCAACAAATTATCCTTTTGGAATAAAATGTCATTTGCGGCGGTGACAATGTAGCGGTTAGCGTAACGGGCTGCTATACCCAAGTTCGTGGGTTCAACCCCGGTCGAAGCCGTGGATTTTTAGGGGCGAAAAAAATCCTTCGTACGCCTTCCTTCGGAGGGGAAGTAAAGTAAAGCCGGCTGTTCCATGTTAGTAGATTTACTTGCATGTAAAAGATCCTAAATGAAGCCTCTGAGCTAAATTGAAAATCGCCGGTTTTCGTCACCTCAGTAATACCTTCTTTCCTTCTAGGTGAAAGGAGTGTAACAAAATTTGCGTGGTCAGACGGAAGAGCAGGCCTCATGGCCTGAGCCTCGCCACGTAAAATAAGGCAATTCAATTCATTATATTATAGTAGAGTAAGAGGAAATATTTATAAGAATAACTGTACTATTTCATTCACTTCGGAAAGAAGAAAAGACGTCGTCCCAAGGTTGCTGCTGTTTGCCGAAAGAGAAGTGCATGAAGTTCTAACATCATTTGTAAGAAGATCAGGTTATGCTTTATGCGTAATAAGAGGGTGCACACTTGTCTACATGAAATGAATGTCATGAATACAGAAAGGTTAGGAATGAAAAGAATGTACGCACATAAGCATTACACTGAGCTATGCTATTGTTTTGTTTTCTATTCTATTGTGTGTTAATGTCATGTTTATTGAATTGGGAATAATCTGATAAATTTTGTTTCAAAATGAAATGAAATGAAATAAAAGAATAGGTTTCTTACACAATGAACTGCTGCTTTATTAATAGTTCTCAAATGTAAGCCACCTACACTATTAAAGTTCCAGGATAAAAGAGGTATTAACCACAATTAGTATGCTATATAAATTTACTTTGTAGAAAATTCAGCCACACACGGGATTGGGGAATTTTTCCCATCATCAGTGGCTCTACAATATTAAAAATTGAGTTATTCATGTGCTAATTCTGTGGTCACGGGGTAAAAGTACTTAAGTCAATTTTTGGCGAAATTGGGATAAGTATTGAAACTACAAGTTAAGTATCCATATTTTATTTTAGTAAAAGGACCGAATTTAAATGTCGCCTCTTTAATGAGAAAAAAGCGCTGGGAAATAGCGTTGAGCGTAGGAGAAAATGTTGGCTCAATAATCTAACCCTTGTGTTCTCCAAACTAAGATTTTTGACTTAAGAACTTTTACCTCGTGACCACAGAATTTGTTAAATTAATATCTCATTAAATAAAAATAAGATGAATTGTGCAATTGTATTGTATTTGGTTGGTACAATACAATTTTTCAAAGCAGTCGCGGGCCGCACAAAAAGATCTGGCGGGGCGCACGCGGCCTGCCGGATGGGCCGCCCGTTGGAAAGCCTGCATTAAAACAACATGTATTTGAAGTTTTTTTGAGGTAGAGTCTCAGTAAAGCAAGGCAAATCAAATTGATTAAAAATGCATTTAATAAACAAAAACAGCAACAATACCAATACATGTTTAAGTTGTGGACGATGTTTCGTAGAGAACAAGGTTAGAATCAATCAGTATCGACTTACCTTTAAAATAATGTTTTTGTTCCCATTTCTTAATGTAATTCCTTTCCCATTTTCATTCTCCTTGGTCCTCTTATATATCCGCGCTTAAATGATTAGCATATAAAATCGTACATATGTATGCTTATTTCCTATGGCTTAAGGCAGTTGCTGGCAGTACTTCCAAAAGTCGACTAATTTTAAATACCGCTTTCTAAAATTAACTGAAAATATTGTCAGTGTGATATATTAAATACTCATGTGGTGCACGACAAAGATGCTATAACTTTTACAACACATCCTGTACTAGAGGTCTAAAAACAAACATTACCCACTGCTCAAAGTAAATTTGAACGAATTTACAAATGGTTAATGAAAAATCACATAATGAGTAAAAACCTAAAAAATCAAATTCAGTGTCAACGTCGTTGTGGTTGTTTTTAAATTTCGTCGTAATCTGAAAACCCGCCCAGAGCCGCACATGTTGTGATGCATTTCCGCCCATTGGGCGGTATTCCGGGAAGTCAATTTTTGTCCCGCGAGAGAGAACAATTTTCCAGCCCAAAAAGCGGAATTCCGCCCGAACTGGTAACTCTGAATACATGCCAGAAAGAATTAGATTTAGTCAAACTACTGTCAACACAATAACAAACGATACATCATTACATACCTATTTTATGATCTATCTGTAGCGAGTGATGTTTTTTATGATCTCTTCATTTCAAAAAATCAAAGATGAATAAAAAAATGTCTCGAAAACTAAGAATATAGAGCAGTATCTATACAGCATATTACTTGCCCCATGATTCCGACCTGTTGAGCGAAAACTGCATTTCGGGAGAATTTTCCACACGAGCTTTATATCTGGGTACAATTCAACCCCTCTTCCAAGATCTGAGTTCTAGCGGCTGTTGCCCTGAACAACGTTTTCCGTTGTTTCTTCAACCAGTACTGAGCGAATGTCGGAGCAGTACCTCAGCACACGGGCCAAAAGCGATCTTTCCTTCCACAACCTCGAACCATCGTCTCCCCTTACATCAGGGCCGCTCAACCATTTGCTCGGAGGAGGAGTCTCCAGTTGCTCTTTTCTCTTTCGCTGCGGAAAGAGCAAATGACGTCATCAAATATCGATCGGCGGCATGTGGCACAGTGGGTCGCGTCGTATTTCTACGGGGTATTTTCCGTTGTTCGGAATGAAAAAATATCACAGCTCTGGGAAAGGATATTACGATAGAAAAAAACAGTGAGATACATTTGTAACATTAATTGGAACAGTTTCTAGATACAAACGTATTAGTGTCATTTGGAAATTAAAAAAACGACAATTTGCAATGCAGCATGGAAAGAAAAGTATCTTTTTGCAGATTGTGCCGGCAATGCCAATTGTTTAATTGCAAAAAAGTGCTCAATAACATAAAGAAATTTAATAGCAGTGACATTACACAGTTTATTATCCTGCTGAATATGAAAAGTATTTTAAAGGTTGCACAAAAAATGTGATTACATAAACTAGTAATAAAAATACTAAAAGTAAAGGAAATTAAAATTAAAACATGAAGTTGATTGCAAAATCAAATACTCTTATTACACTTTTTAAGTGTTTTTTTCTCGCAATATACTTTCTGTATTTGGAAGAGATGACGTGGTGCTATTGAGCCGTAACATGCATTTCAGATTGTGATCTGTAATTGTACATCTCATTCGAGATGTACAAATTTTCAAAGCAGCAAAAAATTGCTCACAGTTGTATGTTGATCCAAACGTACTTAACAATCGAGCAGCATTACGATGCAATTTTGGAAAACGGTTTTGTGGGAAGTTCTTTTCCTAAAGGCTCACGTTGTAGTATCGATATGCAATAAAATTAAACTCTTTTGTATTGTGTTATTTTACTGTCAAAACAACATAAGAACATCAAAATACATCCAAAACTTACTTCTAGTGAGGCATTGTTTTTCAGAACACTGAAAACTTCCTTTTGTTCTTCTTCAGCATACTTGTCGATTTCATCAGCATGATTAAATGTATAATGTCTTTGCAAATTAAACTTCTCCACGTGATTAAACCCTTATGTAAACTAAACATTTGGCATAGCTGCCGTAGTCGGCGAAAAGATACTTTTATTCCCATACTGCATTGAAAATTGTCGGTGTAGATGCTCTGGTCTGTGAAGTGCTCGCGTCGACTTCCATGTTTCCGCGACTGGAGTTACCGGGACACTGTGACAGTGGTTATCGCAAGACGCGCAACGCTCGAGCTCCGGTGTCCCGCTCTCGGCTGACAACACGGCTCCGCGCTGCCGATTTGCTCTGCTTGAGCGGCCCTGCCTTACATAGACATTTACATGTGCTACAACACCAAGCATCGGGAGACCAGTCAGAAGCTTACAGCTTACCCTGGCTGGAGTGATGCACCCTGGGGAGATATCTGGAGGTGGAACATCCAGCAAGACGGCGTGTAAGTCGGCGCCGGATCTCATATTCATGCTGCGAGGAACAATGTCACCCCTCGCGATATAACATGCACCGCACATATGGGAATAATATTCAATGTAATTGGCGCACCCGTAGACAAGAAATACAGTCTACTTCGGTTATAGCGAACTACTGGGGACTAACATTTTTGGTTCACTATATCAGATGTTCGCTACAACCGTTGATGTCCAAATGAAGTAGAATTTCTCCACAATGGTTAGTTTGTTCATACAGAGGTACTGCAAACAATGTAACTGCAAGAACTGAAAATTTCAATATCCCTATTTGTTCTTAAGAATAAATTATTTCCAATTGTTCACTTCGCACATTGTTCATGAGCAATTTCTCTAGATCCTTCTCCAGCTATAGTTCGTGCTCTCTCTATACTTCGTTCTGCATTGTCCACTGCCTCCATGGGCCCCATTCCAGGTTCGCTACCTTCACCTCAGAGGAGACTTCTTTGATTATGACCTTTGGCCGACGATATTTTTTCCAAGCTGTCTGCTGTTGTAATTTGTGCGGCCCTGGGGCGACATGTTTTTTTTTTACAGAAAGAAATGAATTTCCAGGACGTATTTCCTTCGTTTAATATAGCCGAAGTTCAGGTTCACTGTAACTGAACTTATGCTTATTTGTAATGAAAGTGAAACATGACCTGTGACTTAAGTTCACTATAACCGAGGGTTCACCATATCAGAGTTTACTATAACCGAAGTCGATTGTACTTTGCTACTCATTTACCGTCAGACAGTGCTCTTTCTCTTTGTCGAAGAAACGTACGATTTTTCTTTCAATGATGAGTTTCAACTAGAACACAATTCAGAACTCTTGCCCTAACATATTTAACAAGGAATTGAAAGGGTTGTACTCGAAATAGTATAGTTCGCTGTTCCAAGGTGTTGCTAAGATGAGCTATGGAATTCCTTTCAGAAGAGAGGTTTTGTATGGTTGATTTACCAAGTTTTTAAATTCGAGTTCTACTGCAGTTAAAATTTCAGCACGTTTTCTCGCTGAAAACCAACACGTTTTCTAGTATCACGTGCCTTTTCTCAGCTAGAGTGAAACATCCTTGACGTCATGGCACACACATTCCGCCCCCACTGAACCGAACTCCCTTGTATTCCATCCTCTCGGTTTTCCAACCTTTTATTCTAAAAAATGTTTGGGATTATCGTAACTAAAAAATTTTCAATGAGTTTTGCTTAGTGCATTTCGATTTCCACAAATTTTCTTTTTTTCTTTATTTGCTATTATTATGGTTGCTTGGTTTCCACCTCAACATAAAATTCCAGCGGAGATAACAGGGAAAAATTCTACAACAACATTAAAACACTTACGGAAGGAGAACAATATTCGTAACATCATGCATACTACCTTTGATAATTTGAGAAAAATATATTTACAATGCATGAAACAAAAATGGAACAGCACATGGAAAGAATGCAAAGCAAGCCAACTCCACGGCCAAATGAATAACTTTTACCATATAAAAACTTCTAAGAAGGTCAACCAAAGAGGACAAGTCGCACTGTCCGGAATAAGATCAGGATACACAAAATTAACCCATCTCTACCTAATTAACAAAACATCCCCTCCACTTTGTGATACTTGTAACATCAATTTAACGATATACGACATTATAGAAAACTGCCCAAAATTCAGTCATGAAAGAAAATTTTCTATTCTAAATAAAGCTTTAGATACCCTACTGTATGCGACCGAATATCAGAACCAATTGATCAAGTTCTGTGAAAATTGTAACATCTTTGTTCGCATATGTTGATATTGTATAATTAAGTATATTATACTCGTACATAATATGTGATAACATGTATATCCTAACATTTTATGGCATGAGTAAGCTGCAGAATTTTGCATATTTGTCGATTTTTACCCTTCAATTAAAATGTAGTCATTTACGTTACTTATTCATTTTGAGGCATTAGTAGTATTATATTTTAATACACATGGGTGCGTGGGTCATATTACAGACGTAACTAGAGAGAGGCGATTTCTTATTCTGTGAGCAACAATATTCTTCCACCTCTACCGACAACTTAACGTTAATGTAAACTGAAATATTTTAAATTCTATTTGAGTACACAGTAGGAGATAGACATTTGCTAACATTTTACACATGTAGACATACAATATAGCAACACTGATGCAGTAACACCAGAATGGTCAAATGAGTTTACATGACCTGATTTTTTTTTTCATATTCAGCATGCAATATTTTATTTCAAATATTCTTTGATCTTTGGAACGAACTGATTTGACGTATTTTTAGGTGGATATTTACCAAAACACAAGAATTTAAATTTAATATTTTTATCTGAATATTATAAAATGTTGCTTGTTTTTCTCCAGTTACAAAATATTCAAAAAAGTTTTCTAGGATTTTCTGACTACATAAATGTAAATGAATATTCAAAGAATTTTATTTTAAGAATTTGACAGCCCTTAAAAATGCCGACGTGAGCCAAATCCTTGTCCGACGACGGGTCAGTAAGTACATAGGGTTATCAGAGGTTTTGAACACGCAAGCTGGCGAAATCTCGCACGACAAAATGTCAGAAGAGCAAATGATTGCGAGCTCCTAAAAAAGCAGAACAGCCAATCGCGAGGAGCGGCGTTGGCTGCCCGTTCCCCGGCAGGGAAGCCATGCCTCGGCAGGCGATAAGACCCACTTCCCCTTCGCCTCCCACGGGAATAAGCCCCGCCCCCGACGCCGCACTTCAGCAAATGCGTGCTCAACTGCGAAGCTGATAATGAGAGGTTTCTCTTTCTATTTGACTTGGCTGATACGCGGGACAGAGTTGCCGTGTGGGAGCGAGGCATTCTGTGCGAAACGACGCGACGCGTCCATGGTTCAGAGTTATCGTTTACCTTCCTTTATTTGGCAAAATTCATTTAAATACTTAAGTTCGATTTATGTAATTGTTTAAACAATAATATTGTACAACATAATCTCACTAGTACATAAATAATATGCAATAGTTTGATCGGCTGGATCCAGCCCTGCCATGGTTGCGCAAGAGACAATTCTTTTTTCGGATGTTGAACACAGAATCCTGCTCAGACTTCAACAAGCGCAAACAATATTATTGAAGTTGAGCTTATTCCAACGATTACCAAATGCTTCACACTTCTTCACACTTCTTCACACTTCTCTCACTCACGTACTACTTCTTCTATATCTTACAAATCGTTCGAGGGCTGCTATAGTGGCACAGCTCAAAAAGTCAATTGTTGAGATAAAAGTTTCACCTTGTACTGAAATGCGTCATCTCGCGTTCACACTTCTGCCATTTGGTGGTGAAATACTGTACTGTAACATATTCTGTTGTTGCCTCTCTGGAAGATAGATCAATCTTCAATTCTGGACAGTGCATTAATTCAAAATTTGTATTTATACTTTCCCGTATACTATACGTACGTATATTATAGTAAGGAAAGTCATGTAATGCTACGCGAAAAAAACGGTGGAATTTCGGCAGAAAAACTCTATTACAGGGCCCCGGTAACGAAAAAGTAGATAAATCCAGTTGCTAAATTAAGAAAAAAAATTCCTAATACGCAATTCATCCACAATCCCTGTTTTGTGGGTCCTTAGTATCGAAAACCCAAATTGAAAGCAAATCGTCTGTCCGGTCGCCCGCCCACTCGCTCGCCCGCCCGTCCGTCCGTCTGCAACGGTAGCGACCAAATCACTCGGCCGATTTACTTCAAAACTGATTCTTCTCGATCCATCTGGCCCTCGTGGATGGAGGATCTCGTGGCCCCTTGAATTCGAAACCGATATTTTAATTTTAGGGGTTCTTTACATGAAGCCTCTGGGACATTTTCAACATTGTCTAATTGCATAATAATAACATTGCTCCAATTTTTTTCTGCAAACCATTTGCAAGAATAGAGTAAAATACCCATTTTAAGGTAGCATAAGTCCGATTTTCACGGATAACTCCGAATTTTCGAAAATTGCGAAAGTTTGAATTTTATTCGGTGTCTTCCTCCAACTTCAAAATGGCAGATAGAGATTTTTCCTTCAATTAAATTTGTTCAGAGTGCGTTCTTTCTTTACGGTCATGTACATTGTTCTGAAAATTTTAGTAGGTGTCACGCAATATTGCGTGCAATATGTGCAATTATGAAAAATTACACAAACAACAATATCTCAAAAACGGCTCCAAATTTTTCCTTTAAACTTTTGGTAGGGATAGTGATAAATGAGATGACAAATTCCATATTGCTTCTTCTGTTTTTTTAAAAAAATGCAAAATTGTCTCTCACGCCGTTAATATTTATATTAGCATCGATTTGTTGACATTATTGTATTAATGAGTACATGTCCTTTAAATCATTTCAAGTAAAGTTTCTCGAGAACTCAACCGTTTTCTGTGAAAACTAGCTCAAAATTCACCATTTTCAGAAACGCTCAAACGCCATTTTTTCATAAATGGCTACATTTTTTTTATTTGAACTTTTCGAACGGATAGTGCTAATTGCACTCTTTAATATGACGTTAAGTTCATTTTGGGGTATTTTTTGTTTTTTCAAAAATTACACAAATGTAATTTTTTTTTAAAGGTTTCTCAAATCTTTAATATGCACATTACCAGCAGTTTGTAAACATTATTATACTTGTGAATGTAAGTGCTTCAAATGACTTCAAATGAAGTGTTTTGAAAACTCAAACATTGTCTGTGAAAAAGAAATTTAAATTTCGCGTTTTTAGTAGCGCTTAAACGTCATTTTTTTTAAATGGCTACAAACTTATAAAAGAAAATTGCCATTTAGGACGAGATTTTTGTGTTCTTTAATATTCTAAAATTAATATTTCCGTTCTACCAATAGGAAACCGAAAAATTAAGAAAATGTCAAAAAATGTACTTTGGGGGCGATAGATGGCAGCTGGTTTTCTCAGTGAAATGTAATTATCAAAATTACATCTTCAAATAAGTTTATGCTTAATTGTTTGAAAATACAAGTAGTTTTTCTGTAACTTCGGGATAAACATAATAGTCCCCCGCAAATTTACTGCGCTTCAGACAGCCGGATTCGTCGTAAATTTGAATTTGCAATTTTGTATATTATTTTTTTGTTCGGTTTTACATTCGACCTTTTGTTATACATTTACACATTAATCTTTAAAGAAATTATTTATTTTCAAATATTTGCAATAAAAATTGCTAGCTCTTTAAGGGAGTATCGACAATGCAGGAAATGGAACAATTGAATTTCGTTCCGCTGTCACGAATTTCTGTGAATTACGTGTCATTGTTGTGACTTGATATGGCTGATATGATACAAGGCTTCTTTCTCCAATACAAGTGTAAAAATATTTTGTATTGTATTTTTATGCAGTTGTTGAATTCACATAGTTTTGACAACACTGCAATGGAAACAGTGTGTTGTTCGCTTCTTGGTTGAATTGGACGTTTTCAAATAATAGCCAAGATGTTAGTAGGGCAGAAAGTGCAATATTTAAATCTTACATATCCGTAGGATTGAAAATAATACGGTAAAGTATGTGTTGTTGTAGCACTACTAGTTTTAGTTGTGCCACTATTTTTTTCCACGAGGGATATGGCTGATGAATTGTCTCGGGCGACCCATCCTTCTGTAACCATACCTCCAACTCATGGAACTTTATGTCCATGCAAAGCAATTATAATAATGAATATAATTCGTAAATTAAAATATTGCAAGCCAAATTCGAGACGCGACTCAATGAAAACCACGTAAATTGCGTCAGAGAACCCCGCTGGGCTCCGGAACGAATTGCAGCGGCGGCAAATTCAGGGGAAGTAGGTGAAGTGGCACTTCACAAAGCATTTATAAAAGAACTATATTTTAAATTTATTTTTCTTTCAAGAACTACAAAATATGACTTTTTTAGTGGTACGTAAGCACATGTTGGAATGGCAAGCGCGAGGAGCAGTTGAAACTCACGAACGCGCGGGACGCGATCGCCACCGATCACCGGGCCCCTTCGGGTGAAGGAGCCCTTTCAACCGCCAGGCTCCGGCTAGTCTCGATGGTTGCTATGACAACCGTGACGTCACCCGCGATAAAAGCGAGGACTCCACGCCGCTACTGTTGTGTTGGTGAAGCAAGGGCCAAAGTAATACGATGCTAGAAAACTTCCTTGGAAGAAAAAGAGCTGAAAATTACAAGTAAATAGTGAATCAGATGATCAAAGCTTATCACGAACTTGGCTGCAAATTGTCTTTAAAAGTATATTAAATGGACTCTCATGTTGACTTCTTCCCAGAGAGTTGTAGCGATGAATCAGATCAGCCACGTGAAGAGATTCCTTTAAAAAGATATATCTACCATGGAAAAAAAAGGTACGAAGGGAAGTAGATGCCAACAATGTTGATAGAATATCATTCTAGACAAGAAAGACACTCGTCACAGAAGAAAAAATTAGATACGTAAATTTGTATCATGTTGCCACATTTGTATCATTGTCTCTTTTTCTCTTCACGCTACTAAGTGAATTCTTTCGTGAATATTGCCTCTGACAGCACCTTCCTCGGCTTTCCTAATACGAAAGAGTTAGATTAAGTAATTGAAATCAATCATCAAGATCATTGCAAATTATTTTATTGCTATTTCTTGAATTCCGAAAAATAAGTTTACATTTGGGAGTACCGTAAGATAAAAGTTAGAATTACGGTTAAACTATCCCTGACAGAGAAAAACTGAAAACAGAGTTGAATTCACCTTTGAAATTACTATAAGAATCACAACTTTTTCACCAGAAATAGAAAAAAAATGTTTTTTTTGTAGAACAGTGTTACAGGCTCACTAAATAGTATCGAAAAATTTAACATATCATTCAAAATAAATATGAAAATTATCTCTAACTTTTGTCGTTTTTAAAACTGTTATTAAAATATTAAATGTATTTATGAAGTAATATTTCATTTGAAGAAGTTTTGGGAGCCCCTTTCCCACGAAAATCCTTCTTAGCTCGTGCATTCATCCAACCCTGAGACATGTAACGTGCTAGGGTAGAGGTGGGGGGTCATCCATAAATTATGTAACGCTAAAGGGGGAGGGAGGGGTTCTGAGACAGCGTTACATGGAGATAGGGAAGTGCGTTACAAGGGGGTGAAGGGGTATTGAAAATACTCGTAATTTGCGTTATGGACGGACCATAGGTGCGTAGTTGCTAATTAGCTGATAGCTTTCATTGATTGATATACATTGACTGATTAGCGGTTCCGGGTGCGTCAACTCCTTAGGTCATTGGTCCCGTAAGTGTAGAGAATGTTTTCATCGCGGAAGACGGCAATGATCTTCCCCCGTCGAGATCTCGCGCCAACTTACGTTGACTTGCGGGGATATTTCCGCACTAGGTACCCTCTAGAGTCCCCAGACACAGAGAGTAATTCCACTGATCCCGGCATTTTTTATCCAGTTGCCAGGAGAATTCGAACTTTGTGGTAGTTTGCATGTTGAGGACCATGAATCTATCCGAAACCAATATTAATTTTCATGAAAATCTGCATAACGTCACTAATAGTTATAATTTTCCTTCAGTTCTTGATTGCTGCTTGGCGGAGCTATCGGATAAGAGGATATTCCAAGTTGAGTGTTAATAGAAAACTGTATGCAAGGCATTCTCTATTACCGCGAGAACGCACCAATTGTTTGAGCAACTGAAATATCAACATAATGGAGTTTTTGCTTTACACTCCTACTCGTAACAAAAAAATTGCCAAAAAAGCACTTATACCGTTTGTGCTCTGTACTACTCAGTTGGCGCTCTGCGACACCTGTCCCAGTCGATAGCCTCGAACACGACACAGTTACAAACTGAACTTGGCAGTACATCCATCCTAATCCACAGTCGTAAAATTATATTCCAAAATATTGAAGATCCCTTGGGCTATTTACTTTCAAGTAGGTAAACAAAATCCTCATCGCAAAAGATTAAAAAGAAACCTAAGAAGAGATTTTTTCGATTCCCCATAGACTTGAACTGATGAGTCTTTCCTCACAAAAACTGTATAACCACTCTATTGTATTATATCTAAAACTAAAATTGTTTATAATGTGTCAAATGATTCTTGAATATATCTCGTACCAATGTATCTATATTATACGGCAGCAAAGGACCAATGGACAATGCTGGACACAAAAAACACGCCGTGACGGTTAATAGTCAACAAATGTCGAAGGTCAACAAACCTGTTTCCGTGGTTTCCACTGCACCCTCTTTCGACCCTCCACCGGTTCGGCCGTTCAAAATTCGGATCTCCCCACTGTACCTGTTCGGGCAGCGGAGCAGCCGCCCCTCACGCGGAAAGCGAACCCCCAGCACCTTCCCCACGCGCAGACATGGCCTGCGACCCAAGCAGCAAGGACAACGCGTACGGGTGGCGCAGCTGGGGCGACTTCGTGCTGTACACGGACCCCATGCGCAGCACCTACCAGAACGACTTCAAGTGGCACCGGCGGTGAGCGCGCTACCCCTCACGGAACCTCACTCACAATGCGAACTTACACGGGACGTAATACTGTAAAAAGTACACCTCGAAACAAGCATTCACAATGACTAACGTAAGCTTCGCCTAAGCCAATCAGAATTCAAAGAACTGAAACTTGATCGATTTGTTTCTAACATGGTGGAAAGATTTTTCCACTATGCTGTCTAGCTTTTTCTTCGACATTCCTATCGATTTGTCTTTATGTATATGCGAGTAGCTGTTGCCGTAGTGCTCACATTTCATTCATCTTATAAACAGGATTCTTGAACCAAATTCACGAGTAATTCGTGGAACAATTATTTTATTCGCGTCAAGTTAAAGTCACAATAAAATTGTCAAACTTCTTACTTTGAATTCACTACACGCATCAAAACTCTTTGAAAACTAGTTCTCTACCATACAATAACAATGACATAACCACAACTACCTGAACACAATCTGAAATCGACCTTCCATGCGTCTCTCTGATTGGTCTTCGGTAGAATTTCCACGTAAAAACGTAAAAGCTTGGGGCTTGTTAACTTTTAAGTTTACGGACTTGCGTCTACAGTTACATGAAGACATTGTGCATGGTCTCGCTTAGTAACTCATTTCTAAGTTCTATGGCTACTTAGGTTTACGTTTAAATTTGCATTGTAAATGAGGCCTGAGGCGTGGTCCACAAATTAAGTAACGCTTTGAGGCAGCGTCTCATAGGGGCAGGAGGTATTCGATTAGTGTTACGTAAGATTGATATTTTTTTACATTTTTTTAACATTTGTTAAAATAATTTCTTTTTGTTTTATACTAAGCCATTAAAATATGATCTAATTAATTTTTTAAACAAATAATTTTAAGCAATTAGTAGTCTTTTCAATAAATGGAAATATTAATTTTTTTTCCATTTTTGTATTGAATCTTGCATTCAAAGCAACCAAAGATAACGAAGAAAATATTCAAAACTGATCTGAAGTATTTTGGTAGAATACAATTAAATAGGGGCAGTAGATTCTCGCCTATACGCCATCGAAAACGGCGGTGTGTGCACGGCTTCTGAGCAGACATTTTTCGCATTACTTCACGAAAAATGTGCTCCCAATCTTATTATTAGTTCGATAATTAATGCCAAAATTATCGTAAATTTTAATATAAAACCCCAAAAAATGAATACAATTTTTTGACTGAGCTGTAATTTATTTTCACTTCTTGCATTTATATGGCGGAGCATTCTTGCATTTATATTTCTCGCAAGCGTTATGCTATTGTTTAGAGTTCAATCGCGCGTTACGAGTGCGTTACGGGGGAGTGGGAGAATTTAAAATACCCCAAATTTGCGTTACGTACTTTACGGACGGCCTCTAACTGGAATCTGATGAGGTAAAAAAATCCAGTTACGGAATATTTCCATATGAACAGGGTGTAGTTTTTAATTCCTATACCATAAGTAATATGTTATGCTTTTAAGAAGTACAAAAATTTAAGTTACCAAGGATTCACAGCTTTTGAGTTTCGAATTATTCAGGTTCTACAGGATTATGCAAATCTAAAGTGACTCATAAACACTCCAACCAAAGTAATTCACAAACAATACTATTTTATTGAAATTTTCTCGTTCTTTTTTTTTTCTTTCTTGAAAACTCCCTGTAATTCTTATTAATCCCTTAACACTTTACTCAGCCCACATTACAATACAAAAGATTTAATTTCCCTACTCTCTAGAAATTGATGAGGAAAAATCTTCATACATCACGAGTCTATTCGTGAATCGCCATTGATATAAGCCTTGATGATAGATATATGTACTTGATCTAAGTATCTGAACTGCCGTAGGGTATGATGGCGTGATTATAAAGTAATTTCTCTGTTTTTTAAAACATTTTTTCAAGTTCTTCCTAATTTTAGATCCGTTCTTTTAGTTCTTCTGTTTTCGTATTCATAAATGACAGAAAACTGGAGAAATTTAATCAAATATTTATATAACATGTATTCTACGACAATTCTGCAAACATTTGTAGTGGCGGCTCTGAAGAAATTATTGATGATGAAGGGAAACATAATACAGGACAGTCCTTTTAATCCCCACTAGACGTGTCCGGCCACCCGGAAACGAAATTTGCTGTAAAATGCGCATTATTTCTAATTTTGGCGATTTTATCTCAAACACATTTTTTCTTCAAATTAATTTTTTATTTTCAATGTTCAATAATGTACGTCTAATTTTTCGACCTACGAACTGGAATTAATAAAATAAAATATTTTGTTCAGAACTATGAAACAAAATAATGCGCAGTGCGTAATGAAATGGATTCATCGTAGCCAACTGAGTAAATCAATCCCTCTCGAATTATTTTCGTACTTACCACTCGCTAAATTACATTTTTATTTTACATTTTAATTAGTTTTTCAATCACATAATGATTAACTGGATGTTCGGAGAATTGTGGTCAGCATAAACGAAACTTTTATTGATTTTTTTATTAAGTAGGTCACATTGAACCGCGAAGAAACTTGCAAAGCAAAGGAACATTATAGGCAAAAAATAACCAAAGGGGTCGTATGTAAAATAAACTAAATGAAATGGCACAGGAATGAAGTCCAATGATAAACTCCAGAACACTCAAACGTTATGGCTGCTATCAAAAAGTAACCAATGCCAGAGAAGACTCAGGGTTACAGGGTGTAGTAGATCTTATCAGGACTCCAAGTCAGTTATTGCCTTCTCCTATGCTATTTTTATACTGAAAGGCGTACGTACCATTTTTGTCGCTTGTAAAACAAACATATTCTGCATAGCAATATTATTTGAACATTTGTCATAATCCTGGGGAACATGCCAATGAGTAAGAGGCGGATTTTGATGACCTACAAAAAACACCCAAAATGATCCATAAAAGGCTCTTAAAATGTTTTTAAAATGCCCTAAATACAAAGAAATATGACGTAAGAAATTTGATCAAAATCACTTCAGATGAACAACTCAAGCTGTACTTCTGTAAATGAGGCTTCTTCCTTTTGTTCACGTGAACTCAGCTTGCAGTCCTTCGCTTTGGGCTGTTCTTTAAAAGAAAATTTCGCCTTTATTTATCGCGAAGTCGGCTAAATTATCAATGACGCCGATGGCGTCACAGAAACCTTTAGTCCTCACAACGGCTGACATTTAAATATATGAGCGAAGAAATCCAACAGGCTGCTCAAGAATTCTGTCGTGAATTTGTTGCATATCGTAAATATTGTTTGAAGCAAATACTATTAAAATGATATTTAAATCGATGAAATCAGCGAAAAATGCATTAAAAATGACGAAAAAATATTAAAAAATAGCCTATTAGTCGAAATCAACATTGGTCATTTCATTTTGTCATAATGTAAAATGAATTTCTATTCTATACTATCTCGTTCTAAAGTGAAAAGAAAACAAATGACATTTCATTAATATCCGCGCCCTACTAAAGAATAACGACAAATCTTTAAAATCAAAAGCCTTATGTAGATTGGTGTCGCTTTTCTCTCATTATTATTAATTTAATCACCATCAAACACCATCGTCAGACTTGCAGCGCAATGAACATCATCTATGGAACACAGCAATTTTTTAATTTAAAAATTGTGAATACGTGTTGCGTTGTTCCATGACACATCACACATGGATCGTTAAACTAAAAGGGATCATTCCGCGTTATCTTTGCTCTTTGTCATGAAACGTTCGCAAACATGCAATGTTCGAATGCAAACATATTCTACGGGACATCCTTGATAACTCTTTGAGTCCAATTCCTATTAAAAATGAGCTGTACAACCTGATATCTCTCTTTTTAGACATAAATTACTTTAAATTTGACAATACATTTTTCACTCAAACTTCTGGCCTACCTATGGGGTCCCCACTTTCCCCACTACTAGCAAACATTTTTATGGACAACCTAGAGAAACAAATTTTTAATTCTGGACACCCTCAGTTAAAAAATGTAACCTATTGGTATAGATACGTAGATGACATCATAGTACTTTGGACCGGCACTTACAGACAACTGAAAAACTTCACTGACTTCCTTAATTCTATACATGCTAATATACAATTTACAGTAGAGAAGGAAAATGAGAACAGAACCCTTAACTTTCTAGATCTATCCATCACTTTAGTGAATGACAGACACGCTTTTGACATATACAGGAAACCGACACACACCGACACAGTAATTCATAACAGTTCACAACATCCACCCTCTCACAAACACGCAGCATTCCATAGTATGGTTCACAGATTGTTCTCAATTCCTCTCTCCCCCCAAAACATCAGGAAAGAAATTCTTATCATTAAACAAATAGCTACCAATAATGGCTACAACGACTGTCTTATTGACAACCTTATCAAAAGAAAAACTATCTCCCTTAACACAAAAACATTAACTTCACTGACTCCCACGCACACAACACACACGCACACCAGATACACCATCCCCTTCTTTGGAACATTGTCACTCAAAATTGCCAAAAAGCTCAGTCAATTCGACATACACGTCACATTCAGCACACCAACCTGTCTCCACACCACACTCTCCCACAACAAAGATCCGATCCCCAAGCCTCTATCATGTGGGGTGTACTCCATTTCCTGTGGTAGTTGCAATGCTAAATATATTGGCCAAACCGGAAGATCCTTTAAACAAAGGATCAAAGAACACAGACAAACTCTCACACAAAAAACCACACATTCACACTTTGCCAACCATCTATTAGAACAAGGACACTCGTTCAATGCAGACACTGACGTCAAAATTTTAGAAATTGAAAACAGATACACACATAGACTTAAACTAGAAGCAATACACATTAATAATTTATTAAACAATCCCCAACACGCTACTTTAAATGAACAGATTCCTTCTCTCTCCCCTCTTCTGAAACTGGCCGCTTCCAAAGCACATTAACCCCTCTGCCTGCCTCTTTTCCGCCACCCGCCGGGGCCTTTCCCGCAATGGTCATTTCCTAGAAAAAACCCCGCGTTCTCCCCTACCTCCATTGAACGTTTCCTTTAAATAGCGTACATGCCTTCGCCCTTCGCTGTCTGTCTGGACTGAGGCCCACAGCCGCCTCTAAGAGGTATGTCAGTTTGCTCACCTAAATTTATTAATTTATTTATTTAGTTACATATTTATTCATTTTCTATTTTCACCTCTTTTCAAAATGTACATTTGTTATTCAAAATTATGTTTCCATCTACACATTTTATATTATACTTTTATTTCACTCCAGTTTGCTTCATAATATTATTTGTAATAGATTCCATTTATTTTATTTAATTTTCATTTGTCATTTTTAAAAAATCTATATGTCCATTTCACATTTTACATCTCTTTAAAATCCAATTCTTGAAAGTTTTTAATTCTTTAAAAGTTTTAAATTTTTTGTAATTTAGATATATTATTATTATTATTATTATTATTATTATTATTATTATTATTTTGTAGCACTGAAGATGGCCGCAATGCGGCCGAAAAAGCTTTATGCCAAAATAAACAATTACGATGAGGAGCCTACATCAAATATTGATTTCAATGATAGCATCGTAAATGCCACACCATTTCCTACTATTATGAATCGTTCCCTAAGGAACGACAATGACCGCCTAAATCTTTGAATTTGAATTACCTTATTTTACGTGGAGAAACTCAGGCCATGAGGCCTGCTCTTCCGTCTGAACATGCAATTTCATTACACTCCTTTCACCAACTAGCGGAGAAAGAAGGTATTGCATGGGCGACGAAACAGGCGATTTAAATTTAGTTCAGAGGCTTCATTTAGGCTTGAGGATCTTTTATGTGCAGTAAATCGACTAACATGGGACAGACGCCTTTACTTCCCCTCCGAAGGAAGGCGTGCGAAAGAATTTTTCGCCCTTACAAATCCACGGCTTCCATCGGAACCCACCAACACCATCGACGCCGCCGAAATCTTGACGCACAGTAGCATTTTTTCTTGGGTTTTCGCTTGTCCCGTTGTTCGTTCGCCCGTTTCCAATTGTCGACGCCCAGCGCAGGGACGTTACCGTGGTTTCCACTTCCACCCGCCCCCCTTCCTGCCTTTGCTTTCGGAACCCAGAGATCGCGAAATTCCCGAGTAAGCGACCATGGCGCACGCGCGGGACGAGAGCCAGTTCAAGTTCCCGTACATGGGCTGGTGCTCGTGGGACGACCGCCGCGGCCCCTTCATGGCCACCGACACCACCTACAGCCTGGACTTCAAGCGCCCCGCCCCGCGGTAGGGCTCGCTCATCGCTTCCCTTTGCGGCTCTCACACGCAGCCAATCTTTAGAAATGAGCTCTCTAAAGGAAGAGAATTTCATGGATACGCAAAGAATTGCACGTTGGCTTTAAAAATATGGAGGATTTCTTGAAAAAACGCATATAAATATTCATATAAAATACCACCTGCAACGCACGTCAGAATTGTTGAATCTATATCGTTAACCCTTAGCTACAGACATGAGTGAAATTGACTCCGCCGTGTTAATTTTCTACGAATTGCGAAAATTCCGTGAATCTCATAGAACTATTTCACCCGTCTATCGTATCTTCAATGTCTCAACACTGATTGTTGTAATTTTGCAGCGAATTGGTCTGGGTTTTGTTATTGTGATTTTTTTGAATGTTAGTGGAAGTAGGAGTCATTTTGACACCGTGTATGTGTTTACCTTACAGGTTTTTTAAGTTTTGGTACTCCGGTAATTGAATACTTTGAAGTACCAAAGCACTTAACTGATAAATTCGTTAAATAATCCTGTACGGAACTCCAAGACCATCATCTAAACAAGTTGTGACCGTTCGTGTAAGTCGGCCGTGGGGAAATTTCGTGGGTAATTTGGCTCTTGTTGAAATTTTGAAAAAAAACACAAAGTTGAAAGCCACAAACATTAATATAATTGAATCTCAAAAAAAAACAACACAAATTGCAAAATTACCTAACATGCACAGATAAACAAATGAACAAAGAAAAATACAACAATGAACAGCGTAAAAAAAAAACTTTTTGAGGAAAAATCAACTGCAGAAATTATGAATTTCAAAGTTGACACAAACTAGCATCACAGCAACATCTTCTGTGACAAAAATAAATTGAAATCCAACAAATTGAATCAAAGATATCTCTGGGGAGATGAGTACACATAATAGTACATCAGAGGGTAGAGCACAGGCATTTCGGATGACAAAATGCCTCAGCACTTTCTGTTTACAAAAGTTGCAATTAACTCTTCCTCAACATACACTGCATTAGCATACATAGTAGTTTCTTGCAAAACAATTCACTTCAATTACAAAGACATATGTTGTGTGCAATTAAGATGAATAAACATAGTTATGAAAACACAGAATATTCAAAAGAAATTGCAAAAAAAACTAAACATGTGTGTTTACACCATAAATGTGAAACATTTATTACAACCTACACCTTTGGTTGAAATTAAAAAAATATGTTGTATTTTTACTCAACAGGCATCCAAATTTCAATAAATATTTCAAGATATTTAAGTTCACTTAAATTCAACAGTTCATTGCAAATATACTTTTATAACCTTTTAATTGTTCATAAATAACCCAAATTGTTTCTAACTTGATTTGGATTTTACACTATCATCAAAATGTTCTTTTTGATTTAAAGACAGAAACTGCACTTGTAGTGTATTAACATGACAAGATTCTATCATAAATAAGTGATGTTTTCCCCTTAGAAAGACACACTACTTCAAATATCTTTTGAAAATAGTCCACAATGATTATGGAAATACCAATGGTCGGGTATATCATACATTATGCAAGAGTGTTAATGGCCAAAAAAAATATTAAACAATCTGGCAGTGAACTACAGGAACAACACTTCAACCTGCATTCTACAGTCAATTGCTTGCAAATTCTCATTACTTTTTATAGTATCACATACAAAATTGTTTTGTCTTTAACACCGACCTTATTTCGGTGGCCGTGGCGTTCGCCACCAGCGCACAACTCACAGCGAACTAATGCGGCTGCCGACGCTCTGTCCTGGGCCTAAGCACGGGTTCTCTCTGTAACCCCGTCTTACTGCAAGACCAGATGCCTTCGTCGAACGCGCATCTGCGGTGTGAATTTAGCCACCACTGGGCCAAACCTCTTTCTCGCTAACTGGAGCTCGCGGCCCCACACCATCAGCTACCAAATTCACGCTGCTACCTCACGCTGCCGCTTCTCCTCACGCTGCCGCTTCTCGAAACATTCTGCGCACTTTCCAGACACCGCCGTTACAACCCCTTCTTTTCCGCGTAGGGGAGGGAACAACTGTCTTCCCCCCGCCACCCCTCCAGCGACCGCTGATAAGGCGACGGGTTACGTAATCGCGCGGCGAAGAACGCAGACGAGGTCTTTCTTATCGCCAAATAGTGACTGAGCAAGCTCAGGATCGCTACAAAGTGTCTCTCTTTAGTAGTGACTTTATACACACCATGATCTGATAAATGCGTAAATGCTCGTATATTGTATATGAAAGAGCCCCAAAACTAGAACAGATTAGATTTTGTTTAAGTTTGGCGAAAATCCTTGTAAGGGAATAAAAGGAAAAACAAATACTGAATATTCAGCTGTGACAAGAAGTGAGAAAAAGCATTTACAATATGTTAGGCGATGAGTAAATACAATGTAATGACAACAAGGAGAAAGAAATTTTAGCATGGTGCAAATACTGTTTCAATTGTTCCAGAAACCCCAGGAAAAAGTCTCACTTACGTCTCTTTTGTAAAAAAATCAAGTATCCAAAGTACTGTTCTCTTATTTTTTAATATAAATACATTATACATACATTTTATTATTAAATATAAATTGTGAGTGATGAGAAAAAGTATGTATTGCATTTATGTTTCAATCTAACTTTTTTATGAAATTTTATTAGGAGACAAATACAAATAATCGTTATTATGAAATTACAAATGACTGTCGATCATAAAAGTTAAAATATTGTGCGAGGAGGCAAATTGACTCCATGTCTGTGTTCGCGTTACTGAATTTCATGTCTGTAGTTCAGGGTTAAATCTCTCCTAAACGAAGCGTTCTAGGGCATTAGAAAGTAAAATTTTGAGGTCAAACGATTCAAAGTAATGTTTCTCACACGGTAATCTATAGGACGAGATCTTCTTGACCATTCTATTACATTTTTGCTGGTTCGAGGCTTCTCGATTCTACGTCACGTGTTCAGAGCCTGTAGAATCTGCAACTGTACGTGAAATGACTAATTACTTGATATTCTATGCGGTTGAACTACACGGGTGTACCTCTTTGCTCGATAATAAAGTTAAATAAGAATAGTTTGTACTGACAAGGGTGTATTATATTGTTATCAATTACAAGGTGACATATAGAACAAGTGACGGAGGATAAGAGAGTCTTGAAGAAAAATGTATATTACAGGCTTAACATGGAAATGGAAAAATAAGGGAGAGGGTGGGATACAGCATGCGAGCGTTCTCGCACGGGCACGCTAGTTCATTATTTCCCGGTTCCGGGCGCTTCAACAGCGGCTCATTAGACTCGTAAGTGTAGTGCTTGTTTGTCCTCGGGAGATGGCGGTGATCTTCCTCTTGTTAGATGGTGATATTTGGCGACTACTTACGCCGACTAAGGGGTTTGGCGAGGAAGGAGAGATTTGAAGAGGAAGGAGAGATCGCGCGCAGTCTGTGGCCAGTTTGTTAGGGTACATTCTCCTTGTGTTGATAGGAGTAAGCCCGGAAAACTACCGATCAGTGCAGCCGGCCGCTAGAATTCTCCTCCAGACAGCGATTAAATTCGACCTAGCTTCTAGCTAGTGTCGAAAATCCTGCAATCGTGGCGAGTAGAACCCCAGGACCTCCCTATCAGAGGCAGTGCAGTGACATCAGTTGATGCCCTGAGCCACCTCCCCCCGTTTTATCACATTCATTGATGACAAGACTTGCGCGGGCAAGAGTAGTGAAACGTACTAGTGAGGATGCGGTGGCAAAGGGAAGCCCAATCGTACATTGAGCTACAATAGTTGAAAGAGATTTCTCACGCAAAAGAAAAAGAGAGCTTTCAAGGGAGGGCTTCTCTTAGCGTTTTTGTATCGTGTTGATCCGCTTAAAAGACAGCTCAGTTTAAAACGTTATTAATAACAATTTTCGCGTGCCAACCCAAAAATTAGTCATGCTGAATTAGGTTCAGACACATCCAACGTGACACTTACGCGACCTACAACTCAATACGACAGATTCCCTTTTGGAAGAAAGTCGCGCTAGGCCAGTGACATTAATTAACACTCTTTCAAAGCAGTGACAATTATATTCAAAGTTTTAATCACAAACGGACTCAAAAATACGATCAAGTTCATCCATTAAGTAATCATCATATTCTTCTGCATGCACTAGGGATTTTTTTGGCGTAGTTCACTACTTGGAATTTGGTGTTGAAGAGACTCGCATGAGTACGCATGATGCACTGTAGAACGTGTGATGCACTGATGAGTACATCAGGAATTAGCAATGAGGATAATTCACACAAACGTGCTTCACATCAATAAGTAAATTCATGGCAAGTTAACACAAAAATCAAAAATCTTATCAATGTCATTGAGAATGAGAAAACTTTTACTTATTTACCCAAGTAAAGGGCAAATATGTGTTTACTGCGCGTATCAGTTGGGAAGAAGTGGATGATTTGTTTATATACAATAAACAAAAGTAATATCTGAAACTGTTACTTTTGTCCCAATTACTTTTGGCAGATCACAGTAAGAATAAACGGTACCATCGTACAGAAGTTTCTCAAGTAGTTACCAATTCACAAGCAATTGCTGTGATAGGCAGTAACGAAACAAAATGACCCAAGCAACATTGACTCATCTCATTGTGCTGAACATGTTGACCTGCAACAGATTACCGGCCCCCTACATTTCCAAGTAGGTGTCACAGAGCCCCAAAACTTCGAGACTTACAAACCGGTACCCTATGTAGTCCTTCCTCAAATATCAATCTGATGAATCCTACATAAGTCACTAAATCAATTGGAGGTGCTCGATTTGACCTTTCCCCTACGATATTGAAGTGTGCTATTTGTCTAGTCTGTGTTTTCTTATGTATTCTGTGTTCTACAACAAACATCTGAAAGAGCCAAGTGACTAAACGACGTAAAATCCAGATCTCAATGAAGTTGTTTCGCTCCACTATTTTCACTATACATAGCAGACACTCCTCATCCCCAAGATGTCCACGTTGGCGATACTGCAGTTTTCACATCAAACTCTGACATTTATTTAGCTCACGATTCTATTCAATCCTATTTTTATGACTATACCGCCTGGACGAAAAAGTAACGTATCGAATATATAACATAATATAATATAATCCCCGCAAAAAAATAATATAACAAAATATTATATATATATATATATATATATATATATATATATATATAATCCCCGCAAAATATCAAGCAAAATCATTTCCCTTCGTAGGCTCCCCCCCGCTCCCCCACCTTTACAAATTAAAATATCTCGGTTTCTTGGCTCATTAATTCCGCATCAGTAAAATATCTGGATATGATACAAGACAAAAGACTTACTAGGAAGCCACATATTCGATACATAGTATCTAAAAACAAAGCAAAAATATCCAAACTCTTTCGTCTCATTAACAGAAATTCCTCTCTGCGAACGGATTCAGCTCTATAAATATATAAGTCCCTAACAAGACCTACCATGACTTATGCCTGCCCGGCTTGGCGAAATGTAGCACCAACCAATGTACAAAAATATCAGACAATACAAAATAAAATTTTCAGGGAGATTCTTAAAGCCCCATGGTTTATACTGAACTTTCAAATCCACCAGGAACTTCAAATCTCTTCAATATCCGAATATATATAAAATACAGCTGACAAAGTCATGCCGTGGCACCACTATGTTCCACCTGGGCCAAATGCAAACCTCCCACTTCACATCCGATCTGGCTTCCCGAAACACCTCTTTAGCCCTCCATAGCAATGCAGACTGCCACTCTCACCTACCATCACCCACACTGATTCAACACCTCACATCCTGACGCAGGCCTTCAAATTCCAAAAATAAAGAAAATTGAATTTCGAACTGAGGGGTACGACATACGTACCACATTAGTCTGAGGATATCCCAACTCTTTTCTTTTTCAGGTGTGTAAACTTAAAATCCCTGAAGAACTTCAGCGAGTAGCTAAAATATTAAAAATGAATTGAAGTAGCCCTACAGAATTCCTTCTCGTATTAGTTTTCTATTTCCTTTGGTCTGCGCTAGCTATTCGGAATTGCCACTCTTGCCAGCTCCCATCCATCACCACCCAAAGTACATTTTTTGACATTTTATTAATTTTTGGGTTTCCTAATAATGGAACGGAAATATTATTTTAAGAATATTAAAGAAGGTAAAACCTCGTCCTAAATGGCAATTTTCTTTGAAAAATTTACAGCCATTTTTAAGAAAATGGCGTTTAAGCGCTACTGTAAATTCGAAATCTGAAGCTCTTTTTCACAGAAAATTTTTGAGTTTTCCATAACGTCTTTTGAAGTCATTTGAAACACACACCCTCACAAATACAATAATGTCTACAAATTGCATATTAATGATGTGAGAGATCTTTCAGAAAAATTGCATTTGTGTATTTTTTTAAAAAACAAAACAAATACCCAAAAATTAACTTTACACCACATTAAAGATTACAATTAGCACTACCCGTTCGAAAAGTTTGAAGAAAAAATTCGGAGTCAATTATCGCCAGAAAATGGCGTTTTAGCGTTTCTGAAAATGCGGAATTTTGAGCTTTTTCACAGAAAACTGTTGAGTTTTCCAAAACTTTGACATTATTTAAAGCACTTGTACTCATAAATATAGTAATGTGAACAAATCGCCGCTAATGTAAGTATTAAGGACGTGATAGATCAGTCAAGAAAGTTAAATTTTTGTAATTTTTGGAAAATCAAAAGAATAGAGCACACTTTTTCATCTAGTAGAGTACATTTAATACTACACCTCCCAAAAGTTTAAAGAAAAAAATTTGAGCTGTTTTTGACAAAACTTAATTTTTGTAATTTTTTAAAATTGCACATGTTGCATCTAATATTGCGCAAAAACTACTAAAATTTTCAAAATGTACTTGACCTTAATGAAAAAATTTGCCTGCCAAAAGTTAATGTCTTTCAAGATCGCAGAACTTCGAATCAGGCTATGTACACAGGTGTTTATTGTATTTGGAACAAATCCTATGCATGGTTTAGGTGCTAGTGTTGTTCACATACCCCGGACAGATGGACGGACAGACGTTTTGCTGTCAATTGGTTTTTCGCTATCAAGGACCCACAGAACAGAGATTCTGGCTACACCACGTGTTACAGGTTTTTTTCCCTTAATTTAGCAACTGGATTTATCCACTTTTTCGTTACCAGGGTCCTGTGATAAGAGTTTTTCTGTCTAAATTCCGCCATTTTTTCGCGCAGCATTACGTAACTTTCCCTGTACTACGTGTATACGGATGTATACGGGCAATAAAAGCACGCGGAGCGCAGGGCGACTGAGGCGCGCTGTCCCTCGCAGGCCGACCGACCGCTGCCCGCTGTGCACGTGCCGGTGCTGCGCGCCGCGCCGGGTCGTGTCGCGCAACGTGCCGCGGCCGCCGGGCGCGTGCGTAGACGCGGGCGTGCGCGTGGCCCCGTGCGGCCGCTGCCCCGACGAGCCCCTCCCGCTCTGCCAGAGGGCGCGGTCGGCCTAGCGTAATGTAATGCCCGTCCGTCCGTTTTCAAAACGGCGAATTTTCGGCAGAACAAAATCAATTGCTGGGCCCTGATACCGCAAATGTGGATAAAGACAGTTGCTAAATGAAGAAAAAAAAACTAACACGTGGTGTAGCCAAAATTCCTGATTTGTGGGTCCTTGAAAAACCAATTGAAAGCAAAACGTCCGTCCGTCCGTCCGTCCGTCCGTCTCAGTCTGTGAACAACACTAGCGCCTAAACCATATGCACGATTTCTTCCAAAATGAATATTCCAGCACGAGGCGCCTCGAGTTTGAAATTCTTTCTTCAAAATTTGGGGGAACTTTACATGCAGCCCCCCGGACATTTTCTAAATTTCCTCAAAAACGGCTCCAATTTTTTTTGTTTAAATTTATTGTAAGAATAGGGTAAAGTACACCTGTAAAGATGGCATAGATCCGATTTTCACTGTTTACACTAAATTTTCGAAAATTGCAAAAGTTTGCATTTTTTCGACATCTTGCTCCAACTGCAAAACTGAAGATCGAGATTTTTCCTTCAAATGAAATTTGTTCTCTAGTGTGAGTTCTTTTCTAAGGTCATGTACATTTTTTGACAATTTTAGTCGTTTTCGCGAAATATTGCTTGCAATATTTGCAATTTTAAAAAATTACAAAAATAAGATTTTCTCAAAAACAGCTCCAAATTTTTTCTCTAAACTTTTGGTACAGATATTGGTAAATGTACTCTATGAGATGGCATAAACATCAGGTTGCTCTATTCTTTTGGTTTTTGAAAAATTACAAAAATGTAATTTCTTTGACTTGTCTCTTACGTCGTTAATTTTTACATTACAGCGAGCCCGATCTTTACAGTAACGAAAGGAGGAACCGATCACCAGGAGAGGGAGGGTAACATCTGATTGAATGCGCGTGGGCCGCTGGTTTGAGGGAATTCCGAGCCCCTTCCCACCCATGCCTTCAAACTGAGCGAAATTTCAGAGGTACGAACATCATTAGGGCGCGGATATTGATGACAAGGGAGCGGATTTCTATGATTTTGCATATTTTTCTCCATTGCTTCAGAGCATAGCAAAGAGTAATTTCTTGACATTTGGTTATAATTGGATGCTTTGTAGATTAATTTGTTAGTGCATATTTGTGCATGTTCGATCGATTTTTCTTGTTGGGGCATATTCATGTAATTATGGGAGCATATTTTGCATATTTCGTTAAAATAGAGAAAACGTTTCATGTTTTCATAGAATATATTTGTGAGCGTTCATTGATTAGAAAAGCTTGTCACTTTTTTCTTTCCTATAGATGATAATACACTTGTGCAAATATAGAATATTTCTTGATATATTTTTTAAACCAAGCAGAAAAAGTGAAAATAGACCTACAATGTAGGTACTTTACCAAGGTGCATATTTACTTCAATTATTTCTCCCGAGAAGTAAGTTAGGTTATATTATTTTTGCACAATTTTTTTTCATTCCAAACATGCTTCTGCTGAATTTTATCACTAAAGGTTTATGCAGAAAATGAAATATTGTTAATTCTCATTTCATATTAAAGTGCATTTTTCAGAACTTTTAGGCCATAAATGCATATTTTAAAAAGCATATTTCAAGATTTTTAGGGCATAAAAATCCGCTCCCTATTAATGACCTAAAACAATGCCAAAAATGATCAATAAAATGCCCCCAAAACAAAGAAAAATGAGGTTAGAGGTCGTTAGGTCGCTAGTTACTAGCTTTAATGAAGCTTTAATATAATGTCAGAAGGTCTATGGAACACCTATAATGAAAATTTGGTCTAATTTTTAAAAATGTCTAATAAACTTCAGTCTATCGGACACGAATGACTAATCCATTATGCTGTAACAGAAATACGAAACAAAGTGTGGCACATATCATTACGTCAGTATGTTGTTGTCTGAAATATAATCACAATGGGAATGATCTATTTTAATTTAGCAAGTAGATAATGTACATAAAAAGAAACGGGTATTATAATATTCAGTCTTCTTTTTCGGTTGTTGGTAGAGCATGGAATTTTATCTGTAGATCAAAGACCGAAGGTATAAGTCAGAAGATATCACCACGATCTTTATAATTTTGGTATTTTGCTATCATTCACTCTTCTTGCCTTTGATTAACTATTACATATGACTATTAGATTTATTAACTATTTGATATTAAACCTTTGTTTATTTACTAGAACTTCGGTGTTTATGCCTATTAGACCTTATTAATTGAACCTTCTAATTGTAGACCTCCTTTTGAAGTAGACCCTGCTATCGTGTAAACCTTATCGCATTAGACCTGCTTCACAATAGATGTCCTGTTCATTAGATCTAACGAGTATCAGACCTTATGTCTGTAGGCCAAACGACCTGAAACCAAAAATGACGTTAACAAATTTATTGAAACCACTTCAAATGAACAACTCAAGCTGTTGGATATGTTACTGACGTAATCGAGGCTTCTTCCTTTTGTTCAATTGAACTCAGCGTGCAAACGTTTGGTTTGGACTATTCTTTAAAAGAAAATCTCCGCCTTTATTTATCGCGAAATCGGCTGAATTGACAATGGCGCCAATAGGCGTCACAAGAACCTTAGATTACGAAGTATTCACAATGACTGTCATTACAATATATGAGCGAAGAAATCGAAAAGGCTACTCGGGAATTCCGTGGGGAACATTTGTTGCATCTCGTAAATATTATTTGAAGCAATAATTATTAAAATATTAAAATCGATTAAATCATCGAAAAAAATACTTTAAAAATTACGTAAAAAGTTTAAAAAACGACTTATTAGTCGAAATAGACGAAAAAATGCAAAATAAGTCCTATAAAAACGAGTCATTTTCTTTTGCCGTAACATGAAATTAATGTCTGTACTCAATGGAATTGTTTTAAAGTGAAACGAAAAAAAAAATACATTTCATTGAAATCCGCCCTCCAAACATCATTAATATTTATCCCCTAGGAAACACGATATTTTGTCTCTTATATCTGAGAAGCGCAAATGGGAGAATAGAGGACAGATTGGTGGCGGCTGCTCGCTGCTGACGCTCGCCTTCGCTAGACTGGAGCCGATCGCGCCTGAGCGCTTCGCATCTCCTCCCCTCGCGTCCCGTCGCCCTGTCTCAGCCAGTCGGGGCCACTAGCGCAGGGTCGGGGACACCAAGAGGGTCCCCTACACGTGTAGAGCAGCGGCCCAAGCCACATTAAATGAACTACAAATCTTTCAAAATAATATCTTAGGAATATCAGTATATGCCTAGTTAGGAATAAGCAAAAGACCCTCCATAACGACATTGCATTACAACCAATTATATCTTTATAGCGACACTGGCCCAAAATTTCGACCATAATTGAAATGACGCACAAGGAGCAGTCACTTTCGAAATAGAAAACGATCAGCCCCCACTCTCCCGTCTAAGAAACAGACTCCCATTTCACATTTTTCTTCAATATCTCTTTGACAATAGATCAGATTTCTTACATTTACCTGTCCCTCTTATTGTTTACTTACTACCTGTTTCTCACATTGCTGCTACAAAATTACTGAGCCAATCAACTAAAGAGCCTCGCGGCTAAACGTTGTTCAGTCTGTCATTGTAAAACAAAATCAATAATGAAACAAAAAATATGAGTAGCCTTTTCGTAAAATACCCAATCAATTTTATACATGTGTCATTAAAAGGTATTTCTCGGGCCTTTGATCAATTAAAGGCTTTCGTAAGATTCACATTCAACAAAATGAGGAATTCTGTATGTAGCAGAGACGAGTTTTATCCTCAGATGGAGAGTGGCAAAATGTTACGTGGAAAATGTTCCCTTATATGGCGCTGAAGCATGAACTCTGAAAACAGCATTAATTAATAGACTGGAGGCATTCGAGATGTGGATGATCAGGAGAATGTTGAGAATCCCCTGGACTGACAAAGTGCGTAAATACTACATACTAAAGAGAAATGGTATATGCCGAGAGATATTAAAGATGATTAAAATTAGAAAAACACTGTATCTTGGTCATTTACTTAGAAACCCCAATTATGAACTATTAAAACTAATAATGATGGGGAAAGATCAGGGTAGACGGGGAATCGGTAGGAAGAAGATGGCCTGGTTGGCAAACATCCGAAAATAGACTGGTGTCTCGAGTACATCTGAGTTATTCCATGTGGCACAAGTCAGAGAAAAGTTCGGGGAAGTGGTCGCCAACCACCAGTAATGCAGATGGCACTTCAAGAAGAGAGGCTTTCGTGTTTACCAAAAGAAATGTAAAAATTTCTCGCGCGCGTTCGGTCGCCCATCTCTCATAATCAGTGCATTGAGCTGCAAGTTATCGACAAAACGAGGTCTTTCCTGACCAGTCGCTAATTAGGGGGAGGTGTTAGCTCTACTGGATACCACCATTCCGTGGCTCAGATAGTAGTTAGAGATGTGCCGAATGTGGAATTCGATGCATGACTAGAATTAAATGGTCTGTTTCATATCAGTGAGATACATTACAGATGGTCTTACACGCTCTGTTTGTCAATAAAAATTGCAATAGAATTCTCACTCGCTAATAGTAACCTGCTTACCAGACAGAACATACAGTTTCCGGCCAAAAAAGTGAGAAATGTGCGTAGAAAGTTCGTTGTTGTCACAAAAAGTAACTAATGTCAACCTTTTTCTTTGTTTAATCGCTCCTCATACTTCAGAAGTTAGCATCTTCTTTCAGAAGGCGTCTTTGGGCATCGCTTTCTTATGTAGCCTCTTAACCCTTAAATATAACACTTATTTAATTATACGTAAATATAACGGTTGTCAGACCCCAGTTTTAAAGGTTTTCGAAAATTCTAAAAATATTTTTTAATTATACTTCTAAGTCCTTTAGTATAGCTAACACTGTTTTGAGGGAAATTAATGTTTTATTAAGATATTAGCACCATTCATAAAAAAATACACATTTTTGACAAATATGTGTAGATTTGGATACCTTAGCAAATGAGACGTTTTTAGATAAAAAAATAACTAAATAATACTTTATTAGAGAATTGATAAAAGTAAAATTTTGCTGAAAAATGAAAACAAATAAAATTGAACTATAATTTTTAATTAACATACTTAAAAAGCACATTTGGGTAAAAAGGAAATTAAAACTATTGAAATTCGAGTTCTAAAACAAAATCAGGATCAAAATCCGAGTCATCACCAAACAAGCTCTCCGATGTTTCTGTGTTATCACTCTCATCTAGTAAATCTCGTATTAAGTGTGAATTATGTTTAATGTTTGATGTTATTTTGTCTAGAAAAAGTCTTAAAAACAAACAAAAACCAAAATTGCAACTTTGAAAAAGACACACGTAAATATATAACATTGGGATCCAGCAAACCCCAAAGACATCTCCGCACTCTACTGCGAGGTTAGTAGCAGACTATTAGAAGGCAGCAACTGTACAAACCCTTCCCAAACGTACTAACTTAATTTACGTGGGAGTAAAATATCCCAAAAAATTATTTTCCAATTAAACTTATATAAAGAAATTTGGTTGGGGTCCAGTAGGCCCCAGGGTTATATTTAAAGGTTAAATCCTCTTCCTACTTCCTTCAAATGGTCTAATATTGTTTCTATAATGTAATACCTCGCTAATTACTTCCACAATGAACGGGTTTTTCCTATGATTTCCTTATCGTAGGAAAATCTAAACATGAAACTCAAATAGGAGTTCACAAGTTAAGTCACATTGCTAATGAAAAAAAAAAAAATCTCACCAAATAAAACAAAAGTTAGGGCATATAAAGGACTTGAACCTTTAAGTTAGCAAAGTTAGTTATAAATTGCCAAATAATTGAACAAATTATTAGTAAATTTAAATACCTCGGATATCATTTTAATTATATTAAATCAAGAGATGTGGAAATAAAACTGAACAATTTTACATACTTCTGTGGAACGTTACAACGAACTCTAAAGCATAATGTGCAAAAAGAAACTCTACTTAGATTTTACAAAGTTATTGCCTTGCCATTACTGCTTTATGGAAGCGAGAGCTGGACATTAACATCAGATTGGCTGCGGAGAAATGAATGGGCAGAAATGAGATATCTTCGTTTTGTGCCAGGATATTCACTATTAGAGCAGAAAAAAGTGTAGATATTTGAGAATTAAATACTGAGCCAGTTATAGAAATTATAAAGAAATATAGAAAAAATGGAAAGATCATGTGTCCTGAGAATGCCAGAACAAAGGCTAAGTAAAATTATCCTTCAATACATACCTAAGGGAAGAAGTGTAGGAACTCTCTTAAAGCATGGGAGGGATGAAATATATCTTTCAATAATAGCAATAAATTAAGGGAGGGATGAAATATATCTTTTGGATATCGTGAACATATTCGGAAATTTTGATTTACCTAATTTGAATGTATTTGTGTGAGGTGACGCTGAGATATTGGAGAAGTTTGTTGTTAGATTTTTGATATATTGTTCGAGAGTCTTTAAGACTTTGAGTGTTTGGAATAAACCAATCAGCTTTAATAATAATCCGGAGAAATTTATTTTCTATTACGTATAATTGTTTCAAATGCGTTGCAGTAGATTGGGAAAGCATAAGTCAGAGAAGGTCGAATTATTGATTAGTAAATTATGGTCCGATTAAAATAAGCTGGTGATTGACGATTGTGCTTCTGAAGCTGTAGCTTCGTACAATACGAGTGTATGATTTAGTTCCTTTAATAAGTATTTATTTCAAGTGATTATTTTCGTGTCCCGGGATCACGTGATCAGTGGTAGGCAAATTGTCAACGTCGCTCCCATCCATTTGCAACTGTCAATCACCAACTTACCTTAATCGGACCATAGCGTACCACATTCTATTTTAATGGAA
Source organism: Acheta domesticus (assembly GCA_031308135.1). Taxonomy (NCBI): domain Eukaryota; kingdom Metazoa; phylum Arthropoda; class Insecta; order Orthoptera; family Gryllidae; genus Acheta; species Acheta domesticus. The sequence continues at coordinate 210,555,771 of JAHLJT010009419.1, forward strand.
GATTTGCAATTTATTAACGGATATAATTTTGAAACATTGGTGTAATTTTTATTAGCTACTGCCAGAATAAGAGATGACCATGTTAGTTTTTGGTCAAAGAGAACACCAAGATATTTTACTGGAATATTACTTTTTGTCCAAGACACATTGCAGCCATTGAGTTTTAAAGCGGGACGAAATTGATATCGACGTGAAGTAAATATTTTAGCTTGTGATTTGTCAGTTTCTTCTCGATGCAAAATCGTGTGTGTTCTTTGACCAAGTTGTTCGATTGTCTTGATTCAAACGACGGTTCCCATGGTTTCCTGTCAACTGCCCTCCTTCCGACGGGGCCCCTTGCAGGAGGACACCCCATGGCTGATCAACTAGTTACGTGACCTCAGACCGCAGGGGCGGGCAGCTGACGCGTCGGCCACCGCCGGTAATGCAATGGTGGGCAAGACGTTCTGTCGCAACGAATACGTGGTGAAAAACCCCGCCTTCGGGTGGAAAATATGGGATCTTAAGGGGCCTGGCGGAGTCCTGGAATCGCAGTACCAATATGACTACAAGTGGCCCAAGCCTTGTCGTTGCCAGTGTTGTGAGTATCGCATTTGCAGTTGAAAGAAGAAACTATTTAGGAGAGTTATCAGGTCTACCTGCGATTATTCTAACTTTTCCCCTCAAGCCCCTATGGCCACGATGGAATATCACATGGCATTTAGAGTCTTTCTCGGTCCTGTCACTAGATGGTTTTTGATCACGGAATATTGGCGTTTCGAAAATTTCTGGAAAGTAGTTGCGGGATAACGAATATACAAAATGAGTAATTAAAATATAAGAATCCTTTAAAATTACTTGTGTTGGGCAGTTTTAGGGGAAAAAATGAAAATGGGCATTAATCTCCCTTTTAGGTCATTTTAGACACTATTAGATGTCACTAGATCTATTTTTTCGTGATTCATAAACATATGCAATTATTTTTCACAACTATTAACCAACAAAGTATGGATAAACTTGCACCATACAAAAGACAGTCTAAGGATTTTTGAAGGATTGATTAGGACTTTCATCTAATTTCCAAATACCTTTATATCCAGGTATGTACCTTTTAGCGTAATTTCAAGTACTATATCGGGTTAAACAGTGGATCTGGATTACACTGTACATATATGTTCAAAATGGATTAAATTATATTGGCAATCAACATTTTACAACTTTATTATTATATTTATTATTGTTTTTCCATAATTACAACCAAATTTGCATGCGAGTCAACATGCATAAATATTAAAAATCGCACTCCTAAAGATAAAATTGATTATAAGACAATAAATAACGTAGTTTACCACATAAGATGTAAACATTCTGAACTACTTTATATAAGACAAACGAAAGCGTTTCGGATTTACGGATACTTTAACATAAAATAAATAAAATGAATCCGTAATAGACAAAACTCGTTTCCAAAGCAAACGCTGAAACTCGATCATGAGATAGATTTTTAACAGGTAAATATTGTGGCTCAAGACTACAGGTACTGGCCAAGAATAGTTCCTGAAAATTTAAACATTAAGTAGGCAAACACCATGAACACGGTGCTTAAGAGTAATATGATTACCAAAAATTATATTTCAAATGAAGAAAATGTAAATAATTTTTATACTCGTGTATCCTCTATTGTATGATTGTTATCCCTTCTCCTCTGCTCGTCTTCCATCGGCCCCTCCTTTCCACTTTCGTTTCAAACTGAAGATAGCGTCGTCATATCGCTCTCCGACATTTAGATGACCCTCCCCGATGACCTTCTTGTTTGCTAGTGTCATGTACTACTTATTTTTAGTAGTTCAAAAATGTGTCTTTGTGTATTAGAAAAGGCCAAAGGAATGCTGTATATTTAAACTTTCGTAATAACTAAAACAGGCCCTTGCCCTTAATGGGATCTTAGTGGGCTTATAAATAAATAACTAAAATCTTACATCACAGTAATTGAATTCTACGTACAAGTTTTCTTACAGTACCGCAAGAAATTCTTCCTCACGATTAACAATTTAACATTTTTGAGAGAATAATGCACACCTGAAGATTGAAGTGTGTCTCCGAAACGTAAAACTTTCAGAAATCTTATAATACGAGAACTATTTGTCAAATTCATAAAGGATTGAAATGTTCTTAAGTAAAATTTATGTATTTACGAAGTTTATTACGCGCTATTGTGATAATTTAATAGTGTTAATAATTTACATAAATATGTTGATGAACATTCGCATGTTCAATAATGGTTGCAGTTAAAGAAATGCAATAAAATGCTAAAAACTCAATAATATTAAACCATAATTATTTATAATAAACCATTATTTAACCATATTTATTTATAATAAATAAATATTATTGGTTCAAATAAAATAAATAAAGTGACAGTCACAATGAAAATATCACAATTGGCTCCATTATTTCTGATGTTGAACAGCATTTTAGTCCCAACAAAGACATTTTAAGAGATAAAAAGGGCAGTTACGAATCTGAACATTTAAAACAATACTTCCTAAACCATTGTAAATAGAGAATTATCAGAGAAGGATTAAGCAAGTTTCTTGGAACAACACAGAAACTGTGTGTATTTCAGTACAATAAATAAATAAATAGTTATTCTACATGTTTTTTCAAAAGAATGTTTTTGAGCTTTCTATTTATGTATCTTAAACATTTTCTTGACAAGTTTTTTACTATTGTAATTTTTTATTCAATTGTTATACTTAGGTTTTTCTTTCTTGGTGCACGGGAAGGGTGTCATCAAAATGGAATATCTCACGGTATTTCACGTCGTTCACGATTGTGCCGCTAGGAGTCGCATGATCGTGACTATATCGAGCTGGCGATCATGCGATTCTGGCGGCACAACGGAGAACGACGCGAAATACCGTGAAATATTCCATTTTGATGACATCTCCCCGTGCGCCAAGAAAGAAAAACCGAAGTGTAGTCCATATTTTACTCCACATTGATAGCCTCTGTGTATCAGGGGGGATCCAGCAGATCATTTGGGGTGGGCCATCGTAAATTTTTGTTAAATATTTAACATATTTGTTATTATAATGGGTATTATGTCCTAAAAATGTGATTGTTAATATTGTTTAAATCATTACATAATTCGAACTCAAATAATTATGTAAATCATTTTTTCCAAATAAACGAAGGTAAACGAAAACTCTAGGCCTTTTGGGGCGAGGGGTATGGCCCCCATGCCCCCCCCCGGATCAGACAGTGGTATGTACATCCGTATTTAGCCTTGCCTTGTGAGGTTTTATTACATACTAATGTTCATTTCTAGAGATGTTGTATATTGCGGTAAACAATAGATTAACCATGTCAGCATAAACACTAGAAACATATAATTTACAACATGACTGGAATCATCATTTTTAATTTCTCTACTCCCATTGTATAATGCTGTCATTTGATGGCTGCAACCAGTTGCATAATGATACACAATTCGATTCAGTTTTCATTATGAAACAGGTTCTTGACCAATCACAGAGAAGTTCACAAACCAAGTATTGCCACTTCATTAATCATACAGAATTGTTTTAGCAAATGTTTCATTCGATTGTGTACATTAAATTGTATTTGAAATTAGATTATGCTCAATAGTTTTAATTTCTTTTATTGGTAGTATTTTTTCGCGGTATGTTATTTAAAATAAAATGGATAGTAATTTCACTTTCATCCTATTTGACTAGCGCAGTACTCCCTCGCAGGTGATCAGGAACCACAGCCACCTGCGGTAGCATGCGAGGGTAGATTTAGGTGGTTCTCCGCTAGTTGGTCTTGGCTGAATCAACTGCCACGAAACTATTCATTGTAAAAGGTTAACTTATAAAAGTCGTAGAAAAAGTACCGTATGGAATTCGATGTAATGTGTATTAATACACTCGTGTGAAGTTTACGATACTCGCTCATTCCTCGCTCGTATCGTAATATCACACTCGTGTATTAATCCTCATCATTACATCATCGTTCCGTAGTGTACTAATTCAATTGAATTGTGTGGTGGCAGGGCGCCCCGTCCGATAGAGCTGCGCTCGCCGGGCATCCCGCTGCCCGCGGTGCATGAAGGGCCGCGCGACCCGCTCGACCACGTGCCCATCGAGCACGAGTACCCGCCCTGCCAGCCCTGCGGCCGCTTCAAGCCGCCACAGCCGGCCGTCTGCCCGCACCGCAAGCCCCAAGTCAAGGAGAAGGAGAAGAAGGAGAAGGACCCGTGCAAGCCGCCCACGGCAGAGGAGCCCTGCGACACGTGCATTGGCGGCGACAAGCCCAAGGAGGCGGACGCGTGCCTCGCGGCGGCCGTGGTGGTGAAGCAGCCCAAGGAAGAGCCCTGCGAGCCCTGCAAGGCCAAGGTCGCGCCGCCCTGCGCGCCGCCGCCGCCGTGCGAGCCCAGCGCGGCCGCCGCCGAGCCCTGCGAACCCTGCGAAAAGATCAAGGTGTACAACCGCGAACCCTTGAAACCCGGTGAAACCAAGGTCGAAGCCGTCCCGCCCCCAGACCCCAAGCCGGCGGCGCCGGACCCGTGCGAGAAGTGCGTGATCGAGGTAAAGGCGGCGCCGTGCAAGCCGTGCGCGCCGAAACGCAAGCCGCCGTGCACGTGCGGGCAGCCGCCCGAGGTCCCCAACCCGTGCGACAACCCGTCGCGGCTTGAGACGTGCGCGCACTACTACCCGGCGGAGGGCCAGGCCGCCGCGGGCGCGCACTCCCCGTACTACACGGTGTACACCGTCTCGGAGGACAGGTCGGGAGGAGGAGGAGGCGCCGTCGCCGCCGCCGCCGCCATGCCGTGCGGCCTGCCCTGCGGGCCCTTCGCGTCGCCCCCGCCGCCGCCCTGCGCGGCGGGGCCTTGCAAGCCCTGCAAGCCCTGTGCGCCCTGCAAGCCGTGTGCGCCTTGCAAGCCCCGTGCGCCCTGCAAGCCTTGCCCGACGGAGTGCCCGCCTTGTTCGCCGTGCGGCGGGCCCTGCCAGCCCGTCGTGTACTGCCCGCCGTGCGGCCCGCCCTGCCGCCCCTGCGGGTCGGCGCCGCCTTGCAAGCCGTGCAGCAAGCCCTCGTGCAAGCCGTGCAGCAAGCCGTGCGGCAAGGCGCCGTGCAAGCCGTGCGGCAAGGCGCCGTGCTGCCGGCCGTGCACGGCGCCGTGCTGCGGGGGCCCCTGCGCGTCGCTGTGGTGCCCCCCGTGCTGCTCGGGGCCCCCCTGCCGCCCCTGCACGGCTGCCGCCCCGCCCTGCAAGTGCCGCCCCTGACCCCCCACGCGGCCGCCCTTTGCGCCGCGCGCCCACCATGACGCTGCATCTTACAAAATAAAGGAAACTACTTTTATGACTGTTTCTTCATTTCGGGATCAATCACAAGCAAGTATAACCCGACCAAGCCGAGTGTAGGACTGGCGATGAGGGCAGCACTGCGCTTTGTTTTGGTTCGAGAGCTATTGGTGTATTCAGTGCAACTGAAAACTGAAGCACTCATGTAGAGCAAGTCCCTGTATATAATGGCCCTCTTGTAATGCCATCTATGTTCAATAATATCCGTGACACTCCATTTAAAATCACGGAGAAATGCTGACGCATTTAGTAGTTATATTAATATTTATGACGATATAAAGAACGGAAATAGTTTGAGATCCTAAAAGTAAGTTCCAGGCACACTTCACAACAAATTCTACATGAGTACATGGCATTTTTCGATCTAATGAAAAACCATCCTGAAATTTCTTTAACTTTCAGATTCCCATAAAATAAGGTAACGAAGTACGTCTTTATAATAGATAATGGGTGTCCAAATTTTTAAAATCTCTCCGTGTGGTTAACGTATAATGTTTCTATGAAAAAGTTTCTGAAAAGAAATTAATTGTGCTGATAATGAGCATCACGTACTACGTTATTCACAAACGCTCAATTACTTTGGAGCAGAGCGTGAATGCACCCGACTAAACCGCCCCGGCGCTAAAGCATGACGCAATTGTCGCCGTTGTTCTCAGATGCGGCGTTCCCTCTTTAGTCCTACACTTCGCTTGGTCAGGATATAAGACCTCATTCACAATGCAAACTCAAACGTAACGTAATGCAGAAAACTTAGCCGTAAAATGTACACGTAAAAACAAACATTCACAATCTGGAACGTGAGTTTCGCCCAAACACATCAGAATTTAACGTATTGAAACTTGATCGATTCGTTTCTAGCATGATGGAAAGATCTTTCCACCATGGTTTCTAGCTTTTTCTTCCACATTCCTATCGATTTGTCTTTACGCGAGTAGCTTTAGTAATTGTGCTTGCATTTCCTACATCTTATAAACAAGGTTTCTCTTGTACCAAATTCATGAGTAATTCGTCGAAAATAATTAGTTTATTCGCCATGTAATGTGAAAGTCACAATAAAAATTGCCCAAATGTTTACTTTAAATTGCCTACTCGCATCAAAACCCTTCGCAAACTACTTATCTACATTAAAATTGCAAAATGACATCACCACAAGCTACCTGAAATCGGCATTCCACGCTGCTCTCCGATGGGTCTCCGGTAGAATTCCAACGTAAACTTAACATAAAAGCTTGGAGCTTGTGAACTCTTTATGTTTACGGACTATGGTTACGTGAAGGCATTGTGAATAGCCTCGCTTAGTAACTCATTTCTAGGTGTTGCGGTTACGTTACATTTATCTTTGTTTGCATTGTGAACGAGGCCTAAAGATCGATCCGGCAACTCGTCGATGGGAAAACTGTTGGGATCCATTATGCGAACGATGGCGTAGGTAGCAGCGGGGATTGCTTACAGCCGGCGTGACACAGCCTCATGAAGCGTGACACCCGTGAATACGCCGTGTATGGGTCGTAGTCTGTTATTAACTAATTTAATTTTTTGCAGAGTTTAATATGCAACAGTGGTAACACTGCCGGTCTGGATAGCCAAGGTCGCCAAAGCTGAAATGCCGTAACTGTCTCGTGCCTCAAAGATTGCGGGCTCGAATCCCGCCCGAGGCGTGGAAGTTTGTGTCCGAATACCGTTATCCCCAATGTTACTTACAGTGGACGTTATATGACCTTAGTAGTTGAAAAGCGACCTTAAATCATTTAAAAAAAACAAAAAAAAAGGTAACACTTAGGACATGTCACAACAAAGAAGCGTACACTTTTTGCTTTGAGGAATATACAGTACGCTATAGATACGTGTAGGGAGATTCAGTAGTGCTCCTGCTACTGGTTGAATCGACAGTGCAACGTGGAATCCATCGTGGCAGTATCTGCACTGGGATAGATGGAAAGTAGCTCTCCGTCCCTTCCAAAATCTTGAGAGAAAAATTTTTCATAAATAATGTAATTAACATTGTATAATTCATAGAATATTGAGTAAACACTCCAAAGAAACCAACATGTTATTTATAAGTCATATAATACATTATTACTTGTCATTATTTTGTGTAATTCACCAACTTATCAGGCGTTTTATTTTTTTTACTGGGATGTATAAATATAAATTCATGGTAGATGCGTAATTAATCGCGGAAAATTTATATCTGAACTTACTATCCTATAATGCATTTATTTGTGACGTATAAATGTTCAGTGTGCATAAATAATAGAACCGTGATCTTAAATCTAATTCTTTACAGTATAATAACACTCAGAAAGTTGCCCGAATCTTCTCGTCGCAAAAGGCATGGAATTCGCTCTAGCGGAGCACGGAGCAGGCGCCCTTGCGAAGGAGCTAACCGCAGCGTTCGACAAGGCGCGAAAACGCGGTGGCAGTGCAGATGGAGGTGCGGCGGAAAACCACTACTGGAGGCAGCATGGCGGCAATATAGTTACCCCTCTAACCCACAAAAGGAAAAGTGTTCAGCAAATAGAAAAAAAACCTCTAATCAGTGTAAATGAATTTATTTCCGTAAAAACGAACATATCAATATTTTAATGAACTGTGAATCATTGTGAAGTCAAATTTTACTCGAGACACTACAGCTCATAACATACTAGTTCGATCCGGCATCTGGCTGCAGATAGATTACTATTCGCCAATAGGCCAACTTTACCTAAAGAATAATTTACTTTGGAACGGCCGGTGCACCCCCAGAATCGAGGTGGACGTTACGTCAAAAAGGTCACTATTCCCCTGAAATGTCAACTTTCGACTTTTTGTGGTTTAGATCTGTATTCGTGGTAACTTTTCAAGTACAAAATGTGTCTTCTCTGCAGCTAGGAAGGAAATAATACCAATTATATTGTAATAAATACATATTCTTATAATTTGACAGGTACATTACTAATTTAAATTAGTGTCATTAATATTTTAACCTAAACAGCTATCGATAACAACTGGAACTATCAAGAGAATAGCATGAATATAAAACAATATTGCAGTTATAAAGAACACAAATATTCAATTTTCTCCTGAGCAAGGGCAAGCAACATCAGGGCAAAAAATGAAAAGAGTCAAATTTTAAAATAGGATGTCGTTATTTAACCAATAATATTCGGTATAATCACGTAGCTGTCAATAAAACATTGTGCCAGAATTCGAAAGATTAGAATGCGGTAGGATGTAGATACTGTAATGGCTTAAAGGCCTTCAGCCTAGCCACAGAGTTAAAAGAATTGAAATTACGTATCAATGTCTTATAATTACCTATTAAATAAAAAAATAAAACATTGTGTATTTTTCATTAAAATATCACCAAATTTTTTCCTTTTTTAGTATATTATTTCATGTTACATTGCTTTTTTGGCATTGGCTAATTTTACACGCAAGTGCAGGGAAATATATTCCTGTTGTTCCTTCCAATTTCAAGTTTTTAATGCCTTTTCGGTGCCTATTTAACCCGGGAGTGCTCGCAATGGATCTGCGAGATCCAAGTCACGGTAATTTTATGTTCCTGAATTAAAGCCATGTATTAGCGGTCAGATATATCGTTTATTCTTTCATTGCACTTTTTTGAGAATGCCTGGCCTTCTATTTTTATCCTTTCGCTGAATCATTTCCCGTGAGCATGTTGATCGCTGAGCTGCGCGGTATGTCACATACGTTGCGTGCACTGGTGCCGGTGCACTGTGTGCTGGCGTATGCGGTAAGCATCATGGCATTGTTTTCAACCGTGTCTATGACATGTGTCTATTTAGAAAATTTAATCATTTGTCTTATCTAGGATCGATTGCCACAATTCCTTCCCAAAGAGAAAAATGTGCAGGAAACGTCTGTAGGGAAATGAAATACGCAAACATTGCAAAATCGAAAAAAGGCAAAGACTTTCTACAAATTTTTGTAAAAAAGTGAAATGTGTGTTTGTCTAGAACATGCACAAATCATTTGTGGAAATTGTGTTTAATATTATTTAATAAGAGAAGATGTTTAATGAGTTCTGAATGTACATTTTATTTTTACCTTTCTCACCATAAATATTCAGATAAGGTTTCTGCATTGAAGGATTCATTAACAATTGCATTGGAGGAAATGTTCAAACTAAATACGTATTTCAGTAAATAGAGATTCAGATCATTCGCATTCACAAAAGTTGCAACTATATCTGAGAGGTACATTGCGGACACTGGCTTGAGTCTACCTATTGCGGGCACTCCCGGGTTAAGAAATACTTAGTGCTTTTTTAGGCACCTAAGATATACATTTTTAGTGCCTTGACATCCGATGTGTCATGAACGACAAAAGCTCAATGGCGAGTTCCGTCAACGGAAACGGGAACCGGTGCATCCGCAATGGCATTTCCTTTCGACGGAGCTCGAAACGAACCTTTGAAAACAACTAAATTGACGGACTCCTATTTGCATGCTAGTTGGAAATTTTGACATGCAGCATCTACACGACATGTCAAAGGTATAATATACAATATTTTATAGCCTAGGTATTTAAATTTTCAATTGCTTTAGCTTTATGACTAATAGTCAAATATTATTTTATTTCGTTTTATCTTGGGGCTCTAGGGCTCAAGATTTCCTTGGCTAGGGATTGATTTATTCTTGCGAAAAAGGAAAAAAACACTCGATGAGACGGTTTTGCTGTTCCATCTACTCGACCGGACCATAGCCCGCTAGTATGCTTTAAAAGCCTCGGCGCTCTGCCCACCTCCTTGTTATAGCTAAAAGTTCCGCTACTGACCGCTGGCGCACTGCTCGCCGACCATTCCTCGATCTTCTGCTGCATGCAAATATACGGAGATACGCATTACAAACACAGAACTTTTCGATTTACGGGCTTTGAATTCAAGTATTTAGGCATCTCCATTACTTCTTAAGTAACAGCAGCAATGTTCTTCACGACCTCTGATAAAAAATGTTCACAAATTATGTCAATGTTCGTTATTAAATCTGCGCTCTCGTCACATGCAAGGAAACTTGTTTTTTTGCAAAGCTGGCTTAATATATTTTTGAAGGTTTCTTTTCACAACAAACATTGTAAGTTGTGGTACAGCTTTCACAATAAATTGCTCTAACACACATAACCTTCAGGGTTATTTAAAGATGAGACTGATTTTTTTATTTATTTAATAACCACCCATGTTAATTATCTTCACATTGTAAATAAATATTCACATACATTCTTGATGTTTCTGAACGTTAATAAAATATGTAACCCTTACTTCAGCAACCTAACAATTCAGTTTATTCTCAAAATTCGATACAAATCTTGAAAAAACACTCACAAATAGCACGAACAATTTTTGTTTACGTTCAATAAAAACATACTGGCTCCATGTACTGGGAATGATCGTTTGAGACAGCTTTAGATATTTCTCGTATTATAACACTTGTCAATCAAAAAGTGACATTTTCTCACAAACGTCATTGGATATTACGAGATGTCTGTTTGTTGATTTTTATTTCTGATGTTTGATTTATTGTTCTATCATTGTTGTGGAATTTGGAAGCGGACTACGCAAAGAATTAGAAATAATGTCTACATTGTACTTTAGTTGCTCTTATTGAAAATCTTTAATTGTTTTTTCTTGTACCTCCATGAGAGCGCCAATATGAATTTCGCTAGTCGAAAGTAATTTTATGACTATTTCTAGGTGAGAACGTTTTTACCAGGGCAATAGTGATTTGGAGTACTTTTTTTAAGTGAACTTTCCTGAGTATTATTTACAGCAGCGTCAACATTTATTTATAACAGCGCCCGTCGTCCGTTTTAGAACTAGTTTCTTCCAGTTATTTAGCGATTATTTTTTCACGAACGCTTCTATTTTGAATTTTTACTTTTTTGAGCATGTAATATAGATTAAAGAATAAATATAGTTTGAAAATATAAAAATAGATAGTATAAAACTGATAAAATAATAGTTTTCAATTTTTTTCGTTTTCATCCATTGTCTTCAAAAACCTTAAAGACATGTGCATTATAATTTTCTTTAAATAAATTTACAAGTAAATATCACGTCCGCGCACGATTGATATCAGAAACAAATAAACGGGGGGCTGTTGAGGGATTTCTTTTGAATCTCAAAACAACTTCAAAGTATTTATCAACAAATATATACATGCCATTTCGCCACCTTTCCATGAAAAGTTCTCTATTGACAACTCATTTGTTACGATTAGTTGGATGCGCGAGTCGCAAAACATATCCACAATATATATCAAACACGTGACGTGGATACTTCCCTTCCACATCAAAAAGTCCGCTTTCTGCTTCCTCAACCACTCCGACCATTTAAAAATGTCATAATTCATATTTTTTGAGATTTGCGGTTCTCTCACTAATTGTGTCCGTTGTCTCCGCTTCGGTGTTTTCTTATTGGTTCTTGTGGAAAATTATTTGATGAAAATATTGCACGTTCAACGATATTTTTTTTATAAAATTTCGAAATTTAAACCATGTTAATGATTTTACATTATGTACCTTTCATGAAAAGTTTCGTAAAAACAATTCGTCGAGAAGAGGACAGTAGCGATTCGTGTCGGGCGGTTCGTCTTTTGAAAAAAATGTATTTCTTCTTAGTCAGCTTACGCTTAGAGGTTAGCTTAGTCATTCCGCTTAGAGGTTTTGAAACACAGTATTTATCACATTGGCAATGCAATATATTACAGAAATTACTGTAAGAAGGGACCAGTTTCTCAGTTCGAGAAACAAATAAAAGTCTTGTCGAACCATAGCATTGCCAGATATTGCCGTCAAAACCATTTACAAGTGAGACAACTGCTAACGAACAAACAAAAGTTGAGTGCACAGGCATGATCTGACATTGGGTTTTGAAACACAGTATTTATCACATTGGCAATGCCTTATTTATTGCATTATATTACATTACCTGTAAGAAGGGACCTTGAGAAACAAATAAAAGTCTTGTCGGGCAATGGCATTGCCAGATATTGTCTCAAAGCCATTTACAAGTGAGACAACTGCTAACGAACAAACGAAAATTGAGCGCACGGGCATCATTGTGTTGCCAACAGTGGCCACTCAGAAGCTGTCGAAGCTGTCCATTCGTAGATCTCTCCAGAATAATCCGCATTGTTCTCCGCGTATTTTCTCATTTGTAAACAGAACTATACAAAACTGGAACGAATTACCTGCAGCAATGTTGGAGACATTCCCTCAGAATGTCAAAAAAATTTTAATTAGACTATATAAAATGTATTTTTTTAGAATGTATTGACATTAAAATTATTTTTTTGTATTATTCTTGTTATTTTATATTAAGGGCAACTTTAGCATGATAGGATTAATATATTAATATCAATATATATTTATTTTGTAAAATTGTGTTTATTAATATGTAAATTTATAATGTTTGATGTTTGTTTTGTGTTTGCAGTAATTGCTTAGAAAACGTTACCACCGGAAGTGTTCCATGTATTCCTTAGTAGCAAAATAAATATTTATTCTATTTCCAACTAGCGGAGCCCGGCAGATGTTCTGCCCTTTATCTCTCTCTTTCCCCTTCCCTCCCCTTTCTCTCTCTCTCTGTCTGTCTCTTTGTCTGTCTCTCTCGCCTCTGTCTCTGTCCCTGTCCCAGTCTGTTTTTCTCTCTCTGACCCTCTCATTCACATTTAGTTGCAGATTCTGCACGTCTTGAATTAGGTGGGGTAATAATTAGGTGAGAAGCGCCGGAGCAGCAAAATGTAATAGAATGTTCAAGATCTCATCCTTTAGAGAACGGTGTGAGAAACGATTCTTTCTCCGGCCTTCGGCCTCAAAATTTTAGTTGTGAATGCTGTAGAACGCTTAGTTTAGAAGTTATTTAACGATATAGATTCAAAAATCGATATAGATTTAGATAGAAAAACCGATAACGATATAGATTTACGTTTTTATTCTACAGCGCCATCTAGCGCAATTTTCCCGATATTTTAGTAGTTATTCAGCTATTCGGGGCGGAGATGAATCCAACAAAACAGATAATTAAAATTGGTCCAGGCGTTCTCGAGTTATAAATGGTGTAAGAGGTCGTCCATAATTTACGTAACGCAAAATGGGGGGGAGGGGGTCTGAGGCAGCCGTACGCTGCGTTACGTAGAGAAAGGGAAGTGCGTTACAAGGGGGAGGAGGGAATTGAAAATACTCGAAATTTGCATTACGTAATTTATTGACGACTCCTAACTAACCTGACTTTGTTTCATATACAGGGTCTGGGTTTCATATACAGGGTCATATATCTGGGGAGGAAACGTCGAAAATTCGAAAATAAGCTCTTAAGACAATTCTAAGCATATTTTGTCTAATAAACTACGAGGATATTCCGAATGGTTGAGCCGCAATATTCACTCAAAAGTTGGTTTGAAAAATTGATTTCTAGGCAAAAATTTGCATTATAGAAGCATAGAAACACTCCCGAAACATAGGTTATTTATTATTTACAAAATAAATTAATATATTTGTTCAGAATGACAAATTAAGCGAGAAATAAAAAAGCTCCCAATTTACACAATTCGACTGCTTTTTTATTTCTCGCTTTATTTTTCTGTCTAAGCAAATATATTCATTTCTTTTGTAAACAATAAACAATTTTTATGTTTCTGGAGTGTTTCTATGCTTCCATAATGCATATTTTTGCTTAGAAGTCATTTTTTTTGAACCAACGTTTGAGTGCTTATTGCGGCTCATCCATTGGGAATATCCAGGTAGTTTATTAGACAAAATATGCTTAGAATTGTCTTAAGAGCTTAATCCCGAAGTTTCGACGTTTCCTCCCTGGACTCCTTGTATATAGATGCGGGGGGAGCGATTCTCGCGTGCCAACACTGGGCCTCGTTTCCATAGCTTCCATTCATCCATCCACCCCTCTGCTTCCGTCAGCACCGACCGGGCCGAGCGAGGCGGGGAGAGGCGGCGACTGCAGTGGCAGACCACCAGGCCACGAGGCGGCGGGGCCGACGGGCTGGAGCGGCTGGCGGAGACTTGAACGCGCGGGCGGGACGGCACAGCGGGCGCCATGGGCAAGAAGGACGAGGCCACGGTGAAGTTCCCCATGTGCGGCTGGCGGCCATGGGGCACCGCCGACACCTTCATCACCACGCAGCGCCACGACTACCGCTGGCCCGTGCCCCGGTACGCTCACCCCCCCCGTCACCACGTTTTTAGTGATTACGGGCGCGTCAACTACTAAGGTCGTTAGTGCCGCATGATGATATCGCGGGGGGTGGCAGTGATCTTGCCGCCGCTGGATAGCGAGATACGGGGCCGACCTACACGTCAACTTGCGTGGGTTTCTCCAACCAGGTATCTCCCACCAGCGGGACACCACCCCAGCCGGAACAAGCTCCGAACTCCTGATACGTCTTCCAGCGTGCGTGGTAGAGTAGTGCATGTTAGTGTGTATAATGGATGAGGATAGAACAAGGAAGAAGAAGGAAAGATCGCGCGCAGTCCGTGCCTTGTTGGTGTACTTCTTCGGCAATCGCCTGGTCTTGACGGATTTGTTTACCCGACACGACGATAATCGGCCACTTCGATTTTGTGGTTAGGTCCATTAAGGTCGGCTTATATGACGTGATAAACTACCACCTTCCCTATTCCTGCCTTACTATTTTTCTTCTTTATGCTCTTGATGGTTAATTAATACTTCATAAAGATCACACAGCCTAACGCACGCACAGAAATACCGTCACTAAAAGTACTCGGACGGTGCAATTCTGTTGTTTCCCGGTAGCCGGGTAGCGGCGTCTTGTGGCAATTCATGAAGAAAACATACAGGCCGAGTGTGCGCGACTTTCAGCTTTTATACTTCTAGTTTAAGATCTTGAAGTTTCTGTTCAGAAACTGTATGAGAATCTGCACGAAAACTGTCGCGTACATATCGGCCTTCAAAGTAATCCCATACGCGACTGAACAGTGTGAACGTGCTCGTGAATCTTGCGCGCAGGTTGTACGGGCTCGAATTAACCTCCATTTACACGGTTCAATTTTCATCCAAATTAGCTACTCCAAAAATATGACCGACAAAATGTTTCGTTTGAAAAAGTTACGCCGTCGTTTTCCGCAACAAATCTGTTCAATTTGATCAGAATGATACTGCAAGATTTCAATACTTGACGATGCCATAATACGGGTGGCACGTAAGTTGGTCAGAGCGCCTAAAATCAAGGTAGGGGTCAGTGGATATATTTGTGCCAAGTTGTTGTAGATGAGGGGGGACATTTTTCTTTGTAGTCTTTATAACATTTTTAATTTATAAGATATTGGCACAACTTAGGTTTTTTAAATGGAAGTATATATTTTTACTAAAATTCTAATCAACTCCAAGAGACGAATTAAACGATATGAGGATTGGCAATGTTCGAAAAGAAACGTTTTTGTAATGTATTGCCTTGAAGCTTAACATAATTAAGTGGCAATTGAAATAAAATTTGGGTTCCCATTTCATAACGGAATATATTTGTTAAGCAAACGATTAATATATTCCGAAAGCGCATATATTCACACTCTAACTTAACTCGCTTGTGAGTATTAAGCTGTAAATGTCGTCTTTTATTAAATATATTATTACTTTGCCTTATTCGTGTTTTTCTAAAATTTTTCGTTTTTGGTGGGAAGAGCGTGTGAACTTACCTGAGCATACAGATTTCAGTTTTTCTACCTCTCCATGTGTGACCTCTGCTGTGCGCTTGGCTGAGCGTACGCTGTAAAATCTCGAGGTGAACCTGGAAGAGACAAAAATTATTAATTACTTTTATTTAATAATCTAAAAGTAATTTAATCCGTCACAATTTCTCAAAATATTTGTGCATTTGGATATGAAATAGCAAGTATGCAATCTCGCCCTTCTTTAGTTTTTTTCCTTTAAAAAGGCTTTTGTTTGATCGCATGTACTGCAAGGTCATTAGTAGGGCCCGGATAATTATGTACTAAAAATTGGGAAAATATGTACATATATAAGTATTATAATATACAGAAATATGTCCTAAAAAGTATGAAATATGCAACATTAAGTATCATTATATCAATTATTTTTTATTAAAATACCTTATCTTAGTATATATTGTTCTGTGTACTTAATATAAAGACCAGAATTAAACATTGTAGTTCTCATCATCCTATTATTTACTACGATCTCCGTATCAATAAGAAACATATATCGTCTCCGATATTATTACAGTAGTAAACCTTCCCTTTGCGGCTCTACCACGCAACCAATCTTTATAAACGAGGTCTCTAAAGAGAGATAATTACAAGGAGACGTGACGAATTGCATTTTGACTTGAAAAAATTGAAGGATTTGTTTAAAAAAGGCATCTAAATATTCATATCAAATACACTTTCTAGTCTTCTCCGTGTTTTCTGGATCCAGTGTGACGTAATTGTCCCCTCATAGCATTGCACTAGTAGCACAAATTGTTTCGAATCCTGGGTTTTTCTCCAGAACGGAAGGCATCTTTTTCTTCACTCGATCCCTCTATTGACCCTCCAATGATAAAGGAACAGTTTTTAAAGAAGCGTCTCCTGATTGGGTAATTTCAAAGCTACCAGAAAGTTCCAGGGAAAATGTTTACAAAAATTTAATTGTAGTGCATACTGAAAAAGGGGGCAATATAGTTGTTCAGCTTTTGAATATCAAACAATTGCTTCGATTTGCCTATAGATGCTAGAGCTTCAGAATCAAATTGATGTATAACTTGTACTTCAAAATCAAAATTTTGAGTATTGTAGTTCAAAGCGTCAATTCAGCCCCATATCGTTAACCCTTTTTTGTATTGGAAATCAATGCGTCTACTTTATCAAACTGAGATCTAATCAGTTCTTCAAACGCAACGCAGGCACAAGATAGGTTAGAAGTAGTAATTTTGGAACAATACCTGCAGGGCTTCTGCTGCCTTGTACATGTACGGCGCTGCACTAGTACCGAAAGGAAGACATTATGTTGAACTTCATTAGGCCACAAAAATTCCGTTGTATCTTTAAAACGTTTTGTAATAACTTGATGGTTGCATTTGGGTAACACTTCAAGTTAACAACAACCAAGACTTACAATTTTAAACGTTCATTAGACCTATCACAACCTTGCCAATATGATTTCCTTGCACATCAGTTCCACGGCGAGATTTTACTTCAAATTTTCGGTCGAAATACATAATTTACCAACAGTGGTAGAGGGACGTATGCAAAAATCAGGGAAAGAAAAATGTCAACGGCCTTTCTTGAGATGGTGCGTGTGTAGTTTCTGGTGAAGGGTATCAAGGTCAAAGGAGACCTCGAAAATATGCGACGTGGGTGGGCGATATCGCCTGCTAAAGATATCATTTTCACTAATCAAACTTCCTTTCTGTTCTCCGCGATATTCGCGCTGAAAACTAACAGAACAGAAGCTATGGATTGCATCGTCGCCTTCCCCTTTTACTTCCAATATCATTGGCATTTATGGATACACTCATTTCAGCGCGTAATGCTCGCTTCATTTTGGAGAGGAGGCTACAGAAAAAAATGTTTGACAATGTTGAATTGTTTGTTTGGATGATTCTTTATCAAAAACAGATCGGAAAAATAAAGAATTAATTTTTTTAATGTAGGAAAATGGAAAAATTCAGTAATACATAAAAATATGGTCATTTGCGTACAATATGTAAATATATGTAATTTCGGGCAAAATATGTAAATATATGTACTACAAACTCAACGTTTTTGGTCACTAACCGATGTGAAACGTGAATATATCGTTGATTGGATTTGATGGAGTTACCTTAGGAAAATATGTAATTACATAATTATCCGGGCCCTAGTCATTAGCGTCATTTACAATTATTTACAGAGCATTAAATAAATTTACATCTTTTAGAAATTTGAAAACATTATATACTTGAGATTTTTAATCAGTAAATTGGGGAGACAATTTGTAAATAAATGAGTAATACGTGAGTCAAAATATACTGGGCAATCTATTAAAATATGTTGGATAGTTATAGGGGTGTTACAAGATGTACAAAGTGATGGAGATACTTTTTTGAATAGATGTGAATGATTAAGACGGCTATGACTTATGCGGAGTCTTGCGACAGTAATTTCTTTTCTTCCACCTATGCAGGTCAGTCGAAAATGGATGTGGAATGTTCAAAGTAAGAGGAACTTAAAAATGAGACCAAGTAAAAATTGAATAAATTTACATTCTAATTCAAACGACTGGGTCGAAATAGTGCGTGAATTTGATCGATTTCTAATAATCTTAATTGATAGACCTATAAATGCACTCAATTGTGGAATATAAACACGTAATTTATTCTCTTGCTGCTCGCATTATTTTCTCGATTCTTCAAGACAATACAGAAATGCAGATTTCTATCCTTTAAATTATGTCATGAATTTTATGAAATTATGTCGGTGAATTTAGCTTCAACAGATTTCATTGTTACAATAAGGAGTTCAAAGCAAGGAAGCAAAACTTATATTGAAAACAGGTAGTTTCAATTTAGATTTACATGTAGACTAAGAAGAGAATGCAAAACAATTGAAATATATTTCATTAAAATATATCACTCCATTATGATATTATTCCATTATAGATTTCATTGAAATATGTTTAAAATATATTTTTTCAGCTAGTTTAAACATAACACAGTGTTTGATAAAGTTATTACAATAATTCACATTGAGATTTAGTATTAAACCTCAATTTAGTACTAAAATCTCCCTTGACACTGTGCCCACATTTTGTTACACCAATGCTCGCAGTGGGTCTATAAGACCCAGCACGTCTCAAAATATTTATTCCTCAAAACCTGTTGGGAAAATGTCCTCTCTTTCAACGCAATAACTACAGATATTACAGGCAGGTATACGGAACAACATATCTCTAACGCATAGCCTTCTACCGAAGAAGAATTAATTGATCGGCCCCTAAGCGACCCCATGTGAGTCCATCGCTGAAGGTGAAAAGCGTATCTGTCCTTTGCTGGGGTCCCGCTGTCGAGACAAAGTAGAAACTTCGTATTTTCAATGCAACTTACTAACATTCTTTTTTATCTTTGTGTGTTGGTTTGAAGCATAGCGAACTAATTCTTTGTTAATGACTCGGGTAGCAAGAATATAGTATTTGCGTTCCTATTCCACAATGGAATAATAAATTTACATCTAACAGCTTAACGCAAGAGTGTACAATGCTTCAGCAATCTTCGATAAATCATCGACACGTATCTTCAGGAATCCCAAAATCTGTTAATACTATGTTTCATTTAAGATGTCTTCGCCTATTGTAGAAATAAAGTGCAAAAGTAGCAAACCGATATTTCAAAGTCCCCCATTTGAAAAGACGATCCTCTATTAGTTAAAATATGATCAATCAATTATGGTTTATTTTACGTGCTCAGGCACGGCGCAAGACTCAGGCAAACCGGCCCGCTCTTCCGTCTGACTACTCAAATTTTGTTAAGCTCTTTCCCCTAGCGGAAAAACAAGGTATCATTCGGGCGAAGAAACAGGCGATTTGAATTTGCCTCAATAGGCTTCTTCTAGGCTCGAGGATGTTTTTCCATGCAGTAAATCTACAACATGGGACAGACCGCTTTACTCTCCCGGCGTAGGAAATCTTTTATTCACCCTTAAAATTCCACAGTTTTGATCGGGTTTGAACCCGCAAACTCGGGTATGACAGCCCGATTCGCTCACCGTGATACCGCTGAAGGTAGCGAGAAAGCTAAACCTTTCTCACTTCCTTTGCGTGTCGCGTCGGCGTGTGCAGCGTGTAGTTGTGATGCGACATCGACACGAAAACATTGATGCTCAAAGTCAAAACACTGGTGTTAACAATACGTAGATCAAAAACCATCGATGCTTTTTAACATCGATGTTTTAAAGTTCGTTTAGTAACCTCTAACATTAAATTCGTGGCAACAAAATTTAATTTGTCCTGGCCTTTCTTATTAATTTGTAATTCAAATTTAACTGAAAACAAAGTTATACAACGTCTCTTCATGTGCGAGATACACGAGAGACGAAGGAAATACCACCAGGCCTTCAAGATCATCTCGAGCAAGGGATGGTAATCTGCTCCTTTGATATAGAACAAACCGCGTTCGTTTCGAATTCAAACCGATATTAGTATCATCAATTGTTGTTTCTTATTTTAATTTTTACGAAATTGTGATTATGGGTATCTTTCATCCACGAATGAACATTGAAAACGTGAAAACATCGAACCCATAACTTCGATGTTCAAAAAACGTCGGTTTCTATACACTGATCTTTAAAAACATAGATGCTTTTCTTACTCCCATTTTATAATGTTGTCATTTGATGGCTGCAACCATTGCATAATTATACTCACATCGATACTATTTTCATTACGATACAGGTTCTTGATCAATCACAGAGAAGTTTACAAACGAAGTATTGACACTTCATTAATAATTGAGAGTCCTTCTAGTAAATGTTTCGTTCGATTGTGTACATGAATATTTCATTTGGTATTATACTATGCTTCTCAATTTTAATTTATTTTATTATTAGTTTTCTTTTCGTGGAATATTATTTAAAATAAATTGGATCGTAATTTCACTTCAATCCTATTTGACTAGCGCAGTACTCCCTCGCAGGCGGACTGGTAGCCACAGCCACTTGCGGCAGCATGCGGGGTAGGTTTACGGAGCTGTCCGCTAGGTGGCTTTGGCTGAATGCTGTGTGTCAAGTATCCTGCATGCCACGAAACGATTCAATATAAAAGTTTAACTAATCAAAGTTGTAGAAAAAGTACCGTATGAAACTCGATGTAATGGGTATTGATACACTCGTGTGAAGTTTACGATACGAGCTTGTTCCTTGCACGTATGGTAATATCACACTCTTGTATTAATACCCATCATTCCATCATCTTTTCATAATGTACTGTTATAGAAACACGGATGTTTTGAAAGCATTGACATGGACGTCGCAAGCCTAACGTGCAGATGTGCGGGCGGCAGCTCAAGATAAGCTGAAATAAGATTTTTTTAAAATTTATTATTCGGTAACGCTTTCGTAAAATGGTTGCGGTTCCATTTAGAAAACACAATAGCAAACAAAGTCACAAAAAACTCTCTTAACCCCTTGGATAGTTTTTATGTAAAATAATAGAAAGTTCGCTTCTGGTTCCACTGTACCGCGGTTGCCCGGATAAGGGTTGAACCAACGTGTGAAGGGGCGCAAACTCACGCTCTGCGGGCGCGCAGCGTGCAGATGTGCGGGCGGCAGCTCAAGTACCCGAAGAAGCCGGCGCGCACGTGCATCGACGGGCACGGCGTGTGCCGGCTGCGCCACGTGGCCGTGCCGCAGTACTACCCGCTGCCGGGCGCCGAGGCCGCGTTCTACGCCCCGCCGGGCATGATCTGCATCCAGGTGCCGCCCTGCCCGCCGCCCACCGAGCTGCCGGGCGCCGGCGTGCCCTCCAAGCGCGAGTGCGAGTGAGTCACGCCCTCTGCTAGCGCTTCTCCTTCTTTTCCACGAAGTAAACACACGCTTGCGCTTAAATAATCAATTTATTAACTCGTAGATTACCCTCATCCGGAGAGGAAGCGTCCAACAGTCGCAATCTTCGCGTTACATATCTTAAGAATATTCTCTTCGACACCACCTCGCGTCTCCTCCTCCACTGGCTTGCGGGCGGCCCCTGTCCGGCGCGCGCGTCCCTCCCGCGAAAGCCACCACACTCGTCCCCGAGAAGGGTCGCTACACCCTCTTTGGTCTTCGACGATTTTTACTTTCATGTCAATCCATTTTAACGGGCCCAGCACTGGTCGCTCGGCAATCTCCAAAAAAAATCGTATTTTGTACATACATTTCCCTTTGTTTTGGCTGTTCAACAGCATCGACTTTTTTATTGTACCTGGTTTACAAATGCGATCATTTGTGTTTCACGCCATGCACAATTTTTCGTCTTTGCAGACATTTACTCTTTTCTAAATTACTCGGCTCTAGGTTGTTCTAACATTCTAGAATAAAAACCATTCGATTCAGTATACTCTGGCACAGAAATCGAATTATTACTTACCTATCTTCTATGATTTTATTTGGGAAATATTTGCAAGCAAATCTATGAAACGCAAATATACGAAATTCGATTTTCAGAACGGGTGTATGAAATTAAATTCTTTTTGAAACATGCGCTGTCGTAAGCACAAAATAAACGAGTTGATTTCGTGTAAGATTAAAAAGTTCTGTGACTTTTTCCATAATGATTTTGCAGGGGAGGTTGTCATTTTAAGGTCAAGGGACAGCCGCCATTGATACACACATGAGCAATGAGCGGTTGAGGTTTATTTTCCCTTTTGTTTACTATATATACCTACCTTTGAATTTTAACATTTCGTGCATGGCCAGCATCATCAAGCGAAAACAAACCTGCTAAGACTTTTATGGGAGCCTTCCTGTGTAGAAAAACACAGTTGGTGCAGTACTGACCACGCCACCATTTCGATGGCCATCGCTGGAAGTGCGCCTCACGTGCCGTTAATGTTTTCGTGTGCACCTGAATGCAGGTGCGCAGAGGGGAGATGGTTTGGGTTCGACCCGAGTTGCCGACACGCGACACACATGACGTGTCCGAAACCCTCGCTTCGAATGAAGATTTATCGTACCGGCTGAAGGACGGGACATTGCAAACAAAGGCTCTGTTTCTGTGAATACCAAAAGTATTAGATGATGAAGATGATGGGAGCCCAGTTCATCTGGAAGGGCCCATTCGGGGAAAGAGACGTCGCCTTTGTATCCTCCCCTTTGCTGACAGACGATCACGGCGTAGGTTGTCTTAATAATAATAATAATAATAATAATAATAACAATAATAATAATAATAACATCATAATAATAATAATATATCCAGTACACACGGACAAAACCATTGCAGCTAATAGACAAGATATTGTAATTCACGACTTTACAGAGAAAAAGACCTTCTTCATTGACATCACGCATCCATCGGATCACAACATTGATAAAGCAGAAAGACAAAAAATCACCAAATATACTCCCTTGGCCATGGAATACAGAGAAATATATCGTCTTAATTTTGTTCAGGTTATACCATTTGTCATCATAGCAACTGGTCTGGTCAATAAAAACTCGAATAAATATATACAAAAATTACAACTAAACTCTTATTCAATAATCCTTAAATCTCAAAAATCTGTCATCTTGGAAACACGCCGTATAGTTCGCACCGTGATGAATTTACCATGAGCTGTAGCCAAGTATGTGGTTTGCCAATGTTGGCCTCACACACCTGAGAAAACCGGATGATTTCCGAGACTTCAGCCAATAATAATAATAATAATAATAATAATAATAATAATAATAATAATAGTAATAATAGTAACAATAATAATAATAATAGTAATAATAGTAACAATAATAATAATAATAATAATAATAATAATAATAATAACTCCACCTAGGGAGTACACGACCTTGGAGTTGGTGGTGGAGCTTGAGTACCCCCATGAGCCTTAAAGCTATGTCAGTGGTAGCCTAGCTACCGGTAGGGCCTCCCTTGCTGAATAGGTTGAAGGTGAGGGGTCAGAGGAAGAAGTACTCCATTTTGAGAGTGGGAAGTAAGTAGAGAGGGAAGGGTCATGAACCTTTGGACTTCCTGTTGTCGGCTCATAGAGGGTACAGGAGAGAAACTGGGTTGGCACACCAGGCCACTGATTAGAGTGGAGGCCCGAACCTTGCATTAGCCAGCGAAGGAGGCTGCCTTCAGCAGTCAGTGAAAATCCCGTAGGGTTTAGTAATGCCGACTGGCGATCGGAGGGACCCCTTGCTGGGCCCTGCGGGGGGATGCCCCGAGGCCACTGTGTGTCGCAGTAACGGATGGCAGGAAACAACCCGAGGGTTAAGTGTGATCTGTGAACTCGAACTTGCGTCCTGCGAATCCTCAATTCAAACCAATGAGCAAAATGGATAGAACAAACAATGTAATGAATCTTAACGTGCCTTGTTCTACCAATGTCCCATACCTGCTCAGAAACCGAGCTAATGTCACCTTGTCGACGTCTGGCCATCCCACGGGTGTTAGTCCCAAGGACCCAGAGCCGGCAGTAGCTCGAAGCCATCGTCAGAGATGGACCCGGGATGAATTAAAGGAGGTGATGTGGTGCTTTTACTATGCAAAAGCGAAAAATGGGGGCTCAGAAATAGAAGTTTTCAAGGTATGGAGAGAGCGGAACCCAGATATGAGACCTACCCTAGACTCAAAGAAGCTTGCCAGTCAACGACGATACATACTCAGCAGTGGAAAATTCACAGCAGAACAACTTGCTGACATTGAGAGAAATGCGGAGTATGTACTTCGCTCGAACAATCCACATGACGAACACGTAGAACTTGAAAATGATGATCCCGTGGAAGGTTCATCGCTTTCCAGTGAAACACACGTCAGTGGTGAAAACTCATCTGGCAATGATTTACACGATAAGGACATGGTGCGAAATCTCCTTCGGCGCGAGATAGAAAGAGTTAGTCAACTTCCGTTTGAATCTCGCGAACCGTTGAGGAGAATATACGAAAATGCCAAAGCTAAAAGAGTGATAGAAACAGTCAATTCTGTCTTAAATGAGGTGGTGGAGACCCCAGGCAGAGATCTAGATATTACTGAAATCAATCACATCATATACGCAACTGGATATCTAGTATCTCAGATAATTTTGGGGCCAGCCAAGAACACCGACGGCCGACAGCAAAACAGAGTAAACAGCTCTGTACCCCCATGGATGAACAGAATTATGAAACGGATAGCCGACACCCGGCGTGAAATATCACTCTTAGCTGAGGCATCTTCTAAATCAACGCACACCTCCAAAGTTCAACGAAAAATATTCAATGTTGAACAAAAATACCAAATTGAAAATGACACCAGCAGGCTAATGGTAGTTGAGAAGCTAAAAGAGAAAATTCAAGCATGGGCTCAACGAATAAGAAGGTACAAACGTAGAATAGATTTCCGTGTACAGAACCGGTTGTTTGAAACAGACGCGAAGAGATTCTATAGCAATCTGACTCAAAAACCGAATGGCAAAGCTGTTACTCCTTCAAAAGATGACGTCGAAGCATTTTGGGCAGGAATCTGGGAAGAGAGCAGATCCTACAACAAAGACGCATCTTGGCTTCAATCTGAAGTTGATGCTGCCGATGAACTTGTAGAAACAGTGGAAGATATTCACCAATTCTCGGAAGAGGACCTCTTCCAAGCAATTAAGAACATGGGAAACTGGAAGTCCCCCGGGATTGATAAGATCCAGATTTATTGGATTAAGAAATTAACAGCAATACTTTCTCATCTAGCAAAGGCTGTTAATAAAATTTTTGAAAACCCAAAGGAAATCCCGGAATGGCTCACACGCGGCATCACGTATTTGCTACCCAAAGCGGGAGACAGCTCTTTGGCGAAGAACTACAGGCCAATTACTTGTCTGCCAGTACTGTACAAAGTTATAACTTCAGCCATAGCTCACAAAATGTATAGACATCTAGATAAGAATCATCTAATGCCAGCTGAACAAAAAGGATGTCGTAAAGGCTCTTATGGCTGTAAGGAAATCTTGCTACTGAATAAAGTCATCTTGAATGATGTAAAGAAACGCAAACGTAATTTGAGCATGGCTTGGATTGACTACCAAAAGGCCTTTGATAGTGTACCACACGATTGGATTTTGAAGACCCTGGAGATCTATCGATTTCATCCTAGACTTATTGAATTTTGCAAGGCTAGTATGAAGTCGTGGAGTACCAGGTTACTAATACACAGCGGAAAGGAAGCAGTAGAAACCAGATGTATTCAGATTAACAGGGGTATTTTTCAAGGAGATTCACTATCCCCTCTGCTGTTTTGCATTAGTTTGATCCCACTATCGAGACAGTTGTCGCAAGCTGACTTTGGTTTTAAGCTCCATGGTGATGAAAGGCCAGTATCACATTTGTTTTACATGGATGATCTGAAAGTGTTTGCCAAGAATGAAGCGATTCTCTCCCAAATGCTGTCTGTCGTGAATGACTTTAGCAATGACATCTGCATGAAGTTTGGTCTTGACAAGTGTGCAAAAATCAATTTAAAAAGAGGGAAACTCACAACGTCTGAGAACATTGAAATTGATACGCACACTGTGATTCAAGATATTGAGCCAGGTAAAACTTACAAATATCTGGGCATTGAAGAATGTGAAACCATCTCGAATGACAGAATGAAAGAGAGAATTCGTAGGGAGTATTATAGGAGAGTGAGACTGGTCCTCCAGTCCGCTCTGAATTCCAGGAATAAAATATCTGCAATAGGTAGTTTGGCGGTACCTGTAGCCGAATACAGTTTTGGACTAGTGGACTGGACTGAGCAAGAAATTCGCACCATGGATCGAAAAACCAGAAAACTGCTAACAATGCATCATGTTTCCCACCCTCGAGCTGATGTACATAGACTTTATGTGACACGTAAGGAAGGAGGAAGAGGCCTCAGACAAATTGAGGCCTCCTGGCACAACGCAATAGTCGGGTTGGGGAAGTATGTAGTCAGCCATCAAGACGACCGTCTAATGAGGCAGGTCATGAAATCTGACCGAAGAATGGGAAACAGAGGCATTGTTAGTGTAGCAAGAAACATTGCGAAGAAAACTAGGCAAGACACGTCGAATAACACAGACACTGAACTTCTGATGCTGCTAAACATGAAGTGTGAGACACAAAAAATGTTAAAGAAATCGTGGAGAGACAAACCACTCCACGGACAATACCTAAAAAGAATGGACAAAGTGCAGATCAATAAAGATCAATTATTTATGTGGCTTAAAAGGGGAAGGATGAAGCCAGAATCGGAAGCACTTGTAATAGCTGCCCAAGATCAGGCCTTGAGAACACGACATTATGATAAAGCGGTTCTCAAAATTTCCCAAGATGACAAATGCCGCATTTGCCTGGAGCAAGTAGAAACCATTGATCATATTGTCTCAGCTTGTCCAATCCTAGCAAAGACCGAATACCTTAAAAGACATGATAGGGTGTGTAGCTACCTCCACTGGCAGATCTGTACCGCCCTCGAAGTTCCAAACACATGCCCCAACTGGTACGAACACTCACCGAAACCGGTGACGTCTGTTGGATTGTGTACGATATTGTACGACCAACAAATTCAAACTGATCGCACGATAGCAGCAAACAAACCGGATATAGTCATCCGGGATTTGGCGAAAAAATCGTGTTTACTTATCGATGTTGCTGTACCTTGCGATCAAAACGTCGTTACCAAGGAGGCAGAGAAACGTCTTAAATACAAGAGTTTGGAAATCGAGATCAGCCGAATGTGGGGCGTAAAAGCACAGGTCGTCCCGATAGTTATCGGAGTTCTGGGATTTTTTCCGCAAAATTTGTGTAAGAACTTGGCTAAACTATCAGATAATTCAAAGAACTGCGAAGTGCAAGGAATTGCTTTATTTGGAACAGCCCATATTTTGCGCAAAGTATTGTAGAGGCATTGACAGTCCCTAGATCTGCTCCTTAGTTAGCTGGTTGCAACCTGGAGTAGATTTTGTACTCAGCCGACTCATAACATGAGTCGTGATATAGAGGAATAATAATAATGATATTGATATTAATAATAATAATAATATAATACTTCCAAAAACTTCTTCCTAGAACTACAATAGAGGAGACAGTAATTTCTCTGCAAATGAAATTTTTTCTCCACAATGTTCTTTAATTAATATCGTGTTCATTTTTTGAAAGAATTCGTATTTTTGCGCAATTTTGGCTGAAATATGGACAATTTTGAAAAACGTTAATATATGTTTTCCTTAAAACCGGCTCAATTTTTTTTCTTCACACGTTTGGTACGGATAGTGCAAAATGTTCCGTACACGGTGAAAAACGGCATTTAGCTGTATTCGTTCGTTTTTTTTATATCTCTCACGACATCAATATTTACCTATTTAATATTTATAATTGCGGAAGATTTTCAAACGTTCTTGTATTTGTGAGTACAAGTGCTTGAAACAATGTTTTCATCAGCTCTCAGCCTCTTTTTCTGAACTCTTTTTCAGAAACGCTCGTACGACATTTTCTCAAACTTGGTCCCAAATTCTTCAATGAAAATTTTCTTGCAGGATGAGATTTACTCACCATAATACCCATGATCTAAGGTTTTAATTCTACTATTCGTGAACTGAAAAATTGAGAAAATGTGTGTGTGTGGGGGGTATGTCTTTTAGACGCCATAAGATGACAGCTGGGAAAACGGTGGAACAAATCGAAAATCTACTCCAAACTAAAATGATTAGAAAACTAGTACGAGAAAAATATGTTCCATTCTGTCGCACCACTGGTTTGAGATTTCTCACGAAGAAATGCAAAGATCGATCTGCGTATAAGTTGACGCACCGTCTCCCGACTATCGTATATAGCGAGACTGCTTAGTTCTCCATCAATTTATGCGTCTATTGGAAATTTGTATGCAATTATGCACTAGGAACAAGTGTTACAGTATAAAATTATCATCTCAGTGATGACCCACTGATGATACATCTACGATAAGTTTTCGTCGAAAATTCTTCAGTTACATTACATGGTTTATATTACAATAGCTCATTTCATGTACTGCTCGTTCTGCTTGTGGGTCTCTGTGAGCTTGAAAATCGATAGATTTCTTGTTTAGCCCAAGACGTCTCCTTTCGCTTTGGGTTCAGGGTCAATATGCAGACGGTGGGGAAGGGGTAGAGAGAAAAAAATGCCTGGGTTTCGATTTCCCACACATCGTGCCTGCTCTTTATAGATTTTCTTGCGCTAGTAATAGACACTGGCACTGCACGGAATACGTGCTTCGTATGCATCATGCGTTTCTAAAGTCGAACACTGTCAACGTCGATAACAACCGACGATAAGACAGGATGCAGGAGTGGGGGAGATGGGGCAACTCCCCCTCCCGATGTTCAACTTCTAGTCGTTGTATATCAGTAGGGAGTGAATTTTTATGCCCTAAAAATCTTGAAATATGATTTTTAAAATATACATTTATGACTTAAAAATTGTGAAATATGCACTATAATATGCATTTATGAGCTAAAAATTTTGAAATGTGCACTTTAATGTGCAATTAAAATTATCAATATTTCATTTTCTGTATAAACCTTTCTTGATGAAATCTTTCTTGATAAAATTCAGGAGAAGCATGCTTGAAAGCTCTACGCAATGAACGCTCACAAATAGATTCTATGAAAACATGAAACGTTTTCACTATTTTAACGAAATATGCAAAATATGCTACCATAGTTATGGGATCATATTGTATAAGTATGGGAGCATATACGAATATGCCCCCAACAGAAAAAATCGATCAAATATGCACAAATATGCACTAACAAATTAGTCTACAAAGCATTCAATTCTAAGCAAATGTCAAGAAATTACTCTTATCTATGCCCTGAAGCGATGGAGAAAAATATGTAAAATCATATCCTCTCCCTATATATCAATGTACCATAAAGTATTCTTAATTTTTTTAACAATCCCCTCTTCTAAAATTAATTCAAGGTCCAAGGCCATATTTCTCTTGCTTAAGCATGCATCCCTTGTCCGTGTAAAGCGGTCATTCCCGCCTTCCGTGTAGTAAAAACCATAAAAACCACAACCAAAGATGAACGATGTCAGGAAAACGACACTATGGATTGCACTTACTGAGCCTGTTTCTGCCATTTGCGCCTGCATTTCGCTTCGAGAAGCGTGCCATTGTTCGTTTGAGGCTGCTTGCGTTACTGCACGCTTTTCCTGACAAGTGCGTCATAGGTTGAGCGAGACTAGACCTGGCTGTTTATACATCAAATTTTGTTTCTGAGCTTTCGTGGAAATCTCGCTTAAAACTGCTATACTAGAGCCTCCACCCTAGCACAAGTTCCAGATATTTACGTCAAAACACGATCAGGTACATTGCAGTCGTGGAAAAAAAAACAAGCAAAGTTAAATACTTTTGTATTAGTACTATGTCATTGGCAACAGATCAGATGTAACAGTGTTTAGGCAGTAATGTAAACATGTTAAACACAGCCGTAGCAACTGCTAAATTTTATTCCTTTAAGTTTCATACGTACCACATTATTGACTTACGTATTCGTAAAATATCTTAGATATAATTTATAAACTTAATGTTAAAAGCAAAACATACTGTTGCTATGTGAACCGCCGAGATTACAGCGCAAAAAAGGAAGAGTAGAAAAGTTCAACAGAAAAGTACTTCATACTTTTGTGTTCTAACTATAAGGGACTCTGTTGCAGTATACGGAAAATTAGAAACCTTCAAAGATATTGTTTGTATCGTTCTGTACTTATTCTCCAAGGCTAATGAAATCTTATGTATGTATGTATGTATGTACTTGGCACGACAACCTGTGAATGGGCTCAGGCCTACGAGCTAATTGAATTATCCCGAATTTTAGACTCTTGTAAACTCTACAAAATCGTGGGCGCTGCCAGCTTTACTCTAAAGAAAATTGTTCCAGCCCATATTTTCCAAAAATCAGGGACGTACGAGGAGGAAGATATAGTATAGGTTCAAGAACAAATAAATAATAATCACGAAAACTCAAAAACCTCAGAATTATATCCTACCAAAAATAAAATTCTAATTAGAGGCTGTCGAAAAAAATCCTCTCCATATTTTCCAAAAATTAAATTTTCGCTGTACAGCGAAAGATAAAGAAAGATTTTGAAGGAATTGAGAAACTTCAAATGAAAGCATTGACCTGCGCTTAGTATAGGCTAAGCATTTCACCTTGAGGAAGGTCGCGACCTGTCGATCGAAACTTTGATCACAGTATCCGCATTTATGCCAGTAGCGCCACTAAATGCCCTATGACGACATGTGCGACTCCAGCGATCCACACGGCTATCAAGGAATACTACACCGCCTTGCAATTCGTATTGCACCATCGTTCTGCTAAATCTAACCAGAAAATGAATGTTTTATGTGCATTTTAATTTCCTTATGTATATTACTAAAATATGTGAAGGAGAAATGTTGAACAATTTTTAGGGAAAGAAATGATTTAAATCTAATGAACATTGTCCATTGAAAGTGAATAGTGGAACCATGAGGAAAAACAACTATTTCTACACTGTTCATGAAAATATCTAAAAATGTGAGTAATCTACGTAGTAAATAAGGGTATTTAGGAGGTAATAACTTTTCGGTTAGATGATAACCAATTTCCGTTATTTTTCTTTCTAAGCATATTAGACAAGTTAAAAACATGACTGAGGATTCTTTCCTTCATTTTTGCTGCATTGCAAAACAGTGAGTCCCTTTCGACACAGGCATTGTTATTAATGTGTTTACTGGAAAAGTATAAGGATTCAGCTGGTACATATCAAATGTGTTCCGATACATGTCAAATGTAAGGTTAAAATGTTGGTTGGATGTAATTTTACGACTTGCCCTTGAAATCTCAAGAATATAAAAAACTTCGAGTCCAAGAAATAATACCAATTTTCTGTCAAAATGTTAACCAGCTCTTAATAAACCAATTTCACAAACAAATCCGTACACTTCAGTATCATCTATCTATAGTTTTACTTTACCTCCTCCAGGATCGCTCCCTGTCACATTATTGAGGCATATCTTATGGAATATCATATAACGGGCACTATTTCAGGATTAAGGAACCGTTCAAGGAATGGGTCGTCTCGGTAGTTAAACGGGTAGAGAACTGGCTGTACACCGGGAGGACCCGGGTTCGATAACCGGATGGGACAATTCTTTGAACAAAATTAAGAAATTCGATGCCTCAAAAAAACAAAATATCAGTTCGAGGAATATCAATTTTGGTGAAAATCCTGCTTACGATTTGGATACCAGTGTTGTTCACAGACAGACACATGGGGCGAAAAACCACTTTTTCTGCCTCAAGAACCCATATAAAATGTGCATTCAGAGTACACAACCTATATGGGAAAGTAAATACTACGTATAAGCAATAAACATATGCTTTTTTACTTTTAAGGACCCACAAAATGTTTTTTCCATCGGAAAACTTTTTTTCTTCAGAACTTTACTTTCTGTAAACAACAAAGCAGTAAACGAGAAAGGAAGTCAAAATACATAACTGAAGAACAACTACTATGTTTCCAGGTTCAATAAGACCTTGGATTTGAAAAGCACAACACAAAAAGAGGATCGCATAGCTTTATATCGATTCGGTTTCCATGGAGTTTAGTCGATAGCTTTACGGGAGTGGGGAGGAAGCATTCCAACGCGACCTTTGTGGAGAATAACTGCACTCTGGCAGCGATCTTCACAGTTGGCGGGAAACACCGTTTCGTATCTTTCTAAGCGCATGAAACAGCATTCCATCGCTGATAAGTAGACCTCGGAATTTTAGGCACAAAAAAGTTACGATCTCGGCACATAAAATAGGCAACAAAATTACGAAATTAGACACAATTAGGCATGAACATTAACATTTCAGGCACTTAAAATAGGTTAAAAATGACTAAATCAGGCAATGAGAAAACATTAGACACAAAACAGTTATATTTCTGGATTTTAAAACTGATCATTAAAGTATTAAATTAGGCACTTTTTATTACGCAGGATGTTAGGTATTTTTTTGCATTGATGCGAGAGACTACAAACTTATTTTGTTCACTTTCAAAAT
This sequence comes from Acheta domesticus, assembly GCA_031308135.1. NCBI lineage: Eukaryota > Metazoa > Arthropoda > Insecta > Orthoptera > Gryllidae > Acheta > Acheta domesticus. Next base: position 210,588,814 of record JAHLJT010009419.1, read on the forward strand.
TAGCAGTGTAGAATATATTGATATTTTCTCCACATTTTCTGCTGTAAGGCTGTGTCTTATCTCTTAAAATCATTTTGAAAGCTGAAAATGAATTTTCCACTGACAAAGATTTATAAGACCAAACATATTTCGTCACATTGCTCATCCTCGTTTCTGGAAGTTCTCCAGCCTCTCCCCCCCAAAAAAAGTTGTACCTAACGACTCATTTAACCATTGGTCCCTCTTTTATGAGCATCGCGTTCCCGACAGTATGCTTTTGCCAGACCTGTGGCTTTCCTCGCCTGGATTTCGAAGACGACGCGCTGCGGCGATAAACAAACTGTGAACAGCGCAGTTCCACCAGGAATAGGTGCAATTGCCTATGAAGTGAGAAGTGCGTGCTGATCAGAGACAATATCGTGAAATATCTTTATTATATTAACCTGAAGTGATCCTTGTGTTCGCAGTGTTGGATAAGAGATTTCGGTGCGTAGTCGATTGCGTGTTCGATCGCGTATTTGCGTTTCGGGAAATTCGGGAAAGTATTTGCGTTTCAGTAAAATGAATTTTAAAAATTAGCATTTAAAATATGATCATTCTTGAAAATTATTTTTTTAGACAAAAACATTAAAATAGGCATCAACCGCCCTTTTAGGACATTTTACGTACTATTAGACGCTTACAGTAGATCTATTTTCTCAATATTCGTAAACATCTGCAATTATTTCCCATGTCATCCTAAAGGAACTAAATAGGCATTTGTCCTAAAATCCGCCGTCTAGATATAAGACGAATATTTACGCACTTACCAGAGTGTACTGCAAAGAGTAAATAATCAAGGTTTTAAATGCCAGGTATAATAACTTGACCGTGCAGTAATACTTTAGCCACATTTAACGCAATTAAATGGTCAATCCTGGAATCCATTTTAGAAGAGCTATGGGTAGGATTCAAAGTATGAACTAAATTAGTGGCAGATTTTGTGACAGGATTTGAAAAATACAATTCAATTTCCCCATAATTATAATATCTTTATATCTATCTACGAGTTCTGAAAGTTCTCACTTCTCTAATTCCGGCATTCCCGTATCTGGACGCCAATAAACTACACCGACATGTGAACGTTTTGTGTCAATCACCATATAAAATGTATATTCCAAGACAAATTAATTGGCAGATGTTTATATTATTTTGCTATTAATATCTTCAGATACAAAGATAGCAACTCCTCCACCGAACTAATCTTTCGAATTAGCTTTTATTACATTTCAATGATTTAATAGGAAATGATTTAATGATTTATTAGGACCACACACAAGATCAGTCGACGCAACTTATTTCAACCAAGATGAAGTCCATTGGATCCCTGATGCCAACACATTGGCGAAATTTGTCACTTCCATGAGAATTATTTGTCACTTCCATGAGTACTATTCTTTCATGACGAACATGAGGGTTCAGGGCAGGAATTTATAGCTAATTTACCTTGGAAAATATATTTTATTACATAGGAGCGATTATTTTGTCAACAAAACTTGAAAAAAACTTTCTTTTCTGTATTCAAAATTCGACTAGAATATGGTTGAGGATAGAGATCACAGAATTATAAAAACGTGCACAAAATTCACTTCTCCCAGCTCGTCACACGCAGTTTTTAACTGTTTTTGACGTAAATAAATAAATAAATAAATTCTCTCCAGTGGCATGGCGTCAGGGGACCCTGAGATGCTGAGCAACGCCACGTAAAATATTAAACAAAGAACCCTAAATTTCTAGCGTTGCGTTGCGAGATTGGGAGGAGCAATGACGCATGCGCAGACGACGAGGTTCCCCCTTCCCCTCTTCACTTCTGCCTCGCGAATTCCCGAGTCCCCAAAAAGCTAGCGTACGGCTGAGAAAAGGCTTATGAGGAGAGACAGGATTTCCATGCATATGCATATGCATATTTTTATTTAAGCTTCGTAGAGATTTCGAACTCTAAATATATGTTTCACGAAAAACTAGTTTACAAATTGCATAATTTTTCCGTGCATATTTGCATGTTTTGGTAGTTTTTTGGACAAATTCATGTATGTGCATATTTGGACGTTTTTTTGATCAACACTGTACATTGACTGCATATTTAGACTTCTATCTAGCATATTTAAGTACTTTCTTATTATTTCTTTGCATAATTTCTGAATTTTACAACTGCCACCTATTTTGTATAAATCGTAAATTGATCTTAGATCCTGATAGCTCGCAGTTCTCTTTGGTGCTTATTGTCATTCTTCACATTTTAACTTTTCTGTACATTACTTGGATTTGCACGTGCGGTGAGCAACGACCGCGAAACGAATAATCAACGCCATATCATACGTTGAAAGGATACGGAAGATACACGATGCCAAAACTCAATTTCCTTTCTTAACTGACAAAAGGGAGAGGAAAATAGTCAAGGGCACGCTCTCAGTCTGCTTGCGTGCAACAGAGGATTTACACAAGTGTCTTAATTGAAAAGTTAAGTTTAAAACAGTTTCTTCTAAGGCTTCGTGTGCAACACTTGTCAAACAAAGAATTGGAAACAACGATTTTCTGGAGGAGAGATGGAAATATAATTTATTCCAATTGTTGTAATAAAGAAGTAAGTAGACAACTCTGTAAAAATTGATCAATTAAAAAATATATCTACAAGTGTTGTTTCTCTAGTCGAAATGTTTAGTGCTCAAGTCTAATGTTGCTGCAGAAATTATATAATTTGAAATACTGAAACTCAGAAAAGGATAAACCAATGTCAATAAAATAGATAAGAAACGAAAAGAAACTTAATTTTTATTGAAGTGAAAAAAATTATTATCGAGATACTATTAATTTTTTTTTTTTTTTTGCAGTTTTGAGATTTTTCTGAGGTTCAAGAAATTGTTTTGTATAAACTGTTCGGCGCATTGTTTTTAAATAATTATTGTGTGTGCTGGTATGCATATTATTTCCAAACATTTTTCTTGAGTTTCAGAATTTTATCTCTATTATTTTTAATGTTATTAAAAAAACACAGAGTACTTCATATTTTTTCTTTTAATTTCGTTTGAAGTTCTAGTAGCATTGCTGTGTCTGTAAAAAGAATAATTTTATCAACAAGAGAAAGTTGTACGGCAAAACACGTTCGTATTAAACATAATTTCTAGGGCCATATCTCAAATTCGAGCCTATGTAATTTCTGCTCAGATAGTGTAAACCTGAACCTTTAGCTAAATATATTGTAGTAAAGCGCGCTTGTCTTAAATTAAATTTGACATTAATTTGGGCCAAAATTTGAGTAACATTAGTTTCAAAACATGGTAATTTGTAGCAAAATTCTAATACTCTTCTTAAGAAATATGTAGCTCTGTATAATTTGAATTTATTTATGCAGATTAAATATTCCAAAAAGTTTCAAATGGGCCAGGACCTTGCACCTACTTCTCGTAGTGTCAAAGTTAGAGGAAGGAAGAAACTATGTTACACTTAGTGCAAACTAAGGCAACCTTGAAGCCTGCAACAAATACATTTTAATGAAAATGTGTGATTCTTTATTAGGGGCAAATATACCCTTCGAAAAAGTAACAAATCCAACGTTTAAAGGATTTTAGAGAAATATACAAGACAAGGCATCCAGGACCCATACACATGGAAGAAAAGGTAGTCTTCCTTATCTTCAGACATTAGAATCAGTAGGTCTTCCAATCGTGGAGTCATTAAAAATTGTTGAAGACATAAAAGTATCTGGAATTAATGTTTGGAGATATTGGCGAGACTGTTATGGAGAAATTACATAAAGTGGTAAATTTAAATTGTGACTTGAAATTTCTCCAAAATGTAAAAAAAAAAAAAAATTATGTGTGGTGAAATATCAGAAAATGCAGGATTTGGCCTTACATTTGCTTAGATTTCGTCTTTGCAGTATGCTCCAATTACGTCTTGTGACGTAAAAAGGTCATTTTCTGTATTCAGAAACATTTTATTGGACAAAATAATGAATTTGACGTAGAACAGATTAGAAAAATTGTTAATTTTTCAATTGTACAAAAGTCAATATAACTAAAAATTTAAATGAAATAAAATTTGATTGTGCATGTTCGGTTCATTTTTATCCTGTATCGTGCATATTTGGCTATTAGATCGTGTATGTTTGCATGCATATTTTAGCATTTGATAGTGCACGGAAATCCTGTCTCTACTTATGAGCAAGTTGTTCGCTTGTGCAGCACACTTGGAGTGTCAGAGAAATATTTTTCCTTCTCACTCGTAATTATGTGCTAGGTCATGGGCACAAACAGTAGAAACAGTGCTTGCCTACTCATTCTTAATGTCTAAGAAGTTTAATTCTTACTTAAATATATTAAATTTTATTTTGATTCGAAATATATAAATTCACAAGTGATCTCATTGCCAATCGCGCTTGAGAACTAAAGCTGAGCCACTTCATAATTTGCTTTTAAGAAGTCGCCTGACAAATCTGTTGAAGTATTGTAACATTTGTTTCGATAACATAGATTCTAGAGAACATTAAAAATCACGATATCTTCATGATGTTTTCACGTTATTGTTGAGCATCCCCAAACGCGCTACGCCACTGATTATCTCTGCTGACGAGCGGATGTAAACTAAGAAACGGAAGCAACTAATGCTGCGGCGTTTTCTGTTGCTCAGATGCTGGACTGACCCCTGCGGGCCAACGGAGGCCAAGACCAAAGGCTCTAGCGGTGAGTGTATACTCTGGTCCAGATGGCACTTGGTTGGGCGAAAGCCATTCTCACCAACGTACAGTCGTTTCCGATTACAGTGGACTTCTCGGGACTAACATGTTCGGTTCACTATATCAGACGTTCACTACATCCGATGGTGTCAAAATTAAATAGAATTTCTCCACAGTGATTGATTTTATTAATATAGAGATTCAAAAAAATTCATTACCATCACGAACACAAAGTTCTGTATATTTATTTGTCCTAAAAAAATCAATTATTTTCAATAGGTTGCATCGTACATTTTTCAATATTAATATCTCCAGATCCTTCTCCAGAGTTCGTGTTCTCTCTGTACTTGATTCTGCATTTGATCTCTGTCTCTTAAGTATCCTAATGTAGTCTTGGCACTTTTCAATGCCTCTTGCACTGTTGGAACACCGTCCCACTCTCCGAAGGTCCATTTACTCCCCTAGTAACAAACAATATCCAATTCATTTTCTGGACTCGTTTCCTACGTTCACTATAACCGAATCTTATAAATCTAGTAAGCGTAAGTTTATTTGTATTGTAAGTGAAACGGGACCGATGACTTAAGTTCACTGTAACCGAGTCGACTGTACGTCATTTCCCTTCCCGCGCGCATTTAATACGAGTAGACAAATCAATATGAAGATAAGCAATTGATAAAATTCGGAGGATTTAAAAGACGTTGCGGAATCCTCGCAATTTTCCCTTCATAGATGTAGAATTCAAATTTATTTAGTACTCATCTGATGCCCACAAGCTCAACTACTTAAATAAGTAACATTATATACAAAATATTACCCAAATTATCGTCTCACGAACATAAGAGCTAAATGAATACATTTTACACGCAGTTTAAGATGTTGCATTTTTCATTCTTGATAATTCAGAAGTTGTATTTATTATAAAAATATTTTTGTAAAATTTTTCTATGAAGTAAATTTTGAATATATTTTGTTCTGCACTTTGAATCAACTAATTCGATACAAAAAGTGTGTACCTATTGAGTTGCTGAATGTTTTCTCTGAAATTTCAAATTAAGTTATAGATCACTGCGCTTCCCACGTTTTTATGCATTTCTTCATATTTTACGGCACTCAGAATCACATTGGAGAATCTGGACAAGAAAATTGTGTCTCCTAACAAAATGTATTCAACGTATGCAAGCTTCGGAATACGAATGTAAAATATCAATTAAATGCAGCTCAAACAATTAGTAACATGCAAATGAGAAACGCTAGGCTTAAGTATGAAACAAAAACATAAAAAAAGTCTTGCAGAATGAACTATTGGCATGAAAGGACATGATCAGAAAAAATGTAAAAAGTGGCATGTAAGTAATTCGAAGAAATGGTAAAGGAATAGAAAATACCCTTAGAAAAGTGGTTGCACATTGGTCGATATCAATATACTAGATATATTATGTGAAATACAAAGTAGATTGAAGGGCAACCCTGAAGGGAATGGTTCAAAGAAATTACTAAATTGATAAGGGATTACAAGACCAGGGGAAACACGAAAATTTGATAATTCAACCCGCAAAAAAAGAAAAGTTGACTTAATAGGCTAAGGAAATTAGAAAAGCTATGAATAACCAGTGTTGCCAAGTGGTCTGAAGCATTTCCCCCTACATAGCGCTAAAAAAAAGCCAAACGACCAAAACATCGATTTTTAAAAAAATAGTTATTTCATGCTTAAAATATACGGGGAGGTAAGGAAATTAAAGAAACACAATAAATATTGTTAATTGTGTATGATGATATAGTAAAAATGCCTGCAATAATCATAATGTATTGCAGTATTTATGGGGTTTGAGATACACAACAGATATTTTTTCAAAAGTTAACATTTAAAAACTTCGAAAACTTCCAACAAAAACCCTGAAATAAATTTCCTCACTAAAACGTTCACCAAAGGCCTAAAAACTTCTAAATTTAGGGTGAAAACCCAAACCTGGCAATACTGTTAACTACTAAAGGAGAATAGACCAGAATACAAAAAAATTGTGTTACAATAAAAGAAAATGTTCTCCAAATTACAAAAGAAGCCAGCAAAGTCCTCATGGAAATTAAAAATGGCAGAACTCCGGGATCTGGAGACTCCCCTTTAAAAATTAACTGAAACAGCCCTTTCAAGTGCCATGAAAGTCGTTAACTCATATATTCAATACACGTTTTGAAGGAGTGTTAAATCATGGAGAACGGAAAATGACCTATCTTCATCAATAAAGAAAAGGCAGTAAGAATGAATATTATCAGGGCGTTAGTGTGACCCCTTGGATTGGGGGACTCGTACGGCCGAATACCGAGGAAGGCCGAAATAAGAGAGGAAGGTATTGGAGGGATACAGTGGCTTGTGCGCAGCGAGATATTGTACTGACAACACAGTTTGTTTACAACTTATGACTGAAACCAGTGGTGCTACAACAGCACGTACTTTCTGGCATTATCTCTAAATTTACAATTTTCGCAAATTCGGAGAGTTCAACGAAAATGAGACACGCGCTATTCTTCAGTGTTCCATGTTCTATCCACAGAAAAAAATTAAAACATTTGAAGTGCTTTCTGAGAAGATTTTTTTAAAAATCAATTTCAAGCACAAATTAGACGAAATTACGCTTTTTAAGTGCAGGACCTCTTTTTAAAGTGCCGAGATTTTAAGACAAAAATCTCAATCTTCAATTTTCTGTTTTTTTAATGTTAAATTTTTATAATTTTCGAAAATACAGAGAGTTCGCCGCATATGAGACATCCACCAGTTTTTTATCTTCTGAAAAATACGAGGAAAAAATTTAGAGAGAAAATTGGAGCTACTTTTGAGAAAAAAAAAAAATTAAATATTGTCTACATTTCATTATCATATAATCAATCAATAATATTGCAATAGTGCCTGTAGCAAAAGTACGGGACTTTTTCTTAAGAAATATGTGTATTACCTTATTTCAAGATAGATAGATTTATTTAAACTGCAATTGGATAAAACCTGGTGGCAGCTAATTACAACAACATAAAAATACACAGTCTCTCAGTAACACAGAACACTAATACCAATAATAATAATAATAATAATAATAATAATAATAATAATAATAATAATAATAATGGTAAAATAATGATAATATAAAAACTGACTTATTCATTAAAAATTAAATTACATTAAGAGAGAAAAAAACGTCTATACTGCAACGGGTCTCCCCTCTACTTCCCTTGTTTATTTATTTCCCCTTTCTCCTAATTGCTCTTTACTCTGGAGCCAATGCAACGATACCTCTCTTACCGCTATTCAATTTGTCAATATTATTATCTAATGGTGTTGCATAAAATTTATTTGGGTCGTAGGTCGTGGACGGCCCCGTACGGGAATTACCTGTAAACAACGTTTAACAAAGCAGCGTGCACAGGGCTACTAAATACTGAAATAAAAACATATATTTCCAAACAAGAAAGCAAGAATTTTAATTCCTTTTTCTATTTCTTCCGTCAACAATGCACGGCGCGTGAACATTTACGTCCGCTTGGCAATATTGTTATGGCTTTCTTTAAAATGACATTGCCCAATTACATGAATTACAATTAATTACAATTCAAATGGCCATTAATTAGTCGTTTGGCAGTTTACTGATACTTAGGAATTCCTTTCTTTAAGACAACTCAATATTATTACCAAAATTATGTACGTACGTACTTCTAAGGCAACAATGAAAATGAAAACTAACAATTACTAAATCCTCGCTTACAAATTATTGTATTACACTAATTCCGCTTAAAAAATTTCGTAAAATTTCAAGAGTCTCATGAATGTTTATTTACGTCTTTGATATGCGCAAGTTCAGATCTGATTTTTTTGACTATTCGCGAATGCATCACTTCCCTTTTTCTGCCTCGTCGAAAACAGCGCCGTTGCCGGTTCGATGGTCCTATGCGCGCCCACTCGCACGCATCGAATGTCCACGCACGCTCCACTCGTGCACGGGCCGGTTCTCTTCAAATATTTCTCCCCAGGAGTCAAAAAAAACCTCAAAATCATGTCGATTTAACATGTTAACTCGGATCATGAAAAATGCCGGCGAAATCCATTTTGCTTTTTTTCATTGTTGTTTCCACAAAATTTTTTAAAATGTTCAATATTTCCCGTTTTAACTTGTGTTCGTGTTTATTCGTTTAAGCTTTTCCCCAATGTTAAGGTTTTCTTGTCAAAACGGTTGTTTTCTATTTATTTCACGTCGAAAATGCTAATTTTTCTGTCGACATTCCCCAGCAGTAATTCGTCGCTTGTTTTCTGGTATTGTTAGTTTGTAATATTTATTTATTTGGAACGTTCAATGTTTTTATAACTCTCTAAGCCATTTATAAATTTTGCTTTATTCATATTACGACGATTTCCGCCGCCTCTCATTGTTTAATCAGCATTTCTTCGCAAAATCTCGATAATTCAAGTTATGCCATTTGACATGTTCGACTGGGCTTTTCCTCTAAATTTTCAAATTACAATTTTAAGAGAACCCGTCGTCCGATCTCGTTCAAACAAAAAATACAGCGTTCATTAAATTCTTCTTCAACTAACTGGTTAGTCAAAATTTCTTTCCGAATTTGTTGAACCCCTTAAAATTCTCCAGAATGATCGAACTACACCTTCCGCGGCGCGCTGTTCTTTTGTCTTGTTCATCGATCTCTAATACACGTTGTCTATTTCATAGACTATAGATCCTAAATATTTATTCTTTTGTCCACAATTGTTTTGGAGTATTCCTAAGAATAATGAAATCATTACAATACTTTTAACTCCGCACTGAATGTTTATACAATTAGGATCACACTGCACTTCACTAAGACCTATAAAACATTTCCTTCTTTATTTCTCTTCTATACACTGCACGGCACCTCACTTCGCAATAGAACACTTATACATCGCTATATAACCCACTACTCTCCCCCATTTACTTAATAATACTCTAAATTAATTTCCTAAACTGTTGAACGCTTTGAGGAAAGGTTTCTGCAGGCAATCTATTTCATTCCGTAATCGTTCGATTTGTAAAAGAAAATTTCCCGACATCCGTTCTCTGCTGTCTTAAATTTATTTTGTGCTTGTGATCCACTCTACTGATGTATGTAGGAATACAAAGCCGCCGATTAATCGATTAATTTCTTTCCAAGCTGGATGACCATTATAAGCTTTATACAAGGCGCAGAGTCTTGCTACTGATCGCCTGTTTTTGATTGAATCCCATCCTGCCATTTTCTTGTCCCTGGAAGTAAATTTAGCTGCCCTACGCTGAATCCTTTCCAACTGTTTACACTGCATAATTTAGTGCGGATCCCAAAAAATTGTTCCATATTCCAATATCGGACGAACAAGAGATAAATAAGCAATTTCCCTCGCATTTGCCGTACTCTTTTTTAGGATGCGCATTACAAAGTGAAGAGATCTCCAGGCTTTCCCTACAACTTAATTTACTATCGAAAAGTATTCCTAGGTACTTGCACGAGGAAACTCTCAGAATAAGGTCATTATTTAAGCGGTAATTTGTTTCACTGTAATTATGATCCCTGCCAAAAGTGATGGATTTACTTTTAGAGCTATTTATGGGCATTCCATTATTTTCCGCCCAGTAATATAACGCATCAAGATCGCGTGGCAGCATTTCTTCATCTTTTTTCGAATTAATATTACGATATATTATGCAATCGCCTTCAAATAGCCGAACATTTGAGGTTAATAGCGCCGGCAGATCATTGACGAAAGCTAGAAATAGAAGGGGTCCAATGACACTCCCCTGCGGTATTCCTGACGTAACGATTGCCCCGGAAGATAATTCTTGCCCAATTCGGGCTTTGTTTTCTATCTCGCAGAAACTCGCTAATCCACGCCACCACCCTGGGATCTATGCCTGAATTCATCAATTTCTTTAAAAGCCGATCGTGTGGAACGACATCAAACGCTTTGGGAAAATCTATAACTACTGCGTCTACTCTTCCGCCCGCGTCAATTTCATCTGCTAGATCCTGAAATAGCGTGACTACATGACTTTCGCATGAGTAACCTGAACCCGTGTTGCCCATCGTAGAGCCATTTTTTAATTTTAACTAATTTCCCATTCTTTCTTAATGCAAGATATCCCTACAGAGAGACAGACGGACGGGCAGACAGAGGTACAAACAGACGGACAGACAGAGGTACAGACAAACGGGCAGACAGACGAACAGACGGACAGACAGGCGGACAAGGGACAGAGGGACGGAGAAACGGAGAGACAGGTGGACAGGCAGGTCAAAAGAAAGACTTTTTGCTGTTGGTCGATTTTTATGTATCAAGGACACACAAAACATGGATTCTGACTACACTACGTGCTAGAGAAAGTAATTTTCTATATTTGAACAAGATTTATCCACTTTGTCATTACCAGGGCCCGGTAATAAGAGTTTTTCTTTCGAAAATTCGCCGTTTTTCCGCAAACGGTTACAATAAGTTCTCTTCTTTCGAAGGGCGAATCAGTGTAGGCAGAGAGATTCATTGAACTGATACTGAATCAATTCGGATAGGGAACGTTCAGCTGAACGCGGAATTTTTGATAGTCTCCCAATTTCACATTACCGTTTGTGTTTTGAATCACTGATGTTATGACTTCTTGTGGCTCTTCAAAAGTACTCGTGGTCAAGCCTGATGTTAATGGCAATTAACATCAATTAACCATAACTAATTTCTATTGTATTATCAAGTAATTGAAAAAACATACATAGAATAAGTAGAAATTTCTTGGAACAATATTTGTTGCTTAAGAAGTGAAACTTCTTTAGGCATAACGTCTTGTTTGAAATTCAGCCAACAGCATTCACTCCAAGCTTTCAAGATCTCGGGAATTGTTCTCGACGTTAATGAACCATCATGCATTTAAATACGTTTCTTTCATCCCTCGTCCATTGTTTCTTTTAATGACCGTCAAGCAGGTTCGTCATGTGATGTCAGCTGATCTGAGTCAGGCGACCTTCTCTATCGTTTGTCGAAATAGGGTCACATTCGTACAGTCGCCTAGTTGCATCACGCGACACCACAGGACCGATTAATTCGCGCACAGCCAACCGGCATAAAGCATTAAATGTTATCGTGAGTTACTTCGCTGAAGGACGAATACTCCTGATGTGGCCAATTCGTGCAATTTCTGTAAGAAAATAATGTTGGCGATGCAAAATCCAAACCCAACAACCGACATTTAAATTGTTGATGCGTCAAATGGCGATAACGTATCTAAACAAATATCAAGATAGTTTAATTGTAGAATACCTCCTACAAAAAACAAATCCAGACCTTTTACATGACGTTACCTTTCTTTAGGATTATCTGCATTTCCCTAAATTCAAATTAACAACGGTCTTGTCGCAAACAAAATTATTTATGAAAATTATTTAGGAGGAAATTAGTCGCATCGTCATCTTTACCGTTATGCTATTATTACCGTTATGATATGCAAAGCAGATAATTCAAATGATATGCACTTGCAATAAGAGTTCAAAACGGAGAAAGAAAAAAACACATAATCAAGGTGATCTTTTGCCTGGTTCGGTTCGATCACGATTCTCTAATTAATTGAAAAATCAGAATGATTTATTACTTAAACACAATGTACGTATTCAAGTTCACTCTTGTATTGTCCAAGAGAACAAAATTCATATTTACATCAAAATCGAATCAACGCAGATGAAACGCAAAAGATCTTTAAAATGTGTATTAAAGAATTATTACCCACCATTACTTCATTTTACATTCATTACTGCTTTACCAAGTACCACTATTCGTGCTACAGAAAGAAACGACCTTTCTCGTTAGTTACGTTCGCAATCTCTTTAGCTGGGATAGCTTACCGGTTTTGCAGCACCCTTTGCCGAGCTACTACAAATTGGAAAAAATTAACATTCCAAAGCCCGATTTTGATTATAGATATTTTTCTTATATTTTGGACCGTACATTATATAAGATCTGTAAATAAGGTCATATTCAATTTTTTCAATAAAAGAACCAATAGTTTTCGTCTAATTTTTGCTTAAAGCAATTTATGATTGATGTTAATGCAATTATTTTTTCACTAATTTTTTTCTTTATTTTTTCCTGGAATGGAGGAGGCTTTAAAAAATGACGCGTCACATTTTCGTTGAACGTTCTAAATTTTTCGAAAATTGCAAAAGTTAAAAATAAAGAATATACGTGCTGTTGTTGCGTTACTAGTTTAAATAAACGAAAATACATTAGCATTCAAGAATATTGAAAATTCGTGTCAACTCTACTTTTAGGATTCTGGTCACTATGTCAAAAAATTAGAATGCACCAACTCTACTTTTAGGATTTGGGATCGAACATTGTAGGATTTGCTTCACTGAGACTAATTTAGAATTGATCTCATCTCTAACTTGGTACTCGGATTCGAGAAAATTACGGTTATTTTCACCAATCTTTATTGTTTTACTCGAAAGTAAGATTTAGATTATGTAAATCGTTTGATCGGGCTTCTTTGATTTTTTTTTAAGTATGAATTTTACAAACCCTACTTTTAGAATTAAAACAATTTAAGTTTCGTCACACCCCTACCTTTAGGATTGTGGTTTGAGAAGTTTAGGATTCGCGGACCTGTACTACTAACATCCGATTTACGAAAGGATGTTTCGCCTCCACTATTAATATGCAAGAATATTTTCGGCTCGCATGTAGAATCCTGGTTGAAGAAATTTAGGATGGTTGAAGTGGAGTGACAGGGATGCCACATTGGGGATTTTTTCGTTGCGGGGGAAAATGGGGAAAACAAATGAACGGGGAAATTTTCCAGGATTTTTGGGAAAATTGATTTCATACGGAGACGATATACAAATATTATTCATATAATTATGTAAAATAAAAATGTAACATTAAGACGTTATTCTGTCTCATTTTTATGTTTCAAAAAAGAGAAATAACATGATAGAGAATGAAAAACATGGGAAGAAAATAAGACAGTATACGGCTATGAGCAGCTTACATGGCGATGATTAGTTAATTCGAATTACTTGAATTTAAGAGCGCAGCCAAGGAATCGTCAAGGACGGCTCATGTCGTTGGTGTATAATCTGGAGAATATTTATCATAGGGAATGCCACAAGTGCTTTGGAAATTATATATAAATCCTCGATTTGCGAAGCGAGTATGGGATTTATCAGAGAATTTCCAAAGCACGAGTGGTAATTAATAGGACTATTCCACCAATGAAATTAGGGTCATCGGAGTTCAAAACTGCGCCAAATACTAAAAATATGTTAAAATCAATGAGGTCATGCTATAGTACATTGGCGATTTATTGGACATCGACATAGCGATCAATGTATACCAGACCTGCATAGCATTTTGCACTTTCACTGACGTCAGGAGCTGCGCGCGAGCAGCTCGGGTGCAAATGCAAAAATCGATGAAGGGTGGGGATGAGACTCATTCTAAGAGTGGGGACCACCAATTACAATGCGCAATTTGAACCATAGCGCGTAAACTGAAAGAGCAATTGGCGAGAACAAGACTGTCACGTACAGTTCAAGCAATATTGCCTTTTCAATTATATTGTAAATGTTTTTTTGTTGATATATGACTGTGAAATATGAAACTACAACAAATTCTTCATATTTGATTTGGACATCAAGTATTCTAATTGCTTGTAGAGTTGATAATGTAATTGACTTTAATTTGTGATTACATCGTACTAAGCACAAAATTGTGAGACTAAATTGTTTTCATTTGATGATGACAGCAATAAACTATTTTTTCATAAACTATATTTAATTGAATAAGATGGTTAAGCTAAAACGTTTTTTTTATTCTTGAAACAAAAATCATAATTATTTTCTGCTCTAACTTCTGACAGCAGTGTATTCTATATATCTAAAATCAAACTAACACAATTTATCCATTGTTTACGACATCGTATAAAAATATTAAGCCCTTTGCATTCTATTTAACAAGACCCACGATAATATCATGATTGTCCGTAACATATCGTCACAAAGTTGATCTCATAGATCTCTTTTATTAAGTTTCATAATGGGGAAAATGGTCACAAATATATGTGCTGTTAAACATTACCCTACTTGGAATTGCCATATATTTTACTTTTATGTCAATCTTGATGCGAGAGATTGTTCCCATAATTTTCTTCATTTTGCTATGATTTGGAGATTATAGCATTCGTGGTGAACAATCAATTTTTAAATTGTAATTTTTTGCTAGTTTGAAATAAATAATAAAGTTTTTAAAAATGCTACTTCTTTAAAATATTGCTTAAGATACAAAGGTCGATTCACAGCAGTTCACAGAACGTAAACAGTGAATTATGACCATTGTAACTTAAACTACTAGACGTTATCCATTAAAGCAAGTTGGCATATAAGTTTGCAGCCTGGATCATTGTATTAGACGTCTAGGCATTGAATATACGTGCCGCGACCTGCTATGTGAGACTTCTCCCCTCCCCGCAAAGCTTCCTACTCCCCACTACTTGCACTTTCGGCCCTGCCGCGGGCAGACGATCGGCTCCTAAGTGCAGAATGCCCGCAGGAGCAGGGGTTGTGCAGGTCTGATGTATACCGTCTCCTAAGATAGATGAGTCAGTTTATGCTTGGGCCGGTGGGAGAACCGGTAAGAAAAAACAGAAAAAAATCAGTAAACTTTTTGAGTTACACCGCCCTGATTGGGGCATTTTGTATGTATAATTTAACACGATTGCTTTTAATTTCACGAGTGGAATAGTCGTTTTAAATTTGGGGAATTTTGTTTCATTGGAGAGACCATTGGCAGCTAGAGATAGCCAATGGAATTGTCAAGGACAGCTCGTGTCGTTCGTCCGCAATTTGGAGAATAATTTTTATGTTGAATTTGGGGCATTTCGTTCCATCGGAGAGGCTATTTGGGGAAGTGGTGCGGTGGTGCGCAGTGCCGACAAGGATACCCGATGAAATTGTCAAGGACAGCTCGTGTCGTTGGTCCGCAATTTGGAGAATAATTTTCATGTTGAATTTGGGGCATTTCGTTCCATCGGAGAGGCTATTTGGGGAAGTGGTGCGGTGGTGCGCAGTGCCGACGAGGACACCCGATGAAATTGTCAAGGACAGCTCGTGTCGTTGGTCCGCAATTTGGAGAATAATTTTCATGTTGAATTTGGGGCATTTCGTTCCATGGGAGAGGCTATTTGGGGAAGTGGTGCGGTGGTGCGCAGTGCCGACGAGGACACCCGATGAAATTGTCAAGGACAGCTCGTGTCGTTGGTCCGCAATTTGGAGAATAATTTTCATGTTGAATTTGGGGCATTTCGTTCCATGGGAGAGGCTATTTGGGGAAGTGGTGCGGTGGTGCGCAGTGCCGACGAGGACACCCGATGAAATTGTCAAGGACAGCTCGTGTCGTTGGTCCGCAATTTGGAGAATAATTTTCATGTTGAATTTGGGGCATTTCGTTCCATCGGAGAGGCTATTTGGGGAAGTGGTGCGGTGGTGCGCAGTGCCGACGGGGTGCACGGAGTACCAGGCGGCGCTGGGCGGCACGGGGCGGCGCATCTGGCGCCTGCTGCACACGGGCGCGCTGCGGCCCGCGCACTGGGACGACAAGCCGTGGACGCCGCCTCGCTGCGCCGTCGTGCCGCCCGACAAGCCCTGCGACGCCTGCTGCGAGATGCACCCAGGTCAGAGCATGCCACAGCCCCTGCACCCCTCACTGGGGGCTTCTATACTTGCATTCATTTAGCGCTGCACAAGCCCTGCGACGCCTGCTGCGAGATGCACCCAGGTCAGAGCATGCCACAGCCCCTGCACCCCTCACTGGGGGCTTCTATACTTGCATTCATTTAGCGCTGCACAAGCCCTGCGACGCCTGCTGCGAGATGCACCCAGGTCAGAGCATGCCACAGCCCCTGCACCCCTCACTGGGGGCTTCTATACTTGCATTCATTTTGCGCTGGATAAGCACCGCGACTCCTGCTGCGAGATGCACCCAGGTCAGCACACACCAGAGGCGTAGCGTCAGGGGACGCTGAGATGCTGAGCATCCCCGTATATAAGAACCTTAAATACTGTATTGATAATCTTACAAGTGGTCTGTTGAGCGAAACACGTTTTGTATTAATTTAAAATTGATTTCCTATGATTGAATTCGGCGGGCTGTTGAAGCTGGCCTCTGATTGGTTGGAAGCTAAAATACTTCAGCGTCTGCCGCCAGATTGCGACGAGCAATGACGCATGCGCAGATGGCGAGGTGCCCCTCTCCCCTCTTCACTCCTGGCCATGAGAAACCCGACTGCTTTACGCTAGCGTCTACTGCGGAAAGAAGCTCGTTTGTGCACGAGAGCGCAGCACACTTCAGGCGTTCAGTAAATTATCTTTCTCTCTCTCACTCGGGAGTCCCCGCTTGGTCATGGGTACAAACTGTAGAAATAGTGCCTGACTACTATTTCTTAATTAATATCCAAGAAATTGTATTATCTCTTAAAAAGATTACATATTATTTAAGTCTGCAATGTATAAATTAACAAATGGTCTTATTGCCATTCGCGTATAAGAATTAAAGCTGAGCCATTGTATAATTTGCTTTCAAGACATCGGCAGCCCTGACTGCTGTGAGGATTTTGTGGGAAGCGCCTACACCGTCGTAAGCAATCGAGATCGTGGAAGTAGTCCCAGTGTATCTGCCTTGTGTTGCGTTCGCCTGTTAGACGAAGTACTTGATAGTGACATTTTGTGTGTTATTGTTGAGCATCCCCAAACGTGTGAGTCACGCTACGCCACTGGCACACACTTAGCAACTCGTGTCTCTGCACGGCCTCTGGTCGGGAGCTCACAGAGTCTAGCTCCGGAGAGTGGCAGCATTTTCCACACTTAACTTCCAGCTAGGTCGAATTCGGCCGCTATCTGGGGAATTCTAACGGCCGGCTGCTCAGATCGGTAATTTTGCAGTGGTTTCGCCGATCAACACCAGGTGAATACCGGAGCAGTACCCTAACAAAAGGGCCACGGACCGCGCGCGATCTTTCCTTCCTCTTCCTTGTTCTATCCTCACCTCTTACACACACGCTTATACTAACATGCAGTACAATACCTCACACACCGGGAGACCGTTCGGGAGCTCAGAACTTGTCCCGGCTGGGGCGTTGCCCCGCTGGTGGGTGATACGTGGTTATTAAAACCCCAGCAAGCCGACATGTAGATCGCCACTGGATCTTTCGCATCAACTAATAATATTCGCCATCCAATGAGGACATATCTGCCACCTTTCGCGATAAAAACACGCACTAAACGAACCAGACTAATGACTTTCGCAGTTGGCACGCCTGGAAACATAATTAGGGCGCGGATTTCTATGATTTTGCATATTTTTGTGCGTTGCTTCAGGGCATAGCTAAGTGAAATTTCTTGACATCTGTTTAAAATTCGATGCTATGTGAATTAATATGTTATAATGTGCATATTTGGCCGATTTTTCCTGTTAGTGCATATTCATGAAATTATAAGAGCATATTTTGCATGTTTCGTTAAAAGAGAGACTTATATCTGAAACATTTCATGTTTTCATAGAATTTGGTTACTTTTGAGCGCTCATTGAATAGAAAGAGCTTGTACAGTATGCGTTTTTTCTTCTTTTCTGTAGATTTTAAAATACTTGTGGAAATGTAGGATATTGCTGGATGCCATACTTTCTACCAGCTAGAAAAAAAATGAAAGAAGATATACAATATACTTCACTAAGATGCAAGTTTACTTCAATTATATCTCCCGAGAGGTAAGCTAGATTATATTATGTTTGCACAAAAATATGTAATTTCATTCCAAGCATGCTTCTCCTGAATTTTATCAAGAAAGGTTTATACAGGAAATGGAATATTGTCAATTTTATTTGCATATTAAAGAGCATACTTCGAAACTTTTAGGTTATAAATGCATATTAAAGTGCGTATTTAAGATATTTTAGGTCATAAATGCATATTAAGTGCATATTTGAGGGTTCTTAAGTCATAAATGCATATTTTTGAGTATAAAAAAGTTCAAAATAATTATAGACAGTCTTCATCATAACATATTTATTATCTTGACAACGTCTGACACACCTATTTGGAACTTTTTTATACTCAACAATTCAAAAGAGACAGTCTATAATTGAATTTGATTCATAAATGCATATTTTTAAAAGCATGTTTCAGGATTTGTAAGGGCTTAAAAACGCTCTCCCTACTTCTAAACAAATGAACGTGTTGGTGTGCGCAGCGGAGTACGAGTGCTACCCGAAGAAGTGCGCGTCGTGCGCCTACAACGCCCCCTGCCAGACGCTCACCACCTGGCGCGTCTTCCCCTACTCCGTCTTCCCCGAGTGCGGAGGTGAGCCCACGCCCACGCCCACGCCCGCACACAACTCGCATTCCGGCCTGCCTTTTATCACACTGCAAATGTTTAGTGCAGGAAAATCTGTCTGAAACGGAACCTGTACAAGCCGGAAATTTGTCTTAACCGGTACCTGTGTAATACGGAAACCTGCCTTAACCGGAAAATGCATTCGGGCCGTGAAGTTAAATGGTGATTTACACAGCATAAAACGGAAGCTCTCCAACGCGGAAACTGAACGGTTTTTCATGTCGTGCAGGGGGGAAAAACTTTGTAAAACGGAAATCCGGTGAATTTAATGCAATTTGCAGACGCGAGATGTTAATGAAATGTATGCATCTGCAAGCCTATTTTAAATTGTCTATTTCTGTGACACGCGATTTAGTCCTGGCTTTGGACATTGAAGGAACAGGGCTTCAGCTGTCAGCGTAGAATTGACCTTGGGGTCGCTTGTCTCTCAAGGCGTTGATCATTGGGGAATTCCTTCTCTCACTACCCTCTTGAGCGTGGGAAGGTGTACGGGCATGGCTTCTATTCACGTGTCTTCCTACCCCGCTTTGAAAACATAACCCCTCGATCAGATACGCATTGCTCAAGGCCAGCCAGTAGTCATACAATGATAGTACTGGGTTGTGACGGATTGTGCTTTGAAAGAATCGGCACCCAGTCCGAATACAGCCAATAGGCACCAAGGTATTGTTTATTTTTCATCTCAGAAGCTGTCAATAAAGAGTATTTAATATTCATTAATTGGTGATTTCTTTCATAAATACGTTATATGTTACTGTATTTTGACAATTATAATAAAGTAAGGAAATTTACTACTTCCGGTCAGATCAGAAATGTCAATATCACAAGGATAAGAAAATGGACCAACATGCATCAAACGGAAAACTTTCTAAACCGGAATTCTTTTGTTTCTCGATCGATTCCAGCTTACACAGATTTTACTGTACAAACTTTGCATTACGAATTATTCCCTCAAACGTTTTCTTCCTAAATTCTTAACTGGAGCGCCATGGTCCTGAGGACCCTCCATTGCTTCTTGCAACAAAATGCTGAAGGGAAAGGAGTTCTGTGCAATCGAGAGTCCCATGTAAATTCACTTCAATACGTCGCGTAACCTGTCCAATGTTTCTTATGTTCTGCTTAGTGCCCCGGTGCGCTGCTGTGAAATTATAGCTGTACATTCGTAGACAACGGTAAACGGTCTCATATGTCCTGGGGCTCCCAAAACCAAAATTGCCGTAATAAAAGATATGTATATTGGTAATTACGGTCTTATTTTCTTTTATTTAATGCGAATTTTCTAATCACTCTATCGTGGAAATTAGTAACTTAATAAAAAGTGTTTCATCTACCAGTCTACTATGGTCTATCTACTTCAACAATTGAAATGAATGTTTTAATGAAAGCCGGAGATGGTTACTGCAGTAACCTCAAACATGAAAGTATTTTGATACATTTATCATGGAAATTTAAATCACAAAAATGTTGTGTCGAAAGAGAAGAAGAAATGAAAGATAAAGTATAAAAATAGAAAAAAAGACGAAGGTGAGAGGTTATTTAAGGTAAGATTTTGAATCATTTTTTCTGATTTGCATTCGCACCCTAACCGTCTACCTGGAGTGATTCAACAGATTCTTAACAGGGCCTGAACGCTCAGCACTATACTTCGGTTTTTCTTTCTTGGCACGCTTTCTTTTGATATGTCATCAAAATGGAATATCTCACGGTATTTCGCGTCGTTCTCCGTTGTGCCGCCAGGAATAGCATGATCGCCAGCACTACTCAATACAGTCGTCATCATGCGTCCCCTAGCGGCACAACCGAGAACGACGCGAAATACCGTGAGATATTCCATTTTATTGACACACCCCCGTGCGCCAAGAAAGAAAAACCGAAGTATATCGGGGTTGGACACTTAAGGTTTGTGTTCGTGCTTGTAGCAACACTCATCCATTTATTACATCTGTATATTAACTGCTTGTAAAGGTGAACGGAGTATTAAAACATAGTAGTTGAAACAGAAGTATTGAATAGTTGCTCTAAAAAAACAATGTTTACTAATAAATTCAGCCTCTCGCATGAGTTTTCATTTTCATAAATTCGCAATACCTTACACAGGTTAGATTCACTTCGTCGCCCATACGTTTTTTTCTTTTTCTTTCATTCTGCAGTGAAACTGTTTGTGGTTGTGTGAGGTGCAAAATTTTAGGTTAATGCGGTTTTCTCTCATGCCGCAAGAGAAACAGTGCTGACAATAGCATAATTTGTACAGCATAACTTCTTGGCCGAGAGGCAGTACTTCTGTTGCGATGAATTTCGCAGCAGTTCTTTTAAAAATTACTTCTCAAAATGCCCGGTGAGTTATCTTAAATTTAATATCATCTGATTCCTAATCAATCACTGCGTTTTGAATAAAAGAAAAAGGTACTTTTACAGTACAACTTTTTTAATAACTTAAATCTGTGCCCGCCAAAGTTTTTCATAAAATCCTTTACTAATTTTAAAATTTTAATAAAAAATAGGCTGGTAAGGGCCAAATTGTTTCTTACCGTCTTGAAGAACAGAAATTTTAATTTTATTTAAAGTATTTTTGGGAGTACTTCACCGTCGTCGATCTAACGAACATACTACCTTAACACACAACTCTTCCATAGGGGGTGTCACCTTTATAACTGTGACATTATGATAATTTCAGAAAAATAGCTTCATAATAAAAGCCAGTTTAAATAATTTATGACTGTGTCCTTTCCTTTAGTAAACACGATAATTAGCTATTTTATATGTGACGCATCTCGTATTATGACAACTATAGATAAGCCGTCAAAAATGACGAAACGAAATCGGACTTCTATATATTAATAATTCATTATAATGAATAGTACAACGTAATTGAACTTCTTTAGCACTAAATTTAAGGTTTTTTCATTTCGAAATTTCCTTTATAATCAGCGATAGGTTCTAAAACTCAGATCCGTGCTCCTCTAGGCCCTTGAAGCGACTTTGGAGACCCTCAAGGGGTCTTCAGGTGAAAATTTGGATTATTTAAGACCGACACCATGTCCGATGAAATCGAATGTAGTTCCTCTGATTTCTTCTTCTTTTTTTGTTATTTAAGGTCGCATAAACTACTCGGTCATTAGCGACCACTATTTGATGTAACGTTATGGTATCTATGAGGATGAATCGATATGGTGGTGATAGGGGGTGAAAGGACGAACACATACAACCATACCCGAGGCGGGATTCGAACCCGTGACACCACGGTCCCCACGGCAATTACCACTATAATTGAGACTGTCTCACTATGGTAAGAACATTTGTATCCCTGTATGGTAGACGGCTGCCGTGTGTATTTTCTAGTATTTCACAGCCTCCTGTAACTTAGCGTCGCTATGATACGCTTAATGCCGACCGGGCAGGAATTTTTTGAGATGTGAAGAATGAAGGGGGTCGTGGGGAGGGAACGCCCCCACCAGTAGGGAGTTTTTCGATCTTCTGCGCAACCGCAGCTCGAGGTTCGCATCACGCGCATGCGGAGAAGATAGAGGTAGCAGTCGATTGATGCGTCGATTTGTTATTCCGGGCAGAAACTCCCTGTTATCACAGGCATTGCCCAACTGCATCCCATAACAGTTTTCTATCACCATCACTTCCTTCCGAATCTCCGTTCACTTTCGTTACCCGAGAACGCGTTGCCCAACTTCAGCCCGTTTCGTTCTTCCGGTGTTTCGGACAAAGTAAAAATTTGAGTGAAGTTTGCATTCAATAGCAGATCTCATAGATGTTCACGCACCAGTCCTGAGAAAATCTCGAACGCAGGTGAACATGGCAGAATCCTTGGAATTGTGTTTGTTAAGAGAGCGACGTGAGAAGATGCTTGTCTTCAGTGATTTTATGTTTGTCTTCCACAAACTTAAGTAATGTTTTTCAACATTGGAAGTGCTCTCAAAGGACATGCAAAAGTTTCTTGGAAACACAAAAAAGAGGATCAATTTATTGTAATCGATCAATATCATTTGCATACTAAGCAGACCCAGGTAAACACAGGACTCAATCCTTCAACTAAGGAGGAACAGAATCGGATGCAGTGTGGCTATGTCTTTTTGAAGAGGAAGGTAAACGGCTTGTGATGGCCGCAGTTCCTTTCAGCGAAAATCCGCCATCGGAAGGGTAAAATATTCGTCCAATTCCGCCAAATGACTAAGTGGTGAAAATAGCGAGCCGTGACACTGGGGATCGAAACAGCCACACTTTCACAAGGTTTTTTTAAAAATATATTTATTTATACTTGTTCGACAAAAATTTGTCTTTCAAGTGTGTGAATTTTTACATTCACATAGTACAATTTGAGGAGAAACTTCTAAAATAACCTCTAACATGTTACTGATAAGTATAGGTATTATTGATTTTGAACACACAATGATCTTAGAAATAAACTGTGGTTATAAATAGTACAAAATACATATAATTTTTTTTACAATAAATAATAGTTACATGAAATAAGTTAACTATTGAGGATGTAAACGGTCTTTTGAATAGCGTGATTTGATTCGCGGGAAAGGATTAGCTGTTTTTCCAAGTTGAAAAGATGTATAAGCAAGAGAAGAAATAAGGGAAGTATAAAATTTATTTGAGAGATGAAGGATCCAGGATTTTAGAGACAGAATACCGAGTTCGTGTAATATTTGATTGTTTCTTATAAACCAAGGTGCTTTCAATGCTTTTCTAAGATATTTATTTTGTATAGCCTCTAGTTTTTGAATATGCGATTTCGTTGCGCCAAATGGGACACGCATATGTCAATGATGGGCGAATTATATATTTAAATATACATAATGGGACAGGCATATGTCAATGATGGGCGAATTATATACTTAAATATACATAAAGCTGAATCTAAAGAAAGATGAGAATTTTTGTTTCAAAAATGGGTATAATTTTAAAAGCTTGACATTCGTTTTATTTATAATTGATGTAATCTGTGGTTCCCACATTAGTTTAGTATCGAGTTTTAATCCAAGATACGTAATTGGGGTCTAGTTAAAAATCCAAGAAATTGCTTTATAGTTAATAATAAGTGGATAAGTTGGAGAGATTCGTTTTAAAGAAAATATTTGTGCTTGAGATTTTTGACTATTAATCTTGATTTGCCAATTATTGTACCAAGTAACAAGAGTGTTTAAATAATCTTGTAAATTATCACCACCAGTTATGTCTGCGTGAAAAGTGAATAGGGATGTGTCATCGGCAAAAAAGGCTACTTCTGAATTAATTAAATGTGGAATATCTGAAACGTAAATATTAAAAGGTATTGGTGAGAGTGGAGAATCCTGAGGTACTCCAGCGTGTATATTGTATTCAGAAGAAAAAACATTGTTAACCTGAACTTGGAATTTACGCTGTGATAGAAAACTTGATAATATTTTTTGTAGATATATAGGGAAACCGAATATTCTAAGCTTGTAACGTAAACCATCATGCCATACTTTGTCAAAAGCTTTTTCAACATCTAGAAATAGTGCAAATGTAAATTGTTTCTTTTGAAAACTTGATGCTATAAAATCTGTGATTCTTAATAATTGGTGTGTTGTAGAATGATTCGATCTAAATCCAAACTGAGATTTTGGGAGTAAATTAGTTTGATTAATAAATTTAATTACTCTCGTTAGAATTATTTTATCAAAGACTTTTGCAAATGTTGATAGTAAGCTAATTGGACGAAAATTTTCTGATCTTGAATGATCTTTTTGCGGTTTAGGGATGGGTATTATGATTGCTCTTTTCCAAATTGAGGGATAGTAGTTTAGTCTAAAACAAGCGTTATATATTGCTGCCAGTGAACTTATGGTGGAATTTGGGAAATGTGTGAATACTATATTAGGAAGTTTATCAAACCCTGGAGATTTGTTATTCTTTAGTTTTGTTATTATAAATTTAATTTCTGACGGAGACGCAAATTTGATCCTCTCAGGAACCGTGTAGTATGGATTTTGAAGATATTTTAATACATTTAGATGAAATGAATAATTGTTAATCGGATTATTAGTAAATGTTCTAAAAAATTGGTGTGCTAAAAGTTCCGCTTTTTCAGAATCTGAAACGGCAGTTTTATTTGTGTCTCTTAAAATGGGTATTTGGTGTTTCTCTTTTGTTATAGTTCGGATAGCAGACCAGAGTGATGACGAATTTGGTTGGATTTGAGATAAATAGTTATTGAAGTTAATATATCGATGCTCTTGAAGCTTTTTCTGAATGGTGTGGGTTAATTTATTTAGTGTTTTCTTTATTGAGGGATCACGTGTTATCTGCCATTTGCGACGTGTAACGTGTTTAAGAGTTATTAAATTAAGTATTTCTTTAGGTAAATTATTAAATGACTGTATTTTGGATGGGCAGGAGTGAATCGTTGATAATTCTAGTGATTTTGTGACATTATTTATAATAATTGAAATTTCGTCGTCTATGTCAGAAGACGTAAGTAAAGAGGAAGGATATGTTGTGAAGTATTGCATATAAGAATTAAATATAGTCCAATTAATCCTTCCTTTTATGAGAGAATTATTAACTTGATGTAAATTTAAGATTTCATGGAAAGTTATTAAAACTGGATTGTGGTCTGAGTTTAAAGCTGGAATACAATATTGCTTAATTGGAAAATTTATACTTTGGGAAAGTACAATATCAAGAATATCTGGAAGAATTTGAGTATTATATAAATAATAAGTTGGCTGAGAAGGAGCATGAATTGACTAATTGTTTAAAGTAGTTAGGTTATACAAGAATTGGCCTTGTGGAGAAGTAGTATTGTATCCCCAAGCTTGATGTTTAGCATTGAAATCTCCGAGTAGAAGTGTTCTTTTATTGTTGTTTAGTAGTAATTCGAGAGTAAATTTTGATAATTTTTTGTTAGGTGGTTTGTATGCTGCTATTATATTTGTAGGGCCTACAGAAAAGAAAACAGTGAGAACTACTAGTTCTAGATCAGTAGGGTTGGGAACATATATTTGTACATGTTTGATTTTTCGTCGTATAAAGATTGCTACACCTCCTCCAGCAGTGGTCGTCGTTCTATCTTCTCTGTATGTTTTATAATTTGGGATATTACATTTTTTGGAATGGGTTAAATGTGTTTCTGTAACACAAGCAATATCAATGTTATGGCTATTTAAGAAATGTTTAAATTCAGCTAGTTGGCGTAGGACACCATTTGCATTCCAATTTAAAAATTTTACTTTAGTGTGGTCCATTATTAAGAATTCGTGGAATAACGTCTTGAATTAATCGATGTATTTGCGGAAGTAAGGAGCTTAGTAT
Source organism: Acheta domesticus (assembly GCA_031308135.1). Classification (NCBI taxonomy): domain Eukaryota; kingdom Metazoa; phylum Arthropoda; class Insecta; order Orthoptera; family Gryllidae; genus Acheta; species Acheta domesticus. Next base: position 210,615,215 of record JAHLJT010009419.1, read on the forward strand.
TTGATTTGTTATAATGGGAATGTAAGTATTCAAGTCAATACTATTAATGGGAGAGGAATTAAAAGTGTTGTTCAAATAGTGTTGAGAGTTTGTAGATATTGAAGGTAGATAAGGGTAATTTTTCCTATTCATAGTAGGGGGGGGGTATTGGAGAAGTCAGAGAAGACTTAATGGTGGAATGAGGTTTACTTTTTGAATAACCTTGGTTTTGCAAAGGTGTAGATTAAGGTAATTTTGATTAGAATTTGGAGCTGTATTTGTATTTGAGATTAAGGATTGTTTCTTAAAGAAAATACATCCTCTGTAGTTAGCAGTGTGATTCTCATGACAATTACAACATTGAGGAGTAGAATTTCTTGGTTTTTTGAACTTTGAATACTGTTTCTCAGTACATCTCACACATCGAGGTTCTAATGTGCAGTTGGCTTGTGTATGATTGAAGTTTTGGCAATTTTTACACTGTATTGGAAAATTTGATTTGGAGCGAAATTTAATTTTCACAATACTGTTAAATATTTTATCCAGTTTTATGATATCCCTATTTAGGTCATTATCTGCGAGTTCAAGTGCACAGGTTTCTAATGGTTGTCGATTTTTATTAAATAATCTATTTACAGATGTAATAGTATATGTTTTAGATAATTCAGTCTTAATTTCTTCGTTAGTGTAGGAAATAGGAATATCATACAATATTGCTGATAAAGTTCCCTGCATTGGATCACGATAAGAAAAGTATCGAACCTGATTTGCATTACAAAAGGTTCTATACTTTCGATAATCATCTATTGAACTAAAGAATATGGAAATATAATTACTTTTAACCTTGGTTGTAAAGTCTGATTGTGCTATTTGTTTTATTTCTGAAATAAATGCACCAAAATTACTTAAGATCTTTGCAGTTTTTGCTATATTAATTGGAGGAATTGAAGTTTTATATTGATTGGATTGATTCACATATTGAGGTGAAGGAGTAGACTCATCTGATTCTTCTGAAATTACGTCGAACTGATTACAAGTAGGGACAGAATATGTTAATGCTGGGTCAACATCTGAGTCGGTAACTCGTTTGCGTTTAGAACTATTATGATAACTAGATGTTGCATTTTCTGCTGGCAATGAAGCACTATTAGAAGAATTAACAGATTCACTTGAATTCACTATAAGTGGTGTATTTTGATTAATAAATTCCTGTTGGGAATGAAGTTTTTGCTGTAAATCAAGAGTGTGTTATTTCAAATACATAATTTCTTGTTCTAAAGCATAAATCCTTGCTTGAGATGCCATAATCATATCATTATTAGGAATTTCAGGAACTTTGTATACGTTTGAAGATTCGGTATAATTTGGGTTGTTTACCACACTGAGTGCATCTGATATAATCTGCCCCGTAGAGCCATTTGAATTGTCCATTTTTTTTACTGCTGTAGCCATTACAATTTCTCTTACTTACAGAATAAGCTAGTAGTTCAGTTACAATGGGAGAGTTTAATGTCAGTGTTATCACAGTACTCACACGTAAAGAAGAATACACTTCTGCCGCGTGGGGCGGAAGCCCCGTGGAACACGTCCGTGTTCCTGCTGCAGTAGAATGGTCACTTAGATGTACAATAAGCACTGGTTTTGTTGACACTGAACTAAATCCCAGCGCGGCGGCCCTCGCAGGTCGAGAGCGCGGCGCACACTAACACGCCTTGAGCTTGAACGGCGAGCGGTCGGCACAACCTTTCGCGACGGTGGCTCTGAGCGAACTCACTTTCAAAGGTTAAAACTAAATACCCTTGTGCATAAAGCCTACCTATTTTAAGCCATAAATATTTATGCAATTTCTAGAAAAGGGTGGGCCTGATTACATGCCTGTTGACATAAAAATAAAAAGGCGAGCTCTGTTATCTTATAATGGCTGCACATGTGCAAGTGTTTCAAAACGAATACTCTTACGCGTAGGGCATATCTTTAAGACATCAACATTTGCACGACTTTTATGAGAAGGTGTGTTCTGTTGATGATATAAGCAAACTAAAAACATTTCATCGTCCAAAATCTTCCAGGCAAATAACGAATTCTACTCAATGGGCGGAATTCCGCAAAATACATTTTCTTCCCGCACGTCGACGCCTTTTTTTCGCCCAATCAATAATAATAATAATAATAATAATAATAATAAATGAGCAAAATGGATAGAACAAGCAATGTAATGAATCTTAACGTGCCTTGTTCTACCAATGTCCCATACCTGCTCAGAAACCGAGCTAATGTCACCTTGTCGACGTCTGGCCATCCCACGGATGTTAGTCCCAGGGACCCAGAGCCGGCAGTAGCTCGAAGCCATCGTCAGAGATGGACCCGGGATGAATTAAAGGAGGTGATGTGGTGCTTTTACTATGCAAAAGCGAAAAATGGGAGCTCAGAAATAGAAGTTTTCAAGGTATGGAGAGAGCGGAACCCAGATATGAGACCTACCCTAGACTCAAAGAAGCTTGCCAGTCAACGACGATACATACTCAGCAGTGGAAAATTCACAGCAGAACAACTTGCTGACACAGAGAAATGCGGAGTATCTACTTCGCTCGAACAATCCACATGACGAACATGTAGGACTTGAAAATGATGATCCCGTGGAAGGTTCATCGCTTTCCAGTGAAACACACGTCAGTGGTGAAAACTCATCTGGCAATGAATTACACGATAAGGACATGATGCGAAATCTCCTTCGGCGCGAGATAGAAAGAGTTAGTCAACTTCCGCTTGAATCTCGCGAACCGTTGAGGAGAATATACGAAAATGCCAAAGCTAAGAGAGTGATAGAAACAGTGAATTCTGTCTTAAATGAGGTGGTGGAGACCCCAGGCAGAGATCTAGATATTACTGAAATCAATCACATCATATATGCAACTGGATATCTAGTATCTCAGATAATTTTGGGGCCAGCCAAGAACACCGACGGCCGACAGCAAAACAGAGTAAACAGCTCTGTACCCCCATGGATGAACAGAATTATGAAACCGATAGCCGACACCCGGCGTGAAATATCACTCTTAGCTGAGGCATCTTCTAAATCAACGCACACCTCTGAAGTTCAACGAAAAATATTCAATGTTGAACAAAAATACCAAATTGAAAATGACACCAGCAGGCTAATGGTAGTTGAGAAGCTAAAAGAGAAAATTCAAGCATGGGCTCAACGAATAAGAAGGTACAAACGTAGAATAGATTTCCGTGTACAGAACCGGTTGTATGAAACAGACGCAAAGAGATTCTATAGCAATCTGACTCAAAAACCGAATGGCAAAGCTGTTACTCCTTCAAAAGATGACGTCGAAGCATTTTGGGCAGGAATCTGGGAAGAGAGCAGATCCTACAACAAAGACGCATCTTGGCTTCAATCTGAAGTTGATGCTGCCGATGAACTTGTAGAAACAGTGGAAGATGTTCACCAATTCTCGGAAGAGGACCTCTTCCAAGCAATTAAGAACATGGGAAACTGGAAGTCCCCCGGGATTGATAAGATCCAGATTTATTGGATTAAGAAATTAACAGCAATACATTCTCATCTAGCAAAGGCTGTTAATAAAATTTTTGAAAACCCAAAGGAAATCCCGGAATGGCTCACACGCGGCATCACGTATTTGCTACCCAAAGCGGGAGACAGCTCTTTGGCGAAGAACTACAGGCCAATTACTTGTCTGCCAGTACTGTACAAAGTTATAACTTCAGCCATAGCTCACAAAATGTATAGACATCTAGATAAGAATCATCTAATGCCAGCTGAACAAAAAGGATGTCGTAAAGGCTCTTATGGCTGTAAGGAAATCTTGCTACTGAATAAAGTCATCTTGAATGATGTAAAGAAACGCAAACGTAATTTGAGCATGGCTTGGATTGACTACCAAAAGGCCTTTGATAGTGTACCACACGATTGGATTTTGAAGACCCTGGAGATCTATCAATTTCATCCTAGACTTATTGAATTTTGCAAGGCTAGTATGAAGTCGTGGAGTACCAGGTTACTAATACACAGCGGAAAGGAAGCAGTAGAAACCAGAAGTATTCATATTAACAGGGGTATTTTTCAAGGAGATTCACTATCCCCTCTGCTGTTTTGCATTAGTTTGATCCCACTATCGAGACAGTTGTCGCAAGCTGACTTTGGTTTTAAGCTCCATGGTGATGAAAGGTCAGTATCACATTTGTTTTACATGGATGATCTGAAAGTGTTTGCTAAGAATGAAGCGATTCTCTCCCAAATGCTGTCTGTCGTGAATGACTTTAGCAATGACATCTGCATGAAGTTTGGTCTTGACAAGTGTGCAAAAATGAATTTAAAAAGAGGGAAACTCACAACGTCTGAGAACATTGAAATTGATACGCACACTGTGATTCAAGATCTTGAGCCAGGTAAAACTTACAAATATCTGGGCATTGAAGAATGTGAAACCATCTCGAATGACAGAATGAAAGAGAGAATTCGTAGGGAGTATTATAGGAGAGTGAGACTGGTCCTGCAGTCCGCTCTGAATTCCAGGAATAAAATATCTGCGATAGGTAGTTTGGCGGTACCTGTAGCCGAATACAGTTTTGGACTAGTGGACTGGACTGAGCAAGAAATTCGCACCATGGATCGAAAAACCAGAAAACTGCTAACAATGCATCATGTTTCCCACCCTCGAGCTGATATACATAGACTTTATGTGGCACGTAAGGAAGGAGGAAGAGGCCTCAGACAAATTGAGGCCTCCTGGCACAACGCAATAGTCGGGTTGGGGAAGTATGTAGTCAGCCATCAAGACGACCCTCTAATGAGGCAGGTCATGAAATCTGACCGAAGAATGGGAAACAGAGGCATTGTTAGTGTAGCAAGAAACATTGCGAAGAAAACTAGGCAAGACACGTCGAATAACACAGACACTGAACTTCTGATGCTGCTAAACATGAAGTGTGAGACACAAAAAATGTTAAAGAAATCGTGGAGAGACAAACCACTCCACGGACAATATTTGAAACGAATGGACAAGGTGCAGATCAATAAAGATCAATCATTTATGTGGCTTAAAAGGGGAAGGATGAAGCCAGAATCGGAAGCACTTGTAATAGCTGCCCAAGATCAGGCCTTGAGAACACGACATTATGATAAAGCGGTTCTCAAAATTTCCCAAGATGACAAATGCCGCATTTGCCTGGAGCAAGTAGAAACCATTGATCATATTGTCTCAGCTTGTCCAATCCTAGCAAAGACAGAATACCTTAAAAGACATGACAGGGTGTGTAGCTACCTCCACTGGCAGATCTGTACCGCCCTCGAAGTTCCAAACACATGCCCCAAGTGGTACGAACACTCACCGAAACCGGTGACGTCTGTTGGATTGTGTACTATCTTGTACGACCAACAAATTCAAACAGATCGCACGATAGCGGCAAACAAACCGGATATAGTTTTCCGGGATTTGGCGAAAAAATCGTGTTTACTTATCGATGTTGCTGTACCTTGCGATCAAAACGTCGTTACCAAGGAGGCAGAGAAACGTCTTAAATACAAGAGTTTGGAAATCGAGATTAGCCGAATGTGGGGCGTAAAAGCACAGGTCGTCCCGATAGTTATCGGAGCTCTGGGATTTGTTCCGCAAAATTTGAATAAGAACTTGTCTAAACTCCCAGGTAATTCAAAAGACTGGGAAATGCAAGAAATTGCTTTATTTGGAACAGCCCACATTTTGCGTAATGTATTGTAGAGGCACTGATAGTCACCGAATCTGCTCCTTAGGTAGCTGGTTGCAACCTGGAGTAGATTTTATATTCAGCCGACTCATAAGATCGTTAGTCGTGATGTAATGGAATAATAATAATAATAATAATAATAATAATAATAATGTATTTTTGGCGAGGCGCAAGCCATAAGGCCTTCTCTTAACCACATAAATGCTGCCGTCTAACCACTTAAATGTTTACATTTTCATAATTACAATTGTGGCGTTCTGGTGGAAACAATGGTAGCTGGCATTTCACGTTACTAGCGGAAGTGCAATGATCGTCTTAGCTAACGGAAATGGTCTGCACACAACTAACGAAACATAAATTATGACTATATTTTCATAGTGAATTTTCTGGATTCTTAAACTAACATGATATAAAGAAAGACCATGTTTTTTTATTTACAAGAAGAGCGTGGAAAGTCAATAATATTACTTTCACAAAATGTCATATTATTCCCTACATCCGCATGCCTCAGTTGTGGACAAATTGCAAGAAAAAAGGATGGCAGATTTTACATGTGCGATTTTACAATTGGAGGAATTCCGCCCAATGTGGCATCCTGGCCGCGGGTTGCAGTCGGTATATTACCATTTGTGCGTGGCGCAGGCTTGGTGACGGCAAATTTTAACAAAACATCGATTTATCAATACTTCGGCACATCAACAAATGTGCCGATTTATATTTCGATGTCGATAACATCAACAAAAACATCGATGTTTAAAATATCGATGTTCAAACATGATGAAATATTTCGAAATAAAATGTCCCGGTTCTAAAAAATGTGATACATAACACATTAATACAAAGTCAATGTTCAAATTGCAGTTTAACGATAGATAGTACCACATTCAAAATAATAAAAAAAAAAAGGTATCTGGAGAAAGGTTGCGAATATCACACAGTTTCGTGCCGCCTGGGGATCGACAACAGTAACAATTGCCAATGACTGTTGATTGTGACGAATCCACAAATAAAATAGATATTGGAAATCTCATTTATATCATGAGTTTTTTAGAAAAAACAACAACGATGTTTCTGGACAAATACATCGATTCCAAGAAAACATCGAAAGAAAAACATCGATGTTATAATATTGAATTGAATTGTTGCCTTATTTTACGTGACGAGACTCAGGCCATGAGACCTGCTCTTCCGTCTGACCACGCACATTTTTTACTATTTTGTTCCTTTCACCAACTAGCGGAGAAGGAAGGCATTACTTGAGCAACGAAACAGGCGACTTGAATTTACCGGCAGTACATCTACAACATGGGACAGCCGACTTTACTTCCCCTGCGAAGGATTTTTTCGCTCATAAAAGTCCACGTCTCCGATCGGCTTTGAACTTGGATTTAACAGCCCGATACACTAACCGTTACACCAAAGACGCCACATAATATCGATATTTGTGCTCGAAAATATCGATGCCTTAAAACCATGAATGTTTTTGTCCCTCCGTGCGCAGGGTGCGGGTGCGGGGGCTGAGGGGGCGGGGCGACGGGCAGGGGCGGGGGCGGGGGCGGCGGCGGGCCGCCTGCGCGGGCGGCGGCGCAGAGGCAAGGCGCCGGGGACGCCGCGGGCGCGCGCAGGTCGCGCAGCCAGCCACCCAGGTAACCGCCTTCACCCCGCGCCCACCCCCTCAACATCCACCTGGGCTATTAACTGGACGGTGTTAGGCATCAACCGACTATGCGACATCATACACGTTTTGAGATAATCGTGTTCAGAGGTTTTATTACATTTTCAGCTTTAAAAACTGTAATTTATTTATTTCATTCATTGAAGCGCCATGGGTGGAATATCTAGCGTTTACCTGCATAATGTAAAATTAAGAACAGCGGATTTAAAGATCTAGGTTTAGCCGGTTGTTGCGAAACATGAAATCGCTGATGTGACTGATGGCGTTTACATTTTTCATTAATTATAAGACTATTTTTACAGATTTGGCCCCAAAATTTTGCGTACACTTAGAACATGGTCCAATGCAACTGATGGCGTCCATATCTCATTTTTTTCAAAAATGGCGGTTAGCCGGTTGATGCATAACACCGTCCAATTTGTTTATTTGGTCGAAAAACAGTGAAAACTGTATATGACATATGGGGGAGAAGATTATTTGCGCGATTTTTCTTAAGTTCAACAATCCCCCGCAACATTTTAACTATAAATACGATAGTTGAAATATGAATAAAATATAAAAAATAACAAGAACATTTTAAAAAAGCCCGAGATTAGCAACATTTAAAAAACTAGATATTTCTTTCCGGAGTAATAGAAAACATACTTGCAACGGTAAACGGAATGCAGATGCGATTTTTCTGCATTGCTAACAAAACAGTAAATCACCCTCAGCTCTACACCTACCACTAAAAGCAATAGGAGTGCTCAACAAAAATAGTGAAGTTACATTTACGTCCAGAAGCAAAACAAGGGGACATTTCAGCATTTGCTCAATGGATCAGCGAAACTGGACAAAAACCTGATCGAGATGAGGTACAAAATTACAAAAACAAGATTTTCTCAAAAACGGCTGCAAAGGTTTTCTTTAAACTTTTGGTAGGGATAGTGCTAAATGTACTTCATCAGATGACATAAAAGCTAAATTACACTATAGGTGTTTTTTTTTTCAAAAATTACAAAAATGTAAATTTTTTTCATATGTTTCTCACGTCGAGAATATTTACATTAGCGGTGATTTTTTTCACATTATTATATTTACGAGTACATGTGCTTTAAATAATGTCAAGTAAAGTTTCTCGAAAACACAACAGTTTTCTGCGAAAAGAAGCTCAAAATTTCGCATTGTCAGAAACGCTCAAACGCCATTTGCTCATATATGGCTGCAAATTGTTTCTTCAAACTTTTGTAACGGATAGTGTTAATTACACTCTTTAGTATAGCGTAAAGTTTATTTTGAGTTTTTTTTATTTTTCAAAAATTACATAATTGTAATTTTCTTGAAAGATCTCTCACATCTTTAATATGCACGTTACCAGCAATTTGTAAACATTATTATATTTGTAAGTTTACGTGCTTCAAATAACTTAAAATAAAGTATTTTGAAAACTCAAACATTTTCTGTGAAAATGAGCTTCAAATATCGCATTTTTAGTAGCGCGATAACGCCATTTTCTCTTAAACGGCACATCATTTTTAAAAGAAAATTGTTATTTATGACTAGGTTTTTGTGTTCTTTAATATTCTAAAATTAATGTTTCCGTTCTACCAATAGGAAACCGAAAAATTAAGAAAATGACAAAAAAATGTACTTTTGGCGGTGATAGATGACAGCTGGCAAGAAAGAGTATGTGGCAATTCCGAATAGCTAGCGGAGACCCGAGGAAAAGAAAACTAATACGGGAAAGTCTGTGCTATTCTGTAGCACCACTAGTTAATTTTCAAGCAAAAGAAAGCAGAGCTCTCAGCAAGCAGTTGAAATCTTTTCGCATTACATGCAACTTATAGTCAATAATTCATAGATAGAGATCTATTGCAGTCGAATGCAGTGTGACCAGTCAGGTGGGCAGAATCAGTCAGCTGTTCGCGGGCGAACTTTTCTTCAGCCGAAAACGGATCCACTAACCATACCCTCATTCCCTTAAAAAATTTGGAAGTATGCTCTTAAAAATATAAATAATTTTATGACCTAAATATTCTAAAACATGCACTTTAAAATGCAATTAAAATTCACAATATTTCATTTCCTCTACAAACCTTCCTTGATCAAATTCAGAAGAAGTATTTTTGGAATGAAAATATTTTTCTGGAAACATAATATAGCCTAGCTTACTTCCCGGGAGAAATAACTGAAGTAAATGCGCCCATTAGACATGTACATTGTAAGTCTTATTTAATTTTTTCTGTCTGGGTTTAAAACTATATCAGGAAATATCCTACTTTTCCACACGAATTTTATCCCTAGAAAAAAAACTCAAACTCTGACAAGCTCTTTCTAATCACGCTCAGAAATAAATATGTAATATTAAAACATGATAGTTTTACAGATAAGTCTCTATTTTAACGAAATATTCAAAATGTGCTCCTATATTTTCCCGAATATGCATCAACAGCAAAAATCGGCCAAATATGCACAAATATGCACTAACATATTAATCTATAAAGCATCCAATTCTAACCAAATGTCAAGAAATTTTACTTTGCTATGCCATGAAGCAACGCACAAAAACATGCAAAATCATAGAAATCCGCTCCCTACCCATGCACATAAGTTTTTGCGTAAAGCGCTGCGTTGTACACGATATGATTTCATTTGCTGGTATGTCACATATTCCTCGAACACAATATTTTCACTTCCATTTATATTAAAGAGATATGAATTGTGGTTACTAGAGGGCCGATTTTAATGAAAAGTTTCCTTTTTTTTTCACTTAATACTTCTTTGTAGACATTAATTTTGTTGCGACCAAACGTAATTACTCCTTTTTGTATAATTTTGTTGTTGTTGAATTTTTCTATTTTGTTGACTAATCTGTTGACGAATAAATTATTTTTTAACTTTTTCCGTCATTTTTAAAACTTCATATGCCGATTTCTTTGATTTTAATATAATTTTAATGATACTTGCTTCAATAATATTTATACGATGCAACAAATGTTCTTCAGAGAATTTCTGAGTAGTCTATTCGATTTCTTCGCTGAAAAATTGTAATGTCAGCAGCTGAGTATGTAATCGAAGGTTCCTGTGAGGCATATCAGCGCCATTGAAGCTTTGGCCGATTTTGGGATAACTAAGAACAAACATTTCCCGGTAAAGAACAGTCCGACCCCAAGTTTGCAAGCTGAGTTCACTTGAACGAAAGGAAGAAGACTCGATTGCATCAGTAACATATCCAACAAAGGCTTGTCTTCAAGATGGAATATCTCACGATATTTCACGTCTTTCTCGGTCGTGACGCTAGGTGTCGCATTGTCGCCACTGTATCGAACAGTGCTGGCGATCAAGCGACATCTAGCGTCACGACGGAGAAAGTCCCGAAATGCCATGAGATATTCCATCGTAAAGACAGGCCCTCACGCGTCAAGAAATAAATCGCAAGTATACTCTAACTCCACTACAGTCCTCCTCCTGATAAGACATTTTTATGGTCGTAACGCAGCGGAAAGCACCCTTCGTGAGTCTGATTAAAATATTTATCCGTGTACATTTTCAGAACAAAGGAGACTTTAACTTCGATAGCGCAGTGGGACGACAGCGAACGGAGACCTCATTATGCGGTTCACCAAACAACGAGCGCTCTGTACTCCTTCGCGCCCTTCGTCGACCAACGCCCGTGGGCACCCGCAACTCACCCAAAGCACGCGCAATGCGACCGGCACGAGCGCGGTTCATCCCGCGGCTCACGCAGCAGCTCCTCTTCCACAAGAACGTCAACGAGCACATCACGTGACGAAGATTCGGGCAGCTCTCAAAGCGGCTCTTCCTGCTTCTTCGATGGCATTCCCCTTCTCGCGCACCCTGATGGGTCGCCCTGGTGGGTGCCCGTGTTTCTACCCGACCTGTGGCCTCTCCCGACATTCCAAATCCCACCACAGCCCCCAATTAGTGTAGATTCAAACGAACGCACAGATGAGCGGAAAAATAGGAAAGCTTCGGTCCATCGGACGTGCAAATCGAAGTCCAGCACAATGTGCAGTCGGTTTTCGGATTCCGAAAGTAGCTACGAATCGGCGAAATGCCTCCACGTGTATTCACCGCCTCTGGCGCACGACTTCTCCTGCGAGTTTGATCCGAAACGTCGCGAATTGCGACCCCGAGAGAAATCGAATTCGCGCAAAAAACCTACCACGATGAAGGCCAGCCAAGCCTTCATCCGGCCCCAGAGGCTGGCTCCGGTCCCGCCGTATGCACTGGATTACCCATACGACACGGAATGTGGACTGGAGTTTGGTGCATCGAATAAAAGACGACGCCTCGCCTTCACAAGCCAACCAACTCGAAGAGAAGTCTGCCACCGCCACAAGACTCCAGCAAATGGACTCCGCAGCCGCCCTTCGCCCTGCATTATCCGAGCGGCGTGGACCGAAGGAAGAGCGGGATCGACAAGAAGAAATCGGAGAGGAGCAGAAAATCGGGCGATTCCAGGAAGAGAGAGACCGGCAGCGCGAGACGCCGCCGCACCTACGTACCAGTTCCTCCGTACGCCCTGCACTTCGAGTGCGACACGTCGGAAACGGACGACGTCCTGTCTTTCTCGAGGACCGGGCAGGCCGAGAAGAAATCATGCGCCCCGAAAAGCGACGACCCGGCCAACAAAGATCGCCCCGCCCAGCCCGACGCGAAGAGGTACGTGCCGGTTCCGCCTTTCGCCTTAGACTACCCGCGCGGGTGCAGGCGCTCGGGGCTGAAGACCGCAGGCAGGAAGCGAGCGGCGCCCCCCAAGCACACGACGTGGGCCGACAGGCAGCAGCCGCTCCACGTGCAGTTCCTGTCCTTCTTCGGGCCGGACGACCACAAAGCCCGCCCCAAATCCCAGGTATTCAATTGAACTGACGCCTTATTTTACGTGGCGACACTCAATCCACAAATAAAATAGATAACTTGAAACTTTATTTATACAATGAGATTTTGTTTTTCTTGAAAACATCGATGTTTCTCGACAAATACATCGATTCGAAGAAAATACCGATGTTATAATATTGAATTGAATTGATGCCTTGTTTTACGTGGCGATACTCAGGCCATGAGGCCTGCTCTTCCGTCTGATCACGCAAATTTCGCTACTCTTTCACCAACTAGCGGAGAATGAAGGTATTACTAGAGCGACAAAACAGGCGATTTGAATTTAGCTCAGAGGTTTCATTTAGGCTCGAGGATCTTTTATATGCAGTAAATCTACTCATGCAGTAAATCTACTCACATGAGACAGCCAGCTTTACTTTTCCTCCGAAGGATGTTTTGGCCCTTAAAAAACCCCACAGCTCCGATGGGGTTTGAACCCGCCAACATGGGTATAACTGTCTGATACGCTAACCGCTACACCATCGACGCCGCCAAAGGGTACGGTTTTTACTTTCCCGCTACGGAGTAGACAAAAACTAATGTAATGCTGCACGGCGAATCTTCGGCAAAAAAAAAACTCTTACTGCCGGACGCTCGTAGTGAATAAGTGGATAAATGCAGTTGCCAAATTTAGAAAAAATCCTCTAACACGTGGTGTAGCCAGAATCCATGTTTTAGAGATCCTTGATACAGAAAAATCGATTGACGGCAAACGTCTCTCCGTCTGTGTGAACAATGCTAGCGGCTAAACCGTTCAACCGATATTCTCCAAATTTGATATTCCCCTATCGATCTGGCTTATGTCGGGCCCTTGTAATGTGAAATAGATTTCATTTTGGGGAGAAGTTTATAAAAGCTTCTGGAACATTTTCCAAATTTTCAAAAAATGGCTCCATTGTTTTTTATTAATTTTGTTGTTGGATAGAGTGAAAGACATTTAAGAGAATCGTTAAAAACCCTGATTTTTCGAAAATTGCAAACGTTCAAAATTTGTTCGCCGTCATCCTCCAACAAAATATTAAATACAGAGATTTTTCTCTTAATGAAATCTGTTCCTTCAAGATATATTTTGAAATAAAGTTGTGTACATTTTTTCGAAAAGTTTAGTACTTTTCGTGTAATTTTACATAAAATACGGACGAGAAAGTACGTGCTGTTTAGCACCACTAGTTTTTACTATGTATTTGGAATTTTGAGGCGATTGTCCGACTTTGCCAGCTAGCAAACGGTGTCCCCCAAGCCAGGGTCTAATTTAATCCCCACGCCTAGGAGGTTAAAGAGACATGAGGCGAACATGTATTCGCTTCACCGTAACTAGCTAACTCTCCTAGAGGTTAAGAAAATAAATTAGGAAAGAAAAATATTTGTATTCTTACTTTAATTCTGCTCTACAATTACTTTTTACATATTTCATATAAGAAAACTAGTATTAATATGTAAATCTGTGATATTTGGGTACAAATTTTAATACTAATTTCATTTATTATCAAATGTTGTATTTACAAGTAATGAAAATTTACAAAAGTCCCAAATGAAGTAACATGGACAGCACAGAACAGCTGATAACGAGTTCACTGTAGTTCACTGCAGGAGAACACAGTTTTTTCTCGATTTTACCCGTTGTTGATATCGATACCGCTTTCGAGTACTTCACCGTTCGAGGTTGCAAAAACTCTATAGAGAGTAGAGAGTTTTTGCCATCTCGAACGTTAAGCACTATCGATCTTATGCGCGTGCCCTGATGCACTAAAGTAGTGGTGTCAAGGTCTTCTACTCGTTGCAGTGGCACGCGTCGTGGCACCGTAGCATGCCACGAGCTTCTCTGCGCAACTAGCGTCGGCAAAGTGAACTATTAGTTGTAACCCCACCGTTTTACAGTAGGGATGGCGTTGTCTCTGGTGGCGGGGTGATGAACTGCATGGGGGGGCACTGCCCTGTACTGCGATTTTTCTAATTTTGCCCCTCAATGCCACTCAAATCCCATCTTCGCGATGGAAAAAGTCACGGGATTTCGCGCCTTTCTCAGCTGTGCAGTTAGATTTTGCACGATCGCGACCGCATCAAGCAATGCTTGCGATCATGCGACTTCTACCGGTAAGACCGAGAAAGACGCGAAATGCCGTGACATATTCCATCGCGAAGATGGGATGAGTGGCCTCGAGGGGCAAAGTTAGAGAAACCGCAGTATAAAGCGATGCGAAACTCGACCTGTCTCTGCTGCGGTGGCAGGGGCGTGAGGCGAAGCGGTCGGCGAGCGCCGCGGCGCTGCAGGCGGCGGGGGCGGGGGCGGGGGCGGGGTCGGCGCAGTCGCTGGCGCCGTCGTCGGAGTGGGAGGCGGAGGACGGCGAGGCGTACTCGCTGGGGCGCCTCGCACGCGCCCTGCGCACGCCCGCGCACGCGCACGCGCACGCGCCCCTCGCGCACCTCCTCCCCTGGCGCGGCGTCGCCAGGTGCGCAGCCGCTGCTGCTGCTGTTTTCTACAGACTAGGGCTCTCCAACTTGCCACGCCTCAATGATTGATTGATTGATTGATTCGTGTTTCCGGGCGCGTCAACTACTTTGGTCATTGGTCCCGTTAGTGTAGTGCGTGTTTTTCTCGGGAGGTGGCGATGATCTTTTCCCCGCTGGATGGCGAGATCTGGCGTCGACCTACCGTAGACTAGCAGGGTTTCCACTCAACCAGGTATCTCCCACCAGCGGGACACCGCCCCAGCCGGGACAAGCTCTAAGCTCCCGACCGATCTCCCAGTATATGTAATAGTGTAGTGCATGTTAGTGTAAGTGTGTGTGTAAGAGGAGAGGAGAGAGCAAGGAAGAGGAAGAAAAGATCGCGCGCGGTCCGTGGCCCGTTTGTTAGGGTACTGCTCCGGCATTCGCCAGGCCTCAATGCACACAACTAAAACCTTTAACTAGTAACTGCTGAGGTCATTTTTTTTCTTTTCACGTAACTAGTGATGTGGGGACACCCCAATACAAAAACTTGCTTAAAAGTGTTGAAATAATACAAATGTCTTGTTTGGCGACATGAACAAGAAATATTATGAATTATCATGAGGATGATTACAAAAACAATTAAATAAAAAGCACAGAGACTTACCAAAAAACAAAAATACTAGTGTCAACATGAATCACTAAAAAAAACTAATTTTGGAATAAATACACAGACTAATTATAAAATTATTTTTTGAAGATCAGAATCAGATTAAAGAGGACCAATTAATCAAATCTTATGAGTTATGACTAATAGAACACAACCTCAATTTAAGAAGCTTTCCACAGTCCCTCATTCACTATGCAATTTCCGTATACTACACGCTCTCCACGATCCCCTTTTCACCACTGAATTCGCTCTCTTCCGCTTCTAAATTGACCTTGACCTATTGCTCAAATCCTGGGTCACCCCTCCTAATAATATCCCTCGAAGCATCTGAAGTTCTGTGAAATAAAAAAAATAACACGGGATAAACAATTACGTAATCGGTGAGGTGGGGATTGGTTATACCCCAAGCGCCAGAAAAGCATTAAATCAAAAGTTTCTGCTTATCTTCAACAATCCGACCACCGCCGGGTTCCCAAAACAACTGAATTCCTGAGAGATACCCAGAAGCAGGTTCCTTCGCGCATCGGCTTCGGACAGGTACGGTATCTTTCAAAGGCTAGGGTAGTAATAGCCACCACATCACCAGTTACGGGTTAATATGGTTGCGAGTCATATTTTCGTTATTCGGGCGATCCACGTATGATTTCCCCGTAATGGAAGTCGGCACTCTGCCTGACTGATCTGAAACGAGGGGGGGAGGTGAAGTAACCATGCGTGATATCATGCAAAACGCAGTGAATCAAATTCGGATGATTTTAATTTCTGAATTTACTAGAAAAAATCCTCAAATCTAAACTTCCTTGTTTAGAAACCTATTTTTCCAATAAAGGGGGTGTTGACTCCAGCAGGGCGCGTGAGATAGACGCACAAAATTCACGCCCTGCATGATTGCACGGGGCTTTCACTTACGTGTATCTTTTCTCTGTGTTACTTTTTTCCTGGCCACAGTGTACGGCAGCGCGGGCCGCCTATTGGACAACTGTGCTATAGACCGACATTCACTGTTGCTGTGTGCTGCCGAAAAATTAGCTGCGGACACACATTGGATATTACTGAAAAAAAAAAAAAATCACGTCCCGTCTCTGTTTCCTTTCAATTTCTGCGCACGTTAAAAATTTGTAACATAGATAAATCAGTTTGAAGACTTGTATTTTCAGATGTTTCGTCTCTCAGGCTAGTCTTATTTTCCAGGGTTGTAAGGATGTTTATTTTGAACTTTCTGTACGGCTTACGACAGGGCATCAGCTGATATCACTGCAGTGGCTCTGACTGGGAGGTCCTAGGCTCGAGTCCGGACGATGGCAGATTGTTCGACACTAGCTACATAGCTGGGTCGAATTCAACCGCTGTCTGGAGGAGATTTCTAGCGACTGTTCGCGTCGGTAGTGTTCCGTGGTTTCTCCGATCAACATCTGGCGAATGCCACAGCAGAACCCTAACAAACGGGCTATCTTTTCTTGTCCTACCTACACCCCTTACACTCCTATGCATTTTACTATCACACTTCTCGGACCAATCCACACTAATCAACCAATCCAGCCCAGGTGCGCATAATCAATCACTAATCAATCAATCCATCCACCGCAAGTATGCACAATCCAATACTAATCAATCAATCCAGCGAAGGTGCCCTCAATCAATGTACCACTAATCAATGATTCCACCGGAGGTGCGCATAATCGAACACTAATCAATCCATCCATCGCAGGTGCGCTCAGTAAATCAATCCATCCACCGCAAGCGCATTAAATCAATCAACTCATCCACCGAAGGTGCACACAATCAATCATTCACTAATCAACCAATCCATCCACTGCACGTGCGCATAATCAATCAAACACTAATCAATCCATCCACGGCAGGTGCGGTCAGTCAATCAACCCATCCACCGCAGGTGCGACCAATCAATCAAACCCTAATGCCCGAACGCGTGCGCGGCAGGTGCGCGCAGCGCTTCGCGCGCCCGCACTCGCTGCAGCGGGAGGGCGTGGCGGCGTCCAACCACTCGCTGCGCGCCGCGCCCGCGCCGCCCCGCGACGCCGCCCAGCGCCCGCGCAAGCCCCAGCCGCTGCCCGCGTGGCTCAAGGACTGGCGCCCGCCCGCCCACGCCCACGAGCACTGGCACCCGTACGCCCACGCGCCTCCTTCGCCCCCCAAGGCGGACGGCGGCGGCCGCGCGCACCGGCAACCGTCGCCGGCGCGCAAGCAGCGGCTGGTGGTGCAGCTGCAGGAGGCGTACCAGCCGCAGGCCAGGGCGCGACCGCGCTCGCGGACGCCCGCGCCGGACAAAGCCGACCACGGCCGCGCACAGGTAGGCGTAGTGTGGCGTCATGGCCGGGGCCGTAACAAAAATACACAGACGTGAACGTTTGTAAAATTTTGAATATTTATTCACAATGTGCACCGACACCTGAAATCCCTATTTACAAATTTTACAATGGATATTATAACCGACCGTTACTAGAAGGAACGTATCCGGTCACCACAACCGCTTGCCTCTTGACACGACGCTCGCCCGCCGGCTTGCCTCCGTAGCCAGCACATCGACGTGCCACGAGCCACACCACCCACAACGACGTACGGACGAGCCCAAGAAACGAAAGAGTTTTCGTCCGGGGCCGTCTTATATACTTTCTGGCCTGGCTTCGGAAATGTGTCATATTGCGACATCCGCCAGCCGCATTTCTCCGGCCCGCATGTCCACCGGGGTCCACAAGGTTGCCCCCATGGCAGCTCACGTCCGGATGTTTCCTCGTCGCCCAAATATAGCCCTTTGTTTTGCAAAGCGTCCCTTCAGCACGCGGCGGCAACTATTTCCCATGTGGATTTCACGTCTCTCAAATGCATGTAACTAATTTCGTACAAGGCGACTGTTATGAAGCTACAATAGACTTGGCAAAGCCTACAATAAAGTTTGACTTCTTTGCTCTCCGGTTGAAGCTGCGTCGTTGGCTGAGAGGCCGCCGTTTCGCCTGACATGTCGGCTTCTTCAGGGCAGTGAGGAAGCCTGCGACATGTCAGGCGAAACGACGACCTTTCAAGCAACGACGCGGCGTATCCCGGACAGCCAAGAAGTCATGGACTCGTGCCGCTGAAGCTTGCGTTTACATTACAATAAAGTTTGTTTCTAATCCAGTTATCACGGACTTCGTAGACGAAAGACAAGAAGTTGCAGGATACATGTGTGGCGTTGTGAAAGTAAACATATACAGACAAAGTATATACAAGTTTTATTTACGAAATGTACATAAAATGAATTGAACTACTTCGTACCCGCTTTCCGGTATTTCACGACCGCCAGCCGCGATCGTACAGTGTTGTGGGTTCACCTCATTTAACAAAGAGGCCCCCGCCTTGAGTTCTGGCGCCTACCACGCCACTCACGTGAGTTTAGCCACCCGTGCAACGCACGAAAACGCACCAACCTGGGCGTAAATTTTGCGCAAAAGCGCGAGGTCTTACAGAACAAAAGCCGCCGGCGAGAGTGAGTCGGAACAATTTATACTTGCCGGCTCACTCCCAAGTGACCACGGGCGTGGGAAGAGGGTTGCTTATTACCACGGGACAACTCAGGATAAGCCGTCGTCACCTGACTGGAAATATCTGCACCCCCAACGCCGTGCGTCTCGCCACCCAATTCGTAGATAAGCGAGACGTCCACCTCTTCCTCCTCGCACTCACGACAGCTAACTTCACGCAACACATACCACGTAAAGTGAGTGAATACAGAACACACAATATTGCTCTAATTTTCAGTCAAAACGCCTTTGTTCTTTTCCTCTCTCCCCTTCTAATTTTACCTTGTTTTTATATACTCCTTATTCCCTTCCTTATTTATTTTCGTCTCCTACCCCTAATTTGCTTCTCCACTTCATTTCTTTTCTTTAATATTGTCCTAGTACATATGGAACGTCGGAAACAAACAAACTTTAAGCGGGTTTGCAAAATAATTGACAGACGACAACGATCCGCAGCAATGTGACAATATCAATAACCAATTTTCTTCCTTTCCATCGATTTCAATTCTTATATTAACGACGCGACAATAGTATTTTTTCGAATTGCAATATGATAATTAAATGGGAGTCGTGGGATTTTGCGAGGCTTCCTCCAATCAGCTCCTCGCGAATATCGGAGCAGCGCCAGACAATGGGCACCGCGCGCGATCTCCCTTCGCTTCCGGATCACCGCCCTTCGAAGGCGGACGGTTCCCCACCCCACGCGGCGAATCCGTCGTGGATCTACTAACAAGGTTAGAAAGTGGCTGTCACATCTTTAGCCTCCCCCGCATCTCTCGGAGAGCGAACGTACCGGGAGAGATGGCTCAGTGCAGCAACCTGATGGCGCTGCAGTCCCTCTGACCGGGAGGTCCGTTGACTCCACTCCCCGCGGCGGCAGGATCTTCGACTCTAGCTTCTCAGCTGGGTCGAATTTAGTCGCTGTCTGGGGAGAATTCTTGCGGACGGCTGCTCTGATCGGTAGTTTTCCGTGGTTTCTCCCATCAACACCAGGCGACTGCCGGAGCACTACCCTAAAAAACGGGCCACGAACCGCGCGCTATCTATTCTTCCTCTTCCTTGTCCTATCTTCTCCCCTTACATACACACACTAACGTGCTTAGAGGTGCCTCGCTAGTGGGAGATTCCTGGTTGAGGGGAAAACCCCGCTAGTCCGGATCTCGCCATGCGGTGGGGAAAGATCACCGCTACCTCCCGATGAAAAACATGCACTATACGTACGGGACTAATGACCCACGTAGTTGACGCGCCCGGAATCACGAACAATCAATCAATATTTTGTATATTATTTTCGTAGTACAGTAAAATCTAAGCCGGAATCGATCGGAAGATAAAAAATTCCAGTTTAGGGAAGTTTTCGTTTAATGCAAGGTTGTCTATTTTATGACAGTTGTGATATTGACGTTTCTACCCTGGAATTATTAAATTGCATGACAATTATAATTAGTAAACAACATTAACAACATACAAACATACTAACTAATTTATGGAAGAAATCACCAACAAATGAATTTAAAACATTCTTCATTGACAGCTTTTGAGTTTAAAAATACACACATCTTACTGGCTATAATCTGGCTGACGTTTTCAACGCACAATGCAACACATGACTTTCTGATTCCGTCGCATGGCCTTGAGCAATGCGTGTCTGTTCGAGGGGTTATGATTTTCAGCGCGGGGCAGGAAACGCGTGAATAGAAGCCATACCCGTACACCTTCCCAAGCTAGTAGTAGTTTTGTAGTAGTAGCAGCATATAGCTGGCTTTGAAACTGCATTACGCAGATGTTAAATCCCGAAGGCATCGGACTCCCAGGCGGGGCGGGACACTGGGGATTCCCCTAGGACGTTCGCCGTGAGAGGCAAGCGACTCAGGTCGAATTCCGCGCTGACAGCTGAAGCTCTCCTCCAATGTCCGGCTGCCACGACTAAATTGCGTGTCACAGGGATAGAGAATTTAAATGAAGCTTGCAGATGCATTCTTTTCATTCAGAACATCTCACGTCTCTCTACCCATTGCATTAAATTCACAAAAGTTCCGTTTTGTAAAGATTTTTTTCCCCTGAAGGACGTGAAAAACCTTTTCGTTTCCGCGTTGGAGAGGTACCGTTTTAGGCTGTGTAAAATGCAATTTAACTTCACACGCCGAAAAAATTTCCTGGTTAAGGCAAGTTTCCGGCTTGTCCAGGTTCCAGTTTAGAGAGTTTTACTCTATATAAGTGATAGTATACAATAATATTTTTTTAAAATAATCTCATAATTCTAACATAAATTACTAATTAAATCAATTTTATTAAATAAAAGAAGGCAACAACCGAAAACTAGCCGTTTGGGAGGGAGCATGGCCCGCCCCTGCAGCCAGCTGCCCGTGTGCCCGCAGCCGCCCGTCCCAACCACGCAGTGGTACCGCCCGACCGCGCGGTACGTGGAGTACTACCGCAACCACCCGTACCACTGGGCGGTGGGCCAGGCGGCGCCGCGCGCGCCGCGCACCGTCCAGTGGGAGTCGGACGGCGGGGGGCGGGGCGTCGCGCCCTCGCCCGCGCCCGCGCCCCAGCGCGTGGACAGCGTGGCGCAGATCGAGCGGCAGATGTTCGTGTACACCTACCCCACGGACACCGCCCCGCGCGCCGGCCCGTCCTTCGTGGAGACGCCCGACCTCCGGTCCCCGCCCCCGCACCGCCCGCGCAGGTACCTTCACACGGCTACTAGAGCATTGGTTTAAGGGCCCCTTCACACTTAAGACCGCAGCGCTGAATTTAAAACAATCACTCAACATTGTTTACAAAATATTTTTAATAACTGAGTGAAAGTTGGAAGACACCCATTTTTTCATAATTTTAAATACGAAGAAACGTTAGTTTACATCAAACTTGAATCCGTCAATGTTGAAAAGTAATACTAGCCTCTGAACAGGGAAGTAGTCAAATGAAGCACTTACAGACCGGACGGGACGGACGTTTTGAAGAAACACACTTTTTCGGTATCAGGGGACCCCATAACGTGTATTTTCGTTAAAATTTCGAAGTCGTTTTTCCGCAGCATTACATAAATTTCCTTATACTACGTATATTACTCCGTATATACGTACGTACACACGAAAGTAAAAATGTGCCAGGGGCTTTATGTAAAAAACTCCCAAAACTAAAATTTCGGTTTCAAATTCAAGAGGCACGACATCAACCAGATCGAGTGCGGAATAACAATTTTTTAGTAAATCAGCTGAACGGTTTAGCCGCTCGAGTTGTTCACAGACGGGCGGACAGATAGACTGACATACAGACGGAAGGACGGAAGGACGGACGGACAGACTGACGTTTTAACTTCATTCGATTTTTCGGTATCAAGGGTCCCCAAATCACGGATTCTGGTTACGCCACGCGTTGGAAGGTTTTTTCCCTAAATTTAGCAATTGGATTTATACATTTTTTCGTTGCTAGGGTCCTGTAATTTTTCTGCGGAAAATACGCGCTTTTTCTCTCGGCATTACATAACTTTGTCTCTACTCCGTAGTGCCATTTATTGTGACCCGCGAAAGGTCGTTAAACGAATGTGAGAGTCCCTTTCATCCTTGTGGAGCAAGAATATTGGGCGCCTAGGGCACGCGCTCTGTCGGGGTCAACAGCCCTCAATGTAAAAATAGATTAAGTTTAGATTTAAAGAATATGTTTCTAGTAAAATCACCCCAACGCTTTTCACTTCTTTGTCCATGGTAGAGCCTGATATCATGCAGCGTTCCGTTCCCTTCCCGTTGCAGAGGGATC
This sequence comes from Acheta domesticus, assembly GCA_031308135.1. NCBI lineage: Eukaryota > Metazoa > Arthropoda > Insecta > Orthoptera > Gryllidae > Acheta > Acheta domesticus. The sequence goes on from JAHLJT010009419.1 coordinate 210,637,863, forward strand.
GTGTGGATCTCTCGAGTAATGAAAATATGGACCGCAACCATATTAACCCATTAGTGTCCACCTTATGATATTTCTTACCTTTATTTCTGGTCAACTAAAATTTCCTTCTTTTGCAATACTTTTTATTTGTTCCACTTATTTCTTCAGCACACGTACACATCCTAAACAAAAAATGTAAGCAAGTTTTTTCATTCTTAAATGCCAAATGTCGACTTAGCCGTGATTGCTAAAGCATTGTAAACTCCTGGCTAGGGTGCACACATGACTCTGTAATTTCGAATTTCGGTCGTTTCGAATCTTCATCTAAAACCTTGCTTAGCTGCTATATGCCTATGGTGAAGTCGGAGGGAGGGCCGATGTAAAGCAAATGGTGGTTGGTTCCCATCGAAATTGACGGAGGATATAGCAGCTTAGTTCCCACTGTTTTGCTTCCTCTTATAGATAAAATGCTCGTACAACCAACGCGACGCCAATGGGCGTGCGCTTTGCTGGGCACTAGTGGGTGAAGGCTTTAGTTGTGGCTTTGCCTTGCACGCTGGACAGCCCTGCAATGAGTTGGGTGCGCGTGCGTTGTTCCGCAGACACGCGAAGTGGCGTCGGCAGCCGCCGGCGGTGATGCCGCTGGCGCGCCTGTCGCGGCGGCCCTCCCCCGCGCCCTCGCCCGCGCCCTCGCCCTACGCCGCGCGCCCTCGGTAGCCGCGCCCCGCTCCCGCCCAGGTGAGCACGCCCGCAGCACCTCCACACGCGGGCCACAGTGTGGCTTCGCTGGTGTCACGCACAGTATCGAAGGTTGCGGGTTCCAATCCGATCAAGACCGTCAGTTGCACGGCGGCACTCGCGCCGTTAGTCGCAAGATGGACGCAGTGAGTAGGCGATGCTAAGCTCCGGATTGAAGGCTCAACCTTGACTCCGGCAGTAGCCTGGATAACTAGGAGCTCCGAGCTGGCAGGGCGGCGCGACGCAGGCATTGAATCGGGAGGGAGAACTGGGTACCGGCCGGATCCGGTTACCGGCCCGTCGGCGTACTTGTGCGTGGGCGGAGGGTGCGGGTAAAAGCGAGCGCTTCGGTGCCCATCCCGGGGACTTGTTCTCCCCAGTAGAACAGGAGGTTCAAGTTATGGGATAGTAGCCCACGCCGGATCCATACTCTCCCGTGTTGTAGATTTACTGCCTATAACAGTTCCTCAAGCCTAAATGAAGCCTCTGAGCTAAATCCAGATCGCCTGTTTCATCGCCCGACTGATCCCATCTTTCCCCGTTAATGGTGAAAGGGGCGTAGCGAAATGTGTGTGGTCAGACGAAGGGCAGGTCTGTGTCTCGCTACGTAAAATATGGTACCACTGAATTGACTTTGCTAGCGGCAAGCACCTGTACAATGCAAATTTCTTTACCTTGGCTCGGGAATAATAGTTTTTCTGAAGACAAATTTTCCCGCTCATTACTGTACTTTCTTGCGGTCACGTTAACTGGCAGCTAACACTGCTTACAAGCAGTATGCGAGAAAGTAAACGCAATGACGTGTTGAGTATTGCCTCTTGCGACCTCTCAAGTTATCATAATTCTGAGAAAAGGGTACCTAGGTGTACGTGACCGATAAGCTTTATCTTTCGCGGTTTACTCTGAAATCATTTCCGTGAGTGCGATAATATGGGCGGTGAATTTATATCTTGAATATTTCCTAGCACTTGAGAATGCTCAGAGGAGGAAATATCGAAAAGAAAACAGAATGCGTAGTATTACTCTTGCCGTGTGGTAATACAGCGGACTCCGGCTATAGTGAACTTCTGGAGACTAACATATTTGGTTCATTATATCCTAAGTTCACTATAACCACTGATGTCAAAATTAAATGGAATTTCTCCATAATGATTGATTTTGTTTATGTAGAAATACAGCAAAATTAATTAACAGCACGAACTGAACATTTCATTATCTTTATTTGTACTTACAATCAATTATTTTCAATTGTTTACTTCATGTATTTCTCCATTATTAAATTCCTCAAGATCTTTCTCCAGAGTTCGTGCTCTCTCCATGCTTGTGTGATGTACTGGAGTGAATGACAGACACTGCGTTGAAGATAACAATATTTACATTTATTTACAAGAATTTAACAATTAAAGAAATTCTTACAAATACTAATTAAACCCCGGCAACCTTTTCCTTCCCCTTAGCCGCGAAAACCCCGCGACCGTCCCTAGGCCCTACAATCCAGTGTCACTGCTCGAAAGCAGGTACAACGCATGATGCGACGAAATCGGACGTTAAGTCCCCGGTATATAAGTACCGACATGGTCTGGCGCCAAAAACCGGTCTTCGCTCCGGAAACCACGTGCTGGAGTGCACTGGAGATCCTATCCAGCCTGTCGGCTAACAACAAGCTCTACGAATTCGTCATTCACTGGAAATTTGAATTCATTTCTGACATTACACTTCAATTTGACTTTAATTATACGTAATATAACACAAAAATAATATGATTATCTATATCTCAATAATAAATAATTCTAATACTACTAAAAGTGCCTACCCGATTACAGTTACGCAAATGGACTGGTTGGGTCTGAGAAACCCAAGTAGGAAACAAATTACGCTCATAATCTCGTATACAACCTGTACGGCAATAACTATCGCACTCAACGTTTCATTTTCAAATAAAAGAAAGCTAGAGAGATGAGCAGGCTTCTGGCATTATTTGTAAGTGATTGGCTGAAGTTTTTGTTACGTCGTGGGTCTCACAGACCCAACACATCCGTTGCCGGGTTAAACTAACACAAAGTGCGTGTGAACAAGAAATTTACGATTCTTCAACATCAACTAGCAAACTCCGCAAAAGAAATGGGGAAGAATAATAGCTCAGAATTAAGAAAAAGATAGAAACTCTGAACAAAACAGAGCTACTTATAGAAGAACGGGAAAAGACGAAATTACTAATAAGTTGTACTGAATTGAATATGCAGAAATAAACAAATTAACAAAAAGAGAAATTCGGAAAGACGTAAGGAACTATACATGTTACATGACATAGAAAATTCCAACTCTATCAAGAAAACGAAGAAAGAATTAAATACAAATAGACACTGGTTTACAGGAATTAAAGATAGCTTAGGCACAAGGAAAACATCACGGAGAAGCATACTTTTAACAGCCACTATTACTATAAATAATTATATATGAACCCCTCCCCACAAACAGCAAAGAGACTTGATACCACTTGAAGAGAATGATGTTCCAACTACGTATATTAAACCGTGAAGGGGAACAAGTCATAAAAGAACAAAGACAGGAAAAACACCAGAAGATGGGACAAAAAAGGTTTTAAAATATGGAGAAGATCTTTTATTAGAACCAATAACTGTCTTTTTCAATGCTATCCTGAAGACTGAGGAAATTTCCATGGAATGGAAAATTAGCACGATATTACACAAGAAAGGACGTCGAAATGAATTGTGTAATTATAGGCCCATCCGTTTGTTATCAAACTTATACGAGGTGTTTACAAAAACACCGACCAAAAGAATTACGGAAACACTCGATGAAAGTCAGTCACCGGACCAGGCAGGCTCAAATCAAAATTCAGTACAGTTGGTCACCTCCAACCTCTTAACCAGATGCTGGAAAAAGCGGAAGAATTTAATATACCAATATACATAGTATTCATAAATTACACAAAGGCTTTCGATTCTGTAGAGCATGTGAGCGTGTTTCGCGCATTAAAAGCGTTAGGGATAAATCACAAGTATATTAGAATTCTGCAAAATATTTATGAAGATAGCTATTCGAAAGTTAAAACTGAAATGACTGACCCAAAATTTAAATTACAATGAGGTGTAAGAGATGGAGACCCAATTTCACCAAAATTATTTGTCAGTCCTCAGTAATCGTATCAGTTGTTATCAGATGCTAAATGCGAATACCTGAAAGTGTAAATACTAAAGTAAATGTAAGTGTAAAAACTAAAATAAGAGTAAATGTATAAACAAAGTGATAGTCAAAGTGACACTAGAATGTATCTGAAAATTGAGTTTAGATAGCATTAAAAAAGCATATAGTACAGGAAGGCTGGCACTAGACAGTAGTACTGTAATGGTAACACTAAATCTCTTAAGGAATGGTTCACCCAAAGAGGTAAGCAGAACCACCCGTGTTCTGACAGGAGGTCCCTGCCCTTTTAGGGATTCAATGGACTTATATCGACATCATTAGGGAGCGGATTTTATATCATTTTGCATTTTATCATTAGGGAGCGGATATATCATTTCGCATTTTATCATTAGGGAGCGGATATATCATTTTGCATATTTTTGCCCGTTGCTTCAGGGCACACCTTGCTAGGAAGAATAATTTGTTAGTGCGTATTTGTGCACATTTGGCCGATTTTTCCTGTTGGGGCATATTCGTTTGATTATAAGAGCATATTTTGCATATTTCATTAAAATAGAGACTTTCCTCTAAAACGTTTCATGTTTTCATAGAATCTGTTTATTTGTGAGCGTTCGTTGATAGAAAGAGCTTGTCACAGTTGAGTTTTATTATTTTCTGTAGATGACAAAAGATTTGTGCCAATGCCGGATACTTCTTGATACCATATTTTTTAAACCTGACAGAAAAAATTAAACAAGACGTACGATGTACTTCACTAAGGGGTATATTTACTTCATTATTATTTTTCCCGCCAAGTAAGCTAGGTTATATTATGTTTACACAAAAATATATATTTTTATTCCAACCACGCGACTCCTGAATTTTAAGAAAGGTTTATACAAGAAATGGAAATATTGTAAATTTTATTTGCATATAAAAGTGCTTATTTGACAATTTTTAGGTCATAAATGTATATTTTTAAAAGCATATTCCGAGACTTTTAGGGCATAAAATCCTCTCCTTAGTCGTCATCATCGTCATCGTCACTATCATATGTGCTACTGTAGCTCCCAGTCCATCCAAACAATAAAACTCATCGCAAGATCCCTACAATTTTATAGAATAACGTTTATATCGTGAAATTTGTTTTTCGCCATTAGAAGAAACCCTATAGTTTTGTAGAATATTATGCTATTCTGTACCAAGTGTTTACCGAGGTTTACGAGGTTATTTTTCATTGTGTGATTAAGCGGAAACCTTTTATACTACAAGTAAAAGAAGTCTAACACATGGTAGTCGTAAACGTCTACTGTAAATCACACTCAGGGTCGCCATAAAAATTTCTCTTCATCCGACATGTCTACGAAAAATTACTTCCGTTTTACACTCTTATCGGGATTTGATTTTTAAAAACGTAAGAACAAGTGTGAAAGGAAATGTAAAGGAAAATAATAAAATAAATCAGATTTTAGGGACAGTTTTTATATAGTCTAATTGATGCCACAATTTTCATTTGTTTTAGAATTCAAGTGGAGTTACAGAGGCTGTTATATCATTCAGTATTATTATTTTTCGCCTAAAGAATTTGACATTTATACTAATTTCACTGAAAAGCGACAATCAAAATGAATACGTAATTCCTCTATCATGAAAGCCTCACCCTACTGCAGACGAATGTGTAGCAAGTGAATAGTCCTGGAGACAGAGGCGGATCCAGCCCATCATTTTGGGAGGGGCGAACGTAGATTTTTGTTAAAGAAAAACATTTGTTGTTATATTGTATACTAAAATTGTAGTTGATTCTTCCTGTTGATCCTGGTATATGAGTAGATAAGTAGATGGTACGATTAAATATGTATTGACCATATAAGGTCAATATAAGTTGATTCCAGGAATTAAAACTTTTGTATTATATACATTTATTGTTAGCTCAACGTTTCGGACATTCAGCATGTGGCTTATCAAGAGCCATAATACAAAAGTTTCAATTCCTGGAATCAACGTAGATTGACCCTATGTGGTCAATACATATTTAATCGTAACATCTACGTATCTACGTATATTGTACATTTTTTGTAGTTTATAAATGATACCTTACTATATTATTTTTTAAATAATGACAGAATTGTAACATACATATGTAAATCAATTTTGCCAAACAAAAGACAACAAACGAAAAGTCTAGGCCTTGGGAGGGGGTGCATATCTCCCCTGGATCCGCCCCTGCCTGAAGCAACAAGTATCGGTTGTTCTCAAAAGGCACAAATGAATTCCGAAGCTTCTTTCTCTCTTCCTTTCTGGTCACTTGATGTCACATGAGTCGACAGCAATGACACACTCACAAGTACGACAATATATTCGTAATAAAAGAGAAATTGCAGACTAACACGAAATTTTTGCATTTCTCAGTCAAAATCGAACCTGTTTCATTTTTTTTCTATTTTTTCATGGGTATCTAACGAAATCATAGACACCTCTGTCATAGCCAGAGGTTTCACAGTTCTATTAATTTCTGTGGCATTAGAAATTAGCAATATAGATGATGTTGATAATTATAATGATAATAATAATAATAATAAGAATAAGAATAAGAATAATTAAAAAGCTAATAATAATAATAAATATGGTCCACACTAAGTCAGTCTGCTACGATTGATACGGAACGCAATAATTTAGGATTAAGATTTTATTAGTTAAGCCTGATAATGCATTCGTACATGCCTTTCGTTCATGAACGTAAAATTAAAGTAAAAAAGTAAAGAATTATTCAGATAAATAGTGTTAAATGGGAATATTTAACCAGAAGACCCTACAAACACAGGCTCCCGCGAAAAAATCCCGTTTGTTCCACTGAAAATTAGTTATATTAAGTAATATTTAAACACTATTAAAATTATTAATGTATTATGACACTTTAAATTATTCGTGTTTTCATATAATCGGACTGAATGAATTTTACCCTCCCCCACACTCAAACTTAGAACCTATATAATTCCCAGGGTGACAATTGGGTTCCGCTCTTAATTTATTTTATTATTCTTTTTATTAATTTGCCTGCTCCCCGGAGGAGCCTCCGAAGAAAGCTGTCAGTGGCTGACGCATAAACGGAAACTTGTTCTGTTCATTTTTCGGAGCTTGTTCTTGCGTACAATCTGAGGAGGCCGGATAAGGGTCATGACAGATCATACTTAGATCAAGGATAGGGAGAAAAAGAAACTAGCAGCGCTACAGCGGCACATACTCTCTCGCATTATGTGTAAAGGCTACATTACATTACTCAAGGGAGTTTTTGCATAGCGAAGCTTTACAGTAAACGTCAGCTTCTGCTTCTGCTTCTTCATCTTCATGCTTAATTAATACTGTCTGTTGCACCTACTGATATTTCCATCTCCTGGATGATCGGCCAACATCTCTCCTTCCTTGTACAAAGCTCGTGGAACTATAGAGGCGTTCATACTCTATACACGCATCAGCCATTTTTCTCTAATTTCTCAGCCATTTTAATAGAGAAATAATTTAAAATAATTTTAATAGTGTTAAAAGAAAGATGTCTTTTAAAAAGAAAAGCATCTGTCTTTTTAAAAAATAAGACAGATGCCCTTTTTAAGCATGCTGTTCGCTATCCAAGGACAAAGTTAAAACCAAAATTTTGGAACCGTTTTTGAGAAAATTTTGAGGTCCGGAAAATCAAAATTTTCATTTCAAACTTGTAAGGCTTCGGGTTCGTACATATCGATTACGCAATACCAATTTTGAAAAAAAAATTGTGAACAGTTTAGGCGCTAGCGTTGACCACAGACCGACGGACGGACAGACTGACGTTTTGTCAATGGACTTTTCGTTATCAGGACTCACAAAAAATAGTCAGTGTATATACATGTGGAGGGAGTATTTTAATTAGTATAAAGAAACAAGATTTATGAACTTTTTCGTTACCATGGCTCGGCAACGTTTTTCAGTCGACAAATCGCAATTTTCTAGCGCATTATTTCTATAATTTCTCTTCATACGAAGTATGGACGAAAAGTTAAAACCTAGTAGAATTTCGCGTAATATCTGCTTGACATTAACGCGAATTATAAAACAAATTCTAAAACTGCTCCAAATATCACCATTAATTTTTAGTGCAATGAATTGGGCGAGAAAGACATAAAACTTCTGGACGTAAATGTAGCTTCACTGTGCGCACGTTTTGTTGAGCACTCCTTTTGCTTGTAGTTCATTTTCCGTTGAAATTGATTTTCTATAACTCGGGAACAAACATTTTTCAAATATTTTTATTTTTCTCAAATAATTATTTTCTAAATTCATTTTTTCGTTTTCTATTTTCGTAGTTTTTTTTTATTCTGGGCCTCAAGAAAATGTGTGCAGATAAATCTCTTTCCCCACACGTCATATACAGTTTTTACTGTTTTTTGACAAATAAATAAATAAATAAAAACTTGGAAAACATTTTCGCGCGAAAAAATTGAATTCTGTTTCAACAGTTCAATTAGTTCAGGAAACATGATATCGCTTTAATTTAATGTATATTCTAATCAGTAATTTTCGAAAAAACAAACAAATACTTATATAAATATAAATGAATATAAATGATAACATTATAAATAACATTAATATAAACATTATTGTTATTAAACAATGTTCCTGAGTTGTGTTGGTCGTTCTCTCTCTGGAGTGAGAGAACAGAGTGCGGTCCAAGTTCGCACTGCGTTGCTGCAACTGGCTCGGGTGGAGAGGCAGTCAGACACCAACTCCGGTTGACAGCCGTTTATTCCAAATGAAGAGTAAGAGTCTGGTTACAGGTTACAGCTTACAACTATGTGTGCCCCCACCTCACAGGGCACCTCAGCTTTTATACCCGCTGCCTGGCGGGTGACGAACTGCCACGTGCCGCCGCGATGCAATCGCCTGAGGGGCGATGAGATCTTAAGCAGTTGCTCTCACTTTTTCGAGAACTTCCTGCGTGACCTCTAGCGTACACTTGTTCACACGTGTCCAAGTATCCACGCGTCTAAGTGGAGTGCCCAAATACCCACGTGCTTGAGTGGATTGGCAATTGCCTGAGTGCTGTTTATTATTTAGAAATTATAAGTGTTTTCCAGCTGCTCAGGATGCGATACTTTGGCTGATATCACGGAGCTGTGAGGCAATTCCGTGAGATATACTTTCTGTACTATTAATATTACTAATTAATACATTTATTAATATTAATACAAGCATTAGAAATAGTTACGTTATATATATATATATATATATATATATATATATATATATATATATATATATATAAGGTATAGTGTAGTATTAAGCCAAAATGTTTCACTGTAAACAGAGGAAAAGTTTTATTCTCTTTTATCAACTACATTATTACACAAAACTATTTATAATACTTTACTCTTACCTGTAAACAGAGAAACGACAATTTATGCTTATTACTACCGCTTCTCTATTTACTTATTTTAAATACAATATAATCTAATAAACTTTCTCTCCGTATTCTTTTGTCTGTCTATCATCCTAGTTTGTCGAAAAACGAAACGCCAAGCGTTGGAAGCGCGGCATATTCGAATTAAAGAAAATATATTTTCTTTACATATATTTATTACTATTAATACAAACATTAGAAATATAATCGATATAAATTAGCGAAACGAAATGAGATATAACTTTTATGAAATTGGAAAAAAACAACCCGAGAGCAGAAATAACTCAACCTGCGGTTCCTGCTCGCCGAGCGTTCGTTAGCGATCGTCTCGTTTGGAGCGACGCGGCGCGGCGCGGCGCGGCGCGGCGCGCGGGGCGAGCCGCCGCCTGCGGGTGAGTCACCCGCCACGCTCGTATCTGCAGCTGAATGACGTGGGAGGGGGAAGGGAGGGGGACGTGCGAGGAGAGGGGGCGGCGATAAGCGCGAAGCAAGAGCACGCGATGCAAGCAGCGGCGTTTGCGGCCGCCGCCGCCGCCAGGATGCAGGCGGCTGCGGGACTTCCAATGCAAAATACTGTGGGCGGCCATTTTCCGAACGTCAATCAGCCGAAACCTTATTTTCCGAATTCTTATTTTCTATGAATAAGTTTTTTTTTATTTAAGTACCGTGTACTGTACATATTCATTTTCTTTCGTAATACTGACTATAGAGAATGATCCCCGATATGATTGACAGGACAATGATACAATATAACGACATACTGTATCACTGTATGTTCAATTATCTGACTTCAGTGAACTTTGAGAAATCCTACAATGAATGCTTGAAAACTCGGAATGTTTATTATTAGCAGAAAACGCTTCTCACCGTCTTCAAGTGCAAGAGAACTAACGGCACATTGTCAAACAACCGATCGTAAATGCTTAACAGCTGTCAATTACTAGAAATTTTCATTCAACAAACTTTATACATACAGCATTTTATGAACACTTGTCATTTTTATGTTTAGTTATCCGAATTATCGAATATCCGATCTATACCTGGTCTCAATTAGTGCGGATAATGGACGTCCCACTATACGATTCCAGATGCACAATAGAATACCTCCGAGCATACATGTAAATGTTGTAACATGCACGAAGCATTTGCATTAGCACCTTCCTTAAAACTGATTGCAATCCTAATATGAATGGAAATTGTTAATTTATTTAAATTAAATAACGTTTAATTATTAACGTGACGTTTAGTTCACCAAAATTCTCTTCGAAGAGCCTCTTCAACATAGTTGGAGTCCATTTTGCACAGTGCTGTGTGCTGCTTTTAATATCTGGGTTGCAACCTTTTCCCCCGAAAGTATTCAATATTATGCAGTCGATTCCTTTTATAGTGAACTTCTGGAGACTAACATGTTTGCTCACTACATCCAATGATATCAAAATTAAATATATTTTTTGCACAATCATTGATTTCATTAACACAGAGAGGCAGCATAATTCATTACCAGCACGAATGCAAAAATTTCAGTATCTTTATTTGTCCTTATATAAATCAATTATTTTCAATTGTTTGCTTTGTACATTTTTCGTTAGTAATTTCTCTCGTTCTCCAGAGTTCGTGCTCTCTCCATACTTGATTCTGCATTGTCCTCTGTCTCGTCATGCAGACTTGACACCTTTCAATGCTTCTTGCTCTGTTGGAATACTGTCGCACTCTCTACAGGCCCTTTTACTCGCCTAATAACACACGAGATCCAATTCATTTCCAGGGAATGTTTCCTACATTCACTAGAGCCGAGGTTCAGGTTCACTATAACCGAACCTTCTTGTGCTTCTTTGTAATGTAAGTGAAACGGGACCAGTGACTGAAGTTCGCAGTAACCGAGGATTCACTATAACCGGAGTCGACTGTCTAACACGCAACACTGACCGTGCTGGATATTCGGATTGACTTGAGATTTTACGAGCTTGTTCAGCACCTTTCAAAACCCCTACATACAAATTTTTGCGTGCTATGAATTGCAAGTGGTGTTTTTGCGATGGGACCTTTCTTGACCTTACCGACAGTAGAAGGGCGGAAACGCTGCTCGCCGCTGGTTCTGCGGACGTTACTCATACACCGCGCCTGCACTATCGGCCTGTCGGCAAGGTCTCAGTGTCTTGGAGGGCAGGCGGCAAGGTCTCAGTGTCTTGGTGACAAAAACGGGTGTTTACTTTGCAGGTTCAGATGGAACGAACGCGCTTGGAAATCTGATACCGACTGATAGACGCCGCGTAACGTTCCCAGCGCTGCCGAAGCAACGGCTCGCCCGCTGCGGGAAGCGCGAGGGTCACGAAAGGTCCTGATACAAAATGCCTATAAAACGCTATTTATAATATTCCATAGTACTTCAAAACTTGCGTATATAGGTTTTGCATGGTGTTCTATCAGCTGGTGAAATTCCATGTCAATCCGAGCATCCAGAACGGTGAGTGTTGCGTGTAAGTGTCGCCGGCCCTCGAAAGGCGAAAGGCGGTGCAGCATTTCAGTCACGACGCGTCGCGTCGCGTCGTGCCGGGGGAGGGGGGGGGAGATGGCGGGCCCGGAACGACTACTAATGTAGTCTAACAAAACAATAGTGATATAATCATGCATATATAAACAATATAATTATGTATAGTTATTGATATTTATTTATTTATTTAATTACCCACAACAGGGCAAAGCCCCAATTACAGTAGGCATTACTAGGAAAAATATACAAAACATACACAATAATAAAAAAGAGTTTCAAATGATATAACAAAACTAAATTACAGAGGTCCAATTACAAGAATACATCTTTTTGCAAAATTGATAAAACATAACACACCAGTAAGATAAACAAAAATGGAAACATATCTTCAAAACAGCCATTACAAAAAAGGAACAGAAATGAGTATAAAAATGAAAATAATACAAAAATGGAAAACGCATCTACAGAATAATCGGAACATAATAGCGAGCAACATTTAACACAATAAATCCACATTCAGTGATCATTCAATATTTTATTTAATTTTTCTTTATATTTTAGCAAAGAAAAACTAAAGTCTAAATCCCACACTCTACTGAATTCATTGAATTTTGAAGACATTCTCAAGAGTGGTGAATATTTGTGAGATGTTGTATTTGGTTTATTGAAATATAATAATTCTCGTCCTCTTAAATTTCATACTCGTGCATTAAATGACAATTGTGACAGCAATTCACTGCTATCTGATAGACCATTAACTATTTTAAATAAGAACAATTGTTCAGCAAAGACTCTTCTATTCGCAAGTGTAGTTAGATTGAATTCTTTAACTAAAATAGTAGAAGCAACTTCATAAGCAGATTGATTGAACTTTTTGTAGTATAAATACCTCGAGAATCGTTTAATTATTAACACTATGATTATCTTCTTCTATATTTCAATTCCTAGTCCATTTGCGGCTCCCACACGCAATCAATCTATATAAATGAGGTCTCTTAACAAAGAGAATTTCACGGAGACATGACGAATTGCACGTTGGGGTAATCCATAAATTACATATCGCTAAAGGGGGAGGGAGGGTGTCTGAGGCAGCGTTACTCTGTGTTACATACAGATAAGGAAGTGCGTTCCAAGGGGGAGGGGGTATTGAAAATACTCGAAATTTGCGTTACGTAATTTATGGACGGCCCCTTCGTCTTTAAAAATATGAAGGATTTGTATAAAAAACGCATCTAAATATTCGTATAAAATACAACCCGCAACGCACGTCACGATTTTTTGATCCATTTTGCTAAATAACTTCTAAACGAAGCATTCTAGGGCCTTAAAAACTAATATATTGAGGCCAAAGCCTCAAGTAGACGCTCCTAATACCGTAATCTACAGGAAGAGATAAGTTATTCTCGGAAAAGTGGGAAGAAACAGAAGTATAGTTAAATGTCATGTGTTTCTTGACTTTGATACAAACATGGTTAAAGTCGATGTTATATCATCAGAAATACGACAAACATATCAATATTTCGCAGTTAGATTATTAAAAGATTTGTTGGTAGATTCTATTCAGATCGCACATGTGCTGAATTGTAGCAGAAGGGTGTGGGGAGACAAAAGAGTACTTGGAACAATAACACCAGAGCCTTTATAGAAAGGGCAGGTAGGACCGTTAGCGACGTACCAACAGCAGGGTGTAGGCAACGCTGACGGAGATGACTAATGCTTTAAATCGGGATGTGGTGCGCCTACTACTAGAGGTAGGCAAACGGAATTTACATAACACTTCTATGTGAGCTAGATAGAGGAAATCCGAGATTAAAGTAAGTATCATGTTTTAAGTGAATATTGTATCGACAGGCGCGGGTCCATGGGAAGGGAAATGAGAGACTTTCCCCCGCCCCTAACATTTTTCAGTAACTATTGATTTTAACTTTGCACGAAACTTTTAAACAAAAATATTTGCGTATTATTATTAAAACGAATAAAATCGTAGCGCAGCAGGAGCTGAGTGTAGCCTGAAACATTTCACAAAATCTGTAATATGACACATTCGACCAAAACATTTTTAATTTCCCCTTCCAAAATTTGTCTCTGGATCCGCCCTGGTGTAGAACCAGCGACCTCCCCAATCGCCAGTACTCTCGAGATCTAATGCGTTGCCCTCAAGTCCGTCTCTACGACTTGCGTGTTAATCACTCCTGCATTCTGGTTGATTGATTGATTGATTAGTGATTCCGGGTGCGTCAACTGCCAAAGTCATTAGTAGTGCTAGGCTTTTGATGATTTTGCATATTTTTTTCTCGTTCTTGAGAAACACTTTTTCTTTTGTGCTAACATATTTCTTAGTGTTTTGAGACGTTTGACATATTTAAGAGCATTTTTTTTCTTTTTCATTTTTTTTGGTTGAAAAGGCATTTTTTGAAATTTTGAGTTTACATTGTTGAGTATATTTTTTAACTTTATTTTCAATAGTTTTATAACATTTTTGGTACTTACGTGTTCCTAGCTGAAAACTGTCAATCACGTGTATTTGAAAATTTAAAAATTATCTTTGTAACGCATTGAAAACTCAAAATTTAATATGAATGTAAATTGTAAGTAAACAACAACAATAATAAATTTAATCAACATTAATAAAATATTTATTCAGTATAATAAATAACATTAACTTCGATTGTTAACTGAGTTTTACAGTATTCAATTTATTCTAAATATTTTATCATAGGTAATACCACGAAAACTTTGGAAATCATCGATAAATCCTCAACTCGCGAAGCGAGGAGGGGATTTATCTGACAAATGCCAAATCACGAGTGGTATTCCACGAGTGATATTATGTCCAACGGAGTTTCAAAAAGGGACATATCTCAAATAACTGAAAGCTATGTTAAAAATAATGAGTTTATGTTCCAGTACATACGCTGTTTATTGGGATCGGCATAGCGATCGATATATACCCTCTCCTAAAGTCGCGGTTTATGATTGGCCAGTAGGGAGAAGCGGTACGAAAAATCGGATAGAAAAAGCGATAAACTTTGTAAGATACACCGTTCTGAATGGGGCATTTTGTATGTATAGTTAAACAGTATTGGTTTTAATTTCATGACTGGAAACAATCTCCAGACCGTTTCCTGTCACTAATTTCTCCAGGAGTTCAGCATAACACAGACTGACACCTCTTCCTGGTTCGTTCATGGATGTTCCTTCCTTCATACTTGACTCCCTTGCTGATTAATCTAAATCGCAACTGCAGAATCTCTACGTGAAAATGCCCAACGGACAAGAAAGAAACGGCAACCTCATTCTATCGTTTTCCCTGTCAAAAAGAACGCGTTAAGATATTTTTACGTCTTACGCTTTGTTTCTTAAACCATCGTCTTCGTCATTCATATTCACTGCATTAGCTTGTCACAACCCTCAAGTCCTTTCTAACTAATTATCTTTAATTCGAACTCCAAAGAAGAAGTCAAGGAAAATTCAAGACATCTAAAATTCCAATAAGGAACGCAATAAAATTTTTAAAGTGAATTGATTAAAATTACAGGTACCGGTACATTATAAAGATGATAACGTCTTGACTTTACAATCGTCGACTTGATCGGTAGCAGGGCCGTAGCCAGGGTTATTTCTCGGGAGGGTCTTCCAAAGTTTAAAAAATGAATAGTACGGATTTATTATATCTTTATCGAGTTTGTTTAAAAGAGATGCTCTTAAAAAATGAAACACCTACTTGATTTTAAACATATTTAAGCATTATTTCCACATAACTTTATTTCGAAAGTTTAAACACAATATTTAATTTATTATTTTCTATTCCAATAATCCAAACTACAGGAGGCGTCAACTTCAAAAGCAATTCTCTGATCTTCTTTCCAGCCATAATGTCAATCATTTTGTCCACAGTGATATCCCTATGAATTGAAATAATGGCTTGTGCACTGGGTCAGTTATCACGCATTACACAATGTATCAAACGTTTTACTCACTTCATTGTAGAAAATGATCTCTCCACACTAGCAGTGGTTACTGGCAAGGTAACTAAGATAGTAAGTACGGAGTTAAATTTTCCGACTTGTTCATTTCATGGATGGATGCAAAGCCTGGAAGAAGCACTTGGAAACTTGGAAGAATATCTTCATTTGAAGTAAATCTGTCTGTCTGTACTTTTATACATTCCGATATATTTGGGTAAATTTAAACTAATAAATAAATAATGACTGAATGAAAGAAAAAAAGATTAGAATTTCGGAGAGGGCTTCAGCCCCTTGAGCCCCTCTCCTGGCTGCGTGCCTGATCGGTAATTCGCCAACATGAAATGAATGTGCGATACGTCATTTCCGTAGTTCCCTTTGCTCGATTCCAGGCGAATGCCGAAGCAGAACAAACTGGCCGCGCCATTCCCCATAGGGCCCAATATACAGTTAGTGATAGAGGCCATTTCCGTTTGCCTCATCCGTTAGGCCATTCTGGACTTCAACAGGCTAGAGCCTGGAGATTCAGGCATTTATTTTACCTAAAAAGCCAGGCAAAAAGGCATTTATTTTTACTAAAATAGGCATGCAAAATGCCAGAAGGGGTGATAAAAGATACTTAAACAATAAAAAGTAACATTTTAAAAGGAATGAATGTAAAAAATTAATAGGCAATTCAAATGATTCACATTTTTATTCTAATTCTACAAATTTACATCAGCGATTACGTGGTAAGAAACGATTATATCTTTGTAATCTTGATTGCACGTGACCACATGGTATGATGACGAATAATTTGTTTTACTCGCGACGTTGTCTCTACGAAATGCTATTGAGTAACGAAGTGCACTCCCGTTTGAATCTTATATGGCATCAGTGACGATGGAATTAGAGTTTTCGAGAAGGATACATCATTATACATAGAGCCAAGAGAGGATCCAGCCGATAATGGGGGGGGGGGGGAATCACAAATTTTTGTTAAATAAGAAACATATGTTATATTGTATATTATTTTTGAATTGTAAAAATGATACCACACAGTACTATTTTTTTAAATAATAATGTAATTTTAACATAAATATATATTTAAATTCTTTTTGCAAATACAAGAATATAATAAACGAAAACTCTGGTCCTTTTCTGAGTGAGGGCACGGATGGCCTCTCACCCCGGATCCGACATTGCTCACTCAGAGCTCTCTCTTCGAAAGAGATCGGAGGCCATCGTCAGAATGGGATTCCTCATGAGTGAACAGAGCGAGACTGTGTCCATGTAAAAAAACAAAACCTTAGCTATCATCATCTTCCCTTCTTATTTTTATTTTGAACTCTACTTGACCCTGGAGCTTCAGCTTCCATAGAAAGAGAAAATACGACCGTACCTTCTTTGCTGTCTAGGCTTGCAAGTATGTTCCCAACTTGACCGAAAACAGTGCCAGGAGGAAACAAGAGAAATAATGACGAAAAAAGAAGAAAAGGCAAAAATAAGGCAAAATACCAAAAAAGGGCATGGTAAGCCAAAATAGGCAAAAGGAAAATGAAAAGGTATTAAAACAGCTCCAACAGTACAATGAAGTGATTCCCAACAAAAGTCATCAAATCGTAAAAATAGCAAAAAAGCTTTTTGTCAAGCATTTGGACTCTAGTCATGCCAATACTAATGCAGCGACAAAATATGTAGCGGTGCTTCAGAATGGCACAGACTTCCGGTATTAGTTTTCTATTTCCATTGGTTTCGGCTAGCTATTCGGAATTGCCACATATTCTTGCCAGCTGCCATTTATCGTCGCCCAATGTACATTTTTTTACATTTCCTAAAGTTTTGGTTTCCTAACTGAAGATCGGAAATATTATTTTAATAATATTAAAGAACAGTAAATCCTCGTACTAAATGGCAATATTTTTATAATAATTTGGAGTTATTTTTAAGAAAATGGCGTTTAAGCGCTACTTTAAATTCGAAAATTATACCTCTTTCACAGAAAATTTTCGAGATTTCGAAAAACTTCATTAAAAGTCATATGAAGTACATAAATGGCGTTTGGGGGTTTCCGAAAATGCGGAATTTTGAGCTAATTTTCATAGAAAACGGTTGAGATTTCGTGAAACTTTATATGACACTATTTAAAGCACATGTACTCATAAATATGTGAACAAATAGCCGCTAATGGAAATTTATCCACTTTTTCGTTATCAGCGCCCGGCAATGAATTTTTTCTGCCGAAAATCCGCCGGGTTTTCTCGCAGCATTACATAACTTTCCCTATACTACGTATACGAACTTTGCATATACGTATGTAAACGGGAAAGTAAACATAAACGCCATTTGCAAGTGGGCGGTCCTGACGTAAATGACGGTCGGTGACTAAGGACACATGGGTGAGGAGGACAACCACTGAGGAGAAACGGGGAGGAGGCGCAAGGTCGTAATGCGGTTGTGAGGACGGCGGTGAGGAAAAAGTCTGCCAGCGCGGAGGGTAAGAGGATACCGCAAGCGGAGCGATCGGAGGCAACCAGGCCGGTGGGGCAACCGCGCAGGAAATCCTACTTGAAACAAATCACGTTCGCGAAGCCTGACACACACAGAGATTAGAGTTCTTGCACGCCTTAACGGGCAGCTAACGACTTCATATTTGAGTCTTTGCGCATGCGCCAAGTCGAAATCGAACTCGAAGTGTTATACTTCGGTTTTTCTTTCTTGGCGCACAGGGGGGGGGGTCATAAAAATGGAATATCTCACGGTATTTCGCGTCGTTCTCGGTTGTGTCGCTAGGAGTCGCATACAGTCGCGATGTTCGATACAGTCGCACTGCTCGATACAGTCGCGATCACGCGACTCTTAGCGGCACAACCAAGAACGACGCGAAATACCGTGAGATTCCTTTTTGATGACACGCCCCCACGCGCCAAGAAAGGAAAACCGAAGTGTTAGCGGGCCGCGCCAGGCCCGGCTATTTCGCCGGATTTAGCGGGCGACATATCGCATGGTAATCGATCATTCGGCCGTTTTGTATGGAAATGTTCCATATAATGTTTAGTATAGTTAATGTTCAGTATAGTTAATTGCCTTTTATTTCTTTACTTGCTTACAAATTTACTAAATGTTTGTATTAACTGACTTCAATCACACCTATGAACTGTGAAGCACCTCTCCAGAATTAACACATAAATCTGAAAACGGAAGAGGGCGATATAAGAGATTATATCTTCTGTCATATACGTACGTAGTTTGTCAGTGTATTAACTCAAGGTAAAGGTTACGTCAATCAAATTGGCACATTATTTGTGTGAACGTTGTAACGTTGATACACCTTTGTCTGGCTGTTAAACTAGGGTCTGGATAACAACAGATGAATCTTTTACTACTGACGGGATAGTTGTATGGTGCAAAGTGAGCATAGAATTGTGCTCTCCAAATGATCTTTAAAACGTTTATATTACTCTTAAATTTTAGGAACTTTTTATTAATGTAATTTCGTATTGTGTAAATGTGTTGTAGAATTGGAGTATTTTAATACTACATATTGTATCCGATTTTACATATTCATTACATATTCACATTCTATTTTCATCATACATTTATTTACATATTTTGACATTTAATACTACATATTATTCCGGTCTCCAGACATGAATATAAGCGCACCATGAAATTTCGCGCGGTTTCGTGCTCTCCTCGACCGCCGGCCAATCAGAGTAGCTCGGCGCCGAATGAATGTGCAGTTTTCTTTCCTGGGGCCGCGTCGAAGGCCGGCCGCCCGCCGCCCGCCGCCCGCGCTCTCTGGGACTGCAGGCCGCAGGCGCCGGGTGGCGCAAAGCCAACGAAGCGACCCAGGCGGTGCAGCGGCCAAGTGGCTGCGAAGGCCGCACGCACATCTGCACTCTCCCCTCCACCGGTTCCTGGAAGCCGCCCCACCCCTCCCCCCACCCGGAGCCCGGCGCTTCCTGTCCGACTCCCGACAGAACGGATGACTCGATGCCTGGAGAACTTTAGCTGCTAGCTACTGCCGAGCGAAGTAGCTCCGTGCTTAGCGCACTGGATTCGCAATCGGGAGGTCCGGGTTCGATCCCCGGGCCGGCCATCCACAGCGGGGCTTTTAGTGGTTTTTCTCTTGGTTTTAAAAGGCGAATGCTGGGATGGTTCATAAAGCCCTCGAACATCTCCCACTACCTCACCTACCATCACATACTTACACGCAAACCTCACCGTTCTGGATGCTCGGATTGACACCATGCAAAACCTACATACGCAAATTTTGAAGTGCTATGGAATATTATCAATAGTGTTTAATAGGCATTTTGTATCAGGACCTTTCGTGACCTTCGCGCTTCCCGCAGCGGGCGAGCCGTTGCTTCGGCAGCGCTAGGAACGTTACGCGGCGTCTATCAGCCGGTGTCAGATTTCCAAGCGCATTCGTTCCATCTGATGTACATAGACTTTATGTATCACGTAAGAAAGGAGGAAGAGGCCTGAGACAAATTGAAGCCTCCTGGCACAATGCAATAACCGGGATGGGGAAGTATGTAGTCAGCCATCAAGATGACCCACTAATGAGGCAGGTCGTGAAATCTGACCGAAGAATGGGAAACAGAAACACTGTTAAAGTAGCAAGAAGCATTGCGAAGAAGAGTGTGCAAGTCACCCAGAACGCCAGAGACACTGAACTTCTGATGCTACTTAACATGAAATTTGAGACACAAAAAATGTTAAAGAAATCGTGGAGAGACAAACCACTTCACGGACAATATTTGAAACGAATGGACAAGGTGCAGATCAATAAGGATCAATCATTTATGTGGCTTAAAAGGGGAAGAATGAAGCCAGAATCGGAAGCAATTGTAATAGCTGCCCAAGATCAGGTCTTGAGAACGCGACATTATGATAAAACGGTTCTCAAAATTTCCCAAGATGATAAATACCGCACTTGTCAGGAACACGTAGAAACCATTGATCATATTGTCTCAGCTTGTCCAATCCTAGCAAATACCGAATACTTGAAAAGACCAAATAATTGAAAAGACACGACAGGGTGTGTAGCTACCTCTACTGGCAGATCTGTACCGCCCTCGAAGTTCCGAACACATGCCCCAAGTGGTACGAACACTCACCGAAACCAGTGACATCTGTTTGATTGTGTACGATATTGTACGACCAACAAATTCAAACTGATCGAACGATAGCAGCAAACAAATTGGATATAGTCATCCGGGACTTGGAGAACAAATCGTGTTTACTTGTCCATGTTGCTGTACCTTGCGATCAAAACGTCGTTACCAAGGAGGCAGAGAAACGTCTTAAATACAAGAGTTTGGAAATCGAGATCAGCCGAATGTGGGGCGTAAAAGCACAGGTCGTCCCGATAGTTATCGGAGCTCTGGGGTTTGTTCCGCAAAATTTGTGTAAGAACTTGTCTAAACTCCCAGGTAATTCAAAAGACTGGGAAGTGCAAGAAATTGTTTTATTTGGAACAGTCCACATTTTGCGCAAAGTATTGTAGAGGCACCGACAGTCCCTAGATCTACTTCTTAGGTAGCTGGTTGCAACCTGGAGTAGATTGTATATTCAGCCGACACATAACATCTTTAGTCGTGATTTAGAGGAATAATAATAATAATAATAATAATAATAATAATAATAATAATAATAAATAACAATAAAGAACTCGTGGTGAGACAAAACCACTCCATGGACAAATACCTAATAACAACAAGGTGCAGATCAATAGAGATCAATAATTTATGTGGCTTAAAAGGGGAAGAATGAAGCCAGAATGTAATAGCTGCTCAAGATCAGGCGTTGAGAACACGCCATTATGATAAAGTGGTTCTCAAAACTTCCAAAGTTGACAAATGCCGTATTTGCCAAGAACAAGTATCACCTTGTCAATTCTAGCAAAGACCGCTTATACTTGAAAAGACACGACAGTGTCACTCACCAAAATCGGTGACATCGGTTGGTCACTATATACAATATTGTACGACCAACAAATTCAAACAGATCGTACGATCCGGGCAAACAAACCGAATATTGTTATCCGGGATTTGGAGGAAAAATTGTGTCTACTTGTAGATGTGGCTCTGCCTTGTAATCAAAAATGTCGTAACCAAGGAGGCAGAGAAACGTCTTAAATACAAGAGTTTGAAAATTGAGGTTAGCTAAATGTAGGACGTAAAAGCTCAGGTCGCCCCGACAATCCCCGGTCATCAAGGCTCCAGGATTTGTTCCGAAAAATTTGTGAAAGAACTTAGATAAATTTCCAGGTCATTCGAAAGCCTAGGAAGCGCAAGAGATTGCTTTCTTTGGAACAGCTCACATTTTGCGCAAAGTATTGTAGAGGCACTGACAGTCACCGGATCAGCTCCTTAGGCGCTTGACCATTGTGGGCGCGCGGATCCCCACACGCCGAGGGAAACTTCGTCTCTACTGATCAGCGCGTCACCAAATGGCTAACATGCCAAGGGTGGACGTTGGAAAACAAACAATTTTGCTACTGAAACTCACGATTGGATAGTCGCGTGCAAGCTGATCAAAGACCGAATGGCATTCTAGTTTATTTATTTATTTATTTGTCAAAAAAACAGTAAAAACTGTATATGACGTGTGGGGAAAGAGATTTATCTGCGCACATTTTCTTGAGGGCCAGAATTTAAAAAAAACGAACAAATGAATTTAGAAAATCATTATTTTAGAAAAATAAAAATATTTGAAAAATGTTTGTTCCCGAGCTATTGAAAATCAATTTCAACGGTAAATGAACTACAAGAAAAAGGAGTGCTCAACAAAACGTGCGCACAGTGAAGCTACATTTACGTCCAGAAGCAAAACAAGGGGCCATCTCAGCATTTGCTCAATGGATCAGGGAAACTGGACAAAAACCTGATCGAGTTGGGGGTCACTGACCCGGAAGCTGAAGTACATTACTTGTTACAGGCGTATTAAATATTTTTTTAAATGCATACAATGCAAACATAAACTAATTCATTATATATCTTTGTTTTGTTATAATAAACATTATTTTTCTTTTTGACGATCAGTATAGTCTCTAATTGTATAGAAACAGTTTTGCAGCAGAAAAGATTTTACTTTTAACTTAAATTTGTGAACCGACTTTAATTGTTTTATGTCATCTGGCAATGCGTTGCAAAGTAACGTACATGTATTGTATGTTGATTTCTTGTACTGAATTGTTGATACTGACATTTGATGCACGTGATTTCTACGGCGTGTGTTGTAATTATAAATATCAATAGTTGCGCAAAGGAGAATAATAAAATGACGATCGATTGATGATTCCGGGTACGTCAACGACTATGGTCATTTGTGGGTCATCCCATAACTATAGGGCACGTTTTTATCGCGGGACGGTAGTGGTGATTTTAGCCCTCTGGATGGCGAGATCCGGCGCCGTACTACAGTGGCTTGCGGGGTTTTCCCTCACTACTCCCACCAACCTGGCACCGCCCCAGCCGGGACAAGCTCTTACTGTAAGAAGTAAACACGAAATAATCCATCATTCAAGCGGACTCCACAGCACCTTCTGTGGTTTGCACTCAATCGTTTAAGCGATCTCCACAGTACCATGTGTGGTTTGTATTCAGTCGTTCAAGCGAATTTCTTAGCATCTTTTGTGGTTTCTTTTTTACGGCCAGAGACGAAAAAGCTTTATTTTGAAGGTAAAAGTAAATGGGTGTATAACATTTCCTAATGAACATCCAAATAATCGAAGACTTATCTTTTTGTATTTACAGCTGATATAGCATCGAGTATCATTGAGTCGATTACAAAATGATTAACTAACGGTGTCAAATTCAAGTCGAAATTACTAAACGAAGCTTTTGTGATTTCCGCATATCATGAAGTCGCCTCTTGAAAGTGTACATTTGAAAGCAACAAGATAAGATTCGACAAATTCCGAGAAATGTATACAGCTATTTCTCACAAGCACTTGACATATTGTGTAAAGATTGTAAAATATCTGAGAGCTATATTTGGAAATAGTACCTAGATATTATTCTCCTTTTTTACATTAACTTGTTTCTTCGAATTACATCAATTTGTTCATCATTAATTTTTATACAAGCTGAGAGATTGAATACAAAGTTCGCACGCGACTATCTCGCCAAATCTCGTATTTTAACGGTTGTCAAGTGGACAGATATAAATAATCTTGTGCGACCTCTAAAAATATTTTTTCGTTATTCCGGTTTCTCTAATCACATAAAACCTTAATTGTCTGGGGGACATTCGCCTGTCGCTGATTGTCGCGCAAAACACGGAAATGGTTAATCATCGGCCTAGCTGTGCGATTCCGGCGGGTGCCACAATCTGAGTAATGTTTAGACCTCGGATTTAGATTTATTTAGTTCCTTTAGGAGGTTGTGGAAAATAATTGCATATGTTTACTAATCTCGAAAAAATAAATCTACTGACATCATATAATAGTGCTTGAAATGTCGAAAATAGGCGGTGTCTATTTTAATTCCCCTCCTAAAACTGCCTAAAATAATTATGAAGAATTATGTTTTAATTAAGCATTTTAAAAATTCGTTTTACCGAAACGAAAATACTCTCAAGAATTTTTCAAAACGCGAATATTCCCTGATCTAATAAGTAGAGACCGGATTTTTATGTAATTACATATTTTTTGTCTATTTAGCGTTTAAAAATTGTAATCTTAGCGACTCGTCACCATACGAACGCAATATCCAATTTTTTCATTACATATTTTACATATTTAGTACCATATTACGTATTTTACATATTTTGCTATTTTCACAAAATATTTCTGACTTATGTTTCCAATTTTTTTATTGGCACTGTTTAAAATATCTCAGATTTTCTGCTAAAATTTTTACGATTTGGAAGTAAATCTTGAATAGTAAATGCTTTTCAAAATATAATTTAATTATTTTATCGCAGTTACTTCTTCAACATTCATAAAATATTTACCAAATCTGTACAATGTATGAATATAAAAAAGC
Organism: Acheta domesticus; assembly: GCA_031308135.1. Classification (NCBI taxonomy): domain Eukaryota; kingdom Metazoa; phylum Arthropoda; class Insecta; order Orthoptera; family Gryllidae; genus Acheta; species Acheta domesticus. The sequence continues at coordinate 210,662,592 of JAHLJT010009419.1, forward strand.
CCTTTTTTCTTTTTGCTAACTTAAATAATTTTTCGCCCAGGTGGTTTTATCTACCAAGCAAGAAAAAAGCCAGTTTACCACTAAATATCGTTATTTTTTACAAAAAATTAAATACCGTACAATATATGTAGTGTCATGACACCTTTTGAATTTTGTGTAGTATGACAAATGGGCCAAGTTCAGGGCTGGCTACAACTTACCAAATATGCATAAAACTACTAACTTTCTGTTAACAAATTTGTAAATCGGAGAGCTTGTTGAAAATGGGAGTAGCGTAATTTTTTACCGCTCCTTGATACATACGAGGAGAAATTTAAAAAATAATTGACCATGACATTATTTTAAGATGTCTTCAAAGAACAGATGTCATCAAGGAAAAAATCTGCATCTTCAATATTGTAGTTGCAGGAAGACTTCTCCCAAAAATCGCACTTTTTCAAAAAATCAGGGATTTGAACAAAAGAGACCTGCACCATTCTCATAAGCGTCCTTTGCGCTATCCCAGGATAAATTTGGAGCCATTTTTTAGAACATTTTGAGGATGTTGAGGCTTCTTGAAAAGTACCCTCAAAAATCAAAATATCCGTTCGAAACTCCCAACCGGCCGGACAGGCAGACAAACCCTCCGGACAGGCAGACAAACTGACGTTTGGCCGTCAATTGATATTTCTGTTTCAAGCATTGGCGGATTCGGGGTGGGGGAGCATGGCTCTTCCCCCAAAAGACTTAGTTTTAGTTTATTACCTTCTTTAATTTGGCTTAGTTGATTTTTAAATATTTAAGTTCCAATTATGTAATTATTTAAACAATAATATTGTGTAGTGTCATACATTACAAAAATGATATACAATATGCCCCCCCCCATGATCGGCTGGATCCGTCCCTGGTTTCGAGGACCGACAAAACATCGCTTCCGGTAACCACGTGACAGGAAGTAATTGTATATACATAGCAACAGGATTTATCCACTTTTTCGTTACCAGGGTCCGACAATAGGACCAAAACATTTTATTGTTGAAAACTCGCCCTTTTCCGCCGCATGATTACAATCCTTCGTCTTCTTACATTCATTAGGGCGGGAAAGTAAAATATATCAGCATCAAACGAAACACCGAAAATATTCTGTGCAACCGTCCGCGTTCTCACTGTCAGCACATCACCGGTAACAGAATTTCGTAGGCACGTCACCAGTGAATGGTTGAAAACTGAGAGTAGCTTTGGGGTCGCCCATAAATTAAACGCTAAAAAGGAAGGGAGGGGGTTCAGGCAACTTCACACTGCGTTACATAGTAGGGGTAGGGGGGTATTAGTTAAATGTTAGTAACACTTATATTTATTTTTTTATATTGTTCAACAGTTGCTGAAAGAACTCTGTTTTCGAGACCGGTACTAAAACTTTGAAATATTAACTAATTGATTTGTTTTAAATACATAATTAATGTAATTAGTTGTAAATTATTACAATGGATTTTTTTAAATCCGTAAGATTACGAAGAAAATATTCAAAACTGATATGAAGAGTATTCTAGAATCCATTTAAATTGGCGCTGTAAACTCGCTCTTGCATCACCCACGACGGCGTGTGAATAGCTTGTGATCAACCTATTTTTCGCCCAACATTCTTCCTTCACTCACAACTTGCCCCAAACTTATTGTTAGGTGCAGCCAGCATCACCAACTAATTTCTACTTTATCATTAGAGAGCGGATTTTTATGCCCTAAAAAATCTTGAAATATCCTTTTAAAAATATGCATTTATGACCTAAAAATTTTGAAATACGCTCTTTAATATGCACATAAAATTAACAATATTTCATTTCTTCTGCAAACCTGTCTTGTTAAATTGCAAGATTCTTTGAAAATATAGAATGTTTTGTAGATTAGTCTCTTTTTGAACGAAATATGCAAAATATGCGCCTTTAATTACACGAATATGCACCAACGGGAAAAAATCGGTCAAATATGCACAAATATGCACTAAAATATTAATCTATAAAGCATCATATTCTAACCAAACGTCGAGATATTTCACTTAGCTATGTCCAGAACCAACGGACAAAAATATGTAAAATTATAGAAATCCGCACCTTAATTATCCTTAATTTTAATATTCAACACAAATAAAATAAATACAAATGTTTGTACTGTGCTAATTTATTTTTACTTCTTGCATTCATAAGAGGGGGTGTTGTCGCAAGCACTACCTAATTATTGGGGAGGGGGGGGCAAGCGCGCGTTACGGGTGAGATACAGAGGGGAGAGAGGGTATTGAACGATGTGGCGTTCACGGAATGGAGTATCACAACACAAGGAGCTTCATTTCCACGAATCTGCGACGCATTCGATTGTTTATCGAATGTCAGTCGAATCATCCTCAGCTTCTCATACTACACAAAATCGGCGCCGCACCGCGCTACCACGCCCCGCCCCGCCCCGCCCCGCCCCGCTCCTCTCCAACCGCTCCGCCCCGCCCCCCCTGCCCCGTCCCGCCCCGCCCCGCTCCGCCCCGCCCCCTCACACCAGGCCCCTCCCCACCATGCCCTGCCCCGCGACGACACGCCACTCTCCGTCCCGTCCCGCCCCGCCCCGCCCCGCCACTCTCCACAACACCACGCCCAATCTCGCCCACGCGGGCTCGTGAAATGCCGCGTGCCAAACAAAGGCATTGGAGCTCATGGCAGTTTGGCGCATCGCGGCCCGTCTCTCACCAGCGGACTATCAGCTGGCAGACGAGAGCCGAGAGACGCGGACGCTCTCAGTGGTGCGCAAGCGGAGCGCAGCGGTTGACAGCGCCGCTTCCGTTCACACGACCTCTCGCAGCGGCAAAAGCATTCCCCTCCGCTCTCTCCTCGTCCGTTCTGGGCGGGCACGAAGGAACGCAGGAGAGTGCGAAGGGAGAAAGTTGAGGGAAAACATATTTGTCAGTGTTCTATTTCGACATAAGTGCGAAACAAATGTATAGTACAAATAAATGAGGCATTGCTGTGTAAATAATATCTGCAATTTTGCATGAAAGACTCCTTTGAAAGATTGACTCCTGGTACTGAAGCTTTTCCCGTTTTTCCAGACATCGTTCATTCTCATAATTAAAATCACCGTTTTCATACATAAACACTTTGCAGGTTTTGCGAAATGCGATACGCGATACCTTTCGCGCTATGGGTCTAGTAGACCCACTGGATTTTAAGAACCCAGTGTCTTGTATGGTAGGTCGACGTTTACGAAATCTCGTGACATCCTGTGTTCAACTATTTTCCATTGGGTGGCAACGTCCCATAGCCTGAGGTCGATAGGTCACATACGAAGTTCCTCTGACCTTCGATATGCGACAAAGGGGATTGACAGATCCCGCGCACCTTACGGCGACACATGGAGTGGGCAGAAAACACTTGGGGCCGCTGCCTCGTGTCTGTACTCGTCGCGCGCCTCACCTTACATTACCTCTCTCCAGCGGAGCTAGCCAACTGGCGTAGCTTCAGTTGGTGTCACCTGGGGCGAATCTAATGGTGTCTCCCCTCCCCCCATAAATTAAGTATAAAATATCTATTGTATTGCCGCATTGATTGTACATTATTTTATTAAAAATACAAACATATTTGCATATAGTTATTTGTAATATATTTAAAAAATTTATGTAATTAACTGTAATTGCAACATAATTGAAATTAAATCATAATCTATGCTTATGATTTAAATGTGTACTTATTACATTAATATAAATAATTAACTAAACCATAAAAATAATATAATTCCAAAAATAAAATTTTCAAACTACTAAAACTGAGAAAACTAACTAATAATATATAAAATGTTTAAGTAAAGAATTAAAATTATATAATTCCAACTATAAAATAATTTAATTAGTGTCACCCCTAGAATGGTGTCACCCGGGGCGCGCCGCCCCCACTACCCCCCCCCCCTAGCTACGCCACTGCCTCTCTCCCCGTCTCTCTTTCCTTTTCCCTCATTCGCGTATAGTTGCAGATTCTTCACGTCTCTGAGCAGGCGAGGTAATATCGAAAAACCCCGGACCAGCAAAATTGTAATAGAATGTTCAAGAAGAAGTCTACATCCTGTAGATTACGGTGTGAGCAACGTTTCTTTTGAGGACTACGGATTCAAAAGTTTAGTTTTTAATGTCCTAGAACGCTTCGTTTACGAGTTATTAAATTATAAAAATCCTACCGAGTGTTGCGGGTTGTATTTGACACGAATATCTAGTTTTTTTCTACATCGCCATCAAGTGGTATGTTACTGACGAAAAAATAGATAAAAGCAATCGTTGAAGTGAGTTGTACAGCGTGGCAAAATTTGATCTCTATCGGGGCAAAAGGGTTTTAATTTTTTGAAGCGTACACAAACCAACATGACATTTTCATATACATATAACAGGGATTTTCAAACCTTTTCCGTCCACGGCTCCCTTTACCTAAACCAAACTTCCCGCGGCTCCTCTGGAAATAATAAGATTCAAATACAAGGGTTAATACATTAAATTGTAACTGGCGTATTAAATTGTAACTGGTAGACCTAAGGACAGTCTTTTGTTGATTACACGGCATATTATAAATCACAATTTAAATTGTCATTAGCCTGAAGATGGGGGTAAAAAATTCTTCCGAAATTCCTCTCGTCATCTATAACATCGTGCTGTGATGTAATGTGAAGAATAATTGTTGTGACTCTATAATATATATGAAACTTTATTTAAAATATTCTGTGTAGGACTACCAACGATTCAACACAAATGAGTGATATAACAGGCAATTATATTCCTCGATCCAAATTAGGAATTAAAATAACACAACACATATTGTGTCACCTCTGCGCTCTCACGTGAGCACGGGAACTCTTGATCTGCGTGGGTAGAAAGATAAATATCCCCGGTCGCGATGGACGCTAGGAACGTCGGTGCTTTAGCCATAGAAGCATACTGATAAAGAACTTGCTAGGTTCAAATAACCCACAATTAATTAGAAAAATAAATCTTTTATAATATTACCAATAACATATGGTATGATAGTACAAAATTACTTAGTAGACATAAATATCACAAGGATTGAAGTATATCAAATCTAAAGATCTTTAATAAATCATTTCGACGCCGCTACCATATGGCCGCGACTCAGTTTGAAAACCACTGCTGTTGTAGATTTCCATTATTCTGAACATCAGATTGATTGATTGTTCGTGATTACGGACGCTTAACTACATAGGGCAATAGTCCCGTAAGTGTAGTGCGTGCTTTCCCCTCGGAAGGTGGCGGTGATATTTTCCCGGTTGATGGCGAGATCCGGTGCCGACCTATACTGCGATTTTTGTAACTTTGTCCCTGTCAGGAATCAGCTGTTTCGCTGCCATCCAATCAGGACCTTATATTTCGCGACTGTGATGTCACTATGGTGACGTTCAAGCTCCAGATTGGATGAAACCGTGAACAGTTGATTTATGTCAGGCACAAAGTTACGAAAATTGCAGTATAACGTTGACTAGCGGAATCTCCCCCTCCACCAGGTATCTCCCACCAGCGAGGCACAGCTCCAGCCGGGACAACCTCTCAGCTCCCGTTCGGTCTCCCGGCATGTGTGGTAGTGTAGTGCATGTTAGTGTAAGCGTGTGTGTAAGGGGTGAGGATAGGACAAGGAAGAGGAAGGAAAGATTGCGCACGGTCCGTGGCCCGTTTGTTAGGGTACTGCTCCGGCATTCGCCCGGTGTTGATCGAAGAAACAACGGGAAAAAATCCGATCAGAGCAGCAGGCCGCTACAATTCTCCTCCAGACAGCGACTGAATTCGACCTAGCTGAAAAGCTGCCGTCGAAAATCCTGGCGCCATCAGGACCCGAATCTAGGATCTCCCGGTCAGAGGGACTGCAATAACATCAGTTCATGCATTGAGCCATCTCTCCCGGTCCCAACATGAAAGGTTCTGCTCTGTAAATTGTAGATAATGCAGGAAGGATACGATTTCTTTAGACATCGTTGGCAATGAATATTTTGAAGAAAATTTGGATTGTGAATCGGAAGATAATGTTAGAGAAAAGTCGAAATTATGTATAGACCATTAAGTACTCAACGAAGATTTAGAAAAATATCATTACAACATTGTGGAGGGCACTATTATTTCACAGGCATGCAAACTATATACAGGGTGGAACAGCTAAGTGTTAACACCCCTTGTATCTCCTCAACCGCGCAAGATACGAAGATGCCGATAGGACAGTCATATTATTGTAATATCTCGATTAATTCATTAAATAATAGATAGGTAGACATTTTCTATTATTTACTGTTAATAAACTTATTTAAACATGTACAAAAAGAAGAAAGCAATACAATTTTTGAAATATTCTTGACAGTCTCTCAGTGTAAATTTAAGAAACTTTAACACAAATGCACATCTGCAGTCACAACTGCTAATACTGATTGGAGAGTTTCTCACTTCATAACGCCACGTGCTGCCACAAACTTGAAAATCCACGGCAGAAGACTGAAGTGTACTGTTTTCTTTTCCATTAATGAACAACAGTCTCCTGTTGCTACGGTTGCGCAGTGGACGAATAATAATCTTAATTAAAAATTAAATTTACCAACGAAGAGACTGAGGTTGGATTCTTGTCAAGTTTGAAAATGATATTTATTGCAAAAGAAGACAAGTTACATGCAGATAAATCAATCGAAAAAAATCTCTTCTGATTGTTGAAATTCGAGTTTCTTAATGTGACCTTTGTGACAAGACCCTGGATTGCTTTAGTTAGGCCTCTTATCCCTCATTGCCACCCCTCTGTCTCCTCTCTCCACGCAAGTCTTGACGCCGTAAAGCTCACTTTTCCCGAACGCGAGAGTTGCAAGGGCTGCTTCACGAAATATTGTCCGTTTAATTCAAAATCATAAATCAGAAAATCTAATTTTATACTCAAGTTACTATCAAAATACAAGCATATGATACATTATTTTATTCCTCTTTTCATGATCTATACATTGCTGCTGAAAGAATACATAGTTCCATTTAAAAAATCAAAGATGATTAAATTTCTCGAAAACTAAAAATGTTATAGACAATTTCTCTATGTTACTTGCCCCCATCATTCCGCATTGTCAATCGAAAACTGCATTTGGATATCCTGAACCGTTTAGAAGTTATGGGGGTGGTCCATCCAGTCACTGTTTCATTTCTGTGTTTTTTGTAGATGATAAAATACTTGTGCAAATAAGGGATATTTTTGAGAACATATTTTTTAAACCAGTCAGAAGAAATTCAACAAGACATACAATGTACTTTCCTCAGGTGAATATTTACTTCGATCATTTTCCCTCGCGAAGCAGTGTAAATTATATTACGTTTGCACAAAAAATATATATTTTCATTCCAAGCAAATTTTCATTTCATTGCAAGAATTTTATCAAAACAGGTTTGCTGAAGAAATGAAATATTGTTAATTTTAAGTGCGTATTAAAGGGCACATTTCAGAAATTTTAGGTCATAAATGCATATTTTAAAAGCATATTTCAAGATTTTTTAGGGCATAAAAATCCGCTACCTAGTCACGATGTACGCCGTAACTTACTAAAATAAACGATCTAAACAGTGAAAAAAAATCATTGAAATCCACTCGGCTTATTCCAAATATTTTAGCAGATAATTTCAATTGATGTCTAGTCCGTTTATTACACAAAAATGAGACGTATAAAATGCCAAAAATTCAGTAAACTGAAATGTATTTTAAAAGTGGTGCTTCAAAGATATTTAAGACGAAGTTCGCAGATTATGATGCGTCCGAGTCAGAAAAACGAGCTTGCGTTCACGCCACCCGCAACACACATATTGCGCTTCCAAAAAAAACCCTACGCCCACCGTAAGGGTTTCTTTCTAGGCCCTAAAACCAGACCATCACTGTACACAAATAACATTGACTCATTGATTCTCAAGCTGCTGCTGCTGCTAAAAATCTTGTTACATTTGATCCTTGAAGGGTCAGAATGAGACCTTCAGCGTCGGGGCCCGGCGTGTTTACACACAGGCGAAAACATATCCCGTGTACATAGCAGCTCTGTCTGCAGAAGCTCTGGAGCTCCCTTCGCCCCGGCCTCACGTGTCGTTCGCGTTTTGTTTTTCCCCACCAGTATCCCTGGGAAGGCGGTACTTTATTCACTTTTTGGGGCAGTACAATCTGCGCGCGCGCGGCAGCCCTACTTGGCTTTTGCGGCAGAAGGGGGCAGTACTTTTACTCTAGCTGAAGCTAATCTTTCAACGAACTTGTAGCTGCCACGCCTTAAATAACCTATTTATTGAACGGCGCTTGAGATGTTTCCGTAGGTCTAGAATAAAAACGTTTATCTTTTAATTGTCGCGATTTAGTTTGAATTTTGTTTTTCCTCAATAACACTCTCTTGGATTGGATCCGAAAAACTCGAAATAGTTAATGACTACAAATATTTAGGAATTACCATGCAAACATCAGGAACCACCTTCAACAAGCATGTAAAACAAAAAGCAATCGCCGCCATAGCTGCAATGAGAGACGTCAGACAAATTAGAGAAATATCCCCAGAAACGGCAATGAAAATTTTCAAAACAAAGATAATACCTATATTAATATATGGAATCCACATAATAGGAGAATACCTGAAACTAAGAGATCTAAAAGTACTAGAAAACATTAAGGCACTGTACCTGAAGAAAGTACTAGGCGTATCAAAATACACACCGTCCAGATACGTGTATCTACTAACCAGAGAGCCCTTCCTAATTGAGGACCTAAGATATAATCTACTGCTAGCATCTACCACAGTATACAACAAACTGCTAGCGGAAAGACAACAGAAGAGAGAAGAGGCGGAAGAACTTTTCTACTGCACAAGTGCCATGATTGACAGGAGTTGGACAAAACCAAACCAGGAAATGAGAAGTGTAGTAAACAGATTAGCGGTGCATGGATTCCACCATAAACTCTGCAAGACAACCACATATCACACCGCCAGTGATCTATGCGTGTGCAAACTGTGCAACGAAAAGTGTACCAAGTATCATGTGCTTTCATGCAAGGAAAACAAGAAAACAATTACGGAGTTCAGCTCCGAAGACTGAACTGTAAACTCCATGCACACTTGTGCGCATTTCTTAATTATTATTATTATAATAACACTCTCTTACAATTCTCGCACTGATTTACACCATTTCTCGCATTCCATTCATAAATTCATTTATGCTACATTTTATTTACAATATCTACATTTGCACTTCCTCGCCACGGCAACAACTGACGGCCACCACGGCACGGACTTCCTCCTCAGAAGCCCTACAGTACGATGTTTCTTATTCTGCCTCTCAAGCCCCTGGGGCCACGATGGAATACCACAAGGCATTTCGCGTCTTTTTGGGTCGTGCTACTAGATGTCCCATGATCGCAAGCCCTGCTTAACACGGTCGCGACCATGCGGTATCTAGCGGCACGACTGAGAAAGACGCGAAATACCGTGACACATTCCATCGTGAAGACGGGCCTTGGGAGGTGAAGTGAGAAAAATCGCAGCGCGGTGCTCCCTTGGCCGTGGGCAGAGCCGCCCTGGCCTCACGCGTCTTTCGCACGTGAGACCGTTTGGCAACGCCGCTCCGCGCCCCCTCCCCGCCCCAGCGCCCACGACGCCGGTGATACCGGCGCTCGCTTGTCGCGCCACCCGGGCGGCAGACGCCCAGCGCGCGTTGCACACGCCCTCGCCCGCGCCCCCGATGGCCACGTCGGCACATGCTCCCTCCCATGATCACGGCCCGTGCCCACGCTCGCAGGCAGGGCTGCCAAAATTAATATCGCAACTGTTGCTGTAATACCAGTATGAGGCGGCTGTGGTCCTCCGTCCAGACAAGACAGCGAAGGGCGAAGGCATTGCACGCTATTTAAAGGAAACTTTCAATGGAGGAAGGGGGGAGAATGCAGATTTTTTTTTAGGAAAAGGCCATTAGGGGAAAGGCCCAGCCGGTTGGCGGAAAAGAGGCAGGCGGAGGGGCTAATGTGCTTTGGAAGCGGGCAGTTTCACGAGGGGGAAGAGAGAAGCATTCAAAATAGCGTATTGGGGATTGTTTAATAAATTATTAATGTGTATTGTTTCTAGTTTACGTCTATGTGTCTATTGGTATGTCAGTGTGCTCACCTAAATTTATTAATTCATTTATTTAGTTATTTATTCATTTCCTATTTTCACCTCCCTTCAGAACCGTACATTTGTTATTCAAAATTATGTTTCCATTTTCACATTTTATATTATACAATTTTTTCTAGTTTTTTTTCACTCTAATTTGTTTCATAATATTATTGTGTAATAGATCTAATTTATTTTAATTTTCATTTCTCATTTTTAAAATCTATGCTAAAATAAAAACTTACGATGGAGAACCAACGCCTCATATACATTTCTTTGATGGAAACATCGTAAACACCGCACCATTTCCTACCATAATTGTGTACAAAACATTATTACAACAAGTCTGGACATTTGGCATACAACTTTGAGGAACAGCTCAAAAGTCTAACATTGATATACTACAACGCTTCCAGTCAAAACAACTTATGAAAATTTGTAAGTGTCCCATGGTACGTAACGAACGCAACAATTCATAAACACATATAGATCCCAAGAATAAAAGAACAAATCAACAAGACCAGTGCAAAAGACCTACAATGACAACATAACCATCCCAAAATCTTAGCCATCGACTTACTAGACAATAGTGACACCATCAGACGACTTCAACGATATGATACTTTAGACCTTGCATATCGACTATAAATTGTTCATTTCAGAAATGTGGTGTTTTATGTTTTATTATTGTATATCTATCATGGTTCCAAGCAAAAAAGGACTTACACATGGTTCCAAGCAAAAACGGATTTAAAATCAGTAATTGATTATATTATCATTCCAATAGGTGCGACCACGAAAGTCTACGATGTAAAAGTACAAAGAGGGGTTACATGCGGTTCAGATCACTTTCTGGTGAGCGCTCAAGTGTATATCATTCCTAGAATTTTCTTAGGAAAAAGTTTGAAGAAAAGGGGAAAAGGATTGAACTGCCAAAATATAATTTAGAGAGTTTTAATAATAAATCGACGATATTTTTGAACAAATTAAGACTGTCTCAAATGCACGAAATTTATTCAAATTTAGATGTAGATAGCATGTATGAGAATTTGAAAGGCAGATTACATCAAGCAGCTATTCAAGCAGTAGTAGAGAGAAATCTTCAAAAGAAAAGTGTAATAACTATTGGTGGAACGAAAATCTGGAACCATTGGTGAAGAAAAGGAATCGTTGTATAAAAGATGGTTGTCGACCCATAATCCTCTGAAAAGAAATGCTTACATGAAACAAGTAAACTTCGTCAAAAAGCAAGTGTGTAAAGCAAAGGATGAATGTTGGGATCAAGCTTGTAGTGAAATAGATAGATAGGAAGCTCACGATCAAGAGAAGCCTGGAAAACTATTTCAAAACTAAATAAAAATCAAAATGTAAGTAGAATTCTGAATCAGATTAGTCTCCAACAACAGACGGAACATAAAAAATGGGGATTCGAAATAATGATAAGTCAAGATACATGGTTATAGGGAAATCTGGGTATGATCTCGAAACAGAAATAGGTATATTTCGAGTAGTAAAGGAATTTAAATATCTTGGAGTGACTCTTAGGGCAGATGGATCTGATGACAATGACATAAAAACAATAAGCAAGGGAAAGGCAATTACTAGTAGACTTCATCATATATTATGGAACAAGAATATTAGAAAGCAAACCAAACGACAAATATACAAGACAATGGTGAAGAGTTGTGTTACTTATGGATCAAAAATTTGGGTTAAAAAGTATGCATTAACCTCTCGGTTGAAGGCTATGGAAATTAATTTTTGGAGGCGATGTTGTCAGTATACCCTGTATGATGAATACCAAACGAAGAGATTAGACATAATGCAGATAGAGAGACAAGTGATCGAAAATTTAGAATCCAAGCCACTCCAATGGTATGGCTCTAATGAGAATGCATGCTGACAGAATACCAAAAATTATGTTTCAGTGGATCTATTCGAATGAAGAAAACGAGAAACGCCAAGGAAATCTTGGAAGTCCGTCATCGATTCGACAATGAAGTGCAGAAAAATTGAGTAAGATGCCTGGCGGAATAAAAAACATTGGCGTGTAGAGGGCGAGAAACGGTCATTAGAACTGTAAACAACTAGCACAATAATAATAATAATAATAATAATAATATCTATCAAATAGTATGATTAGCGCTTGTTAACGTCAAATAATGTAATATTCGTGGAGCACGGTGAATAGACCTTACTCCTCTCATGTAATTATATGCACAAATTTATTCAATTTTGCCAATTGTTTGTTCGCATACACAATGCAATAAAACGATTACAAAAGTATTTGAATGCATCTCCCATTGTGGTCTTTCTGACTCCAGGTGTCCCGACAAGAGCACAACGCACCAGTCGCCAGCACCACCGGCCAACCAGTGCCCGCTTCAAGATCTTCAACTTTCTCCCCCTCGCTTATCATCGACCCAGTCATCTTTTGACCCATCATTGTATTTGGCCAACTCGTATTTATGTACAAATGTCCATGTGTATGAATTAAAGAATACACTTTTTGTAAAGCGCTTCACCTCCTCATTGCCGAATCGCCCCGAGGCAAAACGTTCAATGTGATCGCACGTCTCCAACTCCGGAATCCCTGCTACTCCTTTCCTTGAACATGAGGCATTATTAGACATAGGATGTTAAGGCACCAAAAACTTACGTTTTAGGCGTCTAAAAAGGCACTAACATGTTTTTAAATAGGCATCGAAAAGGCAATAAAAACTTAAAATCCGAGGGAAAAATCACTAATATATTTCACTGCACTTGCCCCTAAAATTAGCCAATATCAAAATATTTTGTATACATAACAAACCGGCAGAATGAAGACGCACCTCACGCCCGGCAGAGATATAGGTCCTAATGATTGGCCTACACTGCGCACTTCCCAGAAGAACATGAAGCTTGAAATATCCGTGTCGGAAGCCGGGATCATCGCCTTGTCCTCTGACATACGAGTGCTTTGATTACGTCGATTACGTCAAAAAAACTGCTCAGCATTCACCTATGTGCAAAAAATGAGATCTGAAGCCACAATACAAGCTTTTCGGCTCAAAAATTTCAATGTGATGTGTAAACCTAAATGAAAGCTTCAGTCTGAACAAAAAATAGATTCGTTACTTGTTCACAATTAATGTGATTAATAGAACTGAAAATGATTTAAGTAATGTATTTTAAACGAATACTAGAAACAAAAATACATACATTTAAAAAAGAAAAATATATCTAAAAAGGCCTATGAGTCATAAAAAGACCAGAAAAAGGCAAAATAAAAAACTGTTAGAATGTATAATTTTCTATAATTCAGATACGTATATTAATTGCTTTTAAATATTTTCATTAGAATAAAATAGGTATTTTCCAAAACATCCAACGTCCAGTCATTATCTTCAATATTGTAGTTGTAGGAAGACGCCGAAAAGAAAATTCCAAGATTTGTAATTTTCAAAAATTCAGAGTTAGCAGTGAAAATCGCGCCTATGCAATCGTTATCAATGTATTTCACTCTCTTCTTAGAAAAAAATTTAAACATTAAGCTATATTTGAGAAAAATGTTTCAAAGGCTTCACGTAAAGTACCCCCAAAGTTGGAAGAATGTTATTCAAAGCCCTTCACCGACAGGCGGACGGCCTTATTAGGTATCAGGGAACCCCCAAAACGTGTATTTCCTTTTAAATCTCGAAATCGACTTTCCGCGTCATTAGATGACTTATTAATAGGGCTAGGATTTTGATGACCCAAGAACTACATAAAAATGCCCTAAAAAGAGTGCATTTATGGCCTAAAAATCCTTCAAAAATGAACTAAAATGCCATAAAACATATTAACTTCGTGATATTTACGCTGCGAAATATTTTGTTTTCGGTTAAGCCAATAAATTACCATAATACAATATTTGGAATAAATTGAATACAATAAATTTTTGTTGAAATGACAACGTTCCACATCCCCATCGGACTTCGCTCTAGCTTTGCGTACGATACTATAATCAGTTCACAGAACCGTCTGCCCCAAAGAGATAAAATGCGAAGATAAGAGTTTCGGGACTCTTCCTCTGCCCTCACACCGTTGAAAGACATCGACACCGCGTTGAGAGGATCTCGTGATTTTTACGCGATAATGGTTAGGGCGGCGATGAAATTCAAATAAAACCTATCATACATCACATCACCAAGTTATCCCATAATTTTTATAACAATTTACCATCAATTACACAACTATCCCAATATAACCTAGGCAAAGCACCCAGAAACGCAACCAGAATAAAAAATACATTTCCCAAGCATGTTTTTTATATACAATTTGCCAATTTGGATGATTCCTTGTGAGGTGCTCAGTGGGTTTCCTCTCCCTAATAATTAGTTTGTTAAGAAGTAATAGTTTAGTTTTTTAACGTAGATAATAAGCATCAAAAAAATGTGAGAAAGTTTGTATTGCTAAACTGAGCCATGTATAATCTTCAAAATAATAAAAATTATTAAAAAAAAAGGGCGGCGATAGCAGTATTTTTCTATTTAGAGTTGAGCACGTAAGTACTAAAAAATGAAATAAAACTATTGAAAGAAAGTAAAAAAAAATGACCGGACAATGTCTCCATATCCAAAAATGCAAAAAATGCCTTTTCAATAAAAAAATGACAAAAAATTCCCTAACAAATAATGTCAAACGTCTCAACACACTGTGAAATATGTTAGTACCAAAGAAGTGTTTCTCAAGAACGAGAAAAAATATGCGAAATCATCAAAATCCTAGCCCTACTTATTGCGCTGTACTGCATTTATATTACTCTGTAAATTCGCATCTATACGAGAAAGTAATAAACATCCCTGACATCAATCCGGAAGGCCTTGAAATCCAATGTTAGTTTTGCCATGGACACAATTTACAGGAAGATTCGTCCCTCTTGTGTCTTGGCAAAACCAACATTTTCGGTCATGCGCAAAAAATCTTTCCAGTGAAGCTCAAGCATAATTATGCATAATTATTAGGCGAAAACCTGGTGTAATGTAACGTCGAAATTTCCAGGTAGGTGTCGTATGATATTGTACAATTACACACCGAAAGCGAAACATTAGAGGTAAGGTGGATGAGGAGTAGTATTTCCTAAGGGACTGGGGGTTGCAAAGTAGTAGTAGCAGAAGTTAGTTTGTAGGAAGCTTGTGATTTGCCTGTTTCTTTTTTATTTTTATTTTCATTTTCATAATTGTATGAAACCGCAATAAATTAGAGTTTGTTTATTGCCAGTGCCGTCTACAGTGTCCTCTAAGATATTATGGAATAGACCTGTAGGTTTACAGGGAAAAAATACCAACAGTAATTCAGTTTGCAAAACAATATAAATGACGAGCGTTAGAAATAATTTATTATTTCTGTGTTAAATGTAGGGTATTTAATGGTTATGAAGTATCATTAATGAAATCTGTAGAACAAATAAAAGTTGTGTGTATTGTTATTTAGATCCAAAGAGCTCAAAAAAAATCGGTAACGCAAAAACACATTCAGGATTACTCTTACATATACACACGAGTCCTAGAATCACAGAGACAAATTAGTAACGTATCTACGTATTTAGAACAGGTCTTAAGTCGAGAGATATCTGTGACTAACGGTGTAATGTCTGCATTGTGTTCCATAACATTCTATATTCAGACCAGAGCAGTCAGACGAACGAGCACGCGAATGGACTTCGCAAAGGTATGCGGGCACGCGGCGATATCAGCTTAGCGAAGTCACTCGGTCGCAGGCGGGAAGCAGGGGTGAGAAAACTTCGAGTTGGGTCAAACACACCGGTTGGTATACCATAAAGAGACATTTATTAAATCTGACGAACTTTTAATGGAAATTGACATGTAAACAGAAACTGCAGGTACACAAGCATTGATCATTACACCAAGGAAACATTAACGCACGTTTCTACTTCGTGATAGAGAATGCAATATATGAGAACTATTGACTTTAATTACATATAATTGAAATATTTTAAAGAAACTAAATATAACCCAAAATGTATATTAAATCAAGATAAGTATTATTGTATACCATAATTTCAGAAAAAACGCTGACACTATTGCTGAAAATAAACATTTTAGGAAATACGATATGCATATCTTTCGTGTGAAAATGCACGTAATAAAAGCACATCATAAATTATAAAGCAATGATGAAGAGAGACCGAAAAATATGTGGTATGAAACGTCAAAAAATTAAATTAAATTAATGTGTAATGAAAACAGTGAAAATACGTAACAAGGGTGTAAAATCGACACCCGATCGCGTCTTAACGAAAATGTTTGTAGTCTCCACAGAAATTTGTTCTTGCGTCAGTCACGCCTTGACCGCCTTTTGTACATCCCTGAGAAATCGGAGCGCGGGCTTCGCTTGGCCGCGGGCACTGCGTCCCCTAGCAGAGCGCAAGCGCGCTCCGAGCACATGTGACCATTTGTCTGCCCTGATTACAATCTCCTAATTTAATAAGGAAAATAATAAGGAATAAAAGGAAATCCCATCCACCCACATCACTTCATTAAGCTAGGAAGTCTATCAGTGCCTGGCCTCTTAATTTACGAATCAGTGAATTTTGTCAAAAATGACTTACTCAAGGGCCGGAATAAATGTTATAATTAGGGGGCAGATTCTGATGACCTGAAACACTGCCAAAAATGATAAATAAAATGCACTTAAAATGTTTCAAAAATGCCCTAAAAACAAAGAAAAATAACGTAAAAATGTGATCAAAACCACTTGACATGAACAACTGAAGCTGTTGGATATATTACTGATGTAATCGAGACATCTCCCTTTTGTTTAAGTGAACTCAAGTTTGCAAACGTTTGGTTTGGACTGTTTATGAAAAGAAAATCTCTGCCTTTATTTATCGCGAAATCGGCCGAACTGACAATGTTTGGCGTCACAGGAACCTTAGATTACATAATATTCACAAGGCTGACATTACAATATACGAGGGAAGAAATCCAATAGGCCACTCAGAAATTCTGTTGTGAATTTTTGTTGCATCTCGTAAATATTGTTTGAAGTAAGTACCATTAAAATGGTATTAAAATCGATGAAATTAGAGAAAAACGCATTGAAAATTGTTCTATGTCATGGTATGGACATGGTTGTCAAATCACCTAGTTTTAAAACGTCTCTCTCTGGGAATACTTGGCTGTGATACTGTCTTGGAGAAATTTGATTTACTTGTCCGAGATTCAAGTAATAATTCCGGCCAATATTTCACCATCGCAGTGGCACACTACTTGAATGCAGTGAAGACGCGCTTAATCGTAGACTATGCGGCTGGCTCCATAGAGTTCAGGGGCGCCAGAGTCGTCATAAACACATAAATCATCAACATCACTCTCTCAAGCTCGATTTAATGCAGACCACTCTATAAACACTCCAATTACTAATAATTACAAAGTATGAAAATTTCAACAAAATCTGTAGAGTTGTTTTTGCGTCCAAGTGTGACTCACATACCCTTTTATTTATATGTATATGTAACATTGTATGTCCTTGTGTTAGAAAGATCACAGGGCTTAACACATCGTGCACAGGTTCCACTGCTGCCTGCAATACGCCAGTCTTTTACTGTTTTTATGTAAACATTTACATTTTTATGTAAACATAAAAATAAATTTCTCTGCTTCGGCTATTTATCCAGAGCTCATCCAAGGTAAGGATTTTAATTTAAAACAGGTTCAGGTTTATTCTGATTTTTTGCCTAGGAACATTTCCGAGTTTATTCTTCGCGGTTTTAATTATGTCTAACAAGAATAATTTTTTCGAATATTTTACACGACGAATTTTAGTTCTACTCCCTAAATGGTAAAATATGCATTTATGCACGATAAATATGGTTCTTTGGTATAATTAAGCGTAGAATGTGTTCATCTCATTTCGTGTGTTTACATCGAAAGAGTAAAATAGGCGTTTGCCTAAGAATACGATCCCTACACAAAAAGACACCCATCGCAATGGCAGAATAGCCGCTGTTCGAGCACATGTACAATTGGAGTTGTAGCTACTCCGTCACTTGTAACCAGGACTCGGATCCTGACGACCTAAAATTCTTTGAAAATGACCTAAAATAAGGGGGAAATGACCATTTTTTAAAAAATACTCAAAAAATACTTTAAAATGAATTTTGCAATTCTGAATAAAATTTATTTTTATAAAATTATATTTAATATAAAATATTTATTCTATGATAAAATGCAATCCTTAATAGGCTAAGCAGAAATTCTCTGGTGAATGTTTGTTGCATCTCGTAAATATCGTTTGAAGCAAATACCATGAAAATGATATTAAAATCGATGAAACCAGCGAAAAATGCATTAGAAATTATACGAAAATGTAAAAAAAATACCTATTAAGTCGAACGAATCAACGAAAAATGCAAACGAGTATGAAAATGGGTAATTTCCTTTTGTCATAAGATAAAATTAATTTCTATACTAAACAGAATTGTTCTAAAGTGAAAAGAAAAAGATGACATTTCGTTGAAATCCGCCCCTACGTATAACGCACATGGTCCTATTGTGGCGTCTTGGCCTGAGCCAAAAGAATGAAAATAATCCTCAGACGTGAACGTTTGCAAATACTGATTCATTCAATGAACTCCGACACCTGAATATTTATGTACATATTTACAAGTGGACGGACGGACCGTCCCGTTCCAGAAGGAAATACCCTCGGCCACCACGATCGCTAGCCTACTCTCACGACGCAGGAGCGCCGGCCCCTAACTCGTCCTAATCGCGCTACACGCGCCACGCACCCACACACGCACGACTCGCCGCGACCGGACCTGCGAGAAATTGGAGAACGAGACGCTTGCTCTCGTTGCTTATATACCCGCTGGGCTCGTCTGACGGAACTACGTCACATAGCCGCATCCGTCAGCCGAATTCTAACCCCAGCTTCCTTTCGGGGCTCTCAACACTGGCGCCATGACACCGCGCGTCACAACCGCCACCCTAGGAATGTCTCACCCCCGACTTGCCTGCTGGATTTCCCCGTCTTCCAAAAATACCCCTTTTGTTCTGCGAGGCGTCAGCACGACGCACCCGCCGTTTCCGCTCTTTCCTGCGTGCAATTCAGAGCTTCTGAATGCACGTACTGAATTTAGTATTGGGCGTCTCATATGACGCCACACTATTTACGAGTTGTTCTTTGCAGTGGATTCCGTCCCGCACTGCGAGTGGCCAAGATGTCGCAACCGTTCCACACCACCTACATGAAGGAGTTCCCATGGCCACTTCCGAAGCCAGGATGCGCGCGGTAAGTACTCACTTGAGGGGGGAAAATCAAGTAAAAATATTATATATTGTTTTGTCAGAATGTATTGGTTCTTTATTTAAAGACAGTAAATTATTTTAGATAACTGTTTTATATCAATTATAACGACCCTTCTCGGGGGGGCGAGTGGCGAGGCGTTCCCACGAGGTGGGAGGGCCGAGCGCCCCGGAGAGGGGAGCCCGCATGTGGTTGACATTTGGCAGGCTGCGTTCCGGGGTCAGTCGAAGGGGCGGTTTCCTGGAATGTCATTTTTTTTTGGAAGCGAGCGGAGGGGGAGAGCTGGTAGAAGTGAGGAGTGTCGAGGAGAGGAGTCTTAGAAAAGAAATGTAACAGGAAGGTTGCGACGTTTGGACGCTTCCTCTCCGATTTAGGGAAATTTATACTTAATAAATTAATTAGTAAAATAATCTGTGTTTGCTTCATGAAGAGCAGGAGAAACCCTAACATCAATATTAAATGTGAGTTATAACACCAACGTTCCGGAAATTATTTCCATCTTGAGGCGTCAAAACAAATATAATATTTTAAACAATTGTCAGATACAAACAGAAGAATCACATATTAATGTATACGTCACAAAGGAACGCACTTTGTAAAAAAGAAAAAAAAAACCCTTAGAAAATCTCAGTGTGGTATTATAACTGTATGAAAGGAATTAGGGAGAGGGTGAGAAATATTTTAATTCTGAGAAAAATTGCTCAATAATCCACCATAAAATTTGGTAAATTTATCAGATTCTACCTGTGTATTTAAACAAGATGTTCCGATATGTAGTGTTTGTACTACTAATATTAATGTAGTATACGAGAAATTTTTGCGGGCTAAAATTTAGAAAATATTTCTTGTAGCGCACTCTCATGCTGATAATATCTCAGATACGGATATCAACGTAGGCGTCAAAAAATATTTTTTATTTATTGTTTACGCTTACAGGGATTAAAAAAGTTATAAATGTCCACTTCAGTAAGTGACGAAGTCCAGAGGAGGATTGAGATCACGAAGTCCGGAGGTAGACAAAGCTATAAAGTAAACCTTCTGAATGTCATAAGTATCAGCGTTTGGTAATTTCGTGCCTCGCGTGTGCTTTTATGTTGCTACAGTGACGTTACTATGGTGACGTTCAAGCTCTCCATTGGATGAAAGCGTCAACAGCTGATGCCTGTCAGGGGCAGAGTGGAATATTATTTATTTACGTCAAAAACAGCTAAAAACTGCATGTGACGAGCTATGGGGAGAAGTGAATTTTGTGCACGTTTTCATAATTCTGTGGTCTCTATCCTAAACCATATTCTAGTCGAATTTTGAATATAGAAAAGAGTTTTTTTTCGAGTTTTGTTGACAAAATATTCGCTCCTATATAATAAAATATATTTTCAAAGGTAAATTAGCTATAAATTCCTGCCATGGACCCTCATGTTCTTCATGAAAGAATAATACTTTTTGCCGCGATAATATGAAAAACGATAATTTGAGTAACTATATTTCCCACTGAAATTCAGAAGACGTGCACAAATAATGAAGTTACATTTTTGTCCAGAAGCAAAACAAGGGACCATCTCAGCATTTGCTCAAGGATCAGGGAAACTGGACGAAAACCTGATCGAGATGGGGGCCATCAACCCAGACACTGTGGTACAATACTTGTTACAGGTTCTTCAGAATTATACAGTCCAAATGATAAATAATTACATTAACTATCATTGTTAAAATTAATGCTACTTTCCTTTTTGATGCTCGGTATACTCTCGAATTGTATACTGTAATAACTCCCAGAACAAAGGGAGGAGCATTGGGGTCGCACCAACAAGGAATGGGGCAGCTGCGGCGGCACGCGGCGACTTTCGCAGTGCAGTGCAGATTGCAAGGTCCCGAATGTAATTGTTGCCAAAACGCTACTTACAATGCTCCACAGCACTTACAAATTTACTTCACGTGCGTTTTGAACGGTGGTAGGTTTCGGACGGATCATCATGGTGAAAGTCGATTTTAGATTACTGAAAAGGATCATATCATCGAGCGGATTTCTATGATTTTGCTACTTTATTCCGTTGCTTCAGGGCGTAACTAAGTGAAATTTCTTGACATTTGGTTAGAATTGGATGCCATGTAGATAAATACGTTAGTGCATATTTATGCATATTTGCCCAATTTTTCCTGTTGGTGCATATTCCTGTAAATTATAGGACCATATTTTTCATACTCCGTTAAAATAGAGACTTATCTGTAAAACTTTTCATGTTTTTATAGAATCGACTTATTTGTGATCGTTCATTGATTAGAAAGAGCTTGTCACACTGATATTTTTTCTAGAGAAGATAACATACTTGTGCAAATGTCTGATATTTCTTGATATATTTTTGAACCAATCAGACAAAATGAAACAAGACATACAATGTACACAAAAGTGCACATTTACTTCTATTATTTTTTTCGCGAAGTAAGCTTGATTATATTCATGTTTGCACAAATACATATCTTTTCATTCCAAGCATGCTTCTCCAGAATTTTATCAAGAAAGGTTTATGCAGGAAACGAAATATTGTTAATTTTAATTGCATACTCAAGTGCACATTTCAGAATTTAGCGAACAAAATGCATATTTTTAAAAGCATATTTCAAGATTTTTAAGGCATAAAAATCCTCTCCCTAATCATCACAAACAGCGTCGTGCGCTGGCGATGTCAGTCCGTGTATCGAAACAAACCAGCCGAGAATTCTAGATGCTTCTTCCCAGAGTACACTCGAGTAAAACGCCCCACGGTTGCAACCAGGAGCGTTTGCCACGTGGGCGTTCCGGTCCAGGCACCTGACAGGTTTCTTCCCAGTCCGACACGAGTCGAACGGTTAGTGGAGCGGGCTGCTCCGTTTTGCATGGCAGAGATCCTGTCCGCAGACGAGAACCGAAATTCAATCGGTGCACATGCTTGATTGTCGCTAATATAAGTTTTTCTTATAACATAATAATAATAATAATAATAATAATAATAATAATAATAATGTTTCATTAAGTAACAACTGTGAAACACGTAGCAAGTTGCATTTATAAGATTCCAAATAAGACAGCGTTTACTAAGGTCCGTTCGCTGTAACCACTCCGCACGTACACTAACACACGTGGTCGTCGCTTGTTCTCACTGGCTGACGGACACCACACTACCTTTACGGGTGTCGTACACAATAAGAGCTAGATCCCTTCCAAAATAGATTTATTTCCTGACACTATCCACGAACAAAAAATATGTAGAGAGCGTGAAAAAAGACGCAGATATTTGTTGTAATATCGTTAACATTTTATTTATTTCTTCGCTAGATTTGGTAACGTTTAAATACCTTTACTTCGTTCTGCCTCAAGTTGCCTTTTAGCGTTTGACTGTCATACATGCTACTTATTTGTGCATATTTATTGTGACTTACGTTTTTCATGAAAAATAATTTGTTTCAATGTGTTTCAAATGCAGTAGCTAAAGGATAGAGTGTTCAGTTTATTTTGGTGTTAGTACAACAAAATTATGGCGAACTGTCGAGTGTTTTATTACGTTTTCACTATTGTAAAATAAATCACTATTACTTTTAGTACGTTGGATCTTTTTCGATGTTATTTTATTGTATTATGCATTGCAGTTGCAGTTATTCGATTTTGTAACTTCAGAGTAACGTAAGTGTTACTTTGTAACTTAAAGAGTGCATGCCTTACGTAACATAACCTATGAAAAGCAATCTGAAGTTTTCTGAAAATAACATGTGCCAATTTACTGCAAGCCAACGCCTTTTGCAACTGGAAATAAACCATGTTTTGCAGAAAAAGCAAAAGAAGATCTTAATAAATCAGCCTCTTACATTTGACAGATTGAAACATTACACATAAGTTGATTTTTCTTTCTCATAATTTTGAGAATCGTACAAAACCAACAATATCATATCTGTGGCACATTTATTTATGATCCTTAGAGGTAGTTACCAAGATTCCAGTTAAATAGAAGTGTTTTGCAGGTTGCTCTTTAAATGGACAGAAACATTACGAAAAAAAGATCAGCAGATGATTTGAAAGAAGTTTGAGAGGAATTTTGTTTACATTCAGTGGATTATTGTGAAGAATGTTTGTTTCTTTGTTCGTTTTAGAAATTTGTTGTTTTTGTAGTGACAAGTGTTATTGTAGTAACAAGTTGTTATTTAGTTTGTTTGAAAACCGTGTGGCTTGAAAAACAGTTTTGAAATGTTTATTAGAAATATAGCAACACACTCTTTTTTAAGGTATTAAGATTAAAAACATACCAAGGCCTACAATATTTCTGTTTATTCAAAGCATTTTTGAAATGTTGAACTGAAAAAAATTCTTAAATTTAAGGCCATTCTATCAGTTAAACTACAATATATGGAAAGAAATCAGATAAAAATCATAAATCAACCATTCTTTTTTTAAAAATTGAACATTATTTATATTTTCCCATTGACTTAAAACCATATAATAATTGGGAGGGCAATGCAGTGTATTTACAGAATGTGTCTACAGAAAAAATAAAAAAATATTTTACGATTTCAAACCTTGCAGTAAAGTTTGTGACTTGCGGTTCAGAAGTTTTGAAATGTGCAAGTCACATTGTTATCAATAATGGGCATTGTTATACCTTTTTCATACAGTTGATATTTTGCTTCTACCACATGTTCCAAATGAAATGATTCCCTACGATGGCATAGAAATATTGTTATAATTCAAGTGTTAAAATGTAATGTTTTTTCTGTAGTGAATAAAACTGCATTAAAATAAAATTTTGTTGCTGAATAATCCTTGGAACTGTCCCCCAATCATCTCTAATGATGTTTTTGTGCAAGAAATTTAACAAATTTTGTCATAAAATAATATTTGTAGTTTTAGAATGATTTTTTTGTTCTTATTCATGTAACTTGTGGAAATTACAATGTAAATATTTGAAATTAAATTGAAAAGAATCAAGCTGTGGTTTGTTATCAAGCTAGGGTTGAAACTTTTTACGAATGTGGCAGGCAGACATTGCACATGACACTTCAACAGAAGAAATAATTATTAATACGGGGGTCAGATCTTCCAGTGATGAACATTTTTCAGACAGTGTTTTGAACAAGATTTCACCGCTACATTGCGAGAGCACATCGTAAATGTAGGTGCTGTGATATTTAAGCAAATTATCTGCGTGTTTCGGCTGGTATTTTGGGCGTAATAAAGGAGTACTAGTGAAAAAATGTGTAATGACTAGGGCCCGGATAATTATGTAATTACATATTTTCCTAAGGTAACTCCATCAAATCCAATCAACGATATATTCACGTTTCACATCGGTTAGTGACCAAAAACGTTGAGTTTGTAGTACATATATTTACATATTTTGCCCGAAATTACATATATTTACATATTTTACCCAAATAAACATATTTATACATATTACTGAATTTTTTCAATTATCCTACATTTAAAAATTTAATTCTTTATTTTTCCAATCTGTTTTTGATAAAGAATCATCCAAACAAACAATTCAGCATTATCAAACATTTTTCTGTAGCCTCCTCTCCAAAATGAAGCGAGCAATACGCGCTGAAATGAGTGTATCCATAAATGCAAACGATATTGTACGTAAAAGGAGAAGGCGACGATGCAATCCATAGCTTCTGTTTTGTTAGTTTTCAGCGCGAGTATCGCGGAGAACAGAAAGGAAGTTTGATTAGTGAAAATGATATCTTTAGCAGGCGATATCGCGCACCCACGTCGCATATTTTAGAAGTCTCCTTTGACCTCGATACCCTTCACCAGAAACTACATGTTATAACTCAAAAACACTCACTTTCCATAAGAATATTTATTTACAAAAATCTGGGCCAACTCGGCCGCTATGTACAGTTACCACAAAACTTCATATACAAAAACAATCTGCCATCTGGCTGAAACCACGCCGAGCGCTCTACTGCCGGTGATCCTCCGCCGGCGTCCTTTTATTTGGGCCAGCTCCCGCGCAAGGCTTCCCGCGGCTTCCCCTGATTGGCCGGTTCACCAGTGCGCGGAGCCCAGGTAACAGGCGTGGCTGGTTTCTGAGCACACCCTTGGCGCGCTTTGACGAAGCTCAGCGCGCCTGATGCCGACGCTCTGTGCTGCGCGCTGCCGGAGGCGGGAACATGCTGCCGGCGCTCTTTGCCGCGCAGTTAGCGCGGCAACTTTGAACTGCCGTCCGCATACTACACCCTCCCCACCGAAGTTGTGATGTAGGGGGTGAAACGACGCAGTCGGTTGCTCCTCCGCAATGCCGGCCGCTGCTGCGACTGTAGAGATGGCTCCTCGATGGTTGCGCCGGAATCCAGTGTGGGCCGCTCCTCCTGCTGGCTTGAAAAGGGAAAACGCATTACACTTTCTGTTGCCCTGCTCTGCGCTGGCCCCCCCGCCTGTTGCTTATCTACTACAGAATCGTAGTACCGTCTCCTAATCTGTGATTGATGCCGAGAGATTGCTCTATCTTCTGTCCTGAGGACGTAAACTCTGCCTCCTCTTACTGCAGTTACTATTGCTGGTTGCCACTTACAATTACTTCCGTACACTCTTACCAGTACCTTATCTCCTCTCTTGAATTTAGCGCCTTTGGTTGACACTGGCACTTCTTCCGGGAATAACAAGGACAATAAGGTACGGGGCTGCCGACCATGCAATACTTGAGCGGGGCTTCTACCTGACATATTTGGTAACGTCCTATAGGTGGTCAACATGCTAAGTAACGCCTGCTCTACTGATGCACCCGCTCTAGTTGCTTTAAGCATGGCTGACTTGAACGTCTGCACTAATCTTTCCACCTCTCCATTTGACTGAGGATGGAACGGTGGAGCCAAAATGTGCTGTATCCCGCTACTTTTACAAAATTTTTGAAATTCCGCTGATATGAACTGCGGGCCGTTATCGGAGATCAATACTCGTGGGAGGCCTTCTGTTACGAAAACTTTCTTCAAAGCATCAATTGTATGTGGTGCAGTTGTGTGTTGCATGCGCATCACGTACGGATAATTTGACAATGCGTCCACTACTAACAACCACATATGCCCTAAGAAAGGACCCGCAAAATCTACATGTATGCGGTCCCACGGCTCGCAGGGTTGGGGCCATGAGCTTAAATCCGCTCTCGGCGCTGCCTGACTAGTTTGGCATGCTTCGCAATGCTTGCTCATCTCCTCTATATCTTTGGTTATTCCTGGCCAATAACAATAACGGCGGGCTGCTTGCTTTGTTCTGGCTATACCCCAATGACCCTCATGTAAAAGGCGTAATACCTTTGGTCGCAACTTATGCGGAATCACTACCCTAACTCCTTCATCGCTAGCCAGTAATAATACGCCGCCCTTAACCGACAGCCTGTGTTGGAGCTTATACCATTCCGTCAGCGCCCTGGTTCGCCTATGCGCGCTGGACCAACCAGTTTGTACGTGGTACAGCACTTGCCTGAGCTGCGGATCCTTCTTTGTTTCCTTTGCCACTTGATATGACGAGACTGGAAAACCTGATACTGCCTCCTCTTCGGCTTGGTCCAGCTGGAGACAGGCGATGTCCTCAGAGTCAAAAGTTGCATCCGGCCCTTGCGGAAGACGGGATAGTGCATCTGCGTTAGCATGCTGATATGTAGATCTGTAAAGTATCCTGTAACTATAATCAGACAGGAAAAGCGCCCACCTTTGCATCTTACGCGCCGTATTATCTGGGATACGCTTGTGTGGCGAGAACAAAGATACCAACGGCTTATGATCAGTAATGATTATGAACTTTGACCCATACAAGTATTCATTGAATTTTCTCACGCCGTATACAATTGCTAAAGCTTCTTTTTCTATCTGAGAGTAATTCTTCTGGTGAACATTCAACGTTTTTGACACACAAGCAATTGGCCGCTCAACACCCTTAGCATCCTTCTGCGAAAGGACTGCCCCAATACCATATTCTGATGCATCTACAGCTAGTATAGTCGTTCTATCTGGCAAAAAATGTTCCAATTTAACTGCCTGCATTAAATTCTCTTTCAACCTCCGAAATGCCTTGTCACAATCTGCCGACCAATGCCATTTTACGCCTTTCTTACGCAACGCGTTGAGGGGTGCTGCTATTTCCGCCATGTTCTTGATAAATTTGCCATAGTAATTAATCTTCCCCAGAAATGACTGTAGCTGCTGCAAATTAACGGGAACCGGAAGCTGCTGAATCGCCGTTGAGTTTTCTCCGGTTGGCCTGATCCCCGAGCTATCCAACACGTGACCTAGATAAGTAATCTGTTCTTTAAAAAAATCACACTTATCCAAGTTAACCCTTAGGCCCCATTCATTTAAAGTCTTTAATAAGAGATTCAAGTTTTGTAGATGTTCCTCCTCCGACTCGCCCGTTACCACTATATCATCCAGGTAGTTGGCGCTGCCCTTCACCTGGGCTGTCAGCGTATGCAGGCAGCGCTGGAAAATAGCCGCAGCTGAAGCGACCCCGAAAGGCAACCGGTTGTATCGGTAAAGCCCGAACGGTGTGTTAATTACCAATAAGTTCGCAGACTCTTCATCTAACGGGATCTGCAGATACGCGTCCCGTAAATCTATTTTTGAAAATCTCTGCCCGCCTGCTAGCTTCTGAAAAAGCTCTTCTGCTCTGGGGATGGGGAACTGCTCTACCATGAGTTGCGCATTAACGGTGCTCTTGAAATCTCCGCACATTCTAATTTTACCGTCTTTCTTTTTTACTATGACTACTGGAGTTGCCCATGCACTAGTACTGACGGGGGTCAAGACGTCCAAATCTACTAACCTGTCGATTTCCTTTTTTACTTTATCTTTCACTGCCAGGGGAACAGGTCGTGCTTTAAAAAATTTAGGGGTGGCATCTTTCTTCAACTGCAAATGCGCCTCAAAAAATTTGCATTTTCCCAACTGCTCCGAAAAAACTTCTGAATTCAAGTCTATCACATTCTTTACCTCCTTTGGCAGGGCGCTAGTCTGAATGACAAACGCGTCCTGAACCGTAAATCCAAAAATTGTGAAAACATCCATTCCTAGAATGTTAACCGCATCACGACTGTCCACAACCACCAGTGTTACTTGTCTTTCCATCGCTTTGTATTTCGCTAGCAGGCTTATCTTACCTTTCGTCTTGATTCTCTGTCTAGCATATCCATAAAAAACTGTGTTCAGCGAGGCGCAAGGCGGAGAACCCAGCTGCTCATAAGTAGTCATGCTTATTAGAGTTGCTGCTGCACCTGTATCCACCTGGAATAATACAGATTTACCACCTATTTCCAAGTTTACAAACAATTTACTTTTGTCATCACACTGCATAACTGAATAAATACAATCACCATCCCCTTCATCGATGCCTCTTTCTTGCCGCTGGCTTTCGGCATAACCACTGCTGCGTCCTTCTCTGACGTGCCCGCTCACCTCATCGATGTCCATTTCTTGTCGTCTGTTTTCAGCAGAACCACTGTTGCACACTTCTCTAATATGCCCTTTCTTACCGCACTTGTAGCACTCCGCTCTGAGGAATCTGCAAACCTTCCTGTCGTGACTAATAAAACACTGTCTACAAGACTTCAATAGCTTGCCTCTGCTGGTGGAAGGACTTTTCTTCTCCTGCTGCTTCCTGCTTCGTGGCTTGGCTACCCAATTTTCCTCCTGTACACTCATTTCCTCTACATCTCTTGCTACTCTATCGCCTAACGTCATCTGATGCGCCGTATGCTTCGTTACCTCATACGATGTTGCTAATTTTAAGGCGTCTTCCAAAGACGGGTTGTTTTGTTGCAATAATGCCCACCGAACTTCTTTTTCCGGCGTATGCATTACCAACATGTCCCGTATCAATGACTCCGCATACGATTTCTCTGTGTTGCATTCAAACGCACAACGCTTCGCCAAACCCTTCAACTCCGTCGCCCAATCGGCATGCGTTTGGCCTGGCTTCATTCTGGATGAATAAAACTTGTAGCGTGCCGCCACTAAATGCGTCTCCCTCGAAAAATGAGCTAGCAGCCGCTGTTTAAGTATATCGTATGACACCTGCGAAATCTCTTCTTCCTTGCTTAACTTACGTAACAACCTATTTAACGGTGCGCCGATTGTGGCCAGAAAAAATGCTCTTTTACGAGATTCCTCTTTAATATCATAGCATAACAAATGTTGCTCCAATCTGGCCACATATTCTTCGCAGGTTTCCTCTGCTGCATTGTAAGTTGCGAACGGCGGGGCTGGGCTGCTCGGTCGTGACGAAATTGCCGCTTGCTGCAATGTCTGCACCATCATCGCCATCTGCTGCTGCTGTTGCTGCTGTAGACACGCCATCAGTTGTGAAAATTGTTCCGCGTTCATTTTCCTTTTTACTCGTCGCCACTGTTATAACTCAAAAACACTCACTTTCCATAAGAATATTTATTTACAAAAATCTGGGCCAACTCGGCCGCTATGTACAGTTACCACAAACTTCATATACAAAAACAATCTGCCATCTGGCTGAAACCACGCCGAGCGCTCTACTGCCGGTGATCCTCCGCCGGCGTCCTTTTATTTGGGCCAGCTCCCGCGCAAGGCTTCCCGCGGCTTCCCCTGATTGGCCGGTTCACCAGTGCGCGGAGCCCAGGTAACAGGCGTGGCTGGTTTCTGAGCACACCCTTGGCGCGCTTGACGAAGCTCAGCGCGCCTGATGCCGACGCTCTGTGCTGCGCGCTGCCGGAGGCGGGAACATGCTGCCGGCGCTCTTTGCCGCGCAGTTAGCGCGGCAACTTTGAACTGCCGTCCGCATACTACACTACACACGCACCATCTCAAGAAAGGCCGTTGACATTTTTCTTTCCCTGATTTTTTACATACGTCCCTCTACCATTGTTCGTAAATTATGTATTTCGACCGAAAATTTGAAGTAAAATCTCGCCGTGGAATTGATGTGCAAGGAAATCATATTGGCAAGGTTGTGATAGGTCTAATGAACGTTTAAAAGTGTAGGTCTTATTTTGTTAACTTGAAGTGTTACCCAAATGCAACCATCAAATTATTACAAAACGTTTTAAAGTGCAGGTATTGTTCCAAAATTACTACTTCTAACCTATCTTGTGCCTGCGTTGCGTTTGAAGAACTGATTAGATCTCAGTTTGATAAAGTAGACGCATTGATTTCCAATACAAAAAAGGATTAACGAGATGGGGCACCTGAATTGACGCTATGAACTACAATACTCAAAATTTTGATTTTGAAATACAAGTTATACATCAATTTGATTCTGAAGCTGCAGCATCTTTAGGCACATAGAAGCAATTGTTTGATATTCAAAAGCTGAACAACTATATCGCCCCCTTTTTCAGTAAGCACTACAATTAAATTTTTGTAAACATTTTCCCTGGAACTTTCTGGTAGCTTTGAAATTACCCAATCAGGAGACGCTTCTTTAAAAACTGTTCATTTATCATTGGAGGGTCAATAGGGGGATCGAGTGAAGAAAAAGATGTCTTCCGTTCTGGAGAAAAACCCAGGATTTGAAACAATTTGTGCTATTAGTGCAATGCTGTGAGGGGACAATTACGTCAGACTGGATCCAGAAAACACGGAGAAGCTTAGAAAGTGTATGTGACATGAATATTTATATGACTTTTTTAAACAAATCCTTCATATTTTTTAAGTCAAAATGCAATTCGTCACGTCTCCTTGAAATTCTTTTTTTTTAGAGACCTCATTTATAAAGATTGGTTGCGTGGTAGAGCCGCAAAGGGAAGGTTTACTACTGTAATAATATCGGAGACGATATATGTTTCTTATTGATACGGAGATCGTAGTAAATAATAGGATGATGAGAACTACAATGTTTAATTCTGGTCTTTATATTAAGTACACAGAACAATATATACTAAGATAAGGTATTTTAATAAAAAATAATTGATATAATGATACTTAATGTTACATATTTCATACTTTTTGAGTACATATTTCTGTATTTTATGATACATATATATATATATATATATATATATATATATATATATATATATACATATTTTCCCAATTTTTAGCACATAATTATCCGGGCCTTAGTAATGACAGTTCTGGCTGTGACACGTGCCGGTATTTGAGTATGGTCGTAGCGCGAATTGCGCAGCCAATCACGAACTACGGGGCGGAGGGAGACTCTCAAAGTTTGTTTACATGCGGAGTGAAGTTACAGCGAACGGACCTTAGTAATTTTATTTTGTACGCGTGGTCATTTTGTCTTTGTGTGGTATGTGTTTTCTTTATATTTTCCTTCTTTCTCTTTGTAGTTTCTGCTTGTGTAAATGCGTTTCTTATGATTCAATTAGAATTTATAATGAATATTTGAATACATACAATTATAAGTTTTGTAATTTGTACGTTCAGCCCTAATCAAATCAACGAACAACAATTTATTCTTTAAATGAAAAGCCTAAAATATCGGAACATATGCCGTCCCGACTAGGTTACTGCAGACACGCGGGACAAATCCAAAAAATGGGGATTGTCCCAACAAAATCGGGACGGTTTGCAACTCTGATCTCATTGCTACAGTATGTTTTTTCTAATTCTGCCTCTCGAGTCCCTACGACCACGATGGAATATCACACGTCTTTCTCGGGCGTGCCGCTAGGAGTGTCATGATCGCACGCACTGCTTGATACAGTCGCGATCATGCGATATCTAGGAGCACCACTGAGAAAGACGCGAAAAAGTGACATTTTCTATCGTGAAGACGGGCCTTGAGGGCAGAGTTAGAAATATCGCGGTATAGTAACGAGCGTCGGGGAAGCTGTGCGACGATTCGGTGCAGCCCACGGTGTGAGACTGGTGGCAGTGGCACGCCTCGCGGCACAGTGCCATGCTACGTGCCATGTCTCTGCGTCACTAGCGTCGGGAGAGGAAACTATTAGTAGCCCCACCGTTTTACGATAGTGATGGCGTTGTCTCTGGTGGCGGGGTAATGAACTGCGTGGAGAGACGATTTCGCCGTGGCACTCGTGCCATAGACTCCCGCTCGTGGCATCGACCTTGACAACAGTGGTGTAATTTATATAGGTGTGTCAACTGGCCGCCTTTGTGGCGTATTTTCTGAAGCCAGTTTGACGTTAGTTCCTCGCTTGTCCGTACGGTGCGCACGATGGGTTTGGGCCACGGTGTAAGATATACATCTTAAGATGACATCTTAAACTGTGGCAGTTACACAGTTTTATTAAGCATTTCTTAGCCATTTTCGTAACTGTTCGCTCTAGACTTTACCAATTCCACCGCGAAGCGACAAATCGCTGACTTGAAATTGGAAATCAGCTGGCCACGGAGCTGTCGAATGGATCACGACCGATCACTACCTTCCCCAAACGAGACCCAAAGATCGCAGCGCTTATACGCGAGAATTTTTTGAAGCCTCGCATTAGCTTCAGTTTTCGACTGGGAGGGCGCACATCTTCCACCGTGGAGCGCCGGCTCCTGTGGTATCATTCCGCGCTGCCCAGGCGGCCTCGCAGTCGCGCCGCCTCGGTCAAGGTCCCCTCCCCTCCCCCTGCCCCCGCCGCCATTATACGCCGCGCCGCGTTGCATGTTGAGCAATGCACCGACGGCTCTGTACCTACGTCACTGGCATTGCCCCCCCCCCCCCCCGCGGCGCTCACCGTGAACGAGCGAGCGGTTTCTCCGTGGAACCTGGATTCCCCTGACAGCACAGCTCAGCGCGTCGATTAGGGTGACGCCGAACGTAGGCGGAGAGGAAATGCCAGGGGGCAGTGTTGCCAGGTTAGGGGTTTTCCCCCTAAATGTTGGGGATTTTTTGGTCTTTAGTGGGTGTTTATAGGGGGAAATTTTATTTAGGGGTTTTCGTTGGGGTTTTTAAATGTTATTTTCTATAGTTCTCAACGATTATTGCAGGTACATTTATTCAAATATAACTAAGCGTAGTAAAAACACTTTTAGACGTGTAAGATCACTTGAATGAATTCCCTAGTTTAAAATTGAGCGGTTATTTGTCACAACCCAAGATTGTATGAAGACGGCAACACATACGACGAAAAGGAACGAATCGCAGCAATAAACAAGGAATGAAACAATTTCGGTTGAAGAAAAGTTTTTACAAAGAGGTGTCGTTATCTCTTTTTCACTCTTTACAATGCCGTAAATTATTTAAAAAATATACTGACACCTACATTGACACCTTTTTTTCTCACTTTACTCAATTAAATATTGTTATTTTCGAACATGTAATTTTAGTTTATTATTTGGCATTTCAATTTTATTTTTATGAAGACATTTGTTTTTACTTACTAAATAAAATTTTGTTATAACATTCAGGAGGAAAAACATCTGGTAAAAACTTCGTCTGTGTCATCGTCATCATCCTCGTCTTCGCTTCCTTCACGCAGTTGCTTCACATCTTGGAGGAGGATAGAGCGAAAACACCATGACTAACAAACTCCAGGCAAATTCCAAGTACTTTGTCTAACCATTAATTCCGTAATTCTTGTCTAGTTTAGAAATGTATAAACAGATCCACTTTCCTTGTGTTTTACGACGTAAAACTGATGATTCTCTGAAACGTAAGAACGCGGTGAAACGGAGGAGAGGATTTTTATGCCCTAAGAAAATCTTGAAATATGCTTTTAAAAATATGTATTTATGACCGAAAAATTCTGAAATGTGCACTTTATAGGGGAAATTAAATATTGTTAATTTCAATTGCATATTAAACCTTGATAAAATTCAGGAGAAGCATGCTTGGAATGAAAATGTACAGTGACTCACAAAACTATTCGGACTATTAATTTAACCAAAATTTGCTGAAATTTTCTTCAGAAAAACACAATAATTTGTTGGAGCACAAATTTGAAAGAACACACTGTTTTTATGTACCTCAATATTATAATCACTTTCAAAAATATGAATTTGTTTGATTAAAAGGAAAATGAATCGCTGATGCAGACTTCTCTTCAACAAAACTATTCGGACAGCCGTTGGGGCATCGTGGTAACGGATCTTTTGATCTCCGAAGAGAACGTTGAAACCTACCCTAGCTGCAAATTAAAGGTCACCTGTCAGTCGATGAACCAAGATGCGTGGGAACGTAAACATTTAAGCGAAATGAATCGCCGAGGAAAGAACAATACTTTTGAGCAGCTTCAGCTGATTATTTACCATCATGCAAAGGGCTAATCATGCCAAAAATTTTGCAAAATACTATTAATGAAGAAAGCACAGTGAGCGACAATCTCATGGTATATCAATGAATAGAGGATTGAACTGCAGCTCGGAGGGGGACGCCCGAAGACATTTTCTGATCGAGAAGAGAGTATAGTAGTGAGAATAAAAAAGAAGGATCCTCGTATTAATGCACCAAAAATTACTCCACAGTTATAAATTTGCATTGGCAAGAAAGTTAATATCCGAAAACTCCGCAACTGCGCGAAAGGTACTAAGGAGCCTCTATTTCCACAGCCGCGTTGCCAGAAGAAAGCCACTTGTAAGTAAAGCGAACCGACGGAGAAGGCAAAGGTTTACTAAATAACACGCAGAAAAATATGAAGAATGGTGGAATAGAGTAATCTTTGTTGATAAATCGAAAATGAACACCTGTGGAAGAATCCCGATGGAAGAATTCGGATGTGGAGGAGACTAAATAAAGAATTGAAAGGAGAAAACACGTAAGCAATCGTGAAGCACGGAGGAAGAAATGTAGTGGTGTGGGTCTGCATTTCAGTCAATGGTGGCGGTGAACATGTGTTGACAGAGCAAACGATGAACAGGTTCAACTATCTTAACATTCTCAAACAAAATTTAAAACAAAGTGCTGAAAATATTCGTATTCTTGATAGATTTTATTTTTATCTGGATTACGATCCCTCGCACAAATCGCAGGTTGTTCAACTTGGCTGCTGTACAACTGCCCAAAGCTACTTCAACCATTCCGTCAGTCATTGTATCTTACTGTTAGAGAGAATGTTTGGGAAATATTGGAGGAAAAAAAAACTAAATTCGTTCCAAACACGAATTAAAGCAAATAATTTAACATGAATGGAGAAAATTTCTCCTTCTTATACCCAAAATCTTGGTGAAAAGTGTATTAAATACACTGAAGGAAGTGTTGCAGCGAACGCGGATGGCTACAAGATATCGAACTTTCTTATTGTGTTATTTTTTTTACATATTTTTCTGTTTGAAAATTATCTACTATGCATATTTGTTTATATTTCTATTCAAGTGTCCGAATAGTTTTGTGAGATAATTTTTCAGCATAAAAAATTAAAATTAAAAAATATCAGTTGATTTTTGTGATTTTAAAGAAATTTCCCGAGTATCTTATAACTGCTTATGAAAGTAATCGTATTAACATACTATTTTACATTTAATTTCTTCTTTCAATATTCCTACTCAATGATTATTCTGCTAAATTTCCATTGTGCGAATAATTTTGTGAGTCACTGTATATATTCCTGCAAGCATATTATCTATCCGACTGCGAGAGACATAAATGAAGGTCATATTCACCTTGGTGAAGTACATTGTATGTCTTGTTGTATTTCTTCTGACTGGTTTAAAAAAAAATGTTATCAAGAAATATCATACATTTGCACAAGTTTTTTATCTTTTATAGAAAAAAATGAAAAATGTGATAAGCTCTTTCGAATCAATAAACGCTCACAAATAAATAGGTTGCCTGAAAAGATGAAACGGTTTTAGAGATAAGTCTCTATTTTAAAGAAATATGCGCCTGTTATTACACCAGTGGTGTCAGGTCTCCTACTGCTGGCAGTGGCACGCGTCGTGGCACCGTAGCATGCCACGAGCTTCTCTGCGCCACTAGCGTCGGGAGAGGAAACTATTAGTAACCGAACCGTTTTACAATGGGGATAGCGTTGTGTGGTGGCGGGGTGATGAACTGCGTGGTGAGGCGATTTCGTCGGGGCACTCGTGCCACTGACACTCGCTCGTGGCATCGACCTTGACAACACTGAATTACACGAATATGCACTAACAGGTGCCAACTAATATGCCAAATATGCACTAACGTATTAATGTACTTATTCTAACCAAATGTGAAGAAATTTCATTCTGCTATGCACTGAAGCAGCGGACAAAAGTATGCAAAATCATAGAAATCCACTCTCTAGTAATCCTTATATGGATTAGATCATCCTCCCCAAATTGGGTTTGACATATCCCAGTGTCAACGAGTGACATGACTGGACTGAGTTTGGTTTCCATTGTTGTATTCCATCAGCTTGTGGCGGAGGTCGATGTGACATCTTCGAGAAGCAACGATTCCTAGACCTCGGACTTAAAGTTATGATTTAGGCGTCTAAAATACGCAACAAAATTATAAAATTGGGCCAATATTATGCATGAAAAGGTACGTTTTAGGCTCTTAAAATTGTTTACAAAATTATTAAACCAGAGAATTAAAAACATTAGACACGAAAAGTTATGTTTCTGACATCTGAACGTGATTACAAATTGATTAAATTAGGCGCTTTTTATTTTTCAGGTCAAGTCAAGTATTTAAAAATTTTTGAGAGTGAGTACAAGGCTATTGTTTTATTCACTTTCATTTCTTTCACGCTCTTCATTCTCGATCTGTCAAGAGTGCAGCTGCACCGGAGTGCGTGCTGATCGGAGAAGAGCGTGAAACAAACATCCTCTTTGTGTTAACTTGCAAAGCTCCTTATGTTAGTTATGTTGGGTGAGAAGCTCTGGTGCGTACGCGATCAAGGAATATTCACGTTTCGGGAAGTTGTGAAAAGTATTTGCGTTTCGCAATGAGAATAATTAAAATATGATAATTCTTCAAAATGTCTTTCTTTAGGCAATAAAATACTAAAATAGGCACCAACCGCTCTTTTACGATATTTTAGACAGTATTATATGTCAGTAGATATATTTAGGAATCATCAAGAAATAGATGTAATTATTTTCCACAACTCCCTAAAGGAACTCAAAAGATATTTGTCCTAAAATTCGAGGTCAAGGCCAAGCGCCTATCCCCTCTCCTTGCGATGTGGAAGACTCCTGCGCCCTTCCCTGCGATTTAGACACGCGATAATGATGTATTTACAATCGATTTATTGTAGCCGACGTTTTTTTAACATCGATGTTTAGCAAATGTTCATATCGATATATTAATTTTTAACGAAACTGTACTATAAAATAAGAAAAAAATAATTTTATGGTGCCAACGAATTCACTATTTCCCATCAATGTGACCAATTGTTTTCAAATAGATAAGAAAAGTTTTATCAGTATCGATTAGAAAAGTTTTATTTTTTGTACTGTTTTATGATTGGATTTTAATAATGAATAATACACACGGTCAGCATCAAGTTACTCCTCGCCGCGATGATTGAAACAGTTTTAAAAACCTCGACGGTTTTACGGAGATGAATTACGAACATCCATATTTTTATTTCAACGTCGACGTTTTTTTGGCGATGTCGGATCCTTACCGCGATTCCGCGGGCAGAAGTTCAGGTTCAGAGAAAAAAATCTGAGCATCTTTCTTACGTTTCTTTTGTTTTCAATTTCCACCGAACAAAATCCGCGGAGAAGCGGTAGTTAATTTACTTCAGGGGCAGCAGTGATCTGCGCGTGCGTCATAGTCAAGTTCTGCTTTAAAAAACAAAACTTTTTTTTAGGGGGGAGGGGTACGCACGCATACTTTTTTTTTTGCCTCTAGGGCAAATTTTAGCACTGAGTTGTAGCTGGGGTGGCCACAATAACCTACTCACAGAACGACACTTCAGCCGATTCGCTAAAAGAAATTGCCTAACCGCTTCCAAATTTCACGCCTGGCACACCTCTTCCCGCGCGACGGCCCCGTCGTTCCGCCGCAGGCTTCGGGGAATTTCGCATGAGTAACGCACCTGCTCAGCTGCCGGTAGGTGGCCGCGTAACGAGCCATTCAAGAACGTTCTAACCACACATGCAGCATGTGCGTCTGAAGGCCACTTGTTCCTCCTCGCAACAGCGCGGCGCTTCCGTTTGCAGAATTCTCCTCCAGACAGCGACTGAATTCAACCTAGCTGACAATCTAGTGTGGTAAATCCTGCCGCTGTTGGGACTTGAACTTTAGGACCTTCCGGTCAAAGGGACTGCAGTGACATCAGTTGATGCACTAAGCCGTCTCTCCCGATGGAGGGGGAGGAAAATGAATAGTAAAATAAGACATATTTTTTAACAATGGCATTTTCATTAATTCACAACAATCATCTACTTTAATATTATTTGATCTTTGAATAATGATGTAATAGTGAATAATGTATAATTAAACACATCAACATCATAATTGCCTGCTTTACTACAATTATTTTTGGATAACATTTTTTGGATTTGACTGATTATACAACTTAATCGATTAACTATTTTCAACAATACTTTTTACTTGATCGAGTAGCTTTTACATCGTTATAAAACCTGAATAATTCTTTAACTCCATAAACTTATACGGAATATTTAAAAAAAAATATACAGCTCGCTTCGAACTGCCTCAACCTCCATTCTGTTGCGTTCGACGGTCCAAACGTTTTTCATAAAATTGATTTTCGTTTTTCATAAAATTTCATTTTATGAAAATACTTTCAAGTATGCAAGTATGGAAGTACTTTTTGTGTGAAACGTTCTGAAATTGTTCCGACGGCTTCAAGCATTAATTTTACTCAGCGTCAAGCAAACCCTCGTGCCATATTTCATGCCTCCAAATTTATCACGGAATCAGACAAAAGTACCAACTAATACCTTGAAAATAAATTAACGCTTAAATGTGTCAATTTATCGAATAAAATTGACGCCTCCAATACAAGTCGCACAGAACTAGATTAAAATGAAATATTATTTCCTTTTCGCAAAACTGTGAAGGAATTCCATTTTATAAATAATTCATTGCATGAGTCCTTTCACTGACTGTGAAAATAGCAATGATAAAAGATGAAAATTATATGGGTACTCTTATTTATTTCAAAAACTAGTTAGGAATCCGGCAATATTGCAGTAAAGTGTTTTAAATACGCATTTTGAACAGTAGTTAGATTTGTATTTAATTTTATTTTTACTGTTAAAGTAAGTTAACAGGAACATAGAAGTTAAATTTTGTTTTTGAACGTGTTTATTAGATTATTACTAGACTGTTTATTAGATTATTATTAGGATATTACTGGCAATATTTTTTTAGCCCATAAATGTACTCAAACGTTTAAAATGTAAATTCTATACTAAATAGTCGCACGTTAAACAAATACTTTGAAGATCTAGTTGCCTATGAATTCAACATTAGTTTACATTCACATTCCTACATATGAGCGAATCTGGGATGGAGGTACACCACCCCACGAGTTGTTAGAACAA
Organism: Acheta domesticus; assembly: GCA_031308135.1. Classification (NCBI taxonomy): domain Eukaryota; kingdom Metazoa; phylum Arthropoda; class Insecta; order Orthoptera; family Gryllidae; genus Acheta; species Acheta domesticus. The sequence goes on from JAHLJT010009419.1 coordinate 210,702,366, forward strand.
CGCAGTAGAGCTGATATCGACACCTTTTGGCGTCATGTGAGGTGTGTTCAGAGCTGGCACTGGTGGGGACAATGGAGATCATCCGGGACATTCACATACCCTTCAGTAGATAAGACACGTGCATTCTGAGAACTGCGATAACACGAAAGGTTGTCAACATGTTGCACCCGTATCATCAAGCAAACTCATTGTGTTTTCCTATGGAAAATGGCAGTTCGTGGTTTATTTACATAAAATTCAGCTTTATGAAATAGGCGGCAGTCACAAAGGTACTTGGCACCTTCGAAACGTTTGCTCGTACTTCACTCTGACTACAGAATATAGCATGCAAATATGCAAGGCGTACAATATTTTTGCATTTACAATATCGAGTACCAGCCATATGTTGGATTCAATAAGACAAACTAACATAAGAACTTGGTTACGTCACTGTTAATTATGTCACGCAAAATTTACTGTATAATGTCATGATGTAGCTGCACAATGGTTATATTGACATGATTTTCAACATGAGAAATTTACACAGGATAGTAACAAACATGTCGATTGCTAGGCTCCAGCAAAATACAATACAACGCTATCTATGAAGCTCTTCGTCAACCATCCGTGGGACTTGTTAATCTGATTCAGTTCATTGTGAGTGGACCAGGAGTGGACGTAATAAGGAAATGAATGCTCGTTTTAATACAAGCCTTCTGCGAAACCATGAAGTATTTTAGTCCATTGTACAGAGAACATTGTTACATATTTATTTCAACAATATTTTTTAATATTATTAACGTATTTTCTAAAGTATAAATTGAACGAATACTGGTCGTGGTTCCGAAATTAAAATATTTTAAAATAGGCTGCAAACCGCCTGAAAATAGTAAAACTTGCTTAATTTCTGATAAAAGTTCAAAACATTTTATACTGCCTAACTTGGTTCAATGATCACTAATTAAATGACAAAAAAATCGTGTTTCATTCTCACACGTTTTTCTTCAAATACTGCGTTTTAAACACATAGAATGTTATTACAATATAACGCCCAAATATGTACAGTTACATAAAATTTACCATGGCATGTGTAAATGTGATGACCTATGTAGTTCATCATAATCATCATAAATGGTTGCTCAATTTCAGGCAGCTAAGCTCAAGCGCAGGAGTCAATCTGAACCTTGCGAAGGGGTCTGTTATTTTCGTAAGCAATTAGAGACAGAAATGCAATTATTAACCACGTGAATGATACGTAAAAAAATTAATGTGTATAATTTTTTTAAGTGTACATAAAATTGCGTTTACGCCATTTTATTCAAAACACATGACAATAACCATATAAAACGTGCACAGAAAAAAAAACTGAAGCTGTTTTTTAGATAATCTTGTTTTTATAATTGACATTATTTCACGCAAAATTATTCTACTACTAATCATTCTTTCAATGCTCATTTAAGGGGAGTGTGAATGTGTGTACACTGTGTAAAAATATCACAGAGCTACCTTTAATACTTTGCCAGAAAATGTACGTTCAATTAGCCACATTTTAACATTGTCAGCATAGGGAATTCACACTATCCTTCAAGACCTAATTCTTAAGAACAGATTTTATTCAGCGGAAAAAATATCTATCTTCAATACTTTTGTTACAGGAAGACACCGAAAAAATCTCAAACGTTTGGAATTTTAGAAAATTTTAATAAATCAACGAAATTGAGACCTGCGCCGTTTTTTAAGCCTCCTTTACGCTATTCGAGGACAAAGTTTAATAACAATGTTTGACAATTTTTGAGAAGAATTTAAAAACCTTTTCGAGGCTTCGTGACGATGCGGGAATATCAGCCGGATCGATTGTGAAGCATCAATGTTGGTGAAAATCCTGCCTATGGTTAAGCCGCAAGCTTTGTTCACAGAGAGACGGACGGACGGGCAATGCTTTGCGGTAAACCATTTGTTCGGTATTAAGGACCCACAAAACTGACATTCTAAATACACAATGTGTTAGAGAAAGTAATTTACTACATCTATCCACTTGGTCATTATCAGAAATCTATAATACAAAAATTAAATCGTTTTGCGCTGCAACATTACGTACTACCTATGTACTTGTAGTATGTGAGAGAGTAATAATAGAATACGTAGTTATTAAGAATATTTAAAAATTATAAGAAAATCGTATTTCAGACTTGAACAAAAAATTTATTATGTTCAATGACCCCAAGGTCGGAATTTGATAAGGGGGAAGACAAAAATTATGTTCACCCCTACGAAAAACAAAAACAAAAAATACACATTTTACTAAATCAGCAAGTGTATCACAATAGCTTTTTCAATTCAAACCCTTTAGTACGGTACACCATTTGTTTAACAATTATTTTACATACAGGACTTACAAACATATTTTATGACATTTTATGACTTCCAATGTTACGTGGACCTTGTCACAGGATGGAGCCCCTAAGCAACTGCGAATTTTGTTTGTATCCGGTCCTCAGTAGTCGACATTTTCCATGTGCAGATACTATACGTTTCGTTCTCGAAACCTTTATAGTGATGAAAAATATTTTCTCTTAAGATATTAATTAAATCGGATTCAATCGGTTAACAAATTATAAAATTAATAATAAATAATTAATAAACTTCATGTTTTTTTCTCGTCGTCCAGTTTGTTTGCATATTGTAGACAGAATCCTCAGATACAGGTTAATTATTCTCACAGCTATATTAAGTTGGCTGTCCGGGTGACGCCGCGTCCATGGCAAAGGTGCCGACGTTTCGGTCGCCATTCTGCGATCTTCCTCAGGGCGTAATGAGGAAGGTCGCAGAATGGCGACCGAAACGTCGGCACCTTTGCCATGGACGCGGCGTCACCTGGACAGCCAACTTAATATTGACTCCGGCCGCGGAAGCCTACGCTCTCATTCTCACAGCTAATTTAAGATTTCATGAACTATATGTTAATAATATTACAAATTCGAAATTTATGGAAACATTTTACTTGTTGGCCGTTTTGATATACTATTCAGTTCTTTGAATAGCCGGTAGAGGCGCTACTCAACAGACTTCATTACCCTGTAGTTACTACATGTGCCGCTAGATGCCAATAGCTCTGGTGTTGGTGAGATCGCGGGAAGACGAAATCAATTCAAAATGATCATTTTCAGGAGCGTTTCCAAAACGAATTTACATCTCGGGCAATAAGATTTAATTTAAATATTAACTAACAAATCTACACTTAAGCTATTTTTATAAAAAGAAATTTGTCAAGAGACATTATGTAATTTTTCCACAGGTATCGTCAATTTAAAGTTAAAAACTTCCATTTAATATATTCGACACGGAAATTTAATATATTCAGTTTAGGTGGAAATATTCAACCAGTTTTGATTTTCTTTATCTTGCGTAGAAAACACTCTGCGGAAATTATTTTTCCAACTGGATTACTACAGTTCCTTGAATTTATGAACATACGTATATATATATACCACCTCCTGTAACTTTTGAACGGTAACCCAAGTACAAGTGGCATCTTTGCTTCTTATGACAGACCCCTTCTTTTAAGAAAATAGGATAGTACACGAGATGGGCGAAGCCTTGGACTGGGCAACGGTTGTTTCAAAACAAATTAAAACTACCGGGACAGCCGAGGCGCATCTATTGTTTTACCATCTTTAGTAAAATTCGCGAATTCAATGTATTATGAGGGGAAAATTGTCATTCAGAATATATGAACTTCTTAAAATATTTTTGTTTCATTATTAATAAAATTAACAGAGGGGAAAAGCGAGACAGAGGGGAAAAGCGAGACAGAGGGGAAAAGCGAGACAGAGGGGAAAAGCGAGACAGAGGGGAAAAGCGAGACAGAGGGGAAAAGCGAGACAGAGGGGAAAAGCGAGACAGAGGGGAAAAGCGAGACAGAGGGGAAAAGCGAGACAGAGGGGAAAAGCGAGACAGAGGGGAAAAGCGAGACAGAGGGGAAAAGCGAGACAGAGGGGAAAAGCGAGACAGAGGGGAAAAGCGAGACAGAGGGGAAAAGCGAGACAGAGGGGAAAAGCGAGACAGAGGGGAAAAGCGAGACAGAGGGGAAAAGCGAGACAGAGGGGAAAAGCGAGACAGAGGGGAAAAGCGAGACAGAGGGGGAAAAGCGAGACAGAGGGGAAAAGCGAGACAGAGGGGAAAAGCGAGACAGAGGGGGTAAAAGGAGACAGAGGGGGTAAAAGGAGACAGAGGGGGTAAAAGGAGACAGAGGGGGTAAAAGGAGACAGAGAGGGTAAAAGGAGACAGAGGGGGTAAAAGGAGACAGAGGGGGTAAAAGGAGACAGAGGGGGTAAAATGAGACAGAGGGGGGTAAAATGAGACAGAGGGGGTAAAATGAGACAGAGGGGGGAAATCAGACAGAAGTGGGGGGAAATCAGACAGAGGGGGGGAAATCAGACAAAGCGGGGGAAATCAGACAGAGCGGGGGAAATCAGACAGAGGGGGGGAAATCAGACAGAGGGGGGAAATCAGACAGAGGGGGGAAATCAGACAGAGGGGGGGAAATCAGACAGAGGGGGGGAATCAGACAGAGGGGGGGGAAATCAGACAGACGGGGGGAAATCAGACAGACGGGGGGAAATCAGACAGACGGGGGGAAATCAGACAGACGGGGGGAAATCAGACAGACGGGGGGAAATCAGACAGACGGGGGGAAAATCAGACAGACGGGGGGAAAATCAGACAGACGGGGGGAAAATCAGACAGACGGGGGGAAATCAGACAGACGGGGGGAAAATCAGACAGACGGGGGGAAAATCAGACAGACGGGGGAAAATCAGACAGACGGGGGGAAATCAGACAGACGGGGGAAATCAGACAGACGGGGGGAAAATCAGACAGACGGGGGGAAAATCAGACAGACGGGGGGAAATCAGACAGACGGGGGGAAATCAGACAGACGGGGGGAAATCAGACAGACGGGGGGAAATCAGACAGACGGGGGGAAATCAGACACGACGGGGGGAAATCAGACAAGACGGGGGGAAATCAGACAGACGGGGGGAAATCAGACAGACGGGGGGAAATCAGACAGACGGGGGGAAATCAGAAGACGGGGGGGAAATCAAGACAGACGGGGGGAAATCAGACAGACGGGGGAGAATCAGACAGACGGGGGAAATCAGACAGACGGGGGGAAATCAGACAGACGGGGGGAAATCAGACAGACGGGGGGAAATCAGACAGACGGGGGGAAATCAGACAGACGGGGGGAAATCAGACAGACGGGGGGAAATCAGACAGACGGGGGAAATCAGACAGACGGGGGGAAATCAGACAGACGGGGGGAAATCAGACAAGACGGGGGGAAATCAGACAGACGGGGGGAATCAGACAGACGGGGGGAAATCAGACAGACGGGGGGAAATCAGACAGACGGGGGGAAATCAGACAGACGGGGGGAAATCAGACAGACGGGGGAAATCAGACAGACGGGGGAAATCAGACAGACGGGGGGAAATCAGACAGACGGGGGGAAATCAGACAGACGGGGGGAAATCAGACAGACGGGGGGAAATCAGACAGACGGGGGGAATCAGACAGACGGGGGAAATCAGACAGACGGGGGGAAATCAGACAGACGGGGGGAAATCAGACAGACGGGGGGAAATCAGACAGACGGGGGGGAAATCAGACAGACGGGGGGAAATCAGACAGACGGGGGGAAATCAGACAGACGGGGGGAAATCAGACAGACGGGGGGAAATCAGACAGACGGGGGGAAATCAGACAGACGGGGGGAAATCAGACAGACGGGGGGAAATCAGACAGACGGGGGGGAAATCAGACAGACGGGGGGAAATCAGACAGACGGGGGGAAATCAGACAGACGGGGGAAATCAGACAGACGGGGGGAAATCAGACAGACGGGGGGAAATCAGACAGACGGGGGAAATCAGACAGACGGGGGAAATCAGAAGACGGGGGGAAATCAGACAGAGGGGGGAAACTCAGACAGACGGGGGGAAATCAGACAGACGGGGGGAAATCAGACAGACGGGGGGAAATCAGAACAGACGGGGGGAAATCAGACAGACGGGGGAAATCAGACAGACGGGGGGAAATCAGACAGACGGGGGGAAATCAGACAGACGGGGGGGAAATCAGACAGACGGGGGGAAATCAGACAGACGGGGGGAAAATCAGACAGACGGGGGGAAATCAGACAGACGGGGGGAAATCAGGACAGACGGGGGAAAATCAGACAGACGGGGGGAAATCAGACAGACGGGGGAAATCAGACAGACGGGGGGAAATCAGCAGACGGGGGGAAATCAGACAGACGGGGGGAAATCAGACAGACGGGGGGAAATCAGACAGACGGGGGAAATCAGACAGACGGGGGAAATCAGACAGACGGGGGGAAATCAGACAGAGGGGTGGAAATCAGACAGAGGGGTGGAAATCAGACAGAGGGGTGGAAATCAGACAGAGGGGTGGAAATCAGACAGAGGGGTGGAAATCAGACAGAGGGGGAAATCAGACAGAGGGGGGAAATCAGACAGAGGGGGGAAATGAGACAGAGGGGGAAATGAGACAGAGGGGGGAATATGAGACAGAGGGGGGAATATGAGACAGAGGGGGGAAAATGAGACAGAGAGGGGAAAATGAGCAGGTGGAAAGTGAAGGGAAAAAAGAGAAAAAAGAGAGTGGAGAAAGTGAGAGGGGGAAAGGAGTATTTCTACAATTTTGTCTTCTGGGGCAGCAACGCGCCGGGTACCAACTAGTTATTAATAGTACGTTTAAATACAAATAATGTCCATGTTATTTTAGGGCACACACTTTATTCGTGGACCATGAGTGGCCAGCGCACCATCCTTTTGCGTCCGACGACATAGAACAAAATAATCGCATACCGAATTATTTATATTGTACGGATGTTTTTGCGGGTCTGACAATGAATCTTAACAAATCAGGTGTGAAAAGAATTTCAAAGAGCAGACGAATTGAACTTTCACATTTTAAATGAAGGGTGGAAGCAATAACTTGGTAACGCATATGAGTCTCGTTCTTCACCAATAGGATGCTACTTTCAATAAGAAACAAATCACACATTTAATTTTGTTTAAAACTTTGTTTTAAGAACCACTTGGCTGCATTTTCTCGAGAAATATATCCCAAGGCGAAAACTTCCGATGCACGAGAGATTTCTAAAGCACTTTCCATAACTAGAGACCGGAAAAATATGTAGTATTAAACGTCAAAATAAGTACATAAATATGTAATGAAAACAGTAAGAATATGTAATAAATAAGGCCCGGATAATTATGTACTAAAAATTGGGAAAATATATACACACATATGTATTATAATATACAGAAATGTGTACTCAAAAGTATGAAATATGTAACATTAAGTGTCATTATATCAATTATTTTTTATTAAAATACCTTATCTTAGTATATATTGTTCTGTGTCCTTAATATACAGACCAGAATTAAACATTATAGTTCTCATAATCCTATTATTTACTACGATCTCCGTATCAATGTGAAACATATACTACTGAAATAATATCGGAGGGGATATACCTTCCCTTTGCGGCTCTACCACGCAACCAATCTTTATAAATGAGATCTCTAAAGAAAAGAATTTCAAGGAGACGTGACGAATTGCATTTTGACTTTAAAAAAATGAAGGATTTGTTTAACAAGGCATCTAAATATTCATGTCAAATACACTTTCTAGTCTTCTCCGTGTTTTCTGGATCCAGTGTGACGTAATTGTCCCCTCATAGCATTGCACTAATAGCACAAATTGTTTCGAATTCTGGGTTTTTCTCCAGAACGGAAGACATCTTTTTCTTCACTCGATCCCCCTATTGACCCTCCAATGATAAATGAACAGTTTTTAAAGAAGCGTCTCCTGACTGGGTAATTTCAAAGCTACCAGAAAGTTCCAGGGAAAATGTTTACAAAAATTTAATTGTAGTGCTTACTGAAAAAGGGGGCAATATAATTGTTCAGCTTTTGAATATCAAACAATTACTTCGATGTGCCTATAGATGTTGCAGCTTCAGAATCAAATTGATGTATAACTTTTAAAATCAAAATTTTGAGTATTGTAGTTCATAGCGTCAATTCAGGTGCCCCATCTCGTAATCCTTTTTTGTATTGGAAATCAATGCGTTACTTTATCAAACTGAGATCTAATCAGTTCTGCAAACGCAACGCATGCACAAGATAGGTTAGAAGTAGTAATTTTGGAACAATACCTGCAGGGCTTCTGCTGCCTTGCACATGTACGGCGCTGCACTAGTACCGGAAGGAAGACATTATGTTTAACTTCATTAGGCCACAAAATTCCGTTGTATCTTTAAAACGTTTTGTAATAATTTGATGGCTGCATTTGGGCAACACTTTTCAAATTAACAAAATGAGACTTACACTTTTAAACGTTCATTAGACCTATCACAACCTTGCCAATATGATTTCCTTGCACATCAGTTCCACGGCGAGATTTTACTTCAGATTTTCGGTCGAAATACATAATTTACGAACAATGGTAGAGGGACGTATGTAAAAATCAGGGAAAGAGAAATGTCAACGGCCTTTTTTGAGATGGTGCGTGTGTAGTTTCTGGTGAAGGGTATCAAGGTCAAAGGAGACCTCTAAAATATGCGACGTGGGTGCGCGATATCGCCTGCTAAAGATATCATTTTCACTAATCAAACTTCCTTTCTGTTCTCCGCGATTCTCGCGCTGAAAACTAACAGAACAGAAGCTATGGATTGCATCGTCGCCTTCCCATTTTAGTTCCAATATCGTTTGCATTTATGGATACATTCATTTCAGCGCGTAATGCTCGCTTCATTTTGGAGAGGTGCCTACAGAAAAAATGTTTGACAATGCTGAATTGTTTCTTTGGATGATTCTTTATCAAAAACAGATCGGAAAAATAAAGAATTAATTTTTTTTAATGTAGGATAATGGAAAAATTCAGTAATATATAAAAATATGTTCATTTGTGTAAAATATGTAAATATATGTAATTTCGGGCAAAATATGTAAATATATATACTAAAATCTCAACGTTTTTAGTCACTAACCGATGTGAAACGTGAATATATCGTTGATTGGAATTGATAGAATTAACTTAGGAAAATATGTAATTACATAATTATCCGGGCCCTATTCATAACTATTCTTTTTATTTGTAAATTGTGGGTTAACATTTTATAGCTTTCAACTCTTCAAAATCAGTTTGTGAAGAACACTTCTTATACGGCAGGTGCCAATGCAATCACGCAACAACCCACCCGCTTCAAGATGTTTCTTACCTGCGGTACCCTCATAACTAGAAAATGGAAAAAATGTAGTATGACACGTCAAAATATGTACATAAATATGTAATGAAAACCGTAAGAATATGTAATATGTAAAATCGGATGTATTAAAATACACTAATTTGGAAACACCTTTACATAACACGAAATTACATTTTATAAAAAATTCCCAAATAAATTTTAGAAATAATACAAATGCTCAAAACATTATTTGGAGAGCACAAGTTGATGCACACTTTGCAACATGTAATTTTCCCGTCAGTAGTAAAAACCTTATCCATTGCTGTCTCGGACCGTAGTTTAGCAGCCAGAGTAGACGCAATAGAACCATCGCACGGACGTATGCGTTGCAATCGCCAAAGTGTCTCCGAAATGAGTTAAAGGTCATGATACGCGGCTTCAGTGATATTTTTCACACCCAAGGTAAAAATGATCTCAGTCGTTGACTCGCATCTCCCGTTGCGGAGATAACTGAACCAGGCGCGCCGAACTTCACGAATATCCGACCATGTCTTAGCGTACCTGAAATAGACAGCATGTAGTAATAGTGAAGGGAAAATGCCGATTTAAAAAAAAACTCTTACTTAGTTTCTTAAAAATGTAATAAAATTGATAGAATAAAAAATATTTTGCGAAAACAGCAAATATGTCAAATATGTAATATAGTCCTAAGCTATGTAAAAATATGTAACCAAACAATTGGATATTGTTGGACGGCGACGATTCGTCAAGATCACAAATTTGAGAACGATAAGTAGAAATTTTCCACTCTGTAATCTACAGACAATAAAAGATTGCTTAGGACTGGGGTGACCGACTTGCAACTCTTCAAGGGCCACCACTAAAACCTTTAATGTGAAGTGAAGTATAGTGAACCAGGCTAGGTGGTACCTTTATTCTCAAGTCAAAGGGATGCAGAGTAAAAGAGCGAGGTAGAAATCCTGGAGCTCAAGCAAACATAATTCTTGCTCAAACGTTCAATGTAATTTTTACTGTTTTCCTTATTCATAAATCAAAATAAATGTACACACAGGTCTAATACTAAAAAGTCGTGCTAATAGCGACTTATTTTTTCCTAATACTTTACGAGGTTGTTATGTTTCGATGAGTCCTACTATTTCGCAATACTAATGCTTATGCGGACATTATGATACACCGTTGACGTTTTCCATTTTTGAGTGCCCAATTATTTCGTTTTGTGTACTCCATTTGCAAGTATGAAGATTACAATATAATGCTTCCATTAATAGGAGTTTGAGGTTGTGTAAACAGCCACCAAGTGAAAAAGAATAAATTGGGCATGAGAAGATAAAGACTTAATTTTAGATGAATGGCTTGGGAACGACAGTCTGCCGCCACCACTATGCCCTCAGCCAAGGTCAAAGAACACGCACTTTGTACATGTTTTTTACAACAGAGTTCCACAAAACGTTGAAGAAAAACAAACTATTTTATTTGTTTATTAGGGACAACAAATTAATTTCGAACTGACATTAACAAAAGGGCAAGAGCAATACAAAAATGTTGGTAAAGTTCAAAAATATTTTAAATATTAACACATTGGTTTGACTTTGATTTGATTTATTTTCGACAAAGAACAGTTAAAATCGAATATGATTTGTAGGGGAGAAGTATAATCAGTCCACGTTATTAAATTCACATTTCTCCAAAAATAATTCCTGAACGACATTTATAAAAGCAGAACTAAGGCAGTGATAGATTGATGGTTATTCCATTACTCCTGCACTACCCTAATGTAAATTTGTGCCATCTTCTATCTTCTATCTTCACTACATCCATTCAATCACGATGTTAGGACGAGCGGATAGCAAAATTATTTGCTACATACTAAATAATATTGACATGGGGACCCAAGAAATAAAATTTAATACGTTAAAACTAAAAATCAATTTTGTTACTGTTGGATTTCATTAATGTCCTCCTAGCTTCGACCACAGAAGCAAATTGTACAGTATATACAGCTTAACATTAAAATTAATTAAATTTCAAGAGTAATATTATTTCTTATGAAAATCATTTATATGATCTTGTGATAGTAGTTTCAAGTTTAAAAACATCTAATAAAACGAAAATACCACTTCAAAAATTAGTATCTTTATATTTGATATTAAAAATTCAAGAGTATTGGCTACTATTATGAAATAATTGCTCACGCACATTTACTTGCAATCCGCCATCCAGAATGGTGTTGCACAAAACCTGCGATAGACAAATTAAACAGCAAATAACATCTCGGAGCGTTAAATCTAAAAAAAAATATTTATTTACCTTTGTTGTTGTACTCGACATTACTGGATTTCAAATTTTCCTTACGGAAATTTCTAGGTCTTCTGACGAAACTAGCAGACATTCAATTCACACGCTGTTCTACTAGCAATTCTCCACACATATTTTCATACTATACTATTTCGGCACCATTCACTGATCACTTTATTGAATCAATTTCTTCAACACCACAGAACTACACAAAACTTTTCAGAACTACACATAACCTTTTCCCCGTGCACTCCTCCATCACGCGCACTAGCACCCGTACTTACGGTACAACGTAGCACTTCGCGAGGCAAACATCCCGTTATCACGGCAGTCTACGTTTCGTAATCGCGCGGGACTTCCCCATGCTAAGCACGCGCCAGGCGTACCAACCCGCGCCCACCAACTCCGTGAGACCGCTCGCCGAAGAGCGGTAGTTTTAAACGAGTGGAGCCGAGTTCATTTAATGTCACACCGTTGTCGTCGCTCGTCACCTCGCCTTCATCTGGCTCGTCATAACACCTCTACGATCTCGCACCCTGTTAAGTATTAAAATAAAGTGTTATAACATTTCTGTGCAATGTGTTTGATTCCGTCATTTTTTGTGGAAATATTAAAATTTGTTTATTTATTCATGAATTCACAAGTACTCATTAATCAGTTTCGCTATGAGAGGGGTAAAGAAGAAAGCTTTTCCATTTACTCGTAAAAAGAAGTAGACTTCCCGACTCTCGAAATTTCCTGCGTTTCTTATTAGATCAAATGGCTCTGATTGATTGAGTGATGTTTCCGGGCTCGTCAACTACTAAGGTCATCAGTCTCGCAAGAGTAGCCCTTTTCGTGACGGGAGGTGGCGGTGATGTTCCTCCGCTGGATGGCGACATCCGGCGCCGACCTACGTCGGCTGGTGAGGTTTTCCCCCTCCCAGGTATCTCCCACCAACGGGGCACCGCCGCAGTCGGGACAAGCTCGAGTTCTCGACTGGTCTCCCAATAAGTGTGGTAGGGTAGTGCATGTAAATGTGTGTGTGGGAGGAGTAAGAATTGGACAAGGAAGAGGATGGAATGATCCTGTGCGAACAGTGGCGGGTTTGTTAGGGTTCTACTCCGGTATTCGCCTGGTGTTGATCGTAGAAATGACAAAAACTACCGATCAGAGCAGCCGTCCGCTAGAATTCTACTCCAGACAGCAACTGGATTCGGCCTAGCTATGTAGCTAGTGTGGAAAATCATGCTCCCTTCGAACTCTAACACTAGGCCCTACCGATCAGAGACACTGCAGTTACGTTAGAGACTTCGGACACTTATGTATTTACATGTGTCTTGTCTTTCTACTTACTGAACTGAAAACTGTAATATTGTGTTAGAAAGGTGACTAATCTCCAAAGTCCAATTTTTCCAATACATTTTTAGTATATTACATATTTTGTTTTTTTACAAAATATTTTCTCTTCTATCTATTATCTTAAATTGTATTACATATTTTTGATGAAAACAATTATATTAAAAAGTCAAGATTTTTTCTACATTATTACTGCATGCTGTCTACTCCAGGTACGCTACGTTAAGGCGCAGTGGTATGTTTTCACAGTAATCGCAGTGGGGAAAGTGCGCATCAGCGACAAAACTTTTTTCACCCCTAGGTGTGAAGAGTATCACTGACGCCGGGTTTTGTGAACTTTTACCTTAATTTCCGAAAACCTTGCCAATTGCCGTAGTGTAACATTTCCATGAGAATGCTGAACGCTGGAGTGATTGTTTGCTGGTCGTAGATAACGCCAGTTTGTACGATGGTTTGTATTGCGTCTATTCTGGCATGTACTGGGTAACAACAGATGAAGCTTTTACTGCTGATGGGAAAATTGTATGGTACGGAGTGTGCGCCATTTTGTGCTCTCGAAATGATTTTCAAGACTTTTGTATTATTTTTGAAAAATGTTTCGAAAGTTTTTATAAATGAAATTTCGCATTCCATAAATATGTTTTCCAATTAGATTATTTTAATATTATATATTATATCCGATTTTGCACATTTATTACATATTGTTACTTTTTTATTCATATTTTTACTGGTAGGCCTTAACACGTAAAGACCTGTTGTGCCAGTGACTTAAGTTTACTATAACCGAGGGTTCACTACATCCGGGTTCACTATTAACTGCAGTGAACTGTAATTCAAAACTGAACTGTAATACGACGTATCGTCCCATTACAAGTGAAACACGTTAAATCAAAATTTTACAGTTTTCAGTAATTTGGTTTCTCCACTATTATTTTGAACTAATATTAGGTATATACACTATGTCAACGACGACAATATGACATAGTGAATATGTCTAGAATAATGTTCAGTATAACTTAAAGCAGAAAAAACAATAGAGTCGACTAACTATAATAAATTAATGGGGACTAACGTGTTTGGTTCACTGTTTCCGAGGTTCATTTTATTCGATGATGTCAAAATTAATACAATTTCTTCTCAAAGATTGATTTTAATAATCATATAGAGATACAGCAAAACGCATTAGCAGCACGAACTGAAAATTTCATTATCTTCATTTGTCCTTAAAAAATAAATTATTTTCAATTGTTTCCTTCGTAAATTTTCCATTAGTAATTTCTCTATATCCTTCTCCAGAGTTCGTTCTCTCTCCATACTTGATTCTGCATTGTTCTATAATGTGTCTAATGCAGTCCTAATGTAGTCTGATAATGTAGTCTTAACACCTTTCGATGCCTAGCATTGTTTGAACACCATCTCACTCTCCGAAGGTCTTTTTACTTGCCTAATAACATATGAGATCCAATTAATTTCCGGGATTTACATCCTATGTTCACTATAGCCGATGTTCAGATTCATTATAAACGTATCTTCTTATGCTAATTTGTAAAGTAAGTGAAACGGGACCTACAACTGATGTTCACTATAACTGAATCTTCATATACTTATTTGTGATGTAAGTGAATCTAGTCCAGTGACTTAAGTTCACTATAAACGAGGGTTCACTGCATCCGGGTTCACTATAACTGCTGTGAACTGTAATTCAAAACTGAAAAAGGTTGCGTTAATGCGCTTCACTTGTAAAGAGATGGTGTATTGAATTGTGAGCCTCCTAAGCCCTCCACGTGGCCTTTGCGCAGGCCCATCGCGCCGCCGCTGGCCACCAAGCCGCCGGGCTACTACATGTACCGGCCGCTGGAGGGCACGTGCCCGTGCGACAAGCACGAGGTGAAGCCGCTGGAGGACCGCTACCGCGCGCTCGCCCACAAGGAGTGCAACATGCTGGCCGACCTCTGCGGCCTGCGCAAGGAGGTGAGCACCGCCCCACTCCCCGACCCCACGACGGACATTCAGTTCTAACTAGGGGGCGGATTTTCTAACCCTGCCTCTCAAGCCCCTTTGGCCGCGATGGAATATCACACTGCGTTACGCGTGTTTCCCCCTCCTGCCGCTAGGAGTGGGAGCACTGTTTGAAACGGTCGGAACATGCGATATCTAGCGGCACGCCTGAGAAAGACGCAAAATACCGTGACATATTGCATCGCGAAGACGGGCCTTGAGGGGCAAAGATAAAAATCGCAGTATAAGGGGCCATTCATAAATTACGTAACGTACATTTGGAGGATTTTGAATACCCACTCTCCCCCCCCAGGGGTGGATCCAGCCGATCATTATGGGAGGGACAGATTCAGGTTATGACGTATCCTTGTTAAATAATAAACATATTTATTATATTCTACACTATTTTGTAGTGTATATATATATGATTCTGTACAATATTGTTTAATTACGTAATCTTAACATAAATAAATAAATTTTTCTACATAAAGGATGATAACAAACGAAAATTCTAGGCTTTCGGTGCCGGGGGGGGGGGGCGTTGCTCCCATAGCTCCGCCCTGGATGCGTCACTGCCTCTAACGCACCCGTAACGTACCGTTTGAATCAACTATAAACCAGAAAAAACAATTGTGGCGGCGATGGTGTAACGGTTAGTGTTTCGGACTGTTATTAGTTCGCGGGTTCAAATCCGTTCGAAGCCACGGATTTTTAGGGGCGAAAAAATCCTTCGTACGCCTTCCTTCGGAGAGGAAGTAAAGCCTCTCATGTTAGATTTACTGCATGTAAAAGATCCTCAAGCCTAAATGACGCCTCTGAAATATCAGCATTACGTAACTCTAAATTAAGAAGCCTCTCATGTTAGATTTACTGCATGTAAAAGATCCTCAAGCCTAAATGACGCCTCTGAAATATCAGCAATACGTAACTCTTAATTAAGACTTGAACTTTATATTTAAATTTGTGGAAGTGGTGAATTTCGTGGCCTTTCAGTAGGTAAAGTATAGTAATCTAATTGTATTTATTAGTTTGCAGCTTCAATCTATTAAACACACTGAACGCTTTTGAATTTAGTTAATCACATTTAAATACTAATTAGAATCAGATCACCGTTATTTTAAATAAATACGTAACGTAATTTAAATAAGTTAATACAATTAAATTTAAAAGATAAGTTAGGGAGTAGTTTTTTTGTAGTATTCTGAATTATCTATTTACTTATTTTCATATTTACCACGCACTTGACACGCATTCGTGACATGGCTACTAATCGTTATACACTCTCTACTCTCTACGCTCTCAAAGCCGATCTTCTGAAAGCCTTCACACACATCAACAGTAATTTAGATGAACATATCCGAAGGCTCGAAGAGGTCGTTCAAAACACAGACGGTTGGACAACAATAGGCAACACCGCAAAAACCTCCAACCGTCCATTCACGGAAGCAAAAACACAATCACCACCACCAATCACGACTCAAAACAGATTTTCTGTATTAGACTACTACAATGAGTTTCCTTGCCTTCCCAATCCTCACCACCCCCACCCATCATCGACACGTCCATTCACAAACCAACGCAAACAGGCTAGCAAGCGCAAAGTAACAAAGACACGTAGAGTTGCGCAAACTGGCTCACCAGAAAACATGGACATTCCCACTGAGCCATCAAAAAGGTACTCATTTTAGCAGATAGCCATGGGCGACAAATCTCCTCCATGCTCAGTGAGAAACTCCCAACCAATTTCTCTGCCATGTGTGTGTTTAAACCTAACGGGAGGTTTGCCGACGTGACCAGTGAGTTGGACACGCACACAAAAACCCTCACCAAACGGGATACTGTAATTATCATAGGAGGGCAGAATGACATTAATTTGGGTGGTCACTTTACACCTGAAGAACATGTTGACAAATTACAACGTGCCGCCCAAAACACGAACATTGTAGTCTCGACTCTGCCCTTCTGGTACAACAAGCCCACACTATGCAAAGAAATTAGTCACGCAAACAACCAATTGAAACTGCATCTGAGAGACACACATGTTAAATTGTTTGAGCTAAACTTTCTCTCAGAAAAACACTTCACCCGACATGGTCTTCACCTGAACCGTGTCGGAAAACATGCACTCGGTAGTGAGCTTGCAAAACACATCATTTCACAAACTTGGCAGTGTCCTGCCCAAGACCCATCCCCACCCACATCTCCTAGTTCTCTACCATCCCCTGGGACCCCTTTGGACCCAATTACCTTATCCCCTGAACCTAATCCGTGTATTACCTCTCCCACTATTCATTCCTCTACATCTGTCACCCCTCCTCCCTCACCTCTTGTCACTGCTGGGACACGATACTTCCTTCGACCACGCACTCGAGGTAAAAATGAAATAAATAAATAGCAACTACAGTCAGATGCAGCAGAAAAACATCCGTGTAGGTACATGCAAAAGATTCGAATAATGCATCATAATGTGCAATCTCTTTCCAATAAAATTGAATTTATCGAGGCAGCATTAAATGTGATCTAAGACAAATAGATGTTTTTTGCTTTACAGAACATTGGTTGTCTCAAAATGATATAAATACACTCCAAATTCCTAGCTTTTACCTTGCAGGATCGTATTGTAGGGCGAGGGAATCAAATAAGGGCCCTGCTTACGGAGGTTCGTGTATTTACATAAGAAATTATATTGATTCTACCTTCTTGTCAGAATTCAATTTATATGCAGTTGAAAAAGTTTTTGAAACAACAGTAGTACATCTTACTACGCTCAAAATTATCTTACTTTGCATCTACAGACCTCCAACAAGCGAGCTTCAGATTATTTCACTTTCTTGGAAAATCTCGAGATAATTCTGAACAAAATTAGTAAACTCTCTTATAAATCCATTGTTGTATGTGGAGATTTCAATATTGATTTTCTGAGCGAATCCCACGAAAAAGAGCAGTTTCTCAATTTACTTCATTCTTTTAATTTAGACATTACAGTGAATGTACCTACACGGAATACGCTTAAATCACAAAAAGCATTAGATCAAATTATAATTAACAAAACCACAACTACATATGAAATAATAACGAATAATCTAGGATACAGTGACCACGATGCACAAATTCTTACAATTACTAAGAACATAAACACTGACACAATAAATAATACACGCATGTGCAGAGCATTCACTAAAGTTAATATAAAATTATTTACGGACTACTTGATGAAGGAATCATGGGACGAAGTTTATAACGCTGTTGACACAAATGAAAAATATAATTTATTTTTCTCCAAGCTTTCAATTCATTTTAACGCGTGCTTTCCTCTTAAAAAGAGAAATTAAATATTTCAAGCAAAAGTAATACTTGGATCACACAAGGAATTAGAACATCGTGTAAAAACAAACGTACGCTTTACTTTATTTCTAAACATCATAACGTATCACCCGGTTCCATATATACTTCCGAGAATATAAAAGAATTTTAAGAAAAGTAATAGTTCAGGCAAAAATAATGAAAAATAGTCAGGACATTTTGAGCGCTAGTAACAAAACTAAAGCAATGTGGGATATCGTAAAAAATACAACCACATCATCTCGATACCTTGTAGAGAATGTTATTTTAAAGGATAATGAAAGAGAAACGAGTAATCCGGAAAAAGTTGCCAATCTCTTCAACAAACACTTTTCCAGAATTGCGTCTGATCTCACGAAGGGACTAAAATCACAAAATTCAACATTTTACACTTCCCAAAAAATTTCAGATACGATGTTTATTCCCGAAACTTCTCCCAACGAAATCCTCAGAATAGTCAGTAAACTAAAAAATAAATATTCATCTGGTTTAGATGAATTTCCGGATTGTTTATTAAAAACTTGTGCACCTGCCTTTATACATCCGTTAACTCACATTTCAATGCTTCTTTATGTACAGGAATATTTCCAGATATTTTCAAAACAGCGAAAATTAAGCCACTTTTTAAAAAAGGGAACAAAAATGATATTCAAAATTACCGGCCAATTTCTCTTTGTCAGTTTTCTCAAAAATATTAGAAAGGCTTTTCTACTTACGAATGGAAACATTTCTCAGGAAAAACAGAGCGTTTTCAGACTCACAACACGGTTTTAGAAAATCAAAATCTACGGAAACTGCCATTTTTCTTTTTCTCAAAGATGTTGCTTCATCAATAGACCAAAATGAAATACCCATTGGAATATTCTTAGATCTCTCAAAAGCTTTTGACGTTATTGACCATAAGATCTTGCTCTCAAAATTACCTTCGTATGGAATTCGTGGTATTGCCCTAGATTGGATAACTTCTTACCTTAAACATCGGACTCAAAGAGTAGAAATACCATACTGGCAGGAAAGGACATTACATACTTATATTTCCAATTCTTTGCCAATTGTGCATGGGGTCCCGCAAGGTTCGATCTTAGGTCCTATTCTCTTTCTGTTATATGTAAACGATATGCCCTCGTCTATTAAAAATGGAAGAACGGTTCTGTTTGCTGATGACACGAATGTTCTTTGCAAAAAAGAAGCAGTAAATAGTACAATTTCAGAAGTTTTAAATTGGTTTAATAATAACAAATTAATTGTTAACGAAAGAAAAACTGTTTCAATGCATTTTGCATCTCAAATCGGAAATCGCATGTTCCATTGAAAATGAACAATATGCAATTAGCTGATGTTGAGGCAACAAAATTTTTAGGTCTTTCAATTCAATCAAACCTCAAATGGAATGTACATATAACAGAATTAAACACTAAATTAAGTTCATTATGCTATGCATTCAGAATTCTTTCAAATTCTGTCAGCCTTCATGCAGCTCGTTGCGTTTATTTTGCAAATGTGCATTCCCGCCTGAGATATGGCATAATATTCTGGGGAAGCTCATCCTGTAGTATTCAGACCTTCAGATTGCAAAAGAAAATTATTCGAATAATGAAAAATGCCTTCCACGTGATTCCTGCAAGCCTCTTTTCATTGAGCTGGGAATCCTACCATTGCCTTGTCTATTTATTTACGAATCTGTAATATTTGTCAAAAATGACCTACTTAACGGAGGGAACATATTTTCATGCAATATTGATATTTATAATTACAACACACGCCGTAGAAATCACGTGCATCAAGTGTCAGTATCAACAGCTCAGTACAAGAAATCAACATACAATACATGTACGTTACTTTACAACGCATTGCCAGATGACATAAAACAATTAAAGTCGGTACACAAATTTAAGTTTAAAGTAAAATCTTTTCTGCTGCAAAACTGTTTCTATACAATTAGAGACTATACTGATCGTGAAAAAGAAAAATAATGTTTAATGTAACAAAACAAAGATATATAATGAATTAGTTTATGTTTGCATTGTATACATTTAAAAAAATATTTAATACGCCTGTAACAAGTAATGTACTTCAGCCTCCGGGTCAATGACCCCCATCTCGATCAGGTTTTTGTCCAGTTTCCCTGATCCATAGAGCAAATGCTGAGATGGCCCCTTGTTTTGCTTCTGGACGTAAATGTAGCTTCACTGTGCGCACGTTTTGTTGAGCACTCCTTTTGCTTGTAGTTCATTTACAGTTGAAATTGATTTTCTATAACTCGGGAAAAAACATTTTTCAAATATCTTTATTTTCTAATATAATTATTTTCTAAATTAATTTTTTCGTTTCGTTTTTTTTTTTTTTTTTTTTTTAATAAACTTCTGGCCCTCAAGAAAATGTGCGCAGATAAATTTCTTTCCCCACACGTCATATACAGTTTTTACTGTTTTTTTGACTAAATAAATAAATAAATAAATAAATAAAAGAACCCCCTCTACCCCTATGTAACGCAGCGTAACGTTGCCTCAAACCCCTTCCCCCCTCTAGCGTTATTTATGGACGATCCCTGATTAATACATAAATACAATTAATTTTATTTTGAATCATTGACACGGCTGCTACACAGCTTCGGGTATATCGCGAATTTCACGAATATAACAATTTTTTGAATTGTCAAGTTAAGCAATGGGGTCATCCATAAATTATGTAACGCAAAAGGGGGAGGGAGGCGGACTGAGGCAGCGTCACGCTGCGTTACATAGAGAGGGAAGTGTGTTACAAGAGGGAGGGGGTATTGAAAATACTCGAAATTTGCTTTACGTAATTTATGGACGGCCGCAAAGGGGAAAATGAGCGATTGAATTTATGGATTTTTTATAATGTAAACCTAGGGAACGCGTTTCAAAATCTTCAGGTCAGGTCCACGGTCCCTTGCACCACCACCCCCGATCTCATGCCTCCGCACATACACGCACACACACGCACATGCACGCACATGCACGCACACACACTCGTGAATTTAGGTGCACCTCGACAGAAGTCCCCCACCACCTGAAATTGCACTACTACACCAGTATATACTACTCGAGTTTATTTGGCTTTGATCTAATTTCTTGACTGAAATTATTCAACTTCAGTGACTGAATTCTTGTGTAATAATATGAGAGGTTCACAACCAAAACAGACAAAGTTCATTTGGTGTAACTGAGAAATTGAGTTTCAAAGTTTTTGTCACAGATAATAATCTGTCCAGGTGAAGTAATAAAACAAAAACAAACGTACTGCGTCAGTATGAGGACTAACAGCTGCTTTTACCATATAGTCACATTATTACAATTTCCTTCAAAACTGGACTTTGTTGTGTTTGTGAGCCCCAAATATACAGAACATTCATGGAAATACATTTTCCGGTCTCAGAATGGCAAGGTTGCAACTGA
Organism: Acheta domesticus; assembly: GCA_031308135.1. Classification (NCBI taxonomy): domain Eukaryota; kingdom Metazoa; phylum Arthropoda; class Insecta; order Orthoptera; family Gryllidae; genus Acheta; species Acheta domesticus. The sequence continues at coordinate 210,724,044 of JAHLJT010009419.1, forward strand.
TATCGAGCAAATTTCACAGGAGCGCATTCTGAAGTTTTGGAAGTGTCTAATAAAGGTACATGAAAATGTAAATGAAAATATGTTATTTTATTGACAGTTTTTCGACAAGTCTAAATATGAAACTGTTTCATATGTTACATGCCTGACAAAACATGTCATGAAAATGTTTGAACATGTCAAAACATTTTCGTCAAAAAAATATTTTCTTTCCAATTTTTAGTCAAATGTGTATAGATATGATAATTTCCTCGACCCATAAGAGTGGTTTACGCCTCAATAACATTTTTACTAACAATTTAAATTTGTCAGCCGTCTACAAAAATCACACAAACAAGAAATCTGTAATGTTATTTACACAAAATAATTTCTATTACAATATATATTCATCAAAAAGTTCATCAATACATCTTTTGGAAAAGGAAAATATAGATCCTGAAAAAATCGTAACCCTTGTCCCTTTCCTTTGACGCAGATGACGTACTTGACCAATCAGATCATGGACCACCGCTGTGGCGACGCGAAATCTAAGTGGAAGTCGGTGTCCATGGCGGACTACGTGTGCGCAGGTGGGTACGCGCAGCCGGTGTCTTCAAACTCTCTTACAATAGTACATTAGAAACATAGATGTAATGATGGGTGTTAATACACGAGCGCGATATTACGATGCGAGCGAGTGTATTAATACCCATTACATTGAGTTTCACACTGTACTTTGTCTTCGACGTTTGTAAGTTAATTTTTAAAATTGAATCGTTTCGTGTCCGTTAATATAACTGATTCACTTAAGGCCCCCTAGCGGACTTAACCCTACCCTCGCATGCTGCTGCAGGTGGTTGTGGCTACCGGTCCGCCTGCGAGGGAGTACTGCGCTAGTCAAATAGGACCAAAGGAAAATTACGATTCATTTTATTTTAAATTATATTCCACGAAAAAATTACTAGTAATGTAAGAAATTAAAACTGACAAGCGTAAAATAATATCTAATGTAATTTTAAAGTACACAATCAAACGAAACATGTACGAGAACGATTCTCAACGATTAAGTGTCAATACTTGTTTTGTAAACTTCTCTGACTGGTCAAGAACCTTTATCATAATGAATACTGTAACGAAATGGATATCATTATACAACTGGTTGCAGCCATCAAATTACAGCATTATACAACACGAGTAGAAAAAGCATTTATTGTTGATGCTGCAAGATATTGCGCAAAGCAATTGCTTACAAGTGAGAATGTTTAACCTTCGAAGTTCCCATAGCAGCCGAGGATTATTAAGATTATATGGAATTGTCATGAAAACAAATTGATTCTTTATTATATGTGCATTGTTATCAATTAAATAAAAAACTCGCAATTCAACGTAAAAAGGACTTCGCAACATTAACTTTTGTGAAGACCTTTCCTATTTATTACAAACTGATTAATGTTAGAACAATTGTGTGTAATGAATGGGCCATGGATTATTAGAACATGGTGTCGTAATAACTCTTAATACTAGAGCCCGGAAGTTCAGGCATTTATTTTACCTGAAATAGGCAGGCAAAAATGTTTTTACTAAAACATGAATTCAAAAAGGGCATTTATTCTAGTTAAAGTAGGGGAGTAAATAGGCATGTTAACAATGAATATCCACATTCAAAAGGAATAATTATAAAAAAATAATTATTAAAATTATTCACATTTTTAGTCTAACACAAAAATTTATACTTAACGTGTAGGAAACTATATTTTCCTTGTAAACTTAATTCCATGTGCCAACCGGGAGCTACGAATTTCTTTTACTTTCCACGCTGTCTCTTCGAAAAGCTATTGTGGACTCCTTTTACATTCTCGCTCTTACATACATAAGAAGAGAAAGTATATTAATGTGCCGAAAAACGGCAAATTTTCGACACAAAAACTCTTATTGAATCTTGAAATGGTACAGTGAAAACGGAGTTATGTTTCGTTCTTCGCACTTGTGTAATCGCCAGCACTGAGAAGGGTATAGCATGTATAGACAGAGCTGTCCTCAAAAGCGAGCGGAGACCATACCAAAAAGTAAGATCGTATTCCTTGGGAACCTTCTCGGCGTCAGTGAAAAAAATAAAAATCTAATTAAAACAAAATGACACAAGTCAACATTTTTTAACATAGCTTCTGGTTCCACAGAAAAACCAAACACAACCGTGCGTTCGTGCTATCCAGGTTTGCAAGTATATATCTAACTTGATGGAGATCGGTGCCAGAGGAAGAAAAAAGGAAAATAATGATGTAATAGGCAGAAAAGGGAAAAAACAAGACAAAATGTTAAAAATAGGCATCAGAAGCTAAAATAGGCAAAAAAAGGCAAAATGAGAATCTACTAAGACAACCCCAGAAATACAATTAATGATTCCTATTGTCAAAAGCCCCAAAATAGTAACAATAACAAAAAGGCATTTTGCCAAACTTCCGGGCTCTACTTATTACTGATCTCAGTTTCATGATGCTTTTCCCAGGATAACCAAAATGGATAAAAATACGTATGTCACTCCAAAAGTAATGCACACGTTTTTTTAAAATTAATTATTTTTTCTACGTCTTTGCTCTTTACAGTTTTCGTAGTATAACTCTTTTCGCTTGAATTCGTATTTATTTCAATCTGTTTCCTGAAGTGTTGTTCTCGTACCTCTCGTTTAAGATGACTGCTTCATTACATGTTCATCGGTAGCAAAGTGCTGTGTAAACAAAGAGGCAAACATTCACAAGAGGTTAAAAACATGAATGGAGATGATGCTGTTTATCACATAGTTGGTGGGATTTCAGATTATCTGGTGAATTAGGGCAAGCAAATACTCGAGATGTGCCGCGCAGAGGCAGACCGCGCCCTTCACATTTTCCTGACAACGGCGCGCGCTCATTCACAATCTCATTTTGGCTGACAAAAATGTAACCGTGAAAGAATTGTCAATGAAAGTGGGTATAGGGGAAGCGAGCATGGACAGGATATCGAAAGAACTGCAGCTGAAAAAGGTTTCTGTCAGGAGATTTCCAGGAGATGATTACTCCAGAGTGAAGGGTGCTAAACAGTGGCTCAAACGTGCTGGTCCATTCTACCGTGGGGGTATGCATGCCCTACTTCAAATGTGTCTTAAGGCAGTAGACAAACACTGAGATAATGTGGAGAGGTCACTTTTTGTTCGTCAAAGATGGATCAACACACTGTAAAAATAGCAGAGTAGTGGAGAATGAATGTTTAAAAAATTGTTGTGCATTACTTTGGGAGTGAGCGTGGTGTGTGTGAACGTGCGTAGACCTGGCGCAGGGCGACTACCGCTCCGTGATGGCGGCGACGGACTCGCCCGTGGGCGTGACCATCCCGCCCGCGCGCCTGGGCGTGGGCTACGGCTTCCGCGACCCGGCCAGCTTCCGCCACCCGCCGCACATCCGCCCCACCATCGACCCCGCGCGCCCGCTCTGCTTCATGCGCAGTGAGTACCGCACGGCTTCGCATCGACTGCCGTTTCCGGGCGCGTCAAATACTTAGGTCGTTGGTCCCGTAAGTGTAGTGCGTGTGTGTTTTTCTCGGGAGGTAGCGATGATCTTTTCCCCGTTGGATGGCGAGATCTGGCGCCGAACAACCGTAGACTAGCTGGGTTTCCCCCAACCAGGTATCTCCCACCAGCGAAGCACTGCCCCAACCGGGACAAGCTCTAAGCTCCCTACCGGTCTCCCGGCATGTGTGGTAGTGTAGTGCATGTTAGTGTAAGTGTGTGTGTAAGAGGAGAAGATAGGACAAGGAAGAGGAAGGAAAGATCGCGCGCGGTCCGTGGCCCGTTTGTTACGGAACTGCCCCGGCATTCGCCTGGTGTTGATCGGAGAAACCATGGAAAACTACCGATCAGAGCAGCCGGCTGCTAGAATTCTCCTCCAGACAGTGACTGAATTCGATCTAGCTGACAAGCTAGTGTTGAAAATCTTGCCGCCGCGCCGTCGGGACTCGAACCTAGAATCTCCCGGTCAGAGGGAACACTTCTTCAGGATTAACTCACTGATTGATTGAGATGAACGAGCACGCGAATGGCCTTCGCAAAGGTTTGGTGCACGCGGCGATATCAGCTTAGCGAAGTCACTCGTGTTACAGGCGGGAAGCAGGGTTCAGAAAACCTCGTGCGAACGAAGCGAACTGGTCAATTACACGGGTTGGTATATCATAAACTTTATTAAATTTTATCAACTTTAATTGAACGTTGACATTTAAACAGAAACTGCAGTTATAGAAGCACTCATCATTACACCAAGGAAACATTAACGCTAATTTCTACTTAAAGAATGCGGTCAGGGGACGCTAAGATGCTGAGCATCCCCACGTAAAATATTAAACAAAGAATCCTAAATATTGTATTGATAATCTCTAAATATTGTATTGATATTCTTGCAAGTGAGTGAAACACATTGAGCAAAACACGGTTTGCATTAATTTTAAAGTGATTGCCTATGATTGAATTCGGCGCGTTGAACGGTGGTCTGAACAGGGTCAAAACGCGTGCATAGGGCCCACATTTTAATTTTTGAAAAAATATTATTTCTTGATAAAATATCAATTCTACATACTTCAATTTACTAGAAATCAGAAAAAAATAATAATTTGTATCAATGCTTACAGCCATACGATCAAAGCCATGCCTTTCAGCCGAGGAAAAATTCAGCCACTCAAGCAATGAAAATATACTTATCTTTCTTTGTTTATAACTATTTCCCTAATCAACTTTTCAACTTCCAGGAATTGTATGCGCTTTTATATACCCTTCTAAAAATATTGAAGCCTTTGCAGTGTCAATTATTTCAATTTTTAATTTAATTAAGCCTTACGTAATTAAGGTGTGCAAAAAACCTCTTATTCCTTTAACTAAGCAAATTTTCACAGGTAATTATACAAAAACACCAAACAACACATCACTGAATATGTTATTAAGAAAACATTATTGAACATTTTACATGTAAGGTCAGCTACTTCGGTCTGCCCCTCTCAAAATTATGACCGTTAAAATTTTAATTTATTTGTGGTAGGTGTCTTTTTTTGGTTTCTTAAAACAAAGGTTTTTCTTATGAAAGTTTTGAGAATAAAGAGAAAATGAAACAGGATTGGACTGAATTCTTTATACAATGCATACATCTTTGAAATATTTAAGTCACATAAATATTTTTTAGAACTCTGAGCATGTCAGAAGTGACTTTCGTAAAATGGAAATGAATCTATGTGTTCGTTGACAGCTTGAATTTGTGCAGGGGAGTACTTGTTTGAAGGAGGGGCAAGATCTGGACGGTCCGGAGGACTGATTCTTGACGAGGATACTTTTCTTTTACTTACTACTATATCATCAAAACCATTAGTTTCTCCAAGTGATTTTACAAAACAACCCTTACAAATGGAAACATTCTGATTTTTTATTACTAATTTGTAATAACAGGAGAGAGATCTAGCATCATATGAATTCATTTTATGATTTTTCTTAGATTTTATCGAAATAAGAGAATATTTTGCTCTTTTATCGCGAATTCCCAAAGCCCAATATTCATGTAATCTGTTTGTTCACTAATGCGTTTGAACATTTTATTATGAATTGCCTATTTTATTCATGAATTGCCTATTTTTGAAACTCTGTATATGTGTGATTAGTTAGGTAAGTCGAAGTGCCCTGTTTTTATATTTGTATTCGCAAACTGGATATGTGAACTTATTCAATATTGATTATGCCACTGTTTGTGCAAAAATAGGCATGTTTACTTATCGAAATTGATTCACATAATTCGAAGATATCTAAAAACTCACATTCAATTTACGCCTCGGAGCCTAAGATTGAGACTTCCATACTTGTTCACAAAATTATAATTATGATTATCTTCCATTAAATATATTTACCCGATTTTCCACAAAATTTCGACTTATCAAGTTTTTCCCTGTGACCATCGATTTGTATTAACGGTGATGTTGCGCAAGTGAGAAGACGTACCAGTGAGCAAAAAGAAATAAATGGAATTTGGTGACTGGTCGACCTGAGGTTGGGTCAAGGTGACGGACGGTTGACGAGGTGAGGATGGCGTTAGAAGATTTCTGGAGAATCCTGCGTGGCGCCATCCCCCTCGTCGAGGAAGAGAGCTCATGGTAGAGTTCGTACAAACTGTTTTCAAATAATAACATGCGGTCATGACATAAGTTTTAAAGAATTTAGAATCATAGCTATGTAAAATATGACTTTATCAAAACAGCAATGCCAATTAATTAATGAATAAATTTACTTGATACTGTTTTAAAAGAAAAATAACTGATTATTATTGTGCAATCTGGCAGGAAACTTAGTTTCAGCATAGAATAAAACTTTCAGATTTTTCGCCTTCCGTATGGAGAACAGATCGAATGACGTATTGTGCAAGGGTAAGCAATAGTCATTAGTCGAACCCAGAGGACTGAGCTAGCACGGTGGTGTATGAGAAGTTAGGTAACGTGTTATAGTTGGAAACATATTTGTCCATGGCGCCCATAGGACACGTTTCAGTACGAAATAATCGATTATTGTAGTCATCCTGTTGATATTGACCTCGCATTATAAATATATTTACTGACCATGTGAAGAATGACGGAGGTGATGTGTCATAGAACTAACTGTAAACACGGGTCTGTACAGTCAGTTTAGCTAACGAAAGTCGCGAGGAGCGAGAAGCGAGTTGTTTATCGGTGTAGCTTCGGGAAATACGAGTTCTCGTCGAGGTGTGACACTTGGCGGGCAGGCAATACGCCTATATGCAATGTAATTAAAATTTTATATCAGTGAAAATTGGGGTGAGGAAAACAAACTTGTATCAACTGTCACTTTCTAATTTAAAAATAATGACATCAGAAGCAATTGATAAAATAACAATTGAAGACTAGAAAAAAGCTGTCACTCATAACAATCAAATAACAAAATAATACTGGGATATGAATACTTTGCTGGGAAATGATGTTGATGACCTCGTAATAAGTGTCGGTCTCCAAAGTTACAATGAAATATCTAGTGACACGGACACTCTTTCAGAGAGCAGCCAGGAAACACGGCGTCAGAGGCAGATACTACTTCTACGGAATCAGTTGATGAAATATAACTTTCAAGGCTCATTATGGCTCAAGATTTGCACTCACGATTTTGTCTCGTTGCTTTATTTTACCTTTTACCGTTCTACTACAATAATATAACAAAAAATCTTTCTCTTTATATCGAATTTTTCGTTCAATTTAGACATTCTGTATTTTTCTTTTTTTATCTCTTTGTAATAAGACTTTACGCGATTTGTTAGGTTTGCATAAAGTATCAAAACACTAACTTTACTGTCGTACGTACTTACAATTTTCTTCATTACGGAGATACCATAAAAATTTATGGCGTATATATTCGGAGAAACTACTTAAGTTACATTAAAAGAATTATATGAATTTCCTGTTCTTGAAAGAATTCGATCAAAATTTTGAAACATTCTGCAGAGAAAAGTAAACTTTTATTTATTCCAGTACAAGGTGCAGATATGTAGAAATATAGTTAAAGTATTCACTGGGAAGATACTAGATTTGTGACGAAATAAATCCAGTTTTTCCCGAAACAATTTGGCAGGATCCCATCTTTTATTTGCGTTGAGTATCTTTATATCACCGACTCTGTCTCTTCGGCTGTAAACACAGACAGTGGCGCGCTCCTGTAAACATCATTCTCAACGTGTTCGAAATATAATGTAGAGAATCGTGAGGGTAGGTCAATAAAAAGTTGGCACTGAAAAAAAAAAACAACTTTTTATTGACCTACCCTCACAATTATCTATATTAGTGTTATAGTGGTCGCATTTGCATCGCGTGTTGCTAGTTCAACCGACTGGGAAGTTTTCTGAAATCGAAAATTAACCGTGCGCTATGTCACTCTTGTAGCCTATGAAATAACTATAGATAATGAAATCACTACACTTACGGGACTAACGGCCTCAGTAGTTGACGCACCCGGAATCACGAACAATCAACCAATCAATGAATCTAACCCCATCGCAAGAGTCTCCATTAGTTGTGTGTGTATGTGGCAGCGCCGGTGACGGTGGCGACGTGGCTGGAGCCGTACCCGGGCAAGTCGGAGTACGAGGACACGTACTCGCGCATGGGCATCACCATCCTGCGCTGCCAGCAGCAGTACCGCGAGCCCAAGCCCACGACGCGCCGCCGCTTCGGCGACCCCTGCGTCTGACGCCACGCGCGCGCGGGAATCGGAGACAGGTCGGTCTTAGCAAGGCCAAATGGGGCGTCCAGATGTTGAGGACCTAGGTTTAACAACATTCAGAGGCGAAGCTTGAGGTTAATTTTTGGATAAGTTCAATCACGAATATATTGTAAACACACAATTTGTGAAATATCGAATATTACGAAACTAGAGATCAGAAGAATACACATGTAATATAATAATAATAAATAATTATTTATAATAATATTTATAATAATAATAATACACATACTTAAAATCGGCAATTTCTAAATGATCGTTATGAATGAAGTTATCACAAAGTTAAAAAAATGTGGGAGAAGAATTGACCATTCTCAGTAGTGTGCTTAATTAATTATGAAAAGATGTATTCAAATACTGAAATTTGAAGTAAATGAATGTTTTACTCGGGATGTTTGTAGCGATTAGAAACTGTTCAATGACCTCTAGCGGACATTCCCGGAAGTTCCACGCAAGCTTGTGGTGTAGAGAGCGCCTACCGGCAAGAGTTTCAATTACTTGTATAGTCGTAAGGCCAGCCTAATCTCTGCGCCTGTCAGACAGCAAGCCCACCCACCCGCGCATGCGCGGGCTCAGCCTTGCGCAGGCCTCGCTGCCTCTCCGGGTGGCGAAAAGACACATCGCGTGGAACATGCATAAGAAAATAAAAACAACTTGGCGCGCATATGTACGGCACTATTTGGCTAAGAAGCGACATTACGAATGTACGATTTTATATTTTTAGGAATGGGATACTTTTCTTCTTCTTTTTCAAACTTCTTTGCGATAGCTGAGCTTACTCTGCCTACCCTGACGCTTCGCCACTGATAACATTCCTAACTAAGATATAGACGGAGCTATGTAATGAGCAGAAGGAACAGATACGTGGGATTAGGCCGAATGGACTGGGCCGGAATGATGATGAGGGCGGCCGTGGGTAGGGCGTGCGGAGGATACGGACAAGCGGGAGGATCAAATAGGGCGGATGGGGCTGGGCGGTGAGGCGGGAGTTGCAGGCAGGACGTCCACAGCGGGCGAGATAGTGGCATGCGGGGGGAGGTGCGCGAGGCTGCTTAATACACAATTATCTAATATGTAACAATCAACGTTTGTTTGTTCGTTCTATTTTAGGCGCTGTCCTACTCTTCATTCGATGGTGATCAAATTTTGTCAACTGATTGCTTGCGATTGTGCGAACGTTATAGGCAGAGCACCAGGGGCGGGATTTCGGATCTTTTATTGGGGGGGCAAATTTTGAGCTACTTTCACAGAAAACGGTTGTGTTTTCGAGAAACTTCACTTGACATTATTTAAAGCACATGTAATCGTAAATATAGTAATGTGAAAAAATCGCCGCTAATGTAAATATTATCGACGTGAGAAATAAGTGAAAAAATTTACATATTTGTAATTTTTGGAAAAAACCAACCTATAGAGCAATATGGCTTTTATGTCACTTGATAGAGTATATTTACCACTACCCCTACCAAAAGTTAAAAGAAAAATTGGATCCGTTTTTGAGAAAATCTTGTTTTTGTAATTTTTTAAAAGTGCACATATTGCATGCAATATTGCACGAAAACTACTACAATTTTGAAAAACATTTACGTGACCTTTATGAAAGAACTCAAAATGCAGAACAAATTTTATTTGAAGAAAAATCTCTTATCTTCAATTTTGTAGTTGGAGAAAGACGCCGAAAACAATTCAAACTTTCACAATTTTCGAAAATTCAGTTATTCGTGAGAATCGGACCTATGCCATGTTAATAAGTGTATTTTACTTTATTCATACAAGAAATTTAAAGAAACAAATTGGAGCCGTTTTTGAGAAAATTTTGAAAATCCCCGGGGGACCTCATATAAAGTACCTCCAAATTTTGAAGAATCGCTTTCAAAATCTCAAAGCTTCGACTAGAATAAGATCGACCGGGGGATATCCATTTTGGAAGAAATCGTACGTATGGTTTAGGCGCAAGCAGTGGTCACAGACGGACAGACGGGCGGAGTACAAAATTATTTATTGTGGTACAAAATTAGTAGACAAATAGAAGATAATAATTGGCTAGTTGGATTTGAATTTGTGACTACTATGGGTGGCTTGGCAGGCACTTTTGTTTCATGCCACACGCAATTTTTTCAGTTTTTCGATTGCATTATCTCCGTTGGGGGACCAGATAAATTTTTGAAACAAATACTCCTTAAAGGTCACTATATTAGCAAACCGCTGTATACATTTCAACTTCGAAGTGTGACTCCAAGGGGATTTAATTCGTCAATATGTGCAAAAAGTGTATCTTTTGCAACCGTTTTTTAATTGTTTATAGGTGAGTACAAAATTTTTAATTGTGGTACAAAATTAGTACATAATTAGTAGACAACAATGGGTTAGGTGATTTTGAATTTCTGAAAAGTGGGGGTTGTAGGTTGACGTCAAGCTAGCACCCCCACTTTTGAATGTCGTTTTTTATTGGTTTATAGTTTAGTACATTTTTTTATTTTGGTACAAAATTAGTATATAATTAGTTCAAAATTATAAGCTAGTTAATTTTGAATTTCTGACAAGTGGGGGTTGCAGCTTGACGGAGGTCCGGCTGTTGCCGAGTCGGCAATGCCGACGGCCCTTTGCTCTCGTCTTTTTGATGAACCCTGATTTACACTGTAGTACAAAAGACGTTTAATAAAAGTAAATATATTCCATTTTAATAAACGAAAATATATTAAGCGAGAGAACAAACGGACAAGACGCCGTACTATTCAGCCCATTCACTAAGTTAATGTGCACGAATAAAGTTACAGGAAGTAAATCGATTCAAGCGAAAACAATGTTATCGAAATATTATCGGAAATATTATGTTGGTATTGTCTTGGCCCAATTCACGTTTCTTTCGAAAGAGAAATACACAAAAATTACTGACTTCGACCCACTTCTAGACAAAAACCTGTAATATACGCCGGTAGTTCCTAGCGATCTCGCACCTAAGGATCGCGGGTTCGACTCCCGCCTTGGGCATGGTTGCATTTCTATTCGTCCTTTCACCCCCTATCATCACCATATCATTTCATCTTCACAGTTACCATAACGTCACAGTTAACAAATAACAAAAAACCGACATGCAATTCCATGAAATCCCGCGGTCTAGTTATTAGAATCGAATAAAGATATATAATTATTAATGTCAAATTTTGTGTGACGGTACACTTAAATTTTACACATTAATAAATTTTTTGACAAAACATAGGTAAAAATGTTGCTTTCACTATTTTGTTCTTGTTTCTGAATAAAATAATTAAATGAATGTAGCAATTTTTCACATGTTAAGTATAAAATTGAATATTGAAATTAAATTATTTGAGGAAAGTGACGATCAAATAATTTTCATTACAAATAATGATCAGTGTTAAGTATTAGAATTTAATGATTGAAGTATTTGAATTGTAATTAAAATTTACAGTTTTAATGACATACAAATTGCGTGCATTGAAGTACACAAATATTAGTTATGCAATGTTAAATCGACGAGATAAAAACATTCGACATTCTGGAAAGTGGACAAAACTGTCAGTTTGCCGAACTTTACCATGCACGAACTTTAACGATTCATAGCAATAACAAACCTTTTTTTAAATTATCGTAGTAAAAGTTGCTCTGTTGTCCAAAAAAGAACCAAAAAACGTTTTTGTTTTAAAACCTTTTTGTTATAATAATACAACCGACATTAGATTAAAACAACAGATTCCCATTTATAATAACAGAGAAGGGAAGTTATTATCAGTGGCCTAGCGTGATCATTTTTCCTGGGTGGGCTGCAAAGCAGATTAACGTATTATTTGACACTCCTCTGTCGTCATTAACGAAGAGATGTTATTCTCTCGATTACCCAGAGGATACTAAAATAACGTGAGTCAATGGCCACCGAAGTTTGCTATTTTGCTATAACTTCTAGGAGAACGAAGTATCTATGAGATTGTCGTCTGGTAAAGTCACATTTCCTTCAGTAAACAATAACACTTGTATTATTCATCAGCTATTGAATAAATTCTAATTTGAACTAAACGCGATGAACTAACATTAATTTCTCACCTGTAAGATGCAAGAGCTCAACTCTTCTTACTTTCTTCATCTGGCTCGTTTCACTATAATAAAAGCTCGTGCGTTCGCCAGTACTGCAAGAACTCAACTGAGCTCTTATTCTTATGACGTCGCGGAGATGTCATCGTCACCTATACCGAAAGCCCTCTGACTGAGGACTAGGACAGTGGTCCGCATTCATGTTGGACAAACATTTATTTCACAGCCCGCAAAAACAATTCAAAAATGAGAGAACCAAATGGGTGGACAACAGGCTTATTATAATAAACGACTGATTTATTTTGCTCTCTTTTGACCCTGTCACTCACAGCTGTCGTTAAGACATTTTTAATTTTATTATTAAGAATAGAGTATTTATTTTGGTGTATAAGAAAAATACTAAGAATCAACTTTCCACGCCATTTACAAGACATTTCTCTTCACAAGTGTAAATTAAACGAATTACGTGTGAATAGTACCGATTATAATGAATCGTACCGCCAGCCGCCCACTGTTTCCTGACACCTCTTTCAACGCCTTTGAGGTTGGTCATTCCGATAAACTGGGCTGATTTATGTGGTGTGTGTGTGTGTGTGTGTGTGTGTGGTGTGTGTGTGTGTGTGTGGTGTGGTGTGTGTGGTGTGGTGTGTGTGTGTGGTGTGTGTGTGTGGTGTGTGTGTGTGTGTGGTGTGTGTGTGTGGTGTGTGTGTGTGGTGTGTGTGTGTGTGGTGTGTGTGTGTGTGGTGTGTGTGTGTGTGGTGTGTGTGTGTGTGTGTGTGTGTGGTGTGTGTGTGTGGTGTGTGTGTGTGGTGTGTGTGTGTGGTGTGTGTGTGTGGTGTGTGTGTGTGGTGTGTGTGTGTGGTGTGTGTGTGTGGTGTGTGTGTGTGGTGTGTGTGTGTGGTGTGTGTGTGTGGTGTGTGTGTGTGGTGTGTGTGTGTGGTGTGTGTGTGTGGTGTGTGTGTGTGTGGTGTGTGTGTGGTGTGTGTGTGGTGTGTGTGTGGTGTGTGTGTGGTGTGTGTGTGGTGTGTGTGTGGTGTGTGTGTGGTGTGTGTGTGGTGTGTGTGTGGTGTGTGTGTGGTGTGTGTGTGGTGTGTGTGTGGTGTGTGTGTGGTGTGTGTGTGGTGTGTGTGGTGTGTGTGTGGTGTGTGTGCGCGTGCGCGTGTGCGCGCGCGAGAGAGTGAGTGAGTGAGTGTCGTGGCGTGATAAAGCCCGCCTCTGACCCCACTGATCTACAGTGCCGAAAGAACACGTACTGTGGATGCGCTGAGGGCTCCGAAAGAACAGAGACTTCGTTCTCTCTTTCGCGTAAGTTCGAAACTGAGTAGGAAGTACAAGATGTCAAACCTATCATGATTTTACGCATGAAACTGTTTAATTTCTAAGTAAATATCATTTAAAAGTAAAATATAATTCAAGGATGTTTTTTTTAATAAGGGATACTCACAGTAACGCTGAACATTATCCCGCGGGTTTTATAATATTGAACTAAAGTTTTCCAATTTATTTAAGCAGTATGGTATTATCTTAGCTTAATAAAATTATTATTCCCTTAATTATTATTAAAATTCTTCTGAAAATACAGAAAAAGTAAATCATTTTTAACATAAACTTGAATGCAATGTCTAAATATATATTTTAAAATATGTCCCAACATTGGGGGGGGCAGTTGCCCCCCCCCTTGCCCCCCCCGAATCCCGCCTCTGCAGAGCACCAAGGGAATGTGGATATGTCTGTCGCAAATGCACGCAAAATGGGGGCGTTGTTGTTGATGACACATGCGTTTATGACTCACGTGCCTCTGAACACTTGCTCTGTGTAATCCGCAGCACCCTCAAATATGAAGTGCGTCTTTGCTGCATTATTCTGCCACTGCGATTGTGAAATATCGGCAGGAATTATTATTGGAACATTATCTCGGACAAGTAAACCAAATTTCTCCAAGACAGTGTCATAGCAAATGCATGCCCAAACTTGAGGGAGAACGTTTTAGCATTAGGGTACTTGACAACCATGTCCAAACCAGGATATAGAACAAACCCAAACTCGCGAGAAAGTCTTTCATCTATTAACCTTTTTGCAGATCATAGTGTACAAAACGTGTTTAACAATCTTTTGAGCAGGAGCGTGTGAAGTGTAAAACATTGCGAACGCGAAGCATTGCCGGGTTGAGAAAAGCGAAATAAATATCAGGGCAACGCCGGACAATCAGCTAGTGTTACAATATTCTTCTAGATTTAAAACGGAGCAAAAAATAGTTAAAACAATGAAATGATATCTCTGAAATGTTTTATGCTGGTAAATGAAAAACGAATTATTCGTGTATAATAATTTTTCATTTCCATTGCAGGTACCATTCTTCCAAGAACGGCCGCTTTGCAGTTTCAGGAAATATTCCAGCTCAATACATTTTGTCAACCCTGCCGCCCTCACTTCATACATCCAAATTGTTCTATTGTTTACTATTACATTATGGATATATTATCGCTTTATTTGGAGTTCATTATTTGGATTGATTTATTTTTGTACAAAAATACATTCGTAAAACTCAGTTCTGTAGAATCTATCGCCACTATTGCCGAGATTCTTCCGCTACAACATCTACAAGAAACAAACATCGTAAATAAACTGGACATTCTACAGAGGCAGTAATGAGTGAACAAATTAACTCTTAATAGGCAAAATAGAGATAAAAACATTACAGTTTTTAGTAGGAAGTGAGAGCTCTATTTAACAAATTTAAATATTTGCTCTTGTTCCGTAAAATAGTCAAAGTAGTAGGGCGAAATTAAACAAACTACTTACGTCTGAACAATTGATTTGCTTATAACTGTCAACAAAAATATAAACAGTACCCATAAAACTCTTATATATCCTCTCTGATAAAATGAACATGTTAACTTGAAAATTCTTCGGATTATACTAACGAAATACGGCATTTATGCGAATAAATGGAACATCTATAATTTAAAATAACATATCATGGAATTAACAGAAGTGGACTATATTTCCGTCCATACGCCCAACCGCTCCAAATTCTTTCTTTAAAATTTTGATAAGGATACAACCTATGTACTCTATTAGATGACATAAACGCCATATAGCTCTATTCTTTTCTTTTTTTCAAAAATTGCAAAAATGTAATTTTTTTGACTTCTCTCACGTCGTAAGTATTTACATTAGCGGCGATTTGATCACATTGTTAATACAATGTACATGTGATTTAAATAATGTCAAGTAAAGTTTCTCGAAAACAACAGTTTTCTGTGAAAACTAGCTCAAATTTCCGCATTCTCAGAAACGTTCAAACACCATTTTCTCATAAATGAATCCAAATTTTTTCTTCAAACTTTTGGAACGGATGGTGAAAATTGCACTCTTTAATATGACGTAAAGTTTATTTTGAGGTAATTCTTTTTTTCAAAAACTACACAAATGTAATTTCTTTGAAAGATCTCTCATATCTTTAATATTCACATTACCAGCAATTTGTAAACATTATTGTATTTGTGAGTGTAAGTGCTTCAAATGACTTCAAATTACGGTTTTTGTAAACTCAAAAATTGTCTGCGAAAAAGAGCTTCAATTTCGCATTTTTAGTAGCGCTTAAACGCCATTTTCTTAAATAGCTTGAAAATTTTCTAAGAAAATTGCCATTTAGGACGAGGTTTTAATGTTCTTTAATATTCTAAAATTAATATTTCCGTTCTACCATTAGGAAACCGAAAAAATAAGAAAATGGTCAAAAAAATTTAGTGTGGGCGGCGATAGATGGCAGATGGCACGAGTGTATGGCAATTCCGAATAACGAGCCGAGAACGAAGGAAATAGGAAACTAATACGGGAAAGCCTGTGCCATTCTGTAGCACCACTAGTTTAATTTTGGAATTTGTAATTTATATGTATACAAAATATTTTGTGGTTGGTAATGTGTGCTTCCGGCATACTTTCATATGATTAGTATTTATACATCTAACCGTGTTGTGAGTGTATTCAGCCCTGATGATGGAGAAATACAACTCCAAAACGTTGGCAAAATGAGATTCGCTTAGCGTCTTTCTTTTATGGACCAATACCGATGAACAACAAGATGGATTCTGAAAATGAGTGTCTTGTAATGAATTCTCTCTTTTATTGACATAAATGTCAGTGTCTAGTATGTCAAGCACTAGAGTGCATCTACTACGTTAAGAAGAAGCGATCAACTCAGAAGTCAATGACGAACGTATATACTCAAAGACGATGTATATAGTCTATGACGACCAATATCTATGACTCTGACAATTGAGAGTTACAAGCCCGGACAGCCAGGGTCCTTTGGCTTTCCATGGTTGATCGAATTGCTTTCCAGGATAGCATACTGTAAGGGGATTTTTGTGTAGGGTGATCATGTTTGTCCTGCCATGATCATCGTTGCTACCTGTAGCAGTAAACATTAGATGAATTGTTGCACATTCCCGGTAAAATTGCATTAATAAACCCTTATTTCACCTCTTCAGAGGATGAAGTTGGAAGTCTTTTCACTTAGCATCCAGTTCGTGGTTCGGTAGTTTTGACTGAGTTCATGTTAGTGTGTGTCTTGTTTTATAGACATAGATTACATACTCTCTCAGTCTGTTTTATTAACAAGCGCCCACAAAGTATCCTACATATAACTTGAATTCTTGGCACAGATTAATAGCGTTTCTTTTCTCGAAAACTACATTTCCTTATTTTTTTGCATTGCAAATATTATTATATCGGAAGATCGAAAAACCTTCCGAGTTTTGCCAAAATGTAGTTCTCCTATGTAGTCTGTACAAAACGAACGTACTCTAGTAGATGAGACAGACCTGTACAGCAAAATGATCCTGATGACCTCAAATCAGAAGAACGGTGACAAAAAACTGTCGACAGAAACTGGGTGTGAGAGAAAAGATAATATGAATGAAAGACAAAGAGATTGAGAAGAAAATTCGACTTGGACAATAATGGAGGAAAAGACAAATCAATTAAGGCTACGAAAGCGAAAAATAATGCGGCGTTAGTCTGTTGGAGACTGTGCCAAAAGAAACAATGACAGTTTCGATCCAGAATGCGGACGCACCAATATTAGCAACGGTGGCGTCTGCTGAAGGCAGACGCGAGGACGATGGCGGTGCCGAACGAAAAAACACCTAATCTCGCGAAATTAAAATGAAGGAGCCGATCCCCGGTGGCCGACATCGCTCTCAGTAGTGTCGTAGCGATGTCGGACCGAAGGATCGCGGGTTCGAGTCCCGCCTCGGGCATGGTTGTATTTCTGTTCGTTCTTTCACCCCCTATTTTCACCATACTGCCACGTCACTCGCGGTCTCCGTGAATGACAGTGAAGGTGGGTCGCCTTACCTTCCAACTAGCTCAGGTGGCAGAAAGGTGACCTGAAAGAAATGGGATGGCGAGAGGACGTTGTTTCAGCAAGAAAGAACATATCTGAATTAGGTTAACGTAAAGAATTTAATGATTCAAAAAAAGAAAGATTAACCAAGACTTACACCACCATGCACGAGCTCGTGAGTTTTGCCCGTAATGCAAACCAAAATAAGCGAAACAAGAGAAATTAAAATTAAATTATTACAATCAACAACAGACAAAATGCATTACACAAAAAAATCTATGACTAATTTTATTACGGCCAATGCGCGGCCTGGAATATTTCCTTCCCTGCTTGTTTTCAGCTAACTGCAAAAGTTCATTCCGTAGCGCCTGAGAAGCATTTTAGCGCTTTCGGCGAAGCTCTAGTACACATCACCGTCTGGAGACTTTCGTGGTCATTGCCCCATTCAGCGGGGCGACGTCTCAGAAAGGGGGGCGCTTCTCCCTAGCGGCCCGGCGGCGACGGAGGTGGTGGTGGAGGCGGGTGGCGGCGGTCGGGTCGTCTGCGCCGCGCGGTTCTAGGCCGGCGGAGGCGGCGGTCGGGAACAATGCTCCTATCAGCTGGTCGAGCGGGCGCCTTCAGGTAGCACTTTCGACGGGCATTGACGTAAGCGGTGGCGATCTTGACGATTAACGCAGTCACTTCCGCATGCTTATGCCAAAGATAGACGTCTACTTCAACAAAATCAATTTTTTTGGTTCACTGAATCGTGGCCAAACACGGCACATTAAATAACTTGAACCGATAAAACTGTGGTTCAGAAAATTGATCAAGTCCGAAAGAAAACTTTCTCTTGAAAAGTCTCACCACAAGATAAATCAACACAGTTCGCAGTCACAGAGTGCCTTCACGAAGTCTTATTAACAAGCGCCGCACTCGAAAGTCGAAAGCAGAGCGATACTCAGCCAAAAGCCGGAAACAGAATGCTACTCAGTCAAAAGTCGCAAGCGGAATGCCCCTTCGGATGTTACTTTCTTTCTGCTTCTTGCCTCGGTCCCCTTCCAAAAAATCTAAGTTCGAGAATGTTCTACTACAAATTCGAACCCATTCGGCGATATAAAGCATTGAAGGCTTTCACGGCCGGAGTCAATATTCTTGATGTCTTCCGGGCTGATGGGCCGTGGTCCAATTGGCTTGGACCTCGCCACTGAAGATGCCCACCGCAGTCGTGGGCAAAACGTTTGGCAGTTCCAAGCCAATTGGACCACGGTCCATCAGCCCGGAAGACATCAAGAACATTCGGCGATAGGCTACAGGAAATTGCGCCGTGAAATTACTTCGTCCAATCGCTGAAGGCGTTTGAACAGTGATCTTTAATGGAAAATTTCCAGTATCTTCTGTCTCAAGTCTCTCTGTCTTACATTGTTTACTTGGACGCACGTGCAAGCCTAGACATGCGTCGTAGAAGTGGGCCAGGGCAAGCCTAATTTTTGTTGACATCCACTGGGTGGCTGCCCAGGGGCTGGAAGGGGGTGGGTGCATTCTCTTAAGGAACGCTTTCCAGAAGACAAACACGCGGAGGGTGCACGCAGCTGCGCGTGTCGAATTAGAGCGGGGGGAGTCACGCCAAAAATTCCCCGGCGCCAGCGGAGGCGCCTTTCGCAAGTTATTGCCAGAGAAATGTAGAAATTAATGCTAATTTAATGATGTTGATATTCGGTAACGCTACAATATCATGTCGCAGTATTACCATAACGTTAAACCCAATAGTGGTCGCTAATGATCTAGGTGTGCAACCTTAAATAACAAAAAAAAGGAAAAAAGGAAGAATGAAGATGTACATTGCGATTTTCTTAACTCTGCCCCTGACAGGAATCAGTTGTTTCGCTGCCATCCAATCGGGAGCTTAAATGTCACTACTGTGACGTCACTGTGGTGACGTTCAAGCTCTCGATTGGATGAAACTCAACAGCTGATATCTGTGAGGGACAGAGTTAAGAAAATCGCAGTATAACGGTGAGAACAGAGAGAAATTGTTAGAAAGGCGAGAGCGCAGAAGCGCCGGCAGGAACGTTTTGCACGTGTGACATTGCGAAAACCTGTAATGCTCTACCACGACATCGTAAAAGTCAGAGAGTACTGGAGAAATGTCATATTTTTTCGTGTTATTTTTAGATGTATACCTTTAACAATACAATACTAGCTGAACTCACAAAAGTGCTTCCAATTCGCAAAAAAGTTTGCAGAATTGTGCTTTGCTTTCGCAGGTAGGCTTAAGCCACTGACCAAACATCTTCGAAACCAGGGACGAAATACTTGATTTTTTTGTCATTTAAGGTCGCATCAACTTCAAGGTCATTAACGACCACTACTGGTTTTTAACATTATGGTATGAGGATGAAACGATATGATGATGATAAGGGGTGAAAGGACGAACAAATACAAACATGCTCGAGGCGGGACTCAACCCGCGACCCCTCGGTCCGAGATCACTACGGCACTAGTGGCTTAGCTGTCTCGGCCATGGGGCCGACACCGAAGTACTTGTATTCATTGTTCGCTTCTACACGTCAGAAAAAAGTGTCAAATGAAAATCGGACCTGCGCCATTTTGAAAAGCGCACTTTGCCTAACTTGAGCAACCCGTATGTCGAAGGATGATAAAGGATGGGTGTGGGCGGGAAGGGGGCGTAACGGACGCGACGAGAAACCGCATTTCCATCGAAATCTCGACATCGATTTTTGCAGCATTACGTAACCATCTTGATTTAAGCTTTTCCAGCATTAGAAACTCGAAGCTCCAGAAATTGAATTCAGTGAACCGACGAGTATACGAATTAACAAGAACATGGGAGGCGTCGACTGAGATCAAGATGCGGGAGCTGTAGTAAATTGGGTAGATAATCTACGATAGAGCCGTCCATGATGACAATAGTTGAAGGCAAGGCAAGATAGACAAAGCTACGAAGAGAGAGAGAGAAGGGAGAGAGAGAGAAGGGAGAGAGAGAGAAGGGAGAGAGAGAGAAGGGAGAGAGAGAGAAGGGAGAGAGAGAGAAGGGAGAGAGAGAGAAGGGAGAGAGAGATAGGGAGAGAGAGAGATAGGGAGAGAGAGAGATAGGGAGAGAGAGATAGGGAGAGAGAGATAGGGAGAGAGAGAGATAGGGAGAGAGAGAGATAGGGAGAGAGAGATAGGGAGAGAGAGAGATAGGGAGAGAGAGAGATAGGGAGAGAGAGAGATAGGGAGAGAGAGAGATAGGGAGAGAGAGATAGGGAGAGAGAGAGATAGGGAGAGAGAGAGATAGGGAGAGAGAGAGAGATAGGGAGAGAGAGAGATAGGGAGAGAGAGAGATAGGGAGAGAGAGAGATAGGGAGAGAGAGAGATAGGGAGAGAGAGAGATAGGGAGAGAGAGAGATAGGGAGAGAGAGATAGGGAGAGAGAGAGATAGGGAGAGAGAGAGATAGGGAGAGAGAGAGATAGGGAGAGAGAGAGAGATAGGGAGAGAGAGAGATAGGGAGAGAGAGAGATAGGGAGAGAGAGATAGGGAGAGAGAGAGATAGGGAGAGAGAGAGATAGGGAGAGAGAGAGATAGGGAGAGAGAGAGATAGGGAGAGAGAGAGATAGGGAGAGAGAGATAGGGAGAGAGAGATAGGGAGAGAGAGAGATAGGGAGAGAGAGATAGGGAGAGAGAGATAGGGAGAGAGAGATAGGGAGAGAGAGATAGGGAGAGAGAGATAGGGAGAGAGAGATAGGGAGAGAGAGATAGGGAGAGAGAGATAGGGAGAGAGAGATAGGGAGAGAGAGATAGGGAGAGAGAGATAGGGAGAGAGAGATAGGGAGAGAGAGATAGGGAGAGAGAGATAGGGAGAGAGATAGGGAGAGAGAGATAGGGAGAGAGAGATAGGGGGAGAGAGATAGGGGGAGAGAGATAGGGAGAGAGAGATAGGGAGAGAGAGATAGGGAGAGAGAGATAGGGAGAGAGAGATAGGGAGAGAGAGATAGGGAGAGAGAGATAGGGAGAGAGAGATAGGGAGAGATAGGGAGAGAGAGATAGGGAGAGAGATAGGGAGAGAGAGATAGGGAGAGAGAGATAGGGAGAGAGAGAGAGAGAATGAAAGGGCTCTGAACTGAGGCTCTGAAATAGTTTTCTAAAAGTCTAAATCAAAAATAATCAGAGATGTGGTAACAAGGAAATGAAGGTACTGTGATAGGTTGTCACAAAATATAAATAAATACTGATATGGAAAATTAATGTAAAGAGCAAACATGAACGGTCGCAACAATGGTTGGGTAAGAGAATAGAAAGCGCGAATTCTAATTAAAAACTATTAGAACAGAATGGCAATATAAGTCATGGCGGGGGGGGGGGCGGAAGGAAGAAAATAGTAAATGATTAACGTTAGGAAAGGACACGTGAGTAATTCTGTGAGTAAAAAAATTATGTATGGAAACATTACAACAAGGGACCAAGGAATAAACAATTCCAATGCGAAAAGATGAAGGACCAATCACGATAAGAGCGTGTGCGAGATAAAAGATGAACTGCATACTGTAAGGACGCATTTCCGAGATTTTTCGCGCAGGAAGACAATAGCTGAAAAGCGCGTAAAATGAACAGTGAGATAGAAGGTTTTCTGGCGTGGCATAGCGCGGATCGGAAGGACGATGCGCCTATGTTAATTTGAATTTGGATTTTTTTTTCTTTTTTGCAACGCAGTAATGTCGAACGCGTACGACAGTGGAAAAATGTTATAATTTTAGTTTTTGTTTTCATGTAAAAATTGAGAAGTAGTAGATAAAATCCGGGAGAGTAACTCAGAAGCAAATTGCGTGTGTGGAAC
Organism: Acheta domesticus; assembly: GCA_031308135.1. Lineage (NCBI taxonomy): Eukaryota > Metazoa > Arthropoda > Insecta > Orthoptera > Gryllidae > Acheta > Acheta domesticus. The sequence continues at coordinate 210,746,521 of JAHLJT010009419.1, forward strand.
ACACGCACGCCATTTGGATGGAAATAGGATGCGCTGTACGGCCGGTCAACAACGCAGAGGCTCCACTACAGGGAAGTAAATAAAGGGGACATTTTGGTTTTATCTTCAAAATTGACTATTGAAGGGAGACAAAGTTCTGTAAATTTGATTGATTTTAGAAATTAGTAATTAAAGGGGAAAATTGGCCAAGCATGCTAAAGGGGAGGTATTAATTATAAATTAATAACATACAAAATAGGAAGGGATTGTCTACTAAACACTTGTGTAGTCTTGTTTTTATGCGCTGCCATCTGTTTGCAACTGAATATTTTGTAATTTGACAATATAGTATAATACAAAGGCAATCTGATAATCAGAAGTGAGTATTGTTATTTTTTAAATAGCTACAAGGAGGACTTCCAAATCCTACGTAATATTTTTTTACCGAGTTCCTGTATAGGCGGGCTATCGGACCCATAAATACAAATCTACCCTGACGGAGTGGCTTCACGGGATCCTGGTTGAAATCATAATTATTTTTGGTGGAGTAAAATATTGTTACAAGAGTCGCTAGGAGCAGCCGGTCAGAGTACTTTCAGGCAATTACAGTATCACGGGACTGATAAAAATGGATGTAAGGGTATTGATGGGACGCAAGTACTAGAAAGCAGCTTCATTTCTATGTTAGGGACACTTAGGCCGTACCGGAGCCGTAGAAGATGGCAGGATGCAGATATGGACAAAGAAATGAGGGGGTGAAAATAACAATTATTCCCGAAATTCGAGAGAAAGTAGATAGGAGAGGAGGAGAATAGCTTCGAATAATATTTCATGTTGCCACCGCTTAATGTGTAGATGGGAGAAAGTCTGATTTAAGTCGAGTAAGTCGTTCAAGAAATGTACACGCTGAATACACGGTATTCAAATGTAAGCTATTTCGGAAATCGAGAGGCAGCACTACTGACGTAGCGATCTAACGTTTCGATGTTCATTTACCAACGATCACATTTCATTTCACGGGAGTTATCAACACAACGAGATGCTATATATCTTATTTTCTGCAATACTGGTATGACTGAAAAAAGCTTGTTCAGGTGAGGCTTTTGAAATTCCTAGATCATGTATGAAATACAGAGGTGTTACTGTCACACTGACATCGACACAGGTGGTTTCTTCGGATGACATTACATTGTTATGCCAGTAGAAAGAGCTGCAAAAATCTGATATGTTGATATTTACAATTCATTACTGCCAAATTTGAAATTATGATACCGTCAAAGGGAATGAGCGTCTTCTTGTGAGTCAATAGTAGGGCCCTCATTTTAACGACATATATTTTTTCTGAGCCTTCATGTGAATTTTAAAACAATTTATGCACAAATCCAGGTATTGTCGAATAGGAAAACTTTTTTATTGTGCATATAAAGTCATTTTATACCGATTTCAGTTAAAGGTCATATTTTAACCAAATTCTGATCTAAATGCATGTGTTTGTCATATTTAAGGATCGTTTTTAGTAAAAAGTTATATTTTGGCCGAATTTTGCCCTAAATGCATATATCTGGCATATTTTTAAGGAAACAATAAGACGTTTGAAGATGTGTTTTGCATGACAATGTACCAGGTGATATTGTCACAAATAAACTCAACAATTATATCACAAAGGAAGACAATGAACCAAAGTTGCCCTGCAGTGACATCGCCGCCTTCAAACATGCTTTCGTGACGTCATGTGATGCAGAGAGGAGCTTTTCCAGATACACAACTATTCTCAGCGACAACCGTAGGTCTTTTAAGATGGAAAACCTGAAAATGCACCTCGTGATCCAATGTAACTCTCCAGACACATCTAGATTTCACCAATAATATACGAAAATGGTGAATTTTTAAAAAAGATACTTCATTTTATTAAAAAATGTTAAAAAAATAAAAAAATAGAATAAAAGAAGTATTGTGTGAAAAGAGTAAAATATGTAAACAATGTATTATAGTACTAAATATGTAAAAATATGTAAGGAAACATTTGGATATTGTGCTAGGAGAAGGACGGTTTGCGAAGATTAGAATTTGAAAATGGTAATTAGAACGACAAAAAAATATGTAATTACTTAAAAATCCAGTCCCTAGTGATGATGCATGGGGATATCAGCGAGGGTGTGGAGGAAGGAAGCAAAGGCAATGGCAGAGAGAGAGGGAGAGGATGGATGCAAAGGGAGAAGGAGCGTTCATCGCGGGGGCGGTGGTGGCGACGGCGTTGCAAGGTGATGTTAGCGAGGCTGTTGAGGGGCCGCAGGACGCAAAGACGGGGGGGGGGCGTGGGCGGGTGACGTCAGCGGCCAGCAGCCGCCCAGTTGCACCGCTAAAATTAGGCGCCGCTCGCGAGCGGCCGCTAAAACTTAGCCGCAGCGGCCGCGGCGGCGCGCCGGCGGCGATCGCTCGCTCGGGGCCCGCCGCGCCGCGCCGCGCCGCGTCGCGCCGCACTCCCCGACAACGGCAATTGAGACTCCCCCGGCGAGAAAAAAAAAACCTCCAGATTTACCGGCTTGGGTGGCCCAGGGCATCAATTCTTGCCATTGCATTCAGGGGCGGATCCTGCCAATCATCGGGCGGCGGGCATCGCAGATTTTTGTTAAATGATAAAGATATTTGTTTTTATATTATATATTATCCGTATTTATGTACTGTAGATATGATACTATTGTTTCAATAAGTACAGAATTCCAACATTAATATTTAAATCAATTTGGCCAAATAAAGGAAGGTAAACTAAGACTGGGTCTTTGAGCCATACCCCCCCCCCCGATCCAATAGTGACTGCCTCTGATTGGGAGGTCCTAAGGTTCCACTTCTGACTCTGGGCAGGATTTTTGACAGCAGCTAAATACTACTTAGATCGAGTGCATCCGCTGCCTGGAGAAAGGTTCTAGCGGCTGGCTGCTCTGATCGGGAGGTATGCTTGGTTTCTCCAATTAATACGACGTGCCCAGAGAGGGTGGCCACTTTGATCCCAGGGGGCGCCAGAACACGGGACACTGAAGGCAATGGGGGAACCACACGGACAAGAACTACTGAGAGAGCGTAGCCTTCCGCGGTCAGAGTCAGTACTTACTTGGCTGTCCGGGAGACGCCGCGTCCAAGGCCGACATTCTGCGACCTTCCTCATTACTCAAGCATTACGCCCTGAGGAAGGTCGCAAAATGGCGCCAAAAACGTTGGAACCTGTGCCTAGGACGCGGCGTCTACAGAACAGCCAAGTACATAAGAAGTATTGAGGTTCCTCCCCCCGCGAAAAAAGAAGCCTGCTTTACCAGTGGGTAGTTGAGAACATGAATTGATGCCTCTACAGGGCTTCTGACCGGAAAGTAATAGGGTTATGCTCCTGACTCTCGTGATTTTCAACACTAGCTAAATATCTAGATCGAGTTCAGCCGCTCGCTGTCTGGAGGGCAATTCGGCCGGCTGCTCTGGAGGAGAATAGCGGCCGGCTGCTCTGATCGGTAGTTTTCTATGGTTTCTCCGATCAACACCAGGCGAATGCTGGAGCAGTACCGCACGGACCTCACGCGATCTTTGCTTCCCTTCCTTGCTACATCCTCACACCTTACACACTCTTACACTAACATGAACTACACTACCACACATGCCGGGAGATCAGTAAGGACCTTAGCGTTTGTCCTTGTCTCGGGCGGTGACTCGCTGCTGGGAGATACCTGGCTGAGGAAAAAACCCGCAAGTCGACATGTAGTTCGGAGCTGGATCGTGCCATCCAGCAGGGGAATATCACCGCCCCCTCTCGCGATAAAAATACATGGACCACACTTACTGGACCAATGAACTTAGCAGATGATGCGACCGGACTAATCAATCTTCCAGATTTATTAAAAAAGCACAACAATAATGTAATGTAGAACGAACCCATTTATTAATTAGGGACAATAAAAGATTCCTTACACTAATTTTCTTATTGCACATAGGAGTATATGTAATACAATCCCTCTATTACATAAATAATTCTATTATTATTATTACTATAAAAATAAAAATAATAACAACAACAATAACAACTCCACCTAACACGACCTAACAGTTGGTGGTGGAGCTTGAGTACCCCCATGAGCCTGAGAGCTATGTCAGTGGTAGACTAGCTACTGTTAGGGCCTCCCTTGCTGAATAGGTTAAAGGTGAGGGGTCAGACGAAGAAGTACCCCATTTTGCGGAGAGTAGGAAGTAAGTAGAGAGGGAAGGGTCATGAACCTTTGGACTTCCTGTTATCCACCCAGGGAGGGTACAGGAGAGAAACTGGGTTGGCATACCAGCCCACTGATTAGAGTGGAGGCCCGAAACTTGCATTATCCAGCGAAGGAGGCTGCCTTCAGCAGTCAGTGATTGATTGATTGAATAGGGTTTAAAGGGCGCTTCGACTGCTGTGGTCATTTGCGCCCATGCCAGAGTATTTGGAGAAAAGAATATTCAGTGTTGCATATGTAACTTACTCACTGTTTAAAAGCATGTACATTGGCTTGAAAGGAGGCTCGAATTCTGCATCAAGTATACATGTAGAAATGGCAGAAGGAAAATAGAAAAAGGGCGCGTAAAATTTATCTTAAAACGTAAAATTGGCTGTAAAGGGGCCAAAAAACAACATAAAACATTGTTATCTTTCAAATAAAATTATATATTCTGCTTTCTCTCAAAAAACAAAAAAGTTTTGAGAGCGCAGAATCGTCATCCCCGAGCACCACTTGTAGCGAGTTGCCCAGGTCATGTCTTCGTCGACTGCCAACAAATTTCCTACAGTACAGCAGGACGTGTTCCACGGAAATAACAGTCTTGCACGAGTCACAGATGGGGGGAGTTTCATTTCGAAGAATGAAACCGTGAGAGAAATGGCAGTGTCCGATACGAAGACGGGTTAAAATAACTTCCTCGCGCCTACAGGACCGTGATGAGGAGCGCCAGGGATACACAGAATTCTTTATCGCACTTAGTTTGAAAGTGCTATTGTGCCACTCTGTTTGCCACGCTCTAAGCACGGATCGTTTAAAGAAAGCCTGAACATCGGACAATGGCACAGAAGGGATGTCGATACGAGTTTTACGAGTCGCTGATTTCGCCGCCTGGTCGGCCAGTTCGTTCCCTCTGATACTCACGTGGCCTGGGACCCAACTGAGTACCAGGTCATAGCGGCGGGACAGAAGACGATGGATCAGGCTTTGAACGGATAAAGTCAGGTAGTCTGACGAAGGACGAGAGACAGCTTGAAGAGAGCTGAGAGAATCGGAACAGATAACTACTCGCCGCAACGTCGCTGATTCAATGTATTTTAGGGCCTCAAAGATTGCGTACATTTCGGCAGTGAAAATACTGCATTTCGAGTGAAGCCGAAATGATTTGGTGGCCCTGATACAGTAAAAACCACATGCCACCGCGTCGCTGCACGATGAACCATCCGTGTATAAGAATAAATGATCCGGATAGGATTCTCTCATATCCAGAAACTGCTTCTGGTAAACCAGAGGACTAGTAGTTTGTTTGGGCAGATGGGAGAGTCTGAAGTCAATACTGGGAAGGAGGAATTTCCAAGGGGGGATCCGGTCACTTGTGGGTTTCACAGGGGTGGGAAGTTCTACATTTAATTCCCGGAGAAGGTTTCGTAATCTAATACCTGGGGATGGGGTAACGATGTTCGAAGAATGTACGAGGACTCATACTTTGGGTGGATGATTATACGACGACAAGGGTGGTCAACCAGTCCCGACACTTTAGCCCCATAAGAGGCTAATAAAATATCTCGCCTTCGGCTCAGAGATGGTTCTCCAGCTTCGGCCAAGAGGCATTCGATGCGACTCGTGCGGTAGGCGCCTGTACTAATTCTTATACCGGCGTTGTGAATGGTATTTAATGGCCGGAGGGTTGATGGTGACGCTGACCCATATACAATACATCCATAATCCAAAATAGAGCGGATGAGGGTTCTATACAAACGCAAGAGACACACACGGTCAGCTCCCCAAGAGCTGCCTGTAAGGGTGCGGAGGAGGTTCAGAGGTGAGACACATCGGCTCTTCAGTTTACGTATATGATTTCGCCAAGTTAGGCTCTTATCGAAAGTAAGCCCAAGGAAAGTTGCAGAGTCCACAAAAGGTAGAAGATGGCTTCCAAGAAAAAGATCGGGGTGGTTATGAAGATAATAAATCCTGCAGAAGTGCATACAGTTAGTTTTTGATACGGAGAATTTAAAACCTGTAGCATCACTACATTCCTGCAATTTGTTGAGAACAAGTTGTAATTGTCTCTCTATCACTTGAATACTCTTGGAAGAGCAGAAAATGGCGAAGTCGTCAACGAAGAGCGATGCTTTCACCGGCTCTCGGATTATCGACGCTATACTATTGATAGCGATGGCAAACAGAGTGACACTCAGAATTGAGCCCTGAGGGACTCCGTTTTCTAAATGGTGGCTGGCGGTTACCCTGTCACCAAGGCGAACGCGGAAGTATCTTGAGGAAAGAACGGCTACTAAAAAAGGGGGAGCCGGCCCCTAAGACCCCAAGAATGGATGGTGCGAAGAATGCCGTACCTCCAGGTAGTATCATAAGCTTTCTCTATATCGAAGAAAATTGCTACCAGGTATTGACGTAGCACGAAAGCAGTGGAGATCTGTGTGGTAAGGGTGACAAGGTGGTCCATGGTTGACCTGTTCTTCCTGAAACCACATTGGATGGGGGTAAGTAGGTTTCTCTGTTTCAGGTGCCAGACCAAACGCGTATTCACCATTCGCTCCAGAAGTTTGCATATACAGCTTGTGAGCGAGATTGGACGGTAGGTTGACGGCTTTGTCCTGTCCTTTCCTTCTTTAGGAATAGGAATAACTATCGCTTCGCGCCAGGTTCTAGGGAAGGTATGTTCCATCCAAATCTTGTTGAAGATACGGAACAGAAAGATACGTGCCTCTTCCGGCAGGTGTTTTAACATTTGGTTGTGTATCTGGTCTGGTCCTGGAGCAGAATCTTTCCCACGGGTGAGCGCACAGGAAAATTCATCCATGGAGAAAGGGGCGTTATAATCTTCCTCCAGGCAGGTTGAGAAGTCCAATCTGCATTTCTCCATTCTACTCTTCGTTTTCAAGAAGCTAGGAGAGTAGTGTAAGGAACTGGAGGTATTTTCATAATGACAGGCCAATTCCTCAACTACTTTTTCTGGAGAAGTAATAAGATTTCCATTAATAAGAAGTCCTGGGACAGATGGTGGGGAAAATCTTCCTCCGATCTGTCGGATCTTTCGCCATACAACTTTAAGCGGGGTATGGCAAGAAAGAGAAGAAATAAAGGCTCTCCAGGAAGCGGTCTTACTTTCCCGTATTACTAATCTGGCTCTGGCCCGCTTTCTTTTGAAATCGATCAGGTTTGATGCGGTGGGGAACCTATTGAGCCTCGCGAGTGCTTGCTTTCGGTCACGCACCGCGGTGGCACAGTCAGCATTCCAGCAAGGCACAGGGACGCGTCGTGGCCGACACGTAGACTTCGGGATTGCAATGGTGGCTGCGCGAAGAAGGGCGTCGGTGAATTGGGCCACCAAGGTATCGATATTATTTGAAAAGTGGTCTGGCATTATAATTTTCTCGCTGAATGTATCCCAGTCGGCTCGATGGAATAGCCAGCGAGGAGGGTGGATGCCGTCTAAATTAGGGATATTAAAGTGGACCAAAGTGGGAAAATGGTCACTCCCATGTAGATCATCGAGTACAGTCCACTCTACCATGGTAGATAGGGATGGACTGCAGAGTGCCAGATCGATTGACGAGAAGGAGTTTGACGCCATGGAGAAATAAGTGTGATTCCCGGAATTCAGAAGAATTAAGTTTTGCTGGTCAATAATATTTTCGAGGATAGAACCTCTCGGGCAGGTCCTCGTGCCACCCCAGAGGGGATTGTGGGCATTAAAATCCCCCGCAATAAGAAAAGGGGCAGGCAACTGAGAAAAAACGTCTTCGAGTTCCTCTTGTGACACGACTTGGCCAGGGGGAATGTATATACTACACACCGTAAAAGAGAACGATGGTAGGTGTACCCGAATGCAAACTGTTTGGAGGTCTGTTCGAACGTTGTGTTCCTCCGAGAACAGGGAGTCGCGGATGAGTACCGCGACGCCGCCGTGAGCACGAAGTCCGTCGTCTTGATCGAACCGATAGATATTAAATCCGCGAAGAGACAGGGGATGATGAGGGAGAAGATGAGTTTCCTGAAGACAGACTATAAATGGTTTGTGGCGAGAAATTATTAATCTTAATTCTTCTGAGTGAGCACGAAGACCATTTAAGTTCCATGAGAGAGCCATTATGAGAAATTATTTCTTTGGTTGCTTTTTTTTCTTTCTCACCTTCTGAATGGTTGTAGAGGAACTCTCGTGGGGTTCCTCATCAACAGCAGAGTCATCCTGACTGCTGCTGGATATGGTCGGGGGGTTTTCCCGACTTTTGTCCACGGGTGACCGAGATCTACAGGGGCTGGAGGATCGTCCGATGTGATTCTCAGAGACAGAAAGAGGTGGACGGGATTTGGATGACGTATTTTTCCTGGGAGGCGGTGTCTGTTTAAGATCGATTTCAGTAGAAGTCTCAGTGGTCGATTTCTGATGGAGTTTTTGCACAGTTTTTTTGTACTTTGTGGGAATTATAATTTCCCCACCTTGGATACATGCCGAATCTTCGGGGAAGTCTGTCGGCGACACCTGACAACTAAAGTGCGAAACTACCGCTGGGGTACAGTGAGTTTGACAACTCGCTGTTACCCCCGGGGACGTAGGTTTTACAGCACTGGAAAAAGATCGAGATAGGTCCACTGGATTCCTGATTTGGAACCTACGCTTCGCCTCAGGGAAGGAAACCTTTTCGGTTACCCTTATTTTTTGGATTTCCCTTTCCCGGAGAAACGTGGGACACTGGTTGTCGTTGGCTGGGTGATCGCCTTCACAATTCACACAGTGCGGTGGTTTGTCGCAGGGTTGTGGGTCGTGAAATGATGATCCGCACTTCCCGCAAACCGCGTTTACGGACATACATCGCTGTTGAGTATGCCCAAACCTTTGACACTTGAAACAGCGCAAAGGGTTCGGCACATACTGCCGCACACGGAGGTTGTAGAAAGCGGTAACGATCCTTTCCGGGAGGGATGGTCGGTCAAAAGTAAGGATCAGGGTAGAAGTAGGGATCACTTTCCCATGCTCCTTCCTTCCGATCCTGTACACCTCAGTCACGCCAAAGGTCTTAAAAAAGTTTAGAAGATCTTCCTCCGTTTCTGTAGCAAAGTCCTCGTGGTTGACTACGCCTTTGCTCAGGTTCAAGGTGGGATGAACCGTGACTACTACCTGGAGGCCGGCAATCTGCTTCGTATTTTGAATTTTTACAATCTGCTCGTCGGTACGCGCTTCAAAAAGAATGGTTCCATTCCTTTGTCGCACGACCGCTTGGAGCTTCCCGTAGGCTTCTTCGATGGCTCGCGCCAGACGGACAGCACTCACAGTTTTAAAAGTCTTACCTTCCTCGGCACATGCCATGAGGAGGAAACGAGGCTTCTTGGGTCGATCTTCTTCTTTAGAAAAAAAACTATTCAAGTCAATAGTTCTCTCTGCACATCTCCTCTTCCTTGCGGAAGAGGGCGGGGGGAAAGGTGAAGTATCCATATAGATGGAATAGGTTCATCCTCGTGGTCCCCACCCACCACGGAGCCCAACAAGGGGACACTCCATCGGAGTGCCAGGGTTGCCACGAGGATATAGTGGGGGAATAACACAGCGCTGCATCGCCGTGGATTCCCCCGCTCACTCTGGAGTTCAGTACAAGACCTAGTCCGAGCCGATTGATCGGGAGTGGGTTAGCTCCCGACCGCCCGTCTAGAAGAGTCCGGGGCCAAAAGCGAGTGTGTTGGAACCTACAGGGAATGTTCCCCAAAATACGTAATCAACGTACTCCTTAGTGCAAGGCGAACAGTAGCACTAGGACTAGATAGGGAAACAAACAGGTCCCTCAACTGCCAGGACACACATTCCCTCCGACACGGGTCGCCATGCACGGCAAACACATGGGTGGGCGTTCAGCATACAGAGAAGGCCAGTGAGGAATAAAAAGGAGTGAAAAGAACGTACATGACATGAAATGAGAAGCAAGAAGATGAAAAAAATGGAGAAAGGAACACATGAGAGCCTTCTCTGCATCCCCCCGTCAGGACGTGGACCAACCCACTTCGACGGGAGCAGTCAGTGAAAATCCCGTAGGGTTTAGTAATGCCGACTGGCGATCGGAGGGACCCCTTGCTGGGCCCTGCGGGGGGATGTCCCGAGGCCACTATGGGTCGCAGTAACGGATCGCAGGAAACAACCCAAATGTTACGTATGATCTGCGAACTCGAACTTGCTACCTGCGAATCTTCACTTGAAACCAATGAGCAAAATGAATAGAACAAGCAATGTAATGAACCTTAACGTGCCTTGTTCTACCAATGTCCCATACCTGCTCAGAAATCGAGCTAATGTCACCTTGTCGACGTCTGGCCATCCCATGGATGTTAGTCCCAGGGACCCAGAGTCGGCAGTAGCTCGAAGACATCGTCAGAGATGGACCTGGGATGAATTGAAGGAGGTGATGTGATGCTTTTACTTTGCAAAAGCGAAAAATGGGGGCTCAGAAATAGACGTTTTCCAGGTATGGAGAGAGCAGAACCCAGATATGAGTCACCTTGGACTCAAAGAAGCTTGCCAGTCAACGACGATACATACTCAGCAGTGGAAAATTCACAGCAGAACAACATACTGACATTCAGAGAAATGCGGAGTATGTTCTTCGATCGAACTACCCACATGACGAATAGGTAGAACTTGAAAACGATGGTCCTGTTGAAGGTTTATCTCTTTCAAAATGAAACACACGTCAGAGGTGAAAATTCATCTAGAAATGAATTACACGAACATAATGCGAGACCTCCTCCGACGCGATATAGAACGAGTTCGTCAACTTCCATTTGAATCTCGTGCACCGTACCGGGAGAGGGGGCTCAGTGCATCAACCTGATGTCACTGCAGCCCCTCTGACCGGAAGGTCCTAGGTTCGAGTCCCGAGGGCAGCAGGATTTTCGACACTAGCTTGTCAGCTAGGTCGAATACAGAGAATTCTAGCGGACGGCTGCTCTGATCGGTAGTTTTCCGTGGTTTCTCGATCAACACCAGGCGAATGCCGGAGCAGTACCCTAACAAATGGGCCACGGACAGCGCGCGATCTTTCTTTCCTCTTCCTTGCCCTCTCCTCTCCTCTTACACACACACTTACACTAACATGCTCCACAGTACCATACATGCCGGGAGACCGGTCGGGAGCTAACAGCTTGTCCCGGCTGGGGCGGTGCCCCGCTGGTGGGAGATACTTGGTTGAGGGGAAACCCCGCTAGTCGACGGTGGGTCGACGCCAGATCTCACCATCCAGCGGGGAAAAGATCATCGCCACCTCTCGAGAAAAACACGCACTACACTTACGTGACCAATGACCAAAGCAGTTGACGCGCCCGGAAACATCAATCAATCAATCGTGCAGCGTTGAGGAGAGCATACGAAAATGCCAAAGCTAAGAGAGTGAAGGAGACAGCAAATTCTGTCTTAAAGGAGGTGGTACAGATCCCAGGTAGAGATCTAGATATTGCTGAAATCAATCACACCATGTATGCAACTGGATACCTGGTATCTCAATTCTGGGGTCAGCCAAGAACACCGATGGGCGACAACAAAACAGAGTAAACAGCCCTGCACTCCCATGGACGAAGAGAATTATGAAACTGATAGCCGGCTCTGGGCGGGAAATATCACTCTAGCTGAGGCATCTTCTAAATCAACATACACCACTAATGTTCAACGAAAGATTTTCAATGTTGAACAAAAATACCAAATTGAAAATGACACAAGCAGGTTAACGGTAGTGGAAAAGCTAAAAGAGAAAATCCACGCATGGGCTCAACGAATCAGACGTCCCAAAGGAGATTTCCGTGTGCAAAATCGGTTATTTGAAACAGACGCGATGAGATTCTATCGCAATCACACTCAAAAAGGGAATGGAAATGGTGCCACTCCTTGAAAAGATGACGTCGAAGAATTTTGGGCAGGAATCTGGGCGGAGTGCAGATCCTACAACAAAGACACATCTTGGATTCAGTCTGAAGTTGATGCTGTCGATGAATTTGTGGAAACAGTCGAAGATGTTCACGAATTCTCGGCAGAGGACCTCTTCCAAGCAAATAAAAACATGGGGAACTGGAAATCCCTCGGGATTGATAAGATCCAGATTTATTGGGTTAAGAAATTAACAGAAATACATTCTCATCTAGCAAAGGCTGTTAATAAAATTTAGAAAACCCAAAGAAACTCCCGGAATGGTCCACACGCGGCACCGCGTATTTCCTACTCAAAGCGGGAGACAGCTCTTTGGCAAGGATCTACTGGCCAATCATTTGTCTGCCATAGCAAGTATTTTGAAAGGTTTATTAAATTAAACTATATTAGAGGGTTATATTTCATTAGACACGCCCAAAATATACATCTGTACGTTTAATTTCGTCAAAGACACTCAGGGGTCCTCTGAACCCCGCCTGCCCGGTTGCGTCATTAAAATTGGTTGCCTTGAAAAGGGTTAATGTAGGCAGTTCGATTTCAACGTTTGTTTCAATCCATTATTATAATGTAGGGATTTATTCAACGCATAGGCTACTCTTAAATGATAAAAAAATGAATAATTCCTGTACTATTCGGCTATAAAACCTATCCTAAAATACTACGGATTTTCTGGCTACTGACAATGATGTGCAGATCTATTTCCAACTCAAGTCATCATGAAGTTGTATTTACAAATAATTTCAGTCATCTAAAATGTATATGGGATTTAAGGAAAATGCTTGAATCTGTTCAAATGAAATATTTAGATATCATCGCCTTTCCGAGAAACGGATGAGAGCTATTGTACACCGGAAACGTTGACGTAGTTTGGGGTTTAAATAAATAAGTAGATCAAGACAAAATTATACCTCGTAAATTACTCCTTCAAAGCCACATGTTTGAAGTAAACATGAAAAATTAAATCCGCACTTAAATTATTTTCTGCACGTTTCCTCGTGAATCTTCTCCAATATAAATTATTTGATGCTAGTAGCATTTCCCCGAGAATCAGAAATAACTTAACACAAAACTGCTACAAATTAGAAAATTCTTAACTAATCTTATTATTTATTTTAGCGTATTTGTACCCAACAATACGAAATTGTTGGAAAAGCATTATTTGCAGAACATGAGAATTGTCGTTCAAACTTAGTGTATTTCTTTGGCTGTAGATTTCTTTGTTTAGAATACAATACATTCTTATTCAATTCATTGAATTTGAAATTGATAAAGAATGTAGCGTTGTCGATTTTTCTCTTTAGATTAAATATGCTTATAAATGTGTCTTTTTGACTTTTTCACTCATAAAACTACCACCAACAGCATTTAACAGCATCACTGGTATGCTTCAGTCAGCCGGTGTATCTAACAAATAAAAAGTTTCTTCTATTCAGTTATTATTGCCACTTCTCTCTATTGGTTAACTCCGATTCATCAGTCGTAAGAAGTGGTGTTCTTATAAACCGCAACCTTCATTAATATTAGTATTTCTCGTGTTCTAAAACTTTTTTGGAGTTTACATTCCTGGAAACATCTTATTAAATACCACGCATACTTTGGAAATTTCCAGATAAATTTAGTCACATTATTGAGAGGGGTGCTTGTTACCTGACAAGGAGCCCAAAAACCAGACTCCAGAAGACAACCGACCAAAAAATGGTTAAAAGTGAGAACTCTTTTGAACTACACACATTTATTTTGCAGACCTCAACTTCCAAATGTCTTGTGTTCACGTTTTATGAATCATACCTCGTACGATCTAGGTAGTTTTTGGAGGTCGCATTGCAGTCCTATTTATTCTGTGTCCTTCTCAGACCACTGTGCGTGGCTGCTCTATACTTGGGATTTTATTTCTTGGCGCGTGGTGGCTTGTCTTCAGAATTTAATATCGGTATTTCGCATCGTTCTGGATCGTGTCGCTAGGAGTCGTTTGATCGTCAGCACTGCTCGATACAGTCGCGCTCACGCGACTTCCAGCGGAACAAGGCACAACGACGCGAAATACCTTGAGACATTGCATCGTGAAGAGATGCTCCCACCCGCCAAGAAATAAAAACCCAAGTATATTTGACCGGGAGAGATGGCTCAGTGCATCGACCTGATGTCACTGCAGTCCCTCTGACCGGGAAGTCCTAGGTTCGAGTCCCGACGGCGCCAGGACTTTCGACAGTAGCTTGTCAGCTAGATCGAATTCAGTCGTTCTCTGGAGAATTATAGAATCCAGCTACTGTGATCGGTAGTTTTCCGTGGTTTCTCCGATCAACGCCAGGCGAATGCAGGAGCAGTACCCCTAACAAACGGACAACGGACCGCGCGCGATCTTTCCTTCCTCTTCCTTGTCCTATCCTCTCTTACACACACACACTAAAATGCACTACACTACCACACATGCCGAGAGACAGGTCGTGGAATGAGAGCTTGTCCCGGGTGGGGCGGTGCCCCGCTGGTGGGAGGTACCTGGTTGAGGGGAAAACCCCTCAACTACTACGGTCTACGGTAGGTCGACGCCAGATCTGGCCTTCTGGTGGGGAAAAGATCATCGCCTTCTCCCGAGAAAAACACGCACTACACTTATGGGACCAATGACCTACGTAGTTGACGCGCCCTGAAACACGAATCAATCAAACAAGTATATTCGCAAGTGCAGAGGCTCGCGGCGTGCGCGAGTTACCGGTGGCGGCGCGGCGTCTGCCTAATTCAAACCCGTTCGCTCCGGCGCGGGTAATCTTGCAATTGCTACATGATAACTTTTACATGTATAGTTACAAAATAAATATGTTTTCAAAAAGAAACTAAGGTGTTAAAGATCATGCCAAAATTTAGATTAGTAGTGCTACAGATGAGCACAGACTTCTCGTACTAGTTAGTTTTCTAGTCTCTTTATTCTAGACTACCTTTACGGTGTTGCCCAATCCTCTTCCAAGTTGCTACCTATCGACGACTAAGAGACATTTTCTCACTTTTTATGAATTTTGGGTCCCCTATTTGTAGAAATGAAATATAACTAAAAATGTTATAGACACGTAAAATCTGGTACCTCGTAAATGGACATTTGACTGAAAATTCGGAGTCTATCGAAAAATTGTAATTTGACCGTTCCTCGAAGTGCTTATAAACACGGCATTAAAATTTAGTGTTTGCACTACAAAACTTTCATTAAGAGCAAGTGATAATACATCTGCGACCCAAAACACAAAATTTGGTTGAGTAGAAAATCTTAAATTTCTTTCTTAACCCTCCGGCAGGCGCGTAGCGGCATACAGTGCCGCATTCTTATATTTTTGTTGATTTCTTGTAAATAATTGACGTCGAACTCTTGAGCGCATAGTTATTTTTCTTTTATTATATTTTCAACCGGATGAGACTCAAATCACGATTTTAGACACTGCCGATGGGCCGTTATTCATTAGTAATTTAGACTCTGCAACGGTTGTGGCACTCCGTACGGCACGCACTTTGTCATCTTAAGTATAATATTTGCGTATTTTATCCATTGGAATTCTTACTGCTGTTTTGTTAATGAGATTTATGACACAGATCTTTGAGTACTAACTGCTAATTCAAATTTAAATGCATTGTTTCCGAAGAAACGTTAGAAGGCACGTTTGCACCATGTTCATTCCCCTTCATGTAACACGTAACAAGACACGGAGGAAGCGAGTGATGAATCAGAATTAATATTGTTATTTCGTTTGGTATTTAGTTAGTTATTATGAAATAAAATGAATGAAAATATAAATAAGTAATACTCCCTTCACATTCCATAACAAAAGCAATAACTATTGACGCGAAAATCGAAGTTGATAAATGAGGCACGGAGTGCCGCGCGCGCACGCTGATGGGAAATGATGGGACGCGCCCGCCGGAGGGTTAACAAAACCCCTTACTAAATAAATAGATAACAACTATAGCTATAATAATAAAAATTCGTACAAATAAGAGTAATAACAACATTGTTTTTGCCTTGCGAAGAGACCGTCGAACGTCAAGGAGGCAGAGAAAGGTCGTGTATTCAAGAGTTTGGATATCTGGATCGGCCGGATATGGGGCGAAAAAACACAGGTCATGACAATAGTTATCGAAGTTCTGGGATTTATTTCGCAATATTTGTGTTAGAATCCAAACTCACAGTTCATTCAAAAGACTGGGAAGCGCAGGACATAGCGTTATTGGGAACAGCCCATATTTGGTGAAAGTATTGAAAGTGGCAGTCACTAGATCTGCTCCTTGGGAGGCTGGTTGTTTGGAGTTGACCTTATGTTTAGCAATCCTCTAACTTCTTTCATCGTGAATTTAAAGAATAATTATAATAATAAATAATGTATTATTATTAAGCACCAACCAACAATTTACATTATATAATATATTCTTAACTAATTTTTGTAATGCTGCTTCCAAGGTAATAATATTCTCCCCCGGTTTAATATTACTCCTCCCCTCAAGATAAACTTCAGATACGCCGCAGGTGTGTAAATCGGAGGTTTCGAATATTTGGATATCTTGATTACAAAGTTTAAATCGCGGTGCTTTTTAAATATAAAGAGTAAATGATTTTGAAAAATGATTTTCTAGTAATTCATTAGCAACTAAAGAGCCAAAATTTATCCATTATTTTTCGTGTCTAAATTAATCAGAAAATATGAATGTTTTACTATTGCGATGATCAACCTAGAAAAGTCTCATGTTTTAAAGAACTGTATGCAATTAAGTTAACTTTGGGTAATTAATTAGCAATTAAAGAGTGAAAAGACCTCCAATAAGTTTCGTTATCTTTTGCTGACCTGGGATTTCCGGCTTCAAGTGGCACGTTCATTATGTTCAATAGCTATGGAAAACTTCATCTCTCATTTGTTTCACTTTTGTATATCCTGAGTGGAAGATAAACTACAAAAAAATCACATAAAACACTCGTACAATATTTTACAACACATTGTCAGATGACGTTAAACGAATAAAATCGATACACAAGTTTAAATTAAACAAGGACCCTTGTTTCGCTTCTGGACATAAATGCAACTTCTGTTCGGGCCCACAGCAAAGCAGAAATAAATACGTTTATTTCACAAGCAAGGCAGAACAGTTGAATTGCGTAATCGGCAGAGCGCGGCCGTTGAGTAGGTGTCACATATCGCCTTCACATCCGTTGTTCCGCGTATTCTCCCAACGGACGGCAACGGACGAGCGTGGCCGCTCGTACGTGCCCGCCTGCCCAACTCGCCCCCACAGCTTGGTCCGTTGGAGGAGCAACGGACAAAAACTGCCAGATCATTGCAAATCCAGATCAAATGGCAATTGGTAATTGGCCATCGCCATCCCCACCTCCGCACGCGTGTGAGCCCTTTCCTAACGTCTCTGCCCCAACCGAATTCGGCTTAACCGACTTCGTTAGTCCGCAGAAAGACACCGTGCAAGATAGACGCGTGTGTTCAGGGCTCCGCGCAGTAGCGTGTAAAGAACGTATAATCGTGCAAATGAGCTGCATACGGCTCGCACATAAATTGTTTAATCGTGGCAGTGCACGCTTTAATTGTGTCTGTCGCTCTTGCGTGGATTTGCGCCCGCAATTTTGGTTGAACTATGTAACTCGCGGCTGCTTCTGGTCGGCGTAAGGTAGCCACGGCGGTCCAAGGTGTCACTACAATAACTACGCTTGGACAGGTGTATTAATGCACCAAGAGAAATTTTCATCTTAATTCTGTGCTTCTTGTGCATTTACTGTGTGAATACTGTACATTTACTTATTAAACATTGTTTGTGCTGGAAACTTGCTCGTATATGCATCCTGCACTCCTGCGCCAATCCCAAGAACTATCAAAGGGTTTCGGGACTACTGTACTTCAACAATACAGTCCATTCATACAGTCCACTCATGAACATTAAGTGTTTAGTAGCCCCGAACAACTTCAATGCCAGTGGACGTCTTCTAGAGTCCAGTGGGAAGTACAAATATTCAAATTATTGTTTTCCACGCTGTCCGACAAAAAGTTGGTTCCTTTACAAATGGCTCGATGAGGGATAGTAGCCCAAATATATAGCTGATTTGCCCTTGCAAATAGTTTTTATTAGACCGCAGTCCATATTTTCTTATCAATTCTTGCCAAAACTCTTATTTCCTGTTGTAATCAAAATTCAACTTTTATGTGACTGAGGGTATGTATTCCAGAATTAAGAAAACTTGCACAAAATACACTTATTCTCACAGAAGGTTTTCAACTGTTTTGACTTTAAATAATAAATAAAGAGACGTTGAAAATTTTAAATATTCTAAGGCAACGTCCACCCAATTCTTCAATACGTAAGTTCGCTTGTCCTGAAAAGAAATTCTGGTATCATTAATAACATTACACCGAATCCTTTTCCTTTACCGTGTAGCAACCGGGTTGCAGACGACGCCTTAGATCTATATCCATGGAATAACATTGTGTCGTCTACTCTAGGTCTTCTGAGAACAAGCAGGAAAACCACATCAGCAGCACGATCGAGACGACAGTCGCAATGTCACGGAGGTGACAGGGATTCGGCGCCTTTTTTTGAGGCTCGGGGAAGTCTTAAAATAAAGAATGACCCCGGCAGAGGCGACACACTATGAGAAAAGTCCGTGAGGAAAAATTGGCCAGGGTTCCTACAGATGAGAGATCGTTGAGCAACTCACACCAATGCATCACTCTACCAATGTCTTATCATATGCATGAAGTCTAACCAAAACTTTAATTAAGAGAGGAGTAATACTCATCTAAACAAAATTAAGTCGTTTTGAACAGGAAGTTCAAAAAAATGTAGTGAGATTCTCAAATTTATACCCTATCGCTGTACAAATCAAAAACGGATTTTATGAATTTCAAATATTCTTTCACTAAAACTTCAAATTTCTGCTAGAGAAGTGCGGATCGATCCAGTAATATCTCTTAAGCTGTGTCTCGAATATCAGAGCCTGATAGATTTCCTACTTTCGTGGGAGTTTCTAAAAATTTAACTCTGTATAAATAAATAATTTTCTTATGGAATAAGTAACACATTTTGAATAATAACATACAATTACAAAACAATTTTTCCATTTAAGGAGAGAAATGAGATTGACTGCATTGGACTGCCTCGGACCGGTATATTCACCATAAATCGTAATATGTAGTTAATATTCTCTACGATATCAAATGAAAATTAAATTTAGGATTTGAAATATTTCTTTAAGTCGGAGCATGCATTTCTTTCCTTATCTCCATTAAAAAGAAAATAAATTAAAGAGCATATCTGACGTAACTCCAAGGAAGACAAGGGAAGTAAGATATTTTCAGGAAGCGAAAGTATCCAATGGATATTTCTGATACCGTTTAACATAGGAAAGATACCATATTGAAACAGTATTTAACGGAATTGTGGAGAAACATGTTAAGAATATATTGATAAGTAACATTAGAAAACGAACGCAATGAGAGGTACATCACTTTGAAAATCAGCTCTTCAATTTTAAATGAATGGGCTCTAGTCCTACACAGGTGTGATAAAAAGTGTCCGGACCCGGAGGCGGTGGTGTTACGATGTGGTCATGATTTTCATGGAGAGGTCTTGCACTCCTTGTTGTTTTGCAAAGCACCGCACAAGTCTACGTTGATGTTTTAAAAACCTTCTTGCTTCCCATTGTTGAAGTACAATTCGGGGATGGCGATTGCTTCTTTCAACACGATCGAGCACCTGTTCATACTGCACGGCCTGTGGCGGAGTGGTGACACGACAATATCATTCCAGTAATGGACTGGCCTGCACAGAATCCTGACTTGAATCCTGTCGAATACCTTTGGGATGTTTTGGAACAGGATGTTTTGGATGTTTTGGCGGACTTCGTGCCGGGCTTCAGCGACCTACATTGATACATGTCCTCGTTGCAGCACTCCGTGAATAATGGGGTACCATTCCCCAAGAAACCTTCCAGCACCTGATTGAAAGAAGGCCTGCGAGAGTGGAAGCTGTCATCAAGGCTAAGGGTGGGCCAACTCCCTACTGAATTCCAGCATTACCGATGGAGGGCGCCACGAGCTGGTAAGTCATTTTCAGCCACGTGTCCGGATACTTTTGATCACTTAGTGTATTTAAGAGTGGCGGATCATTCCTTATAATCTCAGAAGGCGAGAAAAATTATTTCCCAACTCCCAGTCTTCCTTACACATATTCTAAATGTGTGCCATCCACGTTTTCCTTCTTTGGCGTTTAGAAACAGCGATAATGTTGGAGTTGGTCGTTCAGAGCTTAAATTTTCTTCTTGAATAGGAAATTTATAAGAAAAATGGAAATTTAGTCAGTGAGCTTTTTTCCACTCGAATCAGATTTTTCCATAATCACTCAAAAATCTTTTTTTCAAAACGGAATACGATAAACTAATGTGTTCTACCTCCTTCCTTCAATGCTAGAAAAAGCTCACTTTTTTGACGTCAATAACTTTACTCTTACCGGAAGACTGTTTAGAAACCACGCGAAAAGCTGATGAGCCTCTTTCTATGAGGTCGTGAATGACTCGGCCTCCTTCAGACGCTCTGACATATGAGAATACTGAAGCCACGCACAGCAAGGCCAGATGCCAACCACTGCCCCTGAGAGCATTTAGAAGCGCAGGCAAAAGTGGCCTCGAACGCCCTGCTCCCGCCCTTGGAATGTTCGTGAAAGCAGCAGACTCCTCACACACCACCCGCCTCCATCGCACGAATCCATTTCTTTCAATAGATCGATTGATTGTTCGTGATTCCGGGCGCGTCAACTACATAGATCATTTGTCCCGTATGTGTAGCGAGTGTTTTTTTTCCCTTGGGAGGTGGCGGTGATATTTTCCCGCTGAATGGAGAGATCCGGCGCCAACCTACCGTCGACTAGGTATCTCCCACCAGCGGGGCACCGCCCCAGACGGGACAAGCTCGAAGCTCCCGACCGGTTTCCCGGCATGTGTAGTAGTGTACTGCGTGCTAGTGAGTGTGAGTAAGGGATGAGGATAGGGCAAGGCATAGGAAGGAAAGATAGCGCGCGGCCCGTGATCCGTTTGTTAGGGTACTGCTCCAGCATTCGCTTGGTGTAGATCGGAGAAACCACGGAAAGCTACGATCAGAGCAGCCAGCCGCTAGAGTTCTCCTCCAAGGAGCGGCTGAAATCGACCTAGCTGACAAGCTAATTTCGAAAATCCTGCCGCCGTCGGGACTCGAACCTAGGACCTCTCGATCAGAGGTCCTGCAGCGACATCAGTCGATGCCATGAGCCACGTCTCCCTCCAGCGCCCGCCTACCCGCGGCTTGCGGGTTTTTCTAAGCTCCCTGGCGGTCTCCCGGCATGCGTCATAGTGCAGTGCATGTAAGTGAAAGTGTACGTGAGGGATGCGGATAGGACTAGGGAGAGGAAGCACACAACCAATTTTATCACCACCAAGCTTAAAACAGTCACTTCGTAAGTACGTGTAAGCTGCAGCCATATGATGCAGCATTCAGGGTAGCAGACTGTTTGGGTTCCCTGAAACCTGCACCGGGCTTCACAACCTCAACGCATATTGAGGTGTGAAGGAATTCTGATGCGGTGTTCACGTAATTACATTAAGTAATAAAAGAACTCATTTCCGTCAACTTATTAAGTTTATACTTCTTTTATTACTTCATCAACGCAGATTCTCAACCATCACTCGAGGAGCATGAAAATTCTTCGGTCGGGTTCTGGTTAAGCCAGAACCCGACCGCACTTGCCCATTCTAGAACCCCTCCAGCTAGAAGCTACCAGCTGGGAGGTTCGTCCAGAGATAAGAAACTAATTCCACTCAAATTGTGACGAATCCCTTTTCAATTCAGGATCTCACTCCACGACGAATTCAACCTCCTCAGGGCCAACAGGATCCTTGCAAATCAAGAGGTGAAAACTCGTCCCCCATTTTCCCTACATCTTCCGCAACTAACGAAGTGGGTACCTGCGTGACAGCGGGCCACCGGAGAAAAAATTCCCAATTCCTCACCGGGACTTGGACCCAGAGGTCCGCTTGACAAGCTGTGTGACGCTGAGCCTTCGGCAACCCTTTACTCCCCTTAAGGGTTGATTGACTGTTAGGGATTCCGGGTGCGTCAACTACGAAGGTCATTAGTCCCGTATATGTAGTGCATGTTTTTCGGGAGGTGGCGGTGATCTTCCCCCCTGAACGGTGAGATTCGGTGCCGACCTATCGTCGACCAGCGGGGTTTCCCCAACAAAGTACCACCCCAGCCGGGACAAGCTCAAAACTCCCTCTCTCGGCATGTGTGGTAGTGTAGTGCATATATGTGTACGTTTGTGTAAGTAAATGGTGAGGATAGGACAAGAAAGAAGGAAAAATCGTGCGCGCTCTGTGGACCGTTTGTTAGGGTTCTGCTCCGGCATTCGCCTGGAGTTGATCGGAAAAAAACACGGAAAACTAGCAATCAGAGCAGCCGGCCGCTGGAATTCTCTTCCTGTATTACTTCAACGTAGTGGCGAAAACCCTGCCACCGTCGACACTCGAACTGCAGGACCTCCCTATCAGAGGCACTGCAGTGACATCAGTTGATGCCCTGAGCCATCTCTCCCGGTCACAAGACGAACGGAATATTGCGCAACGCGACCTTGTGCTTTTTAATTTAGACTAACGAAGCATCTCCATGAAAATCCTCTGGATGAAGCTCCACGAGAACAAACTGCTCGGGACCAGCTGCAATCAAGATGGCTGCTTTTGGAACCTCTCCACGGCGCTCGGGGTGGTCCCGTGTCGAGCAGCCTTTGGTGAGTGACGTCATCCTCCAGATGTGCGCTGCTTCGCGCGGTCAGTGGGAGGCGAAACGAATGCAGGACACCAGGGGCGGTCGCGTCGTGCCCTGAGGAGGTCAAGGTTTTTGCGGGAGACTCGGTGAAAACTCCCCAGAAAGCCGTACACCACTTTGCCACAAAAGAGCTGTGGTGATAGTAGTTCTGAAATCGATACGATAGAACAGAGGAAAATAATGTATTTTTCAGTTATGTTTATTAATTTGTTTACATTGATTTTTATATACACATCCTCGTAGATGCAATATTAAATTATTAATCCGTTGACGAACGGTTCGCTTCTGCAGATTTCGCACCGGGAGAGGCGGCTCAGTGGATCAACTGATGTCACCGCAGTTCCTCTGACCGGGAGGTAATAGGTTCGAGTCCTGACGGCGCGGGTACGATTTTCGACATTAGCTACATAGCTAGGTCGAATTCAGCTGCTGTCTGCAGGAGAATTCTAGCGGCCGGCTGCTCTGATCGGTAGTTTTCCGTGGCTTCTGCGATCAACACCAGATCGAATGCTGGAGTAGTACCATAAAAACGGGCAGTGTACCGCGTGCTATCTTTCGTTCCTCTTCCTTGTCCTATCCTCACCCCTTACACACACTCACTAACATGCACTACATTACCATACATACCGGTTGGAGGCTTCGAGTGTCCAGACTAGGGGAAAGAAGTTGTTCGTGTCTTAACAATTTTATGATTCTAAATTCAATTATAATTATTTTTTAAAGGATATCCATTTCTGTGAACTCTGATAATGTCGCTAATTGCTGCTGTTTTCTTGCAAAGATCTGGTCACATACTAATGTTTGTTGTTAAATTACCGTAGAGTCTGTATGAACTTACTATCCACCCTAATAAGGAAATAAACTATTTATTATACAAAATCGAGACATCTTGAAAACCAAAGAACTAAAAAATGTGCGAGATCCCAAACAGGGATTCCTAATTCCTACCTTACTAATCTGAAAGACTGAAAATAATTAGGAAAGGTCGTCGGAATCCCAATATTTGCATTGAAAAAAAAATTCCTGAAATATTTTTTCCTTTCCTTTTTTAAATCATCTCTAAGTACAATACATTTCTTCGTCATGAGAATCATATGGCTTCAAAAATAACTTCAAATGATCTTCTTTCTTGATGCGACCATATATAATCGAAAAAAGCGGCCCCACGACCGTGACTTATCAGAAACAATCTTCAAAAATATAGACATCTATTCTCTCATGTCTCACCCACGGAATCTACCTTTAACCACCAGACTATTCTTAAATGTCGCCTCAGCCCATTGAACTCGAAAGTTTCAGTACTTCTTTTACCTCGTAACACAATTTTCCGAAAATTCCGCACCGCATTATGAACATCAGGAATCGATCGTGGTATGTCAAATGGGTAGCTGACTGATTCAGTTGGTGGTAATGGGTAGCTAACTGATAGGGTAGGATCAGGGATCAGGGAAACCCTTGAATCCTGTGCCGTAGTTACATTCGCCCAGTCAACCGGCGCATGCGTTTAACGATCGGCAATTGATTTTTACATCTTCAAACACAGCCTTTTTATATTGCCTACATACTTTTAATATTCCTTTACTTTATTTAAAAACAAACTGGCGATGCGACAACAGCATGAACTTTCTCGCAGTTTGTAAAGATTACTTAATATTTTAAAACAGCACTTTCTGTCCATATTAGCAGATCTGTCATCATTTGTAAACCTCGCTGCAAATCGCAGAACATTATGTGCGAAAATTTATTCTTTTAAAGCTAATATCAGCAACACAAATTCGACAATTAAAATTGTTTTTTATGCCAACGTCAACATTTCTCCAGGTTCAAATTCCCTTAGACGTTTCATACATACATCTCCTAACAATGAGAGTGAAGTCTAAGAATTTTAAACTAAGTCCTGGCATAGCTGCATAGGCATCACTGCCTATGTATTGCAAACTCAAATTCCGTGAAAGACTGTAGCAAATGAAGCGCGGAAAATTCGAATTTGAAAATTTCG
The DNA here is from genome assembly GCA_031308135.1 of Acheta domesticus. Lineage (NCBI taxonomy): Eukaryota > Metazoa > Arthropoda > Insecta > Orthoptera > Gryllidae > Acheta > Acheta domesticus. The sequence continues at coordinate 210,771,475 of JAHLJT010009419.1, forward strand.
AATATTTGCAAAAATTACACTAAACTACGCTAAAAAATGCACTTGACCTTTAAATATCATATTTTACAAAAGATTTCATTTAACAAACATCTATCAAAATACAGCACTTTTGCAATTTTTTGCAATTTTCAAAAATACAGATACGAGGAGGGGGAAGAGAAGCGCAACGGAGAGTAAAAGGTCAAACAGGATGAAGAGTAAGTGAAGTGGGAAGAGGAAGATGAAGAGGAAGAAGGAAAGAGAACGAGGAAGGGTTGGAAGAGGAGGAGGAGGAGGAACGAAAGTGGGAAGAGGAAGTTGAGGAAAAAGACCAGGAAGGAGAGGAGGAGGGAAAACAGGAAGAGGAGGAAAAATAGGAGGGAAAAATAGGAGGATGAGGAGGGAAAATAGAAGGGAAAACAGGAGACGGAGGGCAAATAGGAGGAGGAGGAGGAGTGGGGGAAATAGGAGGTGAGGGGGCAACTAGGACGAAGAACAGAAATACGAGGACGAGGAGGAGGAGGAGGAGGCTGTGGAGGGGAAAGAGGCATGCCCGCGCGGGCCCACTGCGTGCGCTGGGCAGGCGAGGCGCGTCATTAATCGCGCCCGTCAGAAGCGCCGCCGCCGCCGCCGCGGCCTTGGCGCCCTCCCGCACTCGCCCGCCCGCGCGCGTCACTTCCGCCCCCACCCCATCCACTCCCCGCGCACGACGCTCCGCTGGCGAGGCGGTTGACACCACGAGGCCCTGCAGCACAATGCAAGCTCTCCTCCACGCAGTCCACCACCTCGCCACCAGGGAGCACTAGTGAGCATTTCGACTTCCACGTGCAATGTGAGTGGTTAGGGAGTGTGCCAAAAATGAATTAAAGAACATTTGTGGTGTTTAATGTTTATTCTTCTTCTTCTTCTGCACTTCATATATTCGGCTTGAGCCTGTTCCGTCTTCACGAGTTTTCCTTCCATGGTTTTCCACGTCTCTTCTTCCATGCGGTTGATAGAGTAAAGCTAACTTAGGTAGTCTTGTGTTATCCATCCTTTGCATGAATTGATACAAGTTGTTTCGGTATTTAGTTACTTTGCTTCCAATTACTTCGGCATGTGGTTTTTCCCTAATATTCTCGTTACGAATATGATATCTTTCGTGCAGCGAGCGATCTCCCTTCAAAATTTCACATCAGCGGTCTGTATTCCTCTAAAGGTTATTTTTGTTGATACCCAACTTTCGCTGCCGTACAGAAGAAATAGAAAACCCTTAGTCTTATAAAACTTTATTCTTCTATCTTGTCTTTTCTACAGAACTACAAATTCTTTGGAATGTCTTTATTGGTATCTCGATCGCTTTACAACTTAAATAGCCAGAACTGGAAATTTGCTCTAAAGGAATTTTATCCAAAATCATTTTTGATCATATTAGAAGTTTTCCCCTAAATGCCATCACTTTTGTTTCATCTTTCGATACTTCAACATCGTATTTTTACATAACTGATTTCAGTGGAATAATGCTGTGATGGTTATAATTCCTGTACATTTTGTTGTTCTGTATTCGTCGTCTCCTTTTGCAGACTCAAAATATTTCATATCCTGTGACGAACAGGTTGCTGAAAATAGCGACAAACTCGACTCTAGTAGCCCTGATTACCTCGCGCAATGCAGTTGAAGTGCGGTAACCTACCTATGGTAACCTGACCCCTTGCCTCTAAATTCGATTCGTTTGTTTTTCTTACGTTTCACGAACTAAACTTAAAACTTATATCCAATATAAGCCAAAAAGTAGCTGATGATGGAGACAAATATATCTCTGAAACGTTGTACAAACTCCAACTTTGTTTTATGTACAAACTTCAACCTTGTCTTATGAATTATATTATCACCAGCTTGTCTATAATTAATGGAACCTTTCTGAATTGTATTTATTATACGCCAGTGATATACCAAACCCATAACAAGAAAAATTAGTCACCTTTGCGGACGACACAGCCTTGATAACAACAGCACAAGACGAAATTAGTTCTACCCGACGGCTACAAGAAGCTAGCAACGCCGTTCATGATTGGAATATCGTCTTCTGTATTATTTCAGTAGTATACCTTTGGGTTCCGGCTCTCACACGCAACCAATCTTTATAAATGAGCGCTCTAAAGAAAGAGAATTTCACGGAGACTTGACGAATTCCACTTTTGACTTCAAAAATATGGATGATTTCTTAAAAAAACGCATCGAAATATTCATGTAAAATGCAACCCGCATCACATGTCAACCTATATCGGCAAATAACTCTTAAACAAAGCGCTTTAGAGCCTTAAAAAGTAAAATTTTGAAGCCCAAGGCCTCAAAAAAACGATTTTCACACCATAATCTACAAGATTAGACATTCTCCGTTCCATTCAATTAACTTTTTGGTTCCACGCTTCAATACTATCAAGGCGACCTCAATATTTCAGCCCTTCCTGCTGGCAGCAATTTTTGGGGCGACACGCTTAGAAGGCTTAGATTCGACAATCTTTATTTACGCTTTCTGTTAACACCGTAGTTTGTGCAGTCTGCCGAGGTTTATTCAATCATTAATTCAAGATTTGCTCTCCAGCAACAACTAGAAGTACTATTATAGTTGCTTGATACCTGTACCTATGAAGATTGTTTCTTATGCGTGTAGTGAAACTATTCAATTAAGTCAGTTTTTTCGTGGTCTATCAGTTTTTTCGTGGTCTATAAGTGCTGTGTACTTAATTGTGCAGGAATGTGGGTGTTCAGTGAAGAGTGAAGACTGTGTTTGTGTTTTTCTTGTACCAATATTTTCGTTAACTGACAAAGAATATTGAATAATTACTTCAAATGTCTTTAAAAAAGTTTTGGGAATTATTCCAAGCAAATTCTCCATGATATTGAATAAATATTTACTGAAAATTTCTTTTACACATTAATTGCATTGTTTTTTATTTTTATTTGTAATTGTGTTAGTACATTGCAAGTTACCTTTATAGATTTTAAACAAATAAACACGTTTCGTTAATTACTTTCCCTCTTAGAATGAAAATAGAAGGATAGGGATGAGTGTGGGGTCTAACATGCGAGAGTTCTCTCACGGGTACGCAGAGGTAGTGAGGGAAAACTTGTGCTATGGCACAACACAAAGAACAAACTTTTTAAAGTAGATAAAGTAAAATAGCTTGAAATAAATGGAAAACAAAAATAAAAACGCGCTAGCCTACAATACTATGTGAATTAATTAAAAAACAACTAAATTTTAAATTATAGAAAGAATAGTGCCAGCCGCACGACAACTACAAACGATCTCAGCGCAAACGCACGATTTAAATGTTGGCGGTATCTGGAAGTATGTACACCAACGCCCAGCTGCAAACACATATTGTAAATAAAACACCGTTTGATATTAAACTCAAGGTGTAGGTTCGTTAAGATATTCAATACGCAAACATCGTTTGAGCAACATTCCCATGTACTGAAGTGAAGTCTAAGCCTACTAAATTGTTTCTAATGGTAACAAGTGGTATTTAGTACTCAAAGGTGAAAACATTAGTTTGATTATTTTTTGGCTCGGAATTGCTTTTCTTGAGATACGTAAGGACGCAGAAAACAATTCAATACTTTTAAGTATACAAAAACTTTTCAATTTTCTCATCCCAGCAAGCTGGCATCCTGACTCCCTGAAACCCACTCGGTTCTTCATAACAAATCAAGGAAAGTTAAATAATATTGCAATGAGTAGGTCTGTTCTTGCCCGATCCGGTATTTTCGCACCACTTTACTTGGCTTTCTCAATAGTAAAAAACCTTTTCTATCAAAAAATTCCTATCAACTTTTCTATCAACTCTTCCTATCTGACTATCAAGGAAAGCGAAAAGCTAATTCTCAAGGAAGATTGAAACATTTCTTCAAATGTTGTTTTTAAAGAAGTATGAATTGTTCCAAGAACATCTCTCTATAATGTTGAATAAACTTTAATTGAAAAATTGTTTCAAACATCAATTGCATTGTTATTTTGTTTGATATACTGTAAGTCCATTAGTAGTTAGTTCTTCTCCTTTATGGAAAGGATAGACAAATGGATAGGGAAAGGGTGGGATTTAAAATGCGAGAGTTCTCGCACGGGTACGCTAAGTTAAGTTAAATTAAGAAAAATCAGTACACGTAAATTATACCAGTAAAAGATCAAACAATCCATCACCAGTAATTATAAACGGAAAGATAGTTCTTGATGAAAACCAAGCCAAATGCTTGGGTATGACATTGGACACTGAAATGAAATGGAAAGAACATGTCAAGAAGAAAGAGAACTCAATATAAAGTTTCGTCAATATAAATGGCTAATAGGAATAAACTTCTGGTTATCCTTATACAACAAAACACTATTGTATAATCAGATTTTTAAAACCACATGGCTATATGGAATTCAACTATGGGGATGTGCGAAAGAAAGCAATATCAAAATAATACAAGCTTACCAAAAGAAAGTTTTGCGAGAAATGGTGAATGCACCATGGTATGTAAGAAATGCTGATACCCACAGGGATTTTGGAATACCAATAATTAAAGAAATTAAAAGTTTCGCCAAGAAGCATGAAGAAAGGCTTCGCCTACATGAAAATGCAGAAATTCTTCAACTGCTGGAAAACCAACACCAGTTCCGAAGATTCAAGAGGACTAAAAAATATGAACTTGTGTTATCTTAGCAGCACATTGTGCAAGTGATAGTGCCTAGTTCAAAGAACCGAACTAACTAAAGGATGTCATTGGACTGAATTTAGGTGATATGTAGTTTAGGATTAAGATTTATCAAAGAAAAGTTTATGGTTGGTCATTCCTCAACAGTTGATCCACGTTGGATGAGTTCTGCGTAGGCGGTTGAAACCGTCGTTTTTCAATTGCAACTTTGTTGTGGAGGAGAACGTTAACGATAGCTGTCACCTCCGCACCAACCGATCTCTAGCTGAGGTCCTTAAAGGAAAGCCGTGTATCTCCCCAACCTGCCCGTTCGCCCGTTGGCCGGACAGAGCAGTCTATTGATGTAATTACAATTTCTCTTCAAGACAAGATATCATAGTTAATTACAGTTATTTCATAAACTTAGATTCATTTTTCAGCTACGGTATCTACAGTATCTAACATTCTTATACATACACATTGGTTTTACTAGACAATATCTAATTATTTAGGTGAAAGTAAAGGTTTTTCAAAAACAGTTGTTATAAAATGAAAAAAAAATCTCAATAAAAAACTAAAAAACCTAGGGTCTGTATTGAAATAATTTAGTTCATGAATTTTAAAAAATAAAATAAAAAAGAGAGGAATGTTCAGTTCCATGCAACTTCGGTATTCGTACATTAATTATAATTACACAAAATAAAAAGAAATAAAAGAAACTGAACAACGGTTTAAGTATTTTATTGCATATCCCTTGGCTTTTATCACTGCTAGCCATCACCTCTTCATGAAAAGAATAAAGTTCTTGCAAATTGTAGGCTTTATTTTCTTCCAGTCTGATTCTACAAGACGTTTTAATTCTTAATTTTTCATGCCAGTTTTGTGAACGTCTCTTTAAAATTGACCACAAATGGTCTACGGGAGTTAAGCCCGGGCATTGAGGTGGTGTTTAGAGTCATTTTGGCACGTTCCATCATAACCATGTCATATTGAGCCAGGCCTTGTGCTGTCATTGTCCTGCTGAAAGCGGTAAAGGTGACAAGCCCGTTTCCTCAGCACTTAGATCTATATCTTTTTACTTTCCCGTATACGTACGTATACACGGAGTGATATACGTAGTATAGGGAAAGTTATGTAACGCATCGCGAAAAAATGGCCAATTTTCGGCGGAAAAAATCAACTGCTGGAACGTGAAAACGAACTAGTGGTGCTACAGAATGGCACAGACTTTCCCGTATTAGTTTTCTATTTCCTTGGGCCTTCACTAGCTATTCGGAACTGCCACATACTCTTTCTTGCCAACTACCATCAATCACGGCCAAACGTACATTTTTTTGTCATTTTCTTAATTTTTCGGTTTCCTCTTGGTAGAACGGAAATATTAATTTTAGAATATTAAGGAACACTAAAACCTAGTCATAAATGGCAATTTTCTTTTAGATATTATGTGCCGTTTAAGAGAAAATGACATTTTAGCGCTACTAAAAATGCGAAATCTGAAGCTCATTTTCACAGATAATTTTTGAGTTTTCAAAATACTTCACTTGAAGTTATTTGAAGCACGTACACTCCTAAATATAATAATATTTACAAATTGCTGGTAATGTGCACATTAAAGATGTGAGATCTTTCAAAAAATTAATATTATCTAATTTTTGAAAAAACAAAAAAATAACTCCAAATAAACTTTACACTATACTAAAGAGTGTAGATAGCACTATCCGTTAAAAAAGTTTGAAGAACAAATTTGCAGCCATATATGAGAAAATGGCGTTTGAGCGTTTCTGACAATGCGAAATTTTGAGATACTTTTCACAGAAAACGGTGGTATTTTCGAGAAACTTTACTTGACATTATTTAAAGCACATGTACTCGTAAATATAATAATGTGAAAAAATCGCTCCTAATGTAAGTATTGACGCGAGAAACATGTGAAAAATTTACATTTTTGTAATTTTTGAAAAAACCAACCTATAGAGCAATATGGCTATTATGTCATCTGATAGAGTACATTTAGCACTATCCCTACCAAAAGTTTAAAGAAAAAATTTGGAGCCGTTTTTGAAAAACTCTTGTTTTTGTAAATGTTTAAAATTGCACATGTTGCAAAATTGCACAAATTGCACACGCAATATTGCACGAAAACTACTAAAATTTTTAAAAACATTTACATGACCTTTATGAAAGAACTTAATATGCAGAACAAATTTGATTTGAAGAAAAAAATCTGTATCTTCAAGTTTCTAGTTGGAGAAAGACGCCGAAAAAATTCAAACTTTCACAATTTTCGAAACTTCAGGGTTATCCGTGAAAATCGGACCTATGCCATTGTAATAAGTGTATTTTACTCTATTCATACAAGAAATTTGAAGAAAAAATTTGGAACCGTTTTTGAGAGAACTTGAAAATGTCCAGGGAGCTTCATGTAAAGTACCACCAAATATTGAAGAATCTTATTCAAAATCACAAAGCTTCGACTAAAATCAGATCGAGCAGGGAATATCCATTTTGGAAGAAATCATACGTATGGTTTAGGCGCTGACAGTGTTCACAAACGGAGAGACAGACAGACAGACACACGGACGTTTTCCTTTCAATTGGTTTTTCGGTATCAAGGACCTAGAAAACAGGGTTTCTGGCTACACCACGTGTTAGAGGATTTTAGCAACTGGTTATATCCACTTTTTCGTTATCACGGCCCGGCAATGAGTTTTTTCCCGCCGAAAATTTGCCATCTTTTCGCGCAAAATTACATAACTTTCCCCATACTACGTATATCACCCCGTGTATACGTACGTACACGTGAAAGTAACTAGTGGTGCTAAAGAACTGCACAGACTTTCCTATATTACGAATTAGTTTTCTATTTCCTTGGGTCTTCGCTACCTATTCGGAATTTCCACATACTCTTTCTTGCCGACTACCATCTATCACCGCCACAAGTATATTTTTTCTCATTTTCTTAATTTTTCGGTTTTCTCTTGGTAGAACGAAAATATTAATTTTAGAATATTAAAGAACACAAAATCCTAGCCCTAAATGGCAATTTCCTTCAAAAAATTATGTGCTGTTTTAAAGATAATTGCGTTTTGGCGCTACTAAAAATGCGAAATTTGAAGCTCATTTTCACAGAAAGTTTTGTGTTTTCATAGTATTTAATTTGAAGTTATTTGAAGCACTTACATTCACAAATATAATAATGTTTACAAATTGTAGGTAATGTAAATATTAAAGATGTGAGAGATCCTTTAAAAAATTACATATGTGTAATTTTTGAAAAAACAAAGAATCCTCAAAATAAACCTCCCGTCATATTAAAGTGTGCAATTAGCACTATTCAGTCGAAATGTTTCAAGAATTTTTTTTAGCCATTTACAAGAAAATGGCGTTTGAGCGTTTCTAAAAGTTCGGAAATTTGAGCTAGTTTTCACAGAAAACGGTTGTGTTTTTAAAAAACTTTAGTTGTACTGTACAAAACCTCACAGTCTCCTTGAGCGCAATATGATTGAAAAGGAATAAAAGTTTTCTCTGCACGTATTAATACAATTGCGTCATTAGCAATTAATTACATAGCAAGCATATTAATTTCCTTGGAGTCAAGCGTCATTAGCTGCAGTGCGTGTGCCCTGCCGTGTGGCCGCGCAGAGGCTGAAAACCCCCTGAGTCAGCGCCGTGCGGCCGACGCCCGTTCCTCCCTCGCAGCCGCAGCCGCCGCCCCCGCCCCCACCCCCGCCCCCGCGCGCGGGTATTTTTAACCGCGGCGCGGGAATACCGGCGCGCCGTTCGCGCCGCGCGCTGCTCCCATCCGCTGCTTCGGCCCGCGCCGCCCGCGAGGCGGGGGCGACTGCACCGGTGGAATCCGCCCGCGCGCTGCAGCAGATGGCGCCACCGTCGCCAGAGTCCTCAGGCGCTCGAGACGTCTCGCACTCAGCGGCGGAGCATTTTGGATCGGAGATTTTTGTGAAATTATTATTATTATTATTTTTGGATTTTATGATATGTGATAATATACAATATTATTGTTCAAATAATTACATAATTTTTATATAAATAAATATTTAAATCAATTGTTCCTTATAAAGGAAGGCAAAAAGGTTCCATTTTGAGGATCCTCCATATAAAATATTTTTATATAGTTGTGTGAATGTCTGGGTGAAAGGTTGTGTGCGTCACGCGTAACTGACGCAGATTAGCTAGAAGCTTCTGTGGTTCCCGTATGGACGCAGTTGTCAAGAACTTCAGTGGCACTCGCGTCGGCGTTTTCAAGAAGTGATTAGGCACGGCGAAAATTTCAATTTTTTTCTGAACATCCGATAAGCACTGAAAGATGAAAGACTATTCTTGTAGGGATAGGAAATTACTAAAACACTAAATGGTAAATCAGTTGCTCCTTACCTACAATGAGATAGATGAAAAGAAAACCAACTATGACGTGATCCGTCGTTGATACATACGAGCTCGTACATCCTATTTGTATGATACTGTTAATTTTTCTCCGACACAATTTCTAAGTTTGTCTGAAAAGCACATTCTCACACAATCAGTAATTTCAAAACTGGCTTCGATTAAAGCGTATTCATTAAATTCTAGCTACAAATACTAGTTTTTCTTCCAAGCTTCTGTGAGTTAAATTTGTTAGCGTTTTGATATAGATGATCGAACAGAGTTTGTGTTATTTAAAAGTTTGTATGATTGCATTTCAATTCCCAATAAACATCAAAGAGGAAGCTTAAAGATTTTAAAAATTGGTACCATCCGAATATGTAAAAGATAGTTGCAACATCAAAGGGCTTTAAGCAAAAATTGTATAATTTAAAGTGAGCAGATCGAAATAAATGTAGGCACTGATCAGTGTAGCTCGCTGATGTGTGAAATTAAGCACATCCATAAAATTTTATAGATCCAATAAGAATCTTATTTAATTTGTTGATTTTCAGCCTTATGAATTTATAACTTCCTTGCACTACAAACGTTCGTGATGTTAAGATTCTAGGTCATGAATATCATGATTATAAGAATGCGCGTTTTGGAAGACCTAAGTTTTCTAGCATTGGATCGTCAATCTAATTTAATTCACAATTGTGTATTACACCATTCTGATAAATGCCTCATCTTCTCGCAAGCCGAGACCATTTTCCGCCTAATATGGCAACTCTATTCAAGACTGAAACATTTCAGAAACTTGTTATAATTTAGGGTACCCAGATGGCAGAACGTATCCCACTACTGGTTGCAAAGGCAATCCATGTGCTATGTAAGCTATTTGGAGCTTACCTAGAAGATGACGCATGGAGAAACACCTGTATTTAATTGAGTAACATGTAGGTAAATAGGTGAATATTGAAAACCATTTTCTTGGTAATAATGAAGGAATCTAACTCGATGCAGATATAAGTATGCTCGCACTGATGCAATATTTATAGCATATATTCCACTGAATGTGTAAAAATTATAACATGAATATATCTAAACAAAAAACAAAGGTCATGGCTTTTCAAGGAGTTTATCCAATTAGAACAAAGATATGTGTAGAAAACCAAACAATAGAACAAGTGACACATTTCAATTACCTGGGATGTGATATAAGTTATGACCGAAGCCAAGATATAAAAAATAAATTGCACAAGTTCCAATACATATGCGGCACACTACATAGAACATTAAGAAATAAGACAAGAAAAGACACTTTGTTGAAGTTCTATAAAACAATGGCAACCCCAGTAGTCCTGTATGGGTGTGAAAATTGGATTCTCTCTCAAAAAGAAAAATTAAATATACAAGCTACGGAGATGAAATTTTTAAGGAGAGTAAAAGGTTGTACTTCGCTAGATAAACAAAGAAATGAAGATATAAGAAAAGAATTAAATATATTCTGCTTAAATGATTCCATACAACAATGTAAACAAGACTGGAAAAAACATTTAGAAAGAATGGAACATAATAGACTACCTAAACAAATGTTGCAGTACAACCCAACAGGAAGAAGGAGTGTAGGAAGACCACGTAGAAGATGGTTTGAAGTGTGAAGACGGAACAGGCAGCGCCGCCTAATCCTTGAAGTGAAGAAGAAGAAGAAGAAGAATTCCACTGAATACAATTGTATTAACCCAAATACGATTCTCTTGTTTAACAATACTGTTTCCATTTGCAAAATGTTTCTATATGGATATCGAATATTCCATGCCCGGACCTTGAGATCTGAGCTACTGTTTTAAGTGTTTGTAAGATGTTGTTTTTTATTTTAAAAGAAACCCCTGAATTACTGGTGCTTCAGAATGTAGTACGCCAAAATACTTGTAAATTATTTTATGTGGGGCTGTGAAGTAATGATTTGGAAACTCCGTTTAAAATTAATTTCTCTGCCCCCGTGAACAAGCTGATAATTCGTAAAAACGAAAGTTTTGCCAGAAGAGTATCAGATCTCACCATTCTGTTATTATTTGAAATAATCGTCTGGGTGAATTAACTTTTAGGATTAATTAACGTAACTGGATATATCTACTTATTTTATTTTAATCAATGATCTCATATAAATTTTTATTCAGACTTTTTCGAATACAATTTCTAATACATGGGTTGAAAGTTAAATAGTTAATAGTTAAAAAAAGAGAAAAAAAATTTAAAAAAGTTAAAGGTTCAAGAAAAGAGAAAAAAAGGTTAAAAGCTAAAGAAAAAGTTTAAAAGTTAAGAAAGAAGAAAAAGGAGGCTTTCATTATTATTGCGTGAATAATCAAACAACTCTACTTCCTTTGTCAGGATATATGGTTGTAAGAAATGTGAGCTTTGTTCTTAAATATACATGCACCATTTATTTACTAACTGGCAGCAGCAACGCAGCAACCGATATGCAAATACACGAATATAGAGAAAAGATACAAGAATACACTAGTAGATTTCTCACTTTAAGAAAAATTGTTGCGGTTGTGTGCGACGAGTCAAATCGCGCGCCTAACCGCCAGCGCACGGCGGCAAGTGGCAGAGCAGCGGACCGTGGAAAGAGCGGTCGAACGAGGAGCAGGCAGCGAAGCCCCAGAGCGGAGGCGAGGCTACGCCGCCGGGGAGAATAAAAGCGGGCTCCGCCGCCGAGAAGACAGACTGTTTCGGAGTAGAGTTCATGACGAGCGATAGTGTTGACGGTTGCGATATTGAGATTTTGGATCCGGCAAGTGTGTATAGGATTTTCTAACGGATTATTGTAGAATGCTGCTTGATTTGGTACTTCTTTTGGAATATGGTAACTTAGCTTGGATTTACGGACATACTCTTTGGTTACCGGAATTAAAATATTGCACTGGCACTTATCTTGTTGATTAAAAACTGTGTTGACGAATTTCTGTGTTTTCCTGGACATAACAAAAATAATGGTCTATTCAAGTTACATTTTGTGGCACCAACTTCTGCAAAATCAAATTGCAACGGATTTGTTTTACACGCGATGCTGTCCCTTCGAAGAGCTATTTTGGACTCCTATTTGAATCTTGAAATGGCATTAGTTACAACGTTTCGTTCTTCGTATTTGTATAATTGCCAGCACTGAGGATATAACATACAGAAAGTTATTTCCAAAAGGCCATACTCAAAGGTAGCATGGGATTACACGTGGACTCGTTGGTCCACGAGTAATCCCATGCTACCTTTGAGTATGGCCTGTCGACATCAATAAGAAAATTCAGAAATGCGGACTGGTATCATCTTCCTTTTTCATTTATATTTTTAATACAACCTCTGTGTCCAACGAAAGACAAAACACAACAGTTTCTTCGCATTGTCAAGGTCTGCAGGTATGTGTGTGTGGATATATATATATATATATATATATATATATATATATATATATATATATATACGCACTAGCTGATCCGGCATACGTTGTTTTGCCATATAAATTATTCCTAGAATTATTTTAGTAGAAAAAAATGACTAACTTATTGTCAGTGTTTGAGGATGTGGTAAATAAGAGTTGAAGAGGCATGGAACGCTGTGAACGATGATGGAATATCAAAATTACACAATACCAAACATTTATATTTTTAATTTATTGTAATTTATTTTTGAAATGATATACATAGCTAATTATAATAATTTTATTTAAAAAATATCAATCCCTCAATGCAATAGAGTGTACAATATTTTTTTATCCCATCTTTAGCTAACACAAATACACTGCATGGTTCGCCCACTCGAGAGCATGCCACGTATAATTGACGGTGTGAAAAACATGGTGTGCTAAAAAATAAGCCACAAACAGACATCGTTTGGCCTTGAGTCTTATCGATAGTCATCGCAAATGCCAATCTTAACGGAAATTGAAGACGTTTAAATTGAATTGGCACATCTGTGAGTATAATAGGGATCCGTGGCAGTAATATATTCACACCTCGAAATTTGCCATTTAAAATGATGGCTTCGACGTTTTTCATTACAGCCCTGCAAATTAATCATAAATTATTTAAAAATTACACCGAAATAGAAAAATGATAATTGTAAAATTACGATTAACGCCCAAACGATAAAAATAATGTCCGAAAACTGTAGTGAGTGAAAAACGGCTTATTGTGTGAGAGATCTCATCCCTACTCCGTGCTGCTTATTGGGTCAGAAGCAATGTTGCCAGATGTGAAACTTCCGATTGCGAAGTTTTAAGTTCAAAAATTCGGATTTCTTCTAATGAATGCGGTTTTACTAATACAATTTAAAAATAGGGGAAAACATCAATAATTCATATATCAACATAGAATTCCGTTTTATTAATTAAATAAATGCGATAGTCTCACTATATTTGTTCTATGTTTCTTCTCACTCTATATAATGTTCTCGATTCACCCAAGAAATTAAAAATATAAAATATCAGTACTTTTGTTATAAATGTACTTTCAATTTATTTTTAATCTCACTTTAATATGAAGCCGAGTCACGTAATTTCAACATTTTTAATTTGAATATCCCGCGAAGTGCTTCATTTCTGCGGCTTGAATAAACGCATTAAGAATCTGAACGACGATCCGTATTCTTATTTGGCGTATTCGAATACGACTAACCAACATGTTGTCACCTATTTGTCCTCTGAAACTCTAACAGTAAGATAATAAAGGACGGAGTTCACGACAACACCTTGGTGCTTGGTCCTCAATTTTCGAATACGGCAATTGGATAAAGCCCTAATGATTGGTAGATGATTGGTGATTTATTGCTTTCTACTTCAATCGAATAGGGAGTGACAGCATTTTGAACATTCAAACTTTGTCAACCATAGTTAGCAGGACATCTAACGATCGTTGTAATAACTGAGGAAATGAAAAAAATGGATTTTAATCCACTATCATGAAAATGCAGATTTTTTTGGCATCCTCATTGCTTAATGCGGATTAGGTGTTAATAATGCGGTATAAAATGAGGAAATGCGGTACATCTGGCAACACTGGTCCGAAGTGACGCCGGTCTACCGTTTACCTCCCAATAAAAGATCCGAAATCCCGCCTCTGAGCAGAGCTCATCAGAAAGACGACTCGAGAGCAAAGAGACAGAGCTTGGCCGGGTCAGCGGGAACGAAGCCTGCGGAAAGTGGCGGGGGCGGTGGGGGGGGGGTAAGCCGGACGGCTGTTTTACACCAGGCGTCGTCCCTAAATGCGTTGGGTAGTGGAGGGGTGAAATCGGTAGTGGGGATTGAGTTGCGACCTGTGCACACTCTACTCAGTTACCACATTTTACGGAACTAAGATGCGACGGTGAGGCCATCTCTGAATGAGTTACCATTTCCGCATAGCCTCTCCGCTGCCCGCAGTGAGCTGTCTATACATCCTTAGTCTATGGTTGTACCAGAAGGCCTCAATTTGTCTGAGGCCTCTTCTTCCTTCCTTATGTGACACAAAGTCTCCGTTCATCAGCTCGAAGGTTGGCAACATGATGCATTGTTAGCAGATTTCTAGTTTTTCTAGCCATGGTGCGAATTTCAGGCTCAGTCCAGTCCAATAGTCCGAAACTGTATTCGGCTACAGGCACCGCCAAACTACCTATTGCTAGTATTTTATTCCTGGAATTCAGAGCGGACTGCAGGTCCAGTCTCACTCTTCTATAATACCCCTGCAAATTCTCTCTTTCATTGTGTCGTTCGAGATGGTCTCACATTCTTCAATGCCCAGGTATTTGTATGTTTTACCTGGCTCTAGATCTTTAATCACAGTGTGCGTATCTACTTCAATGCTCTCTGACGTTATCTTTTTAAATTGATTTTTGCACACTTGTCAAGACCAAACTTCATGCAGATATCACTGCTAAAGTCATTCACAACGGACCGCATTTGGGAGAGACTCGCTTCATTCTTAGAACACACTTTAAGATCATCCACGTAAAACAAATACTGGCCTTTCATCACTATGGAGCATGTAACCAAAGTCAGCATGAGACAACTGTTTAGATAGTGGGATCAAACTAATGCAAAACAGCAGAGGGGATAGAGAATCTCCTTGAAAAATACCCATGCTGCTCGGAATATTTCTAGTTACTAGTGCTTCCTTTCGCTGCGTATTGTAACCTGGTACTTCACGACTTCATATAAGCCTTGAAAAATTCAATAAGTTCAATAATATAAAATGCAATAATATTCTAAATTCAAGAAGAAATCGATAAATCCCCTGGGTTTTCAAAATCCAATCGTGTGGTACACTATCAAAGGCCGTTTGGTAGTCAATCCAAGCCATGCTCAAATTAAGTTTGCATTTCTTTACGTCATTCAAGATGACTTTATTCAGTAGCAGGTTTCCTTACAGCCATAAGAACCTTTACGACATCATTTTTGTTCAGCTAGCATTAGATGATTCTTATCTAGATGTCTGTACATTTTGTCAGCTATGGCTGAAGTTATAACTTTATACAGTGCTGGCAGACAAGTGATTGACCTGTAATTATTCGCCAAAGAGCTGTCTCCCGCTTTGAGTAGGAAATACGTGATGCCGCGTGTGAGCCATCCCGGGAGTTCCTTTGGGTTTTTCAGAATTTTATTAACAGCCTTTGCTGAATGACAATGTAATGCTGTTAATTTCATAATCAAATAAATCTGGATCTTATCAATCCCGGGGGATTTCCAGTTTCCCATGTTCTTAATTGCTTGGAAGAGATCCTCTTCCGAGAATTCGCGAATATCTTCCACTGTTTCCACAAGTTCATTTGCAGCATCAACTTCAGATTGAATCCAAGATACGTCTTTGTTGTAGGATTTGCTCTCCTCCCAGATTCCTGCCCAAAATGTTTCGACGTCATCTTTTGAAGGAGTGACAGCGTTGCCATTCGGATTTTCAGTCAGATCGCAAGAGTATCTCTTTGTGCCTCTTTCAAACAACCGATTCTGCACACTATGTTTTGTTCCGGTTACGAACACGGAAATTTTCTTTACGTTTGTAACGTCTAATTCGTTGAGCCTATGCTTGGAATTTCTCTTTTAGCTTCTTAGCCACCAATGGCAGTGTTGTGTAATTTTAAATTAAGTATTTTTGTTCAGCATGGAATATTTTTTGTTCAACTTTAGAAGTGTGATTTGATTTAGAAGATGCCTCGGGTAGGAGTGAGGACATCGACAATTAAACACTACTTTTTTCTCCAAATCCCGGATCACTATATCCGGTTTGTTTGCCGCTATCGTGCGATCAGTTTGAATTTGTTGGTCGTACAATTTTGTACACAATCCAACTGATGTCACCGGTTTTGGTGAGTGTTCGTACCACTTGGGGAATGTGTTCGGAACTTCGAGGGCGGTATGTGGTCAGCCAGTGGTGGTAGCTACACACCTTGTCGTGTCTTTTCAAATAATCGGTCTTTATTATTATTATTATTATTATTATTATTATTATTATTATTATTATTCCACTACATCACGACTAAAGATGTTATGAGTCGGCTGAATATCAAATCTACTCCAGGTTGCAATCAGCTACCTAAGGAGTAGCTATATGGTCTGTCGGTGCCTCTACAATACTTTGCGCAAAATGTGAGCCGTTGCAAATATAGCAATTTCTTGCACTTCTGAGTCTTTTGAACTACCTGGGAGTTTAGACAAGTTCTTACACAAATTTTGCGGAACAATTCCCAGAGCTCTGATGTCTACCAGTACGACCTGTGCTTTTACGCCCCACATTCGGCTGACCTCGATTTCCAAACTCTTGTATTTAAGACAGTTTCTCTGCCTCCTTGATAACTACGTTTTATCGCATTATTATTATTATTATTAATATTATTATTATTAATATTATTATTTATAAAAGTACACTTCTATTCCTCTCCTTGCTATAAGGAAACGAAACAAAATTGTCTTGTTTCAATATATTATTGCCAGATTCGGTTTCATTTATTTAGCACATGCGAGACATAAAAGTAAATTGAATTGTAACAGGTTTTTACTGGAAGTTTCCAACATTCAATTACATTCATTTTTGAGAACATTTTAGTCAAATTAAATATACTTTATTTTACACAATTCAAACACCTTTTTCATTTTCGGAGAGAAGAAGATTCTCTGAAGTGTGCGAGATGAACACTACCTAAATGAAAATCAATGAAGAATAGAACCACTCATTAGAAACCATAGAAACACTTGGCTCGGCACAAAGCGACCTAGTAATCATCTGTTAGCAAAACCGTACACAATTTTGACCAAAGCAAAGACGAAATGCGTTCTAGTGTCAAGCATTTGAGTAGCTGTCCTTATTTCTGGTTTGCTTCCAAATCACACTCCGTTGCTGATGGTCAGGAAATGGAGAGTTAGACGAGCAACAGTGTGTCAAAACATGAACGTATGTTATTCATTTTCAGTTCTCTTTCAGCTACGACAAAAAATTGGGAGTGAAACTTTCAAAGAACAGATGTGGCCGCGATCACATCTTTCTTGGCAAGCAAACAATGTGAAGCAGTCAAGTGGCGTTGGAACGAGGTCCTTGCTCCCTTTCTTTAGAGATGCACCGAGTGCACGGCCTCCTAAAATGCAGCTTCAAATTACAAAAGAAACGGTCCTTTGTTGCTTGTTATTCTGACTTATTCTAGTACCTTGTAGGTGGATGACGGTGTAGAACTATTAGAATGTCCAATAATGCAATTTGACTAGTCCCGGAATCTATTATTATTTTTTTATTATTCGTGCTGGGCCTGTTGCCCTCATCTGCCGTGAACGATTGATACAGTAGTTGTTTGTTTTGTTTTATACAACAAGAAATCTATTATGTGAGGTGTAAGAAGAGGCCGAGTTGCGAAGGTTAACTGGATATTGTCTTCGTCGTTGCATTGTCGAAACGAGATCTTAAATTTTGTGTAATGAACAGGTTATCCTCATGGTGCAATAGTATATTATTCAATGTGCTTATAATGATGGTTATTATTCACGAGTGTAGTCATTTCTACGCGTGAATAATAGCCGTTATGCAGACTACACTTTCTCTACGACTTTGAAATAATCAACACAAATGTAATAATTGATTTTTGTCTTCTTTGGGTGATATTATCGGGACTAAACCATTCCAACGACTAATTAGCTGTTGAGGTTATTATTTTAGAGATTGTAGGAACTAATCTCACAGCCAGGACCTGTATCCGGGGACTCCTCTTACAAGGTAATCAAC
Organism: Acheta domesticus; assembly: GCA_031308135.1. Classification (NCBI taxonomy): domain Eukaryota; kingdom Metazoa; phylum Arthropoda; class Insecta; order Orthoptera; family Gryllidae; genus Acheta; species Acheta domesticus. The sequence continues at coordinate 210,789,717 of JAHLJT010009419.1, forward strand.
AGCGAATAGCGAGCGATAAGCAGGCGTGCAATACACTCAGTCCGTGCTAGTACACGCACTTTCGGACGTCGGTGAAGTTGAAATTGTAACTGCAAATGAGTACTGAAGACAAATTTATTAAAAGCATAAAATTCCCACACACAACAAAATAATTTATGTCAAATTTATTTAGCTACATTACATAATTTACTCTTTTGGTATTTAAAACCAGATTTTTCTTGTTGTGTGCATTAAAAAGTAAATGTTTTTGGGAAATCGAAGTAATGTTTGGTTATATGGGACGAATTACATTTCCTAAATTTATCCAATTTTGGTACAGAAAGTACAAATTGAGAAATATTTGATAAAGAAATAATATCTTCCTTCGAGGTTATCGATTAGTTATTTGAATACCAAGTAAACCAACTTTACAGTTTTACAGTTTCCACATCAACTTTACAGTTTCTTTACAGTACTTTACAACAGCAACTTTACAGTTTCCACATGAGTAGTAAAAATAACTGATATTATATTACACGAAATTGATGAAATCTCGGAAAATTGTATTTCTTATATTTTATTCATCAGTGTATTTTTTTTACCTACAACTTAATCTTAGAGTTTTTATATATGGTAATAGAGTAAACTTTTTAGTTTAAAATAAAAAAAATGGAAAAGTAACGCAGATATTTAAAACCACTATCATCTTCCTTTATGGATTAGGCATATTGCCTGTTCCAGCATCTTTCCATCTCATTCTTGGCCTTCCAATGTTTCTTTTTCTTCGCAGCTTCTGATTTAGAGTTTGCACTGGAAGTCTGTTTCGCAACCTAGGTAGTTAAAAGGTGTCACTTGTTCTAAAACCATATTTTGAAGCACTATCTTTGTCCTTATCGATTATTTTCCTTTAAAAGCCATTACTTTGGTTTTATTAACTGATACTATCAGATTGTAATCCTTTAAACTTTGCTCCAGTTGGTAAATAGAAATTTGCAAATTATCTTTGTTTTCCTGCTGGATTACCTGGTCGTCAGCATATAAAAGTGTATTTAAAAATGTATTTTTGCCCAGGGCACCTTGTTCTTCCACCTTTTAGTTATATATCCCAGATATATGTTAAAGACTGTTGGCGAAAGACTGTCGCCCCCTTACTCCTTTATTTATAATTCTCTTTCCAGGAACATACCCATTGTATTTTACTGCGATATTAGTATTACCATACATACTTTTCACCACTTGTACAAGATGTCTTGGATACCCTTCTTCTTTCATCATGCTCCATAATTTACATCTGTTGACATTATCAAAAGCCTTTTCAATATCCACGAAGGCTAAATGTGTTTCTCTATTAAACTCAACTCGTTTATCAATTATTTGTTTTAATGTAAATATGTCATCTATTGTTGAACGACCTTTTCTAAACCCCTGTTGTTCCTGGGGAAGAATGCAGTCTGGAATTGGAGCTATTTTGTTATTCACAATTTTTTCATATAATTTGTAGCATGAGTTAAGTAAGCAAATACCCCTATAGTTGTGACATTTTCTCCGATCTCCTTTTTTAAAACATGGAATAATTAACGAATCTAACCATTCATCTGGTATTATACATCTTTGCCAGAATTTATTCATTAGGTGGAGCAGTAGAAAGTTCAGTAACATACCTCCATTTTTCATTAATTCTACGTTAACCCCATCAGGACCACAGGCTCTCCTATTTTTTGGGACTTTAATGCATTATCAAGCTCTTTCATATCTAACATATCTACATTTCTTTTTGTTCCTTTTTCTTCTACCGGTGAGTGCATTTCTTCAATCCCACTCCATATTTTTACAAAGTATTCCAACCATTCTTTCCCGGAAATAATATTCAATCTTGCCGTATCAATTTCTTCTAAATTCATTGTTTTTAACGCTTTATAGGCTATACTTTGTCTTCCGAATACATCACGTCCTAACATATTCATATATCTATCCCAAGATTCTTGATGGGCTTGTCTCACTAATGATTTAGCTTTATTTCGTTTTTGGTTGGCTGAAGATGGGGCGCAAAAGCTCTCAAAACGTCGTTGAAGACTGGAAAAACATAGATGTAAGATTAATTTTGAATTGTTATGGAATAAATTAATTGGAAAAAATGTCTGCTGTCTAACAATTTTAAAGCAAATTGATTTTATATTATATTATATTTATTTATAGTATATTCTTCACAGAGTGAATAATAGAGTGTATAACGGTCGCTCGTGTCGTAATTTCTACTAGAGAATAATTATCATTATACGAGAGTAGAAGACTATGCTTTCTCTACGACTTTGGAGTATATAGCTTAAGTTTTTTCATTGATATTTGCCATCTGAGTCTCGTATAGTTGAGTCTAAACCAGTGCAAAGACTCTAATTTAGTGTTTAAGTTCACCAATTCACAGATAGACACTACATCTTACAGGTAGTACCTGTGTCTAGGGACTCTACTTCCTGCGTAATCAACAGCAATTATCACATGATGAGCGAGCGTGTGCAACCCATCCATGTGAGCACATGCAATTTCGCACGACGGTACCGTTGAAAAGGTAATTTTCAGAATTGTAATTTTGATATTGAGAACAAATTTTTGAGAAGCATAACAGTTCTACGTAATTAAGTTATTTCGACTTTATTTAGTTACATCACATAATTTACTGTATTTTAGAATTCAGACAAGTTTTTGATTAGTGCATGCGCATGAAATTTTATGAAACCAACGTTATGTTGAATTGTTGTATGGAATGAATTATGTACTTGCTATTTTATGAATTTTTGTATTTGAAAATACATATTGGAAAATATATTTATTTTTCAGATTGTTTTGTTTAGGGGTTGACTGAAACAAATTTGAATAGATTTAAATGTTACATTTCAAACTATAGAATACTTTTTTCAACCCAAGGAACGAATCTAGTCCTAAAAATTAATCAAACATTTCTACAAGTTTTTATTCATTCTCTTTTATAAATCAAATGAGGCAAAAATGATCACATTTCAAGTATGAATATTACCTAAGACAAAACTAATAATAAATCAAATTAATCTCTTATTCTTTTCCAATCCAAAAATGTCGACCATGTTTGCTTGTGGTTCTTCGAATTCTTTGGTTTGTTTTGGTTGGTTCAAAGAAGCGTTGTTGAATTTGTTATTTGCAGAATTCCAGGTGACGTATACATTCCATTCTCACTGCCGCTGGTTTAAAGATTCATTTTCTAATAATGAGCAGAGGAAATGTAATGAGAAATAAAAGCAATGTGCTTATAAACTGCTAAATATTTTACCTGTTCACTTACATGGCTCCAATGACGCGCGAATTGCAAAATCAATGGAATTCTGTCCTTGGATTCCGAAAATTCTAGGAACGTGATTGGCTAACAGGCCTTGCATTCCAAAATCATGGGGGGGTGTTTTGATACCGAAAGTTGACTTTGGGCATTATGTGATATAAATAAATATTATATACTTATTGTAGTTGATTATCCCTTACCTCCCATTACCATAGATACCATACCACAAAATATCGGCTACCACCACCGAATGTAATTGAATAAATATATACTGCAGGAGTACATATATTATTGAATGGTCGTAAAGAAAATCATTTACATATTTGCTAGTTGGCTTGGAAAACCTCTTTTGAAGGTGAAGCACAATCGTGTTCGTATTGTGAGAATTAAAAACCGGGGGATATCAGGGATTGAATATATTCAAGGAAATACAATATTTTATTTCTCACTGACAATTTCACTTTCAATGATAGCTTGTCATTGCCTTCGATACGTAGCTCGATATACACTGTATAGCTTACCGAGATCAAAAGAATCTTGATTACAAAGGAGATATGAAAACAGTTGAATGATATTACATGTTCTCTTATGGACGGAATTATGGGAGAGACACACGAAAAGACAAATCGAGTGAAGTTAATTAGTAACCTAGTGAAATTGAATCGATAAAGTTAGGTAAAAATTAGTATTATGCATGTACTACGGGCGTTAACTAGTTCTAATCGATCATTAGAACCTTTTATAACGCACTGATGCAAAAATAACTATTAATACGTACGATCACAGGGCTATCCTTCGAAATTTTCAGCTCTGTAACGTTTCGAACAATTCCAATGTTTATTTACATTTTTTACATTGTTATTTTATAAATAAGAAACATATGATGTACCCAGGTTGTTAGAGAATGAGGTTAGCAACGGATATATTGATGAGATATAGAGAGAGAATTGAACGAAAAACGGTGTTCTAAAGAAATGTGTGAAATCTATTTGTACAAAGTGAGAAGGTACAGTATTGAAGTACATTGTACAAAAAAATTGTAAATAAAACTAAAATAAAAAAGAATTGAAGTGTTACTACTTAAAAAATAAAGTAGTTACAGTAATTGTAACGGAAGATTCTACAAAAAAAAAAAGTGTTGGCAGAGTCTGACGTTACAGCTTCCCCTACCCCCCTCCCGTGTGCGCAAGTAAGTGAGCATTGCTCGGCGAGTCGCATGAGGGGGTTGTGGGACGAAGCCGCGTGGATTGCAAGCAAACAAATTGTTCGGGCGGAAGGGTCATGTAATTCGAAACAGATTTACAGGGGGCTTAGACGCTGCGCAGACGTCGAGCTGCGAACCGAAGCGCGCGACGCGTCGGCCGTCGAGTCTTCTCCATTCGGGAGATAAGAAAGCACGGTGGAGGTTCGGTGGCAGGCGATAAGGACACGAAACATGCGTGTTATAGAGGATCATTTTCATGAGTGGATTTTTCACTGAGTTTGGATGCACATCCAAACTCAGTGGTATGCATTACGTGTAATGCGTCATGAGTAATGTGTGTACATTAACAACAAATTATGCAAACGAGCTAAGGCGATTTGAACGCAAAATAATACGGAAAATATATGGTCCCATCAAACGCCAAGAGATATGGAGATATAGGCGCAACGATAAGATGAATTTAATACTGGAAGAAAAAGATACTGTCAGATGTATTAAAGAAGAAAGGATGAGATGGTTAGGACATACAGAAAGGATGGAACAATCAAGAATGCCTAACAAGATATTAGAAGGTAACCTCTTCTCAAAACAGAGGAGAGGCCGTCCCAAAAAGATGGAAAGATAATGTGTTGAAACACCTTAACATCATGAAGGTGAAGAACTGGAAGAATATAGCGGAAGACAGAAGAAGATGCAGTGCTGTTGTGCGTGAAGCCGAGGCCCACAAAGGGCTGTAGAGCCAAAGAAGAAGAAGACATTGTAGGCATAGTTTCTCAATTAAGAACATTCTTTGCAAGAAAACGCTCTTAAAGTTACCCACGTCATTAGGCCAATGAACAAATAACAGAGGCAGAGGATACGAGTCATTCAATACAACTTTTCGTAACAGCTTCAGCTTTTACAAATCATACAAACAATAAATACCATTTCTGGGATGAAGTGCAGCTACAACTGTAGCTTGTTTCGATTGTGCTTTACATTCAGCGGACTGTTGCATCCTTAACGGACGCAGTCCGTTGGGTGGTCTGTCGTTCCTTTTTAGTATTAAGTATGTTATTAATATTATTTATATTAATATTAAATTATCTAATTACGAGAAAATTGTAAAAAAGAATTGAGGATAATACGTATACCCTCATCAAGACATCTACATCGGGTTGACTTATCTTCTGTCACGTCATGAAAGAAAGGGGCGGATAACGGCAACTCTCCCCCGGGCGTAGAGCCACATTGATTGTGCGAGGGCGTCTGAAGCAGGGCCTTTCAACTCCCATAGCACGCGGTGGAGACCATTACGGTGGCGCGCTTCTTACACAAACTCAAATACCAACTGCTGCCAACGGTGCTTCAAACGTGCGTGGCTGCTACGTAGGTGCGCGAGACACAAGCAGGCGCGTCATGTTACAAAAGACAGCGCCGATGTTCGCGCTTTCTTCAGCGGTATCTTAGATGCAAATATTATGATTAATTTTACATTTAGAAGACGCTTTTCGTATTTTTCAAAAGTAGCCAGTTTTTTTACGTGCGGATTTTGTCGAGCCTCACCTGCAGCTCTACCCGGCGACACAAGCGTCTCCTACAGAAGTGCCCTCGAGCTCTGCCTCCGGTTTGATGGAGAGCTGCGAGGCGCTGGGCTGAGGCTTGGAAAGCGAGCGGCCGGCGCGGGCCGCTTTCCATTTCCTCCTCCGCTCACCTGCCGCGCGATCTCCCGGGAGCAACGCGGCCGCTCCCGCAGGAAATTGCCTGCCGCGCCGCGCCGCGCCGCGCGCCGCCCGCTCGAACGAACGAAGCAGAGCGGCGCGGGAAAGGTGGCGGAGGGGGGGAGGTGGAGTTGGGCAGGCGCAGGGTGGGACGGGACGGACGAACCCTCGTAGCACATTGTGCGCATCTCGCTACGTTAGAATCTAAGAAACCCACTCAGCACTCAAGAGGAACATTTTTAAAATCTTGCAAAAAAAAAAAAACTTCTTCTCAAAATTCAACATGTCAAATAATGACTTTAAAAATCTAAATGTGTACGAGCCGGACCCCACGGCAACTTACAAGCACCCCAGAGATATGCTGCAGTAGGCTCCACCGAAACAGCAAAACGGGCTTAAAGCCAATACCGGCAAGAAAATTGCGATAAACAACGCCACAAGCGCGCCGAAGGGCTATTGTCTTTCCTGACCATGTTTTATTTCCATGTTACAGATCAGCCATAGCTGTCCGAAAGGATGGGGATGACTCCACAGCAGGGAAGTGTGGCGGCATGGCACTGCGCGGCCACACGGAACTGTGCTGAATAGCTCGAGTCGACGGACGAGACGATACAGCGAGGCGAGTTGGGACGACAGGAAACTAGACCAAACAGGACATGGCATAATAGAGACTTTTAGCGCCACGCGTAAGGTAGCGGCGTTATGCACAGTCACGTGACGGACCTTGAAGTCATAACGTCTCACCTTAGGCCTAAGGAACGACCTTATACCTTCATAAATAGTGCACGCCTGTAGGAGTCTACGATCCCCTTACAAGCGGCAAAATGTCCGCCTAAAACAGTGAAGGTTACATATTTCCTACTCTGATAAATGATTCTCGTATGTGAGGCAGTTACAATTATTCCGTACCAACTCTACAACGCTGGCAAGAATTAACGGGAAATGTTGGAAAGGTGACAGGAAAGAAAATGACGAAAAATAAGATGAAATAGTATCTTCGGGTTAGGTTATGCCTTATGCTCATAACCAACGCTGCTTTAAGATACTTCCTACATTCTCAAGAAAAGCTGATTCAAAATTCCAGACTGCATACTCAACGCGGAGGGATACAAAATCTAAACTTCCGAGCACTTTGTAGATTTCTTATACTCTTGACTCGTACTGTGGTTGAAATGTCTCACCACTACCCTACACTCTTTTTTATATATTATGCAACTTCTTTCTTCAACGCATGAAATGCTTCTTTGGTCATCATGCATAACGCAATGACGCTATTGATAAAACTCTTCTGAACGTTGTTCATTGCGACCGAATAAAGTCGTCAGTCATGTGATCATAGTTTAAGGATGTCTTCTTACACCTGGCGCTAAAACTCCCCAATGGGACGAGGCGGTACACAACGAGATGGAACGACATAGGACGGAAAGGGATGGGACGAGATGGAACAGGAAAACTAGTGGTGCTACAGAATGGCACAAACTTTCCCGTATTGGTTTTGTATTTCCTTGGGTCTGGGCTAACTATTCGGAATTTCCACAAACTCGTGCCGGCTGTCATCTATCGCCGCTCAAAGTACAGTTTTTTGACATTTTATTAATTTTTCGGTTTCCTAGTGGTAGAACGGAAATACCAATTTTAGAACATTAAAGAACACTAAAACCTCGTCCTAAATGGCAATTTTCATTCAAAATGTTTTTAGCCGTCGTTAAGAAAATGATGTTTAAGCTCTACTAAAAATGCAAATTTTAAGCACTTTTTCACAGAAAATTTTTGAGTTTTCGAAAAACTTCATTAAATGTCATTTGAAGCACTTACACTCACAAAAACAATAGGGTTTATAAATTGCTGGTAATGTGCTTATTAAAGTGTGAGAGATCATTCAAAAAAATTGCCGTTGTGTAATTTCTGCAAAAACAAAAAAAAATGCCCCAAATTGAACGTCCGAATGCCCCAAATTGACGAATTACGTCATGTTAAAGTGTGCAATTAGCACTATCCGCTCCAAAAGTTTGAAGAAAAAAATTGGAACCGTTTATGAAAAATGAGGAATTTTGAGATAGTTTTCACAGAAAACGGTCGAGATTTCGAGAAACTTTACCTGACATTATGTAAAGCTCATGTACTCAGTAATATAATAATCTCAACAAATCAACGCTAATGTAAATATTAACGACGTGAGAGGCAAGTCAAAAATTACATTTTTGTAAATTTTGAAAAAAACCAAAAAGACTAGAACAATATGGAGTTTACGTCACCTCACATGACACATTAGGCATTATCCTCACCAAAAGTTTAAAGAAAATATTTGGAGTCGTTTTTCAGAAAATCTTGTTTTTGTAATTTTTTAAAATTCCACATATTGCAGGCAATATTACGCGAACACTACTAAAATTTTCAAAACAATGTACGTGACCCCAATGAAAGAATTCACAATGGAGTACAAATTTTATTTAAAGGAAAAATCTCTTTAATTTTTTAGTTGTAAGAAGACGCCGAAAAAAATTCAAAATTTTGCAATTTTCGAAAATTTAGACTTAACCGTGAAAATTGGTCCTATGCCATTTTAATAATTTTATTTTACTCTATTCTCACACATAATTTATTGAAAAAATTTGGAGCAGTTTTTGAGACAATTTTGGAAATGTCCGGGTGGCTTCATCTAAAGTATCCCCAAATTTTGAAGAATATCTTTCAAAATCTCAAAGCTTCGACTCAGGCCAGATGAGTAGAGGTGTCTACAATTTGGAAAACATCGTACGCATGGATTAGGCGCTTTTGGTGTTCACATTCTCTGGACGGAGAGGCGGACGGATGGACGTTTTTCTTTTAATTGTTTTTTCGGTATCAAAGACTCACAGAACAGGGATTCTGGCTGCACCACGTGTTAGGGGATTTTTTTTTAATTTAATAACTGATTTTATCCACTTTTTCGTTGTCAGGGCCCGGCTATGAATTTTTTCTGCCGGAAATTCGCCGTTTTCCTCGCGCAGCATTACATAACATTCCCTACACTACGTTTATTACTCCGTATATACGTACGTATTCTAGAAAGTAAAAAGGAGACGAAAAGGAAAGAAGCGATTTAGAAATGAGGAATGGGGCGGGACAGGGGTTGCTCGGGTAGGGTGGGGCGGGCCAGCCAGTGTCAGTGGGGAAGAGGGTATGATTACTGAGGGCGGGGGTGGGAGGCGTGCGGGTGTGGCGGGTCGCTGCCGGACGGGGCGGGGCTTTCCCTAATCAGGTATCTCCTACCAGCGGCACCGCCCCAGCCGGGACAAGCTCTAAGCTCCCGACTGGTCTCCCGGCATGTGTGGTAGTGTGTGTGGGGGGGGGAGCGGGGCGGCGCCCTAGGAAGCACGCGCTGACTACGGGCGCGCAGGGCGGGGCGGGGCGTGTGTGTGTTTCCGTTTCCGCCGCCTTGGCGCGGCGCGGCGGCCGGGCCTCTATCCAGGTCGATCCTCTCGGCCGGCGGGGCGGACGCGGGCTGTGCCGTGCCGTGCCGCGCCGAGCCGAGACGAGACGCTGAACTCATCGCTGGTAGCGGAAGCGGCCACCGAGAGACGTCCCGCGAAAATCCCACTCACGCCTAATTATGACGCCGCTGCTGGGAGGAAAAGAGCTGCGAAAACATTCACTTTATTCATACACCGATTTTGGATTCATATCATTCAATATTCAACTTATACTTCACTATAAAATATATGAATTATTTCTTACTTGTATATAAAGAATGAATGACAGAAAGAAAGAAATGCACAGCAACAACGATCTGACAACAACAATTTTATGTCCATGTAAAACATCTCTGTCTTTGCACTGCTGCGAAGAAAAGGTATGGTCATATCAGGAGGAAAACTTGGCTGCTCTCTGAGAAGTACACCTTCCCACTAGCGCAAGAATGGTTTTTATTTTTTTGTTTCTGAGAGTCTTTTTTGTGAGAATATTAATGAAGTTTATGAAAGTTAGTTACTGTAAAAAAGAGTTTGGAGCTGAATTTTCAACTGCGAGGTGTGAAATAAATGAGAGATAATTTGCAACCAGTTTTGTAAACTTGGAAGTCAAAAGAGAATAATAAAAGTAATTGTTTTTACTAATATCTGTCTAAATTTGCTCCCCACAAAATTGACAAAAATTGTTTTTCTACCTTCAAATATCAATTACGTATCCCAAATTTTTTAATAAAGTATGGAAAGCCCCTTAATAAGTATGTAATTTTTTGCACTAATAATCTTCCCTAATTTTTTTCAATCAAGGATTACCATTAAATTCAGATTACCTAAATTATATGTTTTAAACTGTTTGGTGTCTAACTGTTCTTTCATAAACCTCACTGATATTCTCACAAGCACCCTCCACTACTCTTCTCGAATGCACCAGCTGTCTACAACTGTCTCTTTGTCTGTCTCTTCGAAGTGTATATGTTTCAGAGAGATGTGTCGCTTGCGTTTCGTGCGCCGCCTCAATGATCAGGGAGCACTAAAATAAGTCCCATGCACAAGTCTAGTGCAAATTCAAAACACGCAGCCGGGGCGAGCCCTAAGCTCCACACTGGCCTCGCAAGACGGGCAGGAGGGTAAGCACGTGTGGGTATAGGGTGAGCACGTAAGGGTATGCACGTGTCGGAGGAAGGAAGGAAAGATTGTGTGCGGTGCGGTGCGGTGCTCAAATTTCTAATTGTTCCTTTAAACTGTCTTTAACTTGGCAATTATTGATGACGTATGCATACCTCAAGTCGACGAATTGCACTCCTGTTCTAACGTGTGCAGTCACAGGTAGGTTGACGAACAGGTGCCGCCGTCTCAGGCGTAGCAGGCGGGGTCGCAGCTCACGTACCCGGGAATTTGCCTCGCGCCGACAGGAAGTTGAAGAGATGAACCACTACGTTGAATAGCGGGCGAAAGCCGTCAAACGCCACTTTCCCCGTATTAATGCAGCCACGATAGCTCGGCTGATTAATTAAATGCTGGTCCGTCGGTTGGAATAAATTCCACAGAATTGTGTTCGGACGGCCAGTGCTGAGTCGATCGATCAACTTTAGCTGTCATCATCGACCACTTCTCGACGTTGTAAGTTTAAAATGCTTTCTCAAAATGTTTTTGCTCTCTCAAGTTTTGATTCTATTTGCCCAAGTTTCTCTTCTCTCGCAGCCTCTGTCACGTATCCCTACTCTTCCTCACATGGCTGCCTTGCCCAATCACGTGATTCCACTTTCTAATGTTATTGGCCGAAGTTGTGTGTTCTGGAAGATTCTACTGAAGTCGTAAGCTAATAGGGCACTTCTTAGAGTGATGTCATTTTCTGAGCATCCCATTGACTCTCTTTGTTGTTTGAGATTTCGCCAGCGCCGCAGGGACAGACAAGGCAAGCCCACCCGGCCGCCTTTGTGTCGCCTTATGTGTTTTGGGAATTTTCCTACACAACGCAGAGAGGGCCTCTTAATCGACTAGTTCCGGTTCCTAGGTTGACAATGCTGGACCGTCCAGCCGGGGCGTCATGCCCAGGGCGATCCCTGGAGGCAGTCCGTCACTGTCTGCTTTTGTGATTTGAAGACGGGGTTGGGAAGAGGGGCGCAGTTTCTGGCGCGCGAATTAAGTTCTTAACATCAAAATTCCAGTTTTTAAAAAGGAAAATTTATTCTTGAAGAATAGTACACCAAATTTCTTAGAATAATGACGACGAACATGAACAGAGTCCCGAAGAACAATGCTGGAGAGAGCTCTTCGGTTTTAGTATATATAGTTTTGACCTGTTTACAAGTATTCGAAAGTATATGAAAGTAACCCAGATTTCTCTGGGAATCTATAAGTGCACACTTGTTTGTCGTGCATAGGAATGCCTTTAGGTCAGGGGATGTAATTCCTCCTCCCTTAAGATGGAGCTCTCCTGAGATCCATTACATGTGATGTCTTCATTACATTCAATATTTTCCTTTCTACATTTTTTGTACAGGTAATACAGTATAATACATATAAATGCACAAAGCATAATAATGCTTAAAATAATCGTGAGAGTTACATGTGTTGTTGCATGGATGAGCAACGTTTCGTCCTTAATTTCAAGTAATTTTTGTTGTATATTATTTACATTGGTTTGATTAAATTCTAATAGATACAATTTTTGTTTTGTTTTTACATGTAGTTGAACCACTTCTGGTAACTTAATTCTAAATGTATCATTTCTATTTATATAATATTCATTATTGATATACAGGTTACAATAATTTCTTATAATACTAGTTTTTTTAATTGAGAATTCTTCTGACTTAGGTTTACATTGGTTTATACCATGTATTACATTATGTGAAATAACAATTACCTCGTCATAAAGTTGTAAAGTATTAGTTCTAGTCAATTTTACATTTATTGTTTCGCAAGTTGATAAATCTCTTAAGTTACATTGAAAATTCTGGTAACCAGTTGGTTGATAACATATATCTTTACAGTTTTCATTAGTCCATAACCTATCTCCATACTCATTTTCCAGTAAGTAATTTGCAGGTAACTTCAAGGTCATATTATGCATGTTTGGTATCGGTACAATACGTTTGGTTTGATATACAGTTGGTCTTAAAATTGGAACATTCAAAATAAAAGTTACAGTGTCTGACGTTCCTACTCCATTCATTTTACATTTTTGTAAGAATTCATAGATATGGTTATATTTGTTGAATAACAATTGTGATGAGTACAAATCTTGTAATTGATTTAATAAAGTGTTAATCTCATCATACTGAAACAATTCAAGATTTATATTTTGAGTCTGTATAGCATTAATTGTTCTCTCTATTATGAGTACATGATCTTTTAATAAAGATATTTGACTCTGAAATTGGAATTCAAGGTACAAATGGTCAATTCTTGATTGAACCCGTTCTAAGTACAAACGTGTTTCATTTTCATTCTGTTTAATAATGTTAAGCTCTTTTTCATATCTATCTATAGTTTGCTTGGCAATAGTAGTGACTGAGTTAATTTCCTTTTTGAGTATGTTTTGATTTTCTTTACGGATTTCTAATTCTTTTTGAAAATTTTCTAGGTCGTTGTTGTCAGGATTGCCAGTAACCCATTTGATAATGGTTCCAACACCATTTATTATTCCTCGTTTTTGACGAGTTTGTGTTATTTTAAATATTTGATTTTCTAAGGCTAGCATTTCTCTATGTAACTGAACACTGAGGGTCGTATTTCCCATTTGATTGTTAATAATTATATAATTTGATAAGAGACTATAATATGCTTGCTTTAATAAAGTAGTATTATATATATAATATATTTTATGATAATGAGAGAGTAGCTGGACAGGTTTTAATTCTAATTCAATGTACGGTGTTTCTGGTGGTATCTCTTGAATGTCCAGGCCTTGGACTCTCGGTAACAACAGGGTTGTCAGGAATATTATTACTATCCGGATCATTTTCCTGAAAAATATTATCTCTTTTAATTCTATTGATTGCAATATTTTTAATTTGCTTAGTTCTTGCTACAAGTACTTGGACTACTTTGTCATTTAATTGATCTATTATGATTGCCTTTTCGTACCGGGGGGATGTTTTGCTTCTTTCATTTTTGTAATCTTTTATGAAGACCACCTGATCTTTCTGAAAATTATAATTTTGTCTGTCTACGTTTCTACGATCTAAATTGCTCGCCTCCTTTTGACTTTGCCTCTGGGTAATTTCTTGGTAAAATGGGAGTAAATGGGTTTTGTACAGGTTTATGAATTCATTTCTGTAATGTTGCTCTAAATCTGGGATTAGGGAATCATTGTCATCACGAGGTCCATATAGAAGAGTGAAGGGTGTATAGTTTGTCAAAGAGTGTACAGATTGGTTATAGATAAGTGTAGCTGTTACAACTAGTTCTTCAATTGGAGTTGTTTTATCTTGTATTCTTAGAACGCGTAGTTTCTCGATGATTGTGCTATGCAACCTCTCTATTGGTGAGTTGGATGAAGGGTTCTTTGGGGTGGTAAAATGAATTTCTACTTTATGAAGTTTGACAAATTCTTTAATTAAACCCCTATTAAATTCATTATCAGCCGTTATTTTCCTAGGTATATTATGATGTGAAAGATAATGTTTCAGTTTCTTAGTTAGGGTTGTGGAATTACTATCGGTGATATGATACAACTGAGCGTATTTTGAGAAAAGGTCGATTAATGTCAGAAACTTTCTTCCTTCTAAAGTAAGAATGTCAATGAAAACATGTTCCATGGGTCGTGTTGCTATTAGAGGTCCTTGAATTTTGGGTTTGTATGGATGCCTATCATACTTAGCCTGTTTGCATATTTCGCATTTATTGATATAGTTGATTATTAATTGTTTCATTTTAGGAGTATATATCCTTTGATTGAAGTGTGCTATTGTTTCAATTATTCCGTTGTGATTCTGAGAATGGTAGTGTATTAATTTTTCCAAGAAATTTTCTTTTGCTAAGAACGCAGTTACTTTGTTACATTTGGTAAATTTTGTTTCACTATTGAAAAGTTTTTGGGTTAAGTTTATAAAAATCTTTTCGATTTCTGGGTCGTGAAAATAGACCGCATAGGTTATTTTTGGTCTGGTGTTCTGAAGGAGAAAGTCTTTCAGATCATTTTCGATGTTTCCTCTGTTCAATATGACATTGATACAGTTACTTTCCTCATTTCTTTTAAACGTATGCTTTTCTCCGATTTTAAAAGTGAATTTGTTCTGATAGGAATGAAAATTTCTTTCCGAATATGTCATCTCACAGATTGGATTTTCATTTGAAGTGTGTTGTGTTTGAATTGTTTCGTTATTGTCTATGTCTGTTAAATCGTTTTCACTATTTGGGTCTTCTAATGGTCTTAAGAGGTCATCCAGGTCATTTATGTCCATTACAGACGGTTCTGCTATCATCGACGGTTCGTCTATTATACTTTCAGCAGTAGGGTTTTCCATTGATTCTAGTATGTCCGCAAGTTCATCAATTATAGCCGTTTCTCTTTCGTCCGTGTTATTCAGCTCATGTATTTCTGATTCCTTGATTGTAATTCTTGATAACGCGTCAGCAACTAAATTCTCTTTTCCCTTTTTGTATTTAATTTCGTAATCATATTCCTCGAGTTTTAATCTCCATTTGGTTAGTCTAGAATTGGGATCTTTTATCGAAAACAGCCATACAAGTGGTTTATGGTCGGTTTCAATAATGAATTTTCTCCCGTAAATATATGGTCTAAAATGTTTGCAAGCTTCTAATATTGATAAAAGTTCCTTTTCAATTGTTGAATAATTCCTCTCAGCTGTATTTAACGATCTTGAATAGAAGGCAATTGGGTGGTTTCTTTGTGACAGAACGGAACCTATAGCCGTGTTACTTGCGTCCGTTGTTAACTGAAATGTCATTTCAAAATCTGGGTACGCTAATACAGGTGAGTTTTGAATTAGCTCTTTACACTTAAGAAATGCTTCTACGTATGTGGAATCATTTAAATTTATTACTTTACCTTTCTTTAAGTATTTGGTCATTGGGGAAGTGATTTTTGCAAAGTCCTTTATAAATTTGCGATAGAATCCTACTAGCCCTAAGAATTGTTTGATTTCTTTGTGGGTTTTTGGTATAGGATAATTCGCTATACATTTTAATTTATCTGGATTAGGTTTTATGCCGTCATTTGTAATTATATGGCCTAAAAAGGGTACGTCTGTTCTGATGAATTCGCTTTTGTCTAATTGTACTTTTAGGTTGTACTTCCTAAATTCATCAAAAATTGTTTTGATATGGCTGATGTGTTCTTGTAATGATTTTGAAAAAATGACTACATCGTCCATATACACAAAACAGAATTTGTTTATATATTTCAACAAAACTTGATCCATCATGCGTTGGAATGTGGCAGGGGCATTTTTTAAGCCGAACGGCATTCTAGTATATTCATAATGTCCGTTTTCAACTGTAAAGGCCGTTTTTTCAATACTGTCTTCATGAATCTGAATTTGGTGAAACCCTTGCGCTAAATCTAAGGTGGAAAAGTACCGACATTTCCCGAGATTATCAAGGATGTCATCTATCCTTGGTAAAGGATATTTATCCTCAATGGTTGCCTGGTTTAATTTTCTGTAATCTATTACCATCCGCCATTTCTTTTGTCCACTCGCATCTGACTTTTTTGGTACTATCCATACCGGGCTAGAGTACGGGGATGTTGAGGGGCGTATTATCTCGTCTTTCAATAGTTTCTCGACCTGTTTTTGAATTTCACCTTTCATGTGGTGGGGATGTCTAAAATTCCTAGTAAATACTGGATCATTATTAGTAGTTCGTATATGATGTTTCACTAAGCATGCCGAACTGAGCTTTACATTAGTTTGATAGAAAATATCTGTGTATTGTCTGCATAGATTGATTATCATATTTCTTTCCTCATTATTCATATGTTCTGTTCTTACATTATTGATTATCTCTTTATTGAGTTCGCTATGTATGTTGAATGGGTTCCTATCACTTATTATAAATTCGCTTAACGGTTCTGCTTCAATTGGTGTTAAATTGTTAATTTCTACTTCCGACTCATGGGGTATTTCTATGTAGTTGTTTCTACTAACATATATTCCTTCAGGAATTATTAAGTTTTTGATTTTAGTTTCTGGAATGTATATGTTTCCACTAACTTTTACAGGTACAAAGAGAGTCTTAGAGATTCTTTTTAGAGGCATGGGATTAACATTATTCAGTTCCTCATAAAAAGGAATCGGCTTTCCTTGGATAGTTAGCGTGTTGGTTTGGTAATTTAAAATAGCTCCAAGCTGTTTTAGATCGTTAGTAGATATAAGTGCATCATAATGATTATTCCAATCTAACACTAAAAACTTGATTGGTTTGTTAATGTTATAATTCGTAAACAAGGGATATTTAAATGCAATATTTCCATAATGGTTTTGTTTCACCGTCGTCAGTTTAAAATTATATGGATAGAAATAGTTCTTAAACCTTTCGTTTGCTACACTTGAATTCATGATAGATGATGATGCTCCTGAGTCTATTAAAATTTTAAGTCCTTCAATTATAATGAAAGGAAGTTTGGGGCCTGCATAATTATTCAAGTGTTCAGTGTGTCTGAGGCTGGTATGTGAAAATTTACCGCTTGGTCGCTTTTCCTGCTTTCTACTTCCTGGGGGTCTTCCGCGTTACTGATTTCCCTTTCATTTTCCTGTTCCTCAGATTGCTGACCGATATACTGAAATAAACGTCCTTCGTCGTCTTGAAAGATGTCAGATGTCTCATTTTGGTTAAATAATTCCTCTACTATTATGTTGGAGGGTCTTGTGACGTTTTGTGGTCGGTTTCGATTACTGTTTGCTGTCGAGATAGACATTGGTGTCGGTCTGTCAAGTCGCGGTTTGTTGAAGTGAGTATTAAATGCCTGAGTTCTCTGGAGTTGGTTTGGATTGAATTGGCTGAAGGGTTGATTTGGACGAATTGGATTATTAAAGGGTTGATTCCTAAAGGGTTGATTTACGAAGGGCGGGTTCTGATAGTAGGGCATCTGCGGTCTCCAAGGTGTGAATAGTGGAGTATTTGGTGGTTTGGGGTGTTTATTCTGATTAACTGTGGTCTTTTGATTGTTTCGGTCGTTTGGTTTAAAATTTGTTCTCATGAAATTTACATATCGATCGTGAGTTTTTTCGTCATCGAGTTCTATACACTTTTGCAATGCATCTTCAATATTATTAATTAAGCTATGTTCTATTTTGGTTTTATAAGGTTCTACGAGTCCTCTTTTGAAAGCTTTCATTGCGGTAGATGTATAAAGCTGCTTCTTAAGCGTGAGTAAGGGCTCTTCAGATGTTAAGGATACGGTGTCATTTAACTGCTGTGATAGTTCTTTTATTCTATGATAATAATCTAGGTAACTTTCATTTAGTTGTTGGTAAGAGGAGGCTAATTTAAACTGCAGGTGTTCTTCCGAACGAACTTTACCAAAACAAAGGATCAGTTTATGTTTGAGATCTGTCCAGTTGATCATAGTGTTATTTTTTATAACGGATTCGGCTTCGCCTATTATTTTAGATTGGATGAAGCTAAAAATGAAAAGGGTATGGTCTCTTTGCTCTGGGGCTAGTGATAATCTAGACAACATTACTTCTACTTGTTTGATGAACTTGGTAAGATCATCATTAGGTCCGGAATAAGTCGGAATCAATTTTGAATATAAATCGAATTTTTCCTTAAATTCCATTTCTATAAATCCTGAATCGTTATACACTTTAAGAATGAATGGAACAGAAAACTTACAGATTTGAAAGTACCACAGGGAAGAAGCTGTAATGGGCTGCGGAGAAACTGCGGAGTAGCTGCGAAGACGCTGCGAAGAAGCTGCGAAGAACTGCGATGAGCTGCGAAGAACTGCGACGAGTTGCGAAGAACTGCGACGAGCTGCGAAGAACTGCGACGAGCTGCGAAGAACTGCGACGAGCTGCGAAGAACTGCGACGAGCTGCGAAGAACTGCGACGAGCTCCGATGGGATGCGAAGAAACTGCGGTGTATCTTCTTAATTATTCTTATATATTCTTTCTAATTATTCTTATATACTCTTTTAATTCTTCTTATAAATTATTGTAATTCTTCTTATAAAGTATTTTAATTTTTCTTGTAAATTCTTTTAATTCTTCTTATAAATTCTTTTTAATTCCTTGTAATAATTCTTGTAATTCTTCTTATATATTCTATTAATTTTATTAACTTACGTTAGGTTGGTGGATGTTAGCTTGGCTGTCGACGATCGTAAGTTGATGTCTCTGGCTTTGCTGAACCTTACCAGTGGCAATGATTTGTTAAACCGTTGATGATCTTCAGTAGATTTCGCTGGCTTTCCAGAACTTTTGCCGTTGAATTTTGATGATGGACAGTGCAGCTCCGACTGGATTAAAATCCACCTGTGTTGTCTTGATTCTCGATGAATTTTCTAACACAGTGAGCTGCGTCCTACCGACTGCGCCAATTAAGTTCTTAACATCAAAATTCCAGTTTTTAAAAAGGAAAATTTATTCTTGAAGAATAGTACACCAAATTTCTTAGAATAATGACGACGAACATGAACAGAGTCCCGAAGAACAATGCTGGAGAGAGCTCTTCGGTTTTAGTATATATAGTTTTGACCTGTTTACAAGTATTCGAAAGTATATGAAAGTAACCCAGATTTCTCTGGGAATCTATAAGTGCACACTTGTTTGTCGTGCATAGGAATGCCTTTAGGTCAGGGGATGTAATTCGCGCGTCTTTCGCGCGGGGCTGTGACGAATTGAAAGGGTTCCTAATTTGGCGTGACGCGAGGGGAGCCGGGTGTTGAGGTTACTGCGTTATAGCTCGTCGCAATAATGAGTTACGATGATATGCTATGATGATGATGTGCTATGATCTTCGAGGGTGGATAAAGAACCAGATTTTGTGCCCTCACGTCCTCTAGGCAGATGACGGCAGAGATGGTTTGGCATTGCCTTCCGCTGGTTAGATGAGTGAATAGGAGAGATGAATGAAGATGTTTCGAGGGAATTCAAAATTTTCATTCACACGAAAACACTCATGCTGGGTACTTGAATCAAAGATCAAGTGGACATATCGTTAATGATTTAAAATTTACGCTAATGATTTAAAATTCCTTTGTTGATACCGGTCTTCTGTGAGTTATTCACTCCGTTTTTTATTTTTTTTAAATGTTTTCTTTCACTGTTTAGAAAATCAGTTCTGAAGTTTTTGTTTTATTTTCTTTGTACGATGTTTCGGAGTTATGATTTGACGCCATCGTCAGGTACTGATAAATAAAACTGGTAGCTATAACATTATTTTTATTAGCAAAATACCCGGCGTTGCCCTTTTTTTCGTATTCAATCATTGTGAAAAAGAAAATGCCTCTGTGATTCGCTCTTTATCTGTTTCTCTCTATTATACTTTAATAATAAAATTCTATAATATTGTAGTATTATAGCAACCAATTTTATTTTGTCTGTACCTAACGATGGGGTCAAATTAGAACTCCAAAATAAACATTTATTAAAATATATAATACAGACCGGCATTAAGCAATATTCACTTTCTTCGAGGGCAGCGTCTGCATTTCAGGTTTACTGATGCAAGTTCCTTTTCCTTGGTGTCAGCTGTCTTTGACGTAATGAACATGAAATTACTGCTCACTGGGGAAATTCTGAAACCGGCTTCTCCTCAGTCAAGACAGTTTGTTTTCTGGCATTTTAAATAAATGCGCCTCCAGGATCGAGCACAGAATCAACTTAGGGATTCGTTTTAGGTTAGTGATAATAAAAGGATTTATACTACCAAAAATAGAACTTTCTTATCGCGTGTTACATCATTACATACATTAAACTATATTCATAAAATTGGGTTCAATTTATGATTGGAAAAAATTCTAAATGTTGAAATGTAAAATGACATCATCCTATTTTTATGTCAACGACCTAAGAAAAAAAAGGAATGCGATCTTTTCTCACAGTTTTCAAAATCCACTGAAGACGTAACTGTATCTGCTAGGTACTCCAATAAGAGTTTTGAAAATATTTTCTTTGTAAATATAACAATATTGGATTCATATAATTGAATTTTCAACTTATTATTCACAATAAAATATAAGAATAATTTCTTATTACTTTTCTATAAAGAACCAATGACCGACAGGAAGAAAGAATTGCACACCAACAATGACCTGACAACAGCTCTGGGTTGTACAATATCTCTGTCCGCGCACTGCTGCGATGAAAAAGTGTGCTTTTATCACGCCTTGTGGCATCATTTCGTCTGTGTCTGTATGCCTGAACGTCTGTGTTAAACACTAGCTCCTAAAACGTACAGACAATTTTCTCGGAAACTGATTTTACCCAATTGATCTGGACAAACTCGAGACTTTGCGAATTTGAAACAAACATTTTCATTTTTGGAGGTGTAAGATTTTCAAAATTTCTCGAAAATGACTATAGATCAAAATATATTTGAGAAAATATAAATTCATTGCTTTCTTTAACGATATTTGAGTAGAAAAAAAATGAAATATTATAAATTCAGAAGCAATATTATTAAGCATTTGACAATTTAATAATTTGTAGAGCTAATCATGATAATTACATGCTGTATTCGAAAACTGGTGATATTTCTAGAGTAAATCATATTAAAAATGATACCGTAATTAAACGAGCATCAAAATTATGAGCATTAGAAAGAAGCATTGAATCTAAATATCACAAACTTTCTTCAAATTTTTAAAACCTAATGAGAAAACAGCGATCTTTCATATCGATGCCTTGATGGATAACACCTACTTCGTGAACTCTTTATCTGTGTAATGTTTTCAATGCCACTGATTTCTGAATCCCATCAGAAAATGGCGAAAATATCATACGAGACGCTGACCTCATTTAAGTTCTGCTTTAAGACAAGAATAGCAACCTATCTCGTTTCTCTTCGCGAGAACACCGTTTTTTAGACAAGGCTGAGAATTGATCTCCATCTGCCATACGTTCCTTCAGATAGACAACTGCCTAACACTCGGGATGACTATGGGGAGAGGTCTCTTTCAGAGAATTCAAGGAAGTTTGACTAGAGTTTTGACAAAAATATAAACTCCCAGATTTTCGGGAAAACGTTTTGCTGAACGAGGGATGAGTGTGCATTTTGAGACCTGGTCAAGAACTACACAGTCATCTTTCTCGTAAAAGCTTAAGGTTCCCGGAATAAGACAAAAATATATAACACTTTCATTATTAGAGATACTCTCTAGAACGCCCCCTTCATGCCTCATAAACAACTGCATTTGAAAACTCGGCAGCTCTAAAGATGAGAATGCCCAGTCATTTAGTGAATGAGTCACAAGTAAAATTTCCCCAAATAGCGCCGAAAACTGCGTTCTTGAGTATGCACTTGTATATGCACTTTCTTGCAATTAAAGACCACTATTAATGCCTTTTACAAAGATACGGTAACATAAAACGTTGGCTTTTAGTATATCAAGTTCTTTTAGCCATCAAACACTTCCTTCATGACCTATATTCAATTATGGAACTAAGGGGCCTTCCATAAATTACATAACACAAATTAGGAGAATTTTAAATGCATCCTCGTCGGCCCCATGGTCGAGATCGCTGAGGCAGTAGTCCCGTAGTGATCTCGGACGGAGGGGTCGAGGGTTCGAGTCCCGCCTCGGGCATGGTTGTATGCGTTCGTCCTTTCACCCCCTATCATCACCATATCGTTTCATCCTCATACTTTAACATTAAATCCAACAGTGACCGCATGACCTAGTAGTTGATGCGACCTTAAATAAATTTTTTAAAAAAATCTTCAGCTTGTAACGCATCTGTAACGTGCGCTAATCGCCCTAAATAAATTCGTAATGCTTGCGACATCTCATTTACAATAAATAAAAATACATTATATATCTGAAAAATGTATTAATTTTATTTGCGTAAACACTAAAATGTATGTCAATTAAAGTCGGAATTAGTTGGTGATGCGGACTGCCCCTAACAATAACATTGCGCACAAATTTTAAGCCAAGAAAAGACGCATAAGCAAGAAACATTCTGGCAACAAGAAGACCACACATCGTCATGGATGCATGGGCGAGAATCTACTCCTCCAATTTAATTGCATATATCGTAATGTTTTAGTTATTTATATTAAAAAGGAATTATTTTAGAAAATGTTGAAAAATTAAAAAATAAATAAATAAATACCAGTATTACGTAATACTAAACTGACATCCCCTAAGCGATGTAACGCAACTTAATCTGCCTCAAATCCCGGTCCTCTTCAGTGTTATACTCGTATAATTTATGAACGACCCCTTTTGGAATAATTGCAGGATATGGAATGCTTCTTCGGGGATCGGGGATTTTCAAAATAATCCGAATTTGCTTTACGTAGTTTACGTACGGCTTCTAATACCATACAGCCCCTAATATCGCACGTAATAAATTACGTGCGGGGGCGAATACCTGCAGTTCATCTACGTGAAAATGACATTATAATACCAAAACCATTCGGATTTAGTGAGGATAAATTTTCCTTAACATTTCTTTCATTTGCCAATTGTTCTTCCAGATGGTCAAAAGATTAACACCATTGATATCCGGGAAAATTAATTAGTTTGAAAAATGTTTAATGTAAATACGAAGGCCAATTAATTTATAAAACTTTGAAAATGAGATGAATTGGAGTATTTATGGATCTGCAGCTCTTCACTTCGACTCATGAAAACTTTGTGAGATGTATTATGTTATCTAATGCTAAATATTCTATCTATTATGGCATCGAAGTTTAAGAGTTGTAGAACTTCTTGATCCCAGTAAGTGTGATCAATGATCTCAGTAATGATTACTGCCCCAAAAAGTAACAATATTTTCCTTTTCCATCAATTTGGTACGTAATAGATGAAACAGTTAACCGGAAACAGCAGAGATTTCTCTTTCAAAGGGATTATACTTTAGTCATGGCATCCGACAAACTTGGACATTCAACATTTTCATACAGAAACCCTTTATGTCTCTGGAATATGGATAACGAAGACATTCACTTAGAGATACTCTCCAATGCGCAGTAAACGTCGTGGGGCTGGATGGTTGGGCCTAAGCAACAGCCGAAACGCCGAAAAAAATCGAACTTCACTAACGTAACATTAGTAACGTATCCAGCTTGAGTTGTTCATCTGAAGTGGTTTTGATCACATTTTTTCTCTCATTTTTCCCTACTTTTAGGGCACTTTAAAAACATTTTAAGAGCATTTTACTGATCATTTTTGACAGTTTTTGGGGGTCATCAAAACCCGACCTCTACTTATAACCAATTCAGGATCATCGTTCTCGAACGAGAGAAACGTCTGTGTGCTTCGCAGAGTAAAAAATCACTTGCGTTTGACAACGCTGCAAAATCGACCCAATAATCGAGACAATATGGCCACATCTTGAAGAAAGGACTTGCAAACCAGGGAATCAATCGAAGCTACATTTCTGAAAACACAGCTTGCGTCTCAAAATACGCCCCTTCTAGGCTAATCTATGCTCTGACTAAAGAAACCTTTTTAATAGAAGATATAAGGCTACGTTTCCTTCTACCAAATACTGAGGCCTATAAGGCAGCAATCTTGGAAACAATGAAAAAGAGGAAATAAAAAGAAGAATTCTACTCCTCGGATTCCATGATTACCCGAAGGTGGACTAAACCCAATCAAGAAATGCGGCATGTCTACACGAGGATGGTGATTCATGGATACCACTACCAACTGTGCAAAAGACAATATTTGCACGAACCGGTGAGCATGCAATCTATGAAAATCCGTGCTCAAGATACAATGTAACATCATGAAGAAAACTACACAAACCTCTGATATAACTTAGTTACAAGAAACGTGTGAATCGCGGCCAAAAAAGTTATTTGTGACTAGTAGTGGAACCCGGCAGATGCCCTGCCCTTCATCTCCCTCCTTCCCCTTCCATCTCTCTCTCTCTTTGTCTTTCCCTCCCTCCCTCTCTCGCTCTTTGTCTCTCCATCATCACACCTTCACACACAACACTGACCGTATGATTCAAATGCACTTTTTCCAGTTAAAATTTACACACTTGTATCACACAACAGATGACAAAAAAAATCTGTCATACAAGAAAACCTATACCCCTACACTGTGGTTTGCAACCTATTCAAACCGGAATACTTTGAGAAATCAATTCACATAATGCCCACATACACCTAATGTTTGGTCAAATTCCCCAGAGCCACATTTCTTAATTATACGAGTCCCTGTTCGGGCGCCAGATGAAACTTTCCTCTTTTGGGTTCATTTCAACATTGATTTTATGAGATACGGGTGGGACAGGTGATTTTTGTTCGCGAATGGGCTCTGGGTTTTCGCACATTCATCAGAAATACACATTGAAATACAGAGAACATGAACAATACTTTATTTCACAACGATTCAGTACACTGTGCGACACTTCCCATTTTTCTAATGTTAAATGTTAACAAATCACAGTTGCACTTCCCATTTATTCCTAAGACACTATACCATATACACAAAGGAAAAAGAAAACCTGATATTTATATGGGCGATTCATTTAGCTTCCAGGCGAGGCGCCGTCTCCCTCCAGCTCGGCATTGCTCGACTGCCCTCGGTCTCCGTCGTTACCCGAAGCCACGGGCGATCGCCGCTGCATGCAGCTCGGAGCCCACGCGCCCTCATACGATGCTCCCTCCAAAACACTTTTCTTCCAGGCACTATTTATGTTTTATTTTTGTCCACCCCCCACACTGTTTATTCGGTGAACACGCTACTGAAACACTATCTCCAGTACTCACTAGATGTTTCATCATCATTTGCACCGACATGTGGCGAAACTCTCTTCCCGATTGATATTTCGCACTTGCTCAGTTCTTTATATTGCGAACTCCGGTTAGATGTCGAATATTGTTCATCGTATTCATCCTCAGGTTGGTTACTACTATGTCCACTGTCCGATATCACACTTAACGTTCCCTCAGTCTCTCGACTACTATCAATATCACTCGAGCCCCTTCTCCTACCGAGGTCTCTCACACACTGTCTATTCGGTGACCACGCGCCCTTTCCTGACCTGTTCGGAACGGGTCAAGCGGCAACGGCCATAACTGCCGCGCTATTTGAACACGGTCAGCCGCCGCTTCATTATGTTAAACGTATTATAATAATATTATTATAATTAGTTTCAATATATATACATACCAACATCATTTTTATATATAGATAAAACTTATTTGTAAATGCGCTATTGCGTGCCTTTTGAATTTTATAAAAGCAACTTAGTTTGGTACAGTGCAGAAGCATTCACAGAAAAAAGAAGAAACGAAAGAAAAAAGGAAAAAGAAAAAAGGAATGGAAATGGAAAAAGAAAGAAAACAAGGAAAAAAAGAAAGAAAAAGGAAAAAAGAAAGAAAAAAGGAAAAAAAAGAAAGAAAAAGGAAAAAAAAGAAAGAAAAAGGAAAAAAAGAAAGAAAAAGGAAAAAAAGAAAGAAAAGGAAAAGAAAAATGGAAACCAGGAAAAATGAAAAAAAAAAAAGCAAATAAAAAAGGCTGGCGCGACGGTCGCAAGAACAGACGCCCGAGCCGCCGCACGCAACTCCCTCTGGCTCTTTGTTTGCGCAGACGTCATAAGGACGATCTCTTTGGGAGGCGCGCATCCGGCTACAGACGCTCACCATCTCCCCAGCTGTCTGCACAGAGGCCAGCGCTGCGGGATGGGCTAGGACGGGTACTACAACAGCACTCTCCAACCTTTCCCGCTTCGCCGACATCAATTGACATTGTTCAATCTCACTACAAAAATAAACATTTGTCGTGTAATAACAAGACAACTTTTATTTTATTCAACTAACAAGAGCTCACTAAATTTAATAACTAGGAGGAAAATTTATATGATTTTGCATTGTTTTGTCCGTTGCTTCGGAGCATAGCGAAGTGAAATTTCTTGACATTTGGTTAGAGTTGAATGCTATGTAGAGTGATATGGTGGCGGTTATTTGTGCATATTTTGCCGATTTTTCCAGTTGGTGCATATACGTTTAATCATAGGAGCATATTTTGCATATTTCATTAAAAAAGAGACTTTTCTACAAAACGAGCAAATCAATGAACGCTCCCAAATAAATACAATCTATTCATTTGTGAGCGTTTATTGTTTAGAAAGAGTTTGTCAGAGTTTGCATTTTTCTGTTTTCTATAGATGATAAAATACTTGTGCAAATGTAGAATATTTCTTGATATTTTTTAAACCAGTCAGAAGAAATACAACAAGATATACAGTATGCCTCGCCAAGGTGAGTATGACCTTCAAGACCTTCAATTATTTCTCTCGCAAAGTCAGGTAGATTATATTACGCTTGAACAAAAATATATCTTTTCATTCCAAGCATGGTTCTCCTGAATTTCAAGAAATGTTCATATGGAACATGAAATATTGGTAATTTTAATTGCATATCAAAGTGCAAATTTTAGAATTTTTAGGTCATAAATGCATATTCTTAAAAGCGTACTTTAAGATTTGTTAGGGCATAAAAATCCTGTCCCTATTAATAACCTTATATGTGCTTAATTAATTACAGCAAAGCCGTAAATGCTTATATAATATTATATAATCTTTATTTTAGTTTTCCCTAATTCAAACAAAATTGTGAATTTTTTTGTGTTGTGTTCATTTACATTAAGAACCAAATATTTTCCTGTTCACACAAGTAAAATTAAGGAAACTTCAATGTGTGATCTACTTGTTTCATGTTTTTTCAATTTATGATATGCACCCGGACGACTGAACTGTAATTTTTGCAAATGTAAAATCATTAATGCGGTTAGTTGTAATAGCGATACTCGCAAAAATCAAATTATCCGTTTCAACAACAACCCTCAACTTGAAGTGAGTTGAGTTAGTTCAAATCGATTGTAGAATAACATTTCTGGAGAAAATCGGCTGAAGGGTTTAGGCGCTAACGTGGACCACGGTTAGACGGACATGTTGCAGTCAATCGATTTGTCGGTAACAATGACCCATTAAACATGGATTCTAACTACACAACGTGATGGAGGAAGTAATTTCATACACATGGAACAAGATTTATCCACTTTTTTTTATCAGAACCGGGCAATAAAAATCATTCTACACTTGTTTACTTTCGTAAAGATGAGAAACTGTAACCGTCACGTACCTACCCGCTGACTGGTAATACGCCGAATTACGAAAGTAAATCTTTAATTCACTTATTTCGTGACGTGTGGCTGCACCGTCACGCAAACCTGGGAATATCTCAATTAAAGGATAAAATTCCCTGTCGGTGGTGGGTTCGTCTTTGTCAAACTAATTACTAATTAACAGGCAAACACAATTTAGTAGTTTGAAATAACAGTTAACATATATTCTGACGAGTGAAATTCTCGTACAACTGAATTTACAAATTCTCCTATGTTTTCAGTTTTTTATATTAAATTATGGTAGCTAATTTCCCTACCTCAACTGCAGTTTTTCTAATACGATCTTAACTTCGATCCCTATTTACGAGTAACAACCTACAAATACATATATATATTTCACACAAAAAAATCACTGATGAAACACATAAAATACAGTTCAAGTAATTGTCCTGGAAAAAAATACGTACACACAATGCTCCAAATTCTCTAACACCTTGTAACCATTAACAATATTACACTTAATGTTCACAGTTGAAATTTGGCTTCTACGTAGCCTTTCAGTATAAAATTGCGTTTAACAACGCCTTTGGCCTGTCCTTCAAATAATATTGTGAAAGAAATAATTGGACGGCTTTTCCTCCCGTTCAGAATTTCACACAAATAATTTTTGTTAAATGGTTTTAACACCCTTGATTCACTTACATATGAATCCAGTCAAATAATTATATACAAGAACAATTTTACATTAACCACAAGGAATATCCTGACCTGATTCTTATTACGACTATACAAAAAAGAAATGACTTGACTAGCTAGCAAGACTATTGTTCCGCGGTCTTCCAGATTGAAATTTAGTGAATGTTCTTTCAGTTTTGTTTGACTCACGACCGGCAAACTCCCGAAGAACGTTCCGCGCTGCGTAGTCGGCTGCCGAACGGTGTTCACGCCTCACGGTCGTTGGATTCCTGCAACACTCCGTGTGCCGTCCGTCGCGCCGAAACTGGAATGCTTCCGAGCGCCGTCTCTCCTTGTTCAGCGACGCCCCACCACTGCTCACTCAAAGGTGACGGTCGCATCAGAATGCGAGCTCGGAACCTCCAATTATGACTTCTTCCACGTGTCCCTCGTCGTCTGTGTAGTGCACCAATGGTCGACTGCTCACCTCGGCGAATCGAACGAGAAAAAAAAACCGAATTCTTTCGACACAAGTTCATGCCGCGTCCGTCTATTCACAAAAGTTTCTGATTGGCTGACGTCTGAGTGCGTTCCGAAATAATTTTTCTGGCTGTCACCATCTCTTCGCCACAAGAGAAACTACTTGTCGGTGGTATGGTGTCGGGCTTTTCGCTTCTATTCTCTCGTTGGTTTTGAATGTAACCGACGATGAGCGGTTACAAAACTAACAAGAGTTAATGAAATTGCAGACGTCTTTAAGGTATGAAAGTCACACACAACCCTAAAGACACACACTATACAACATACTTTCAAAAAACACACACCATGAAAATACGTTTCAGACATTTATTGTACTGCATTGCCTGGACAGTTTTTAGGAGAGGGGTGCTAACCTGCATATTAATCTTAAACTTATACTAGCCTTATAAAGTACTATTTACAATAGATACTAATTATACAAAAAATAGGGTATGCAACTCTTTTATAATATTGCTTTATTCCATTCGTAAAAATTTGAAAACTCGTTCCGAAGGCCGCTTGTTTTCACAACGTGTACTAATGCAATAAGGCTTAACATTATAAACTAATTGCATAAAGTACTATTAACATCGAGTTTTGAAATTACGAAAGCTGTAACATAATTTTATTAATGTACACTATACGTGTTCAATACGTAAATAAAAGTGGGAACCGCATAGTTTGGTCAAACGTTGGGCTCCTTCAGATATTCATCTGGTCTCGCTGGGGCCATAATGTACGGTTCCTCAGATTTACTTTTTCATTTCCCAAATTTACGTCCGCCCTATTTCAAACAAACACACAGTCCCACAAGCAGCACCTCTGGTTTCCTTCCCCCAAACAACAGAAGCTGTCGCTCGGGCGCCAGCCTTCGGCTTCCACGAATCGCTTGACTTGCAGAGCACCGCCAGAGGGCCCCCGCCGCCTCGCGTCGCGGCGCGACAATATTTCCTGCGGCTGCGTCCGGGTCGCGACACACCCGTGTGACGGTGGCGCTTTAAAAAAATCATACAGGATTGTTTTACGAAGTTCAGCTTACATGAAACTCTCCATCTGTTTTGTTTATTTACACATAATTTATTATAAACTAAACCTAATGTAAAGTACAATTGACGGGGGAACTCTAGCACTTCTAAGAATCATTAATATTGGCAAAAATGTTCAGAAATGATTGGATAGGACATTGCTTTTTGATTCTAGTTGGATTTTTATTATATTCACCTATGTTAGTATGTCTATCCTGGTTAAAGAGAGGTAGGTTTGAATAGAAATTATTGGCAAGAAAGGCTACGTGGGATGCGATGGGATTTAGGTTATGTTCGTGATGTAATTGTTTGTTGGAAATAAGCCAGGGGGCTTGGGTGATATTTATTAGGTTTTTGTTCTGGATTATCTGAATTTTGTTGACTTTTTTTTCGTTTTCTTCCGAACAGGCCACTTCGGACCACGTAGGCATGTTGGGCATGTAATTCATCAGGGGGGATCAGCATGACGCTGGATCCGTCGTTTACTTCCCATGGTTGTTCGTCCTGGGGGTATGGGAGATGAATGATGATGATGATGATAGGGAGGGGTGAAAGGACGGCATACACACGTAATAGACATAACACAAACACAAACATGCCCGAGGCGGGACCCCATCCCGCGACACTACTGCTTTAGCGATCTCGGCCACGGGGCTGGCAACGGTGGCGGTGGCGATGGCGGGGGCGGGGGCGGTGACGGTTGCGGTGGCGGTGGCAGGTGCTGGACGATACAGTGACGCCATGGGTACTCACAGAGAACACAGACACGAGCCTTCATATATGCAGTTATATTTATAAAACAAATATGTACATTGAAATATTAACACTTTACACAATAGCTCTGATAAATCTACTATCCTCTAATCGCGGAAGCGATCCAAATCCAATTGATGATCGGTTTAATTTATGGCACTCGCCACTCCTAAATTTGAAGCGCGCGCAAAGCCTAGCTTCCGCGGCCGGATGTCTCACTCGGACACGAAGTCCTTACAGGCCCATCAATCAATGAGGTGCCTTGATCGCAGGAGCGATCGTAATCGAGTGATGATCGGCGTGAGTCGTGGATCTCAACCACTCCTCAGCTCGGGACATGCACACAGCGCCACTCCCACGTGGCCACAGTCACACCTAGGACACAAAGTCCCCACAGGCCTCGCGATCCTTGCTCGCCGCTGCACCGCCCTGGTGCAAATTTGTGCTTCAGCACGAGGTTCTCACACTTTCTCCAGAACCCGCCCACTGGCTTTGTACACTCCCTTATATATCTGTGCCTTACGTGACATCTACGTCACACGCTCGCTTCTGCTTGCACACAGCCCCGATGTTCTGTTACCCTTTGCCACGTGCTTGCTTTAGGAGAAGCCTTTCTCTCCCTTCTGTGAGGTGATTTCCTGTGGCTAAACCCTTTCCGCCCGTTCCCAAATAGCTACCACGAGGTTCGCTCGCTAATACGTTACAATATACTTAGAGATTTAGTGATTTAGAGCAGCCTCTCAGAAGCCAGGGGTGGAACCACAGGGCCCATGCTCTCCCCACGAAAGGTCCAGAGTTTTCATCTGCTTCCTTCCTTTATTTGGAAAAATTTATTTAAATATTTGTTAGAATTATGTAATCATTTTTTAAAAAAATTGTATAGTATCATATATACACTACAAAAGTAATATACAATATACTAATAAAGGTGCGAATTTTTGCCTATTTGCCGATTTTTATCCTTCAATTAAAAACGCAGTATTTTAGGTTATTCATTTTGAAGCATTAGGTGTATTAAAATATAATACTGCTAATGCCTCAAAATGAATAAGTAACCTAAAATACTGCGTTTTTAATTGAAGAATAAAAATCGGCAAATAGACAAAACCCCACAGCTTAATAATAATAAATGTTTATTATTTAACAAAAATCTGTGAAGGCCCCTTCCCTTCAAAATGATCGGCTGGATCCGCTCCTATCAGAAACATGAATGGATAGCGATTCGAGATTGTTTCCATTGTTCCTGTTGCGGTCAAATGGACGCTACGGTCAAACCATAGCGTGTAGATGAACTAGTAGTACTACAATAGAAGATACTTCTCGCATTGTTTACAATAGTTGCAAAATTTCGAAAATTCAGAGATTTTAGCGAGAACGAGACCTGTACCATTCTTTTAAGCGTCGCTGATTATGCGAGAATGTATGTGTTGTTGTAGCACCACTAGTTGAATATTTCCGGGCAGACGGTTCGGGAAGGATCAACCCCGGTTTGACATTTCTTCGTGATAGTTTCGTACATTTTTTAAAACAACAAGCATTTTTCGGCCGATTTTGAATTTTGGACGCATTTTTAGTGGTTTGTGGAAATGTAGTCTAGTTTGACCTGCTTTCAAGTATAGATTACGTGTTTCTTCATGTCTTTGCCTCAAATCTGACAGTTAAATAAAACTTTCATTTTAATTATTATAAGGACTGTTTCTTAGATCACTGCTCCGACATTCGTCTGGTTTTAATCGGAAAACAACCGATCAGAACAATCAGTCGCTAAAATTCCTTTCCAGACAGCGGATGAATTCGAAAATCTGCTATCGTTGAGATTCGAACCCTATGATCTGCGGGTCAGTCGCTTCAAAATCAACGTCACAAGTCACAACAGTAGCAAATCACAATTTAAAAAATATAAAAGGTGGCAATAGGAGTCCCAACCTAGTCAACATAACCACCGCTGCAGTTTACGGAGCGCCTGCTTTCTCCCTCAGTGTGCGGAATTCGTGGCGGAGAAACCAGGCCAGTGACAGATTTCCTGCGCTCTATGATTTCCTTGTCCCTCATTAAATCATACCCCTGTTATCGGTATCTGCAAAATATCTGGGAGAAGCGAAAGCTTGGGTGTATTTATCAACTCTTAGTAATTCTCGTAGAGTTCAGTGGAAGGAGTGGTAATTAAGATTCAGAATGAGTTCTGAGAAAAAATTATAATGTAAATAAAATAATTTACTGCATTTAAAATTCAGGATCTATTGCAGATACTTTTTTTAAAAAAGAAAACTGCTTAAATTGAAAATTCTCCGATTAAATTTTCAGGCACATTTAAAAAAGTATTTCAAAAATTTTTTAGACTTGAAAAAATACAATTCATTTCTGAGCTAGCATATTGTGGATATAATTTAAACCCAAAACAATATTCCTAGCACACGACAAAAGAGCGGCGTTTTGAGCTATATCTCAATTTTGATATGGGCACTCTCGATTTACGGAAGTGGCATGCAATTGACATCATGATGAAGATAAATTAAAGAGTGTCAAACTTATTTAATATTGTTTTTGTTCATACTATGGGAATGTTTCGCGGAAATTAAAATATATCTTATAGAACAGCAGATTTTTTTATATTAGTTCGTGAACATCTGTTATAACTTAATCGCGGAATTGTGGGCCCTAAACACAGTAAATCTAGGCCCACAAAATTGACACTTCTAAACTAGGCATTAAAAAGGCCCATAAAATCCTAATATATGTAATAAAATACAAACTCTATATTTATATTTTTCAACTAATAATACAATAAGAGGGAAGCTTTGCACAACCAAAATAACATTAATCAAAATAACACCAAGATTGGCTGAAGATTATAACAATGGAGAATTTGAAGCAATACTCAGTTATTCAAAGTAAACTGATGTCGGAAAGGATGTTCTTAAACTGGACGAAACACCTCTTAGAAACATTTGAAATCGCGATTAAATGTGTTCAGGCTCACACACGTTCCTCAGAAACTTCAACTCACTAAACGACGCTCTTTACTGCTCACAACGCATTCAATGTACACTACTATACAGCATTCTAAATACCCACGGCCTGGTGGTAAATCGTAATATAGGATTGCAGATAATTTTTCAATTTCTCTTCTTTCTTCTAGGTAAGATTGGAAAGAAGTTCGAATTTCTATAATTCAATTTTTGCTTCTTTAACGTTACGTACGTAGTATAAAGGAA
This sequence comes from Acheta domesticus, assembly GCA_031308135.1. Classification (NCBI taxonomy): domain Eukaryota; kingdom Metazoa; phylum Arthropoda; class Insecta; order Orthoptera; family Gryllidae; genus Acheta; species Acheta domesticus. The sequence goes on from JAHLJT010009419.1 coordinate 210,823,767, forward strand.
ATTATGATGCTGCAGCAATAAAGAGCTATTTTTCGGCAGAAAATCCCTGATTCCAGTAGATCGCTGACACCGAAAACTTGTAAAAGAATTATTCTTTTCCTACATGTAGTAAATTACTTCCTCTAATATGTTGTGAAATCAGGATCCTCGTTTTCTGGGTTCTTGAAACCGAACAATTGGTTTACGGCAAACTGTCTGTCTGCCTGTAAACAACGCTAGCAGCTAAATCGTTAATGCGATTTTCACCAAAACTGATATTCCCCATTTGATCTGGCTGATGCCCGCGGCCCTTTGAGTTTAGAAACGATGCTTTAATTTTTGGTGGGTGTTTACAATAGTATTACATGTAATAATAATTATATTTATTGTAAGTTGATTATAATATGTGTATTTTGGTCACTTTTCTAGAAAAAAAAGCGTTTTCTGAAAAGCTATAGCTTGCTTGGTAACTGGTTTGGAAATAAAGGTTCTGTACAAAAGGTGGAGGGAATTTTATCCCTTTAAATTGATTATTTATCGTCAATAAAAATGAAATGAATCATATTTAGGTTATAAAGGTTAAATAGTTCTAAACAAAAAAAAGAAGAAAAAAAGTGAGGCAAAATAGCGGTTTTTCGGGGCTACCGTAACTAGCACAGGGTCTGGAACCTCGAAAACTAACTGGGTTTTAACAAGTACCTGGGTACATACAACATACTCGGAAAACAAGTTTTTATGAAGGAGTAAAATATGCACACAGGCGAATGTCCATAACTTAATTATAACCTAATGTAAAGCAACCCACGAACAGTTCTTCCGTGTATTCTCCTCGTGTTTCTAACCCCAAGCTCCGCCCAAGCTCCCCTCCGCTGGCACTACAACATTCGGATACCACAAAAAAACATATGTCCCCATTTGCAACGATTGAATAGCTAATTTATTACGCAAAAACTTCTTTCTGCTAAATATTCCGCCAGCTCACACTTAATTACTCTGAAGTTTGAAGAGCAAAAAAAAAATTTTTTTGCGTAATTAATTAGCAATTGAAGAGTTGTAAATGGAGGCATATGTGTTTTTGAGGTAACTGATTGTGATGTGCCAGCTAAATATTCCGCCAGCTCACACTTAATTACTGGGAAGTTTGAAGAGCAAAAAAAATAATTTTAGCGTAATTAATTAGCAATTGAAGAGTTGTAAATGGAGGCATAAGTGTTTTTGAGGTAACCGATTGTGATGTGCCAGCTAAATATTCCGCCAGCTCACACTTAATTACTGGGAAGTTCGAAGAGCAAAAAAATTAATTTTTGCGTAATTAATTAGCAATTCAATAGTTGTAAATGGAGGTAACCGCAAGTTGTAGTGCCAGCGGTCTCCGAGGAACGCCAGCGGCGGGCGCCGCGGGGGCGGAGGCGCGGCGCGGCGCGGCGCGGCGTCTGGGCGTCGCCGCCACGCGCCGCCGCGAATTGTCGCGCGTGTCGCCCATAGCGCCGGCGTCAGCGGCGTCCCGACGCCCCCCTTTACCGCGGCGTCGCTATTGGTCGGCCGCCTCCACCACCGCCGCCACCTCCACAGTCATAGTCACAGTCGCCGCCGCCGCCGCCGCCGCCGCCAGGCGTCCCCGCGAGTCACAGCCGTCAGTCGCTCGCCCCGCGTGGCCCGTTCAACTCGCGCGCTGCGGACGGAGCGCGGAGCGGCCCCTTCGCCTTCGCCTCGCGCCGTCTTTCGTCGCGATCGCTCTTCGGCCACTTGCGGACGGCTCCACTCTCATCCACTTCATCCTACTATTATTATTATTCTTTTGTTTTTCATTGTCAATTCCACGATTACATCTGATTCCTTCCGAGTGCTACCTGGCGCAAGCGTCACCTGCGAGTACGATTACGCCCGAGTTGTAGCAGGCGGCACCTGCGGGTGGTCGTGGGCAGTGCCAAGTGCGCGTGTGTGGTGGTGCATGGTGTGAGTGGTGGTGGTGGTGGTAGTAGTAGTGGTTGTGGGAGTGGTCGGAAGGGACATGCCCCGCGTGACATGGTGACCACGCTGACCGCCCTGGAGTACGTCAGCAGCCACATCCAGCAGCACGTGCGGATACACCGGAGTGAGTACGCGCATGACATATCAGACAGTTTGCTTTGGAGAATACGCATCTATTCATCGTCATAATCTTGGGCTACTCTTAGTATTCTTTTGATTAATGATATTTTTGTAGTGCACACCTTCTCTCTTATTGAATTATTGCTTGAAAATTATCAATTGATAGTAACGATTTAAAAACATATATTGGGATTACATGTATCTTTTTTAATGCCTACTTTATGTGCCACACTTAAGTGCCTATTTAGTGTGCATAAATTTACTCTTTTTCGAGCCCACAATTTCTCAATTTAGTTACAATCTTATTAGAGATGTTCGCGAACTGATGTTAAAAATGTGCTGTTCAATAACAAATATTTTACTTTCTGCGAAACGTATTCCAATAGTATGAACAAAAACAATATTAAATAAATTTGACACTCTTCAATTTATCTCCTTTATGTCAATCTAGAAGCACGTGCGGATACACCGAAGCGAATATGCACACGGCACGCCCCCGCGCTCATGCGGCTTCGACAGGAAACGGTTCTTTTTTTCTCAATTTTAAACAACTAGCAACGACCCAGAAAGGGCAAAAACCGATAATCAAATTTGTGTGGTTTTCGAAGTCGTAGAGAAAGTGTAGTCGTCTACTCGCGCATAATAGCTATTATTCTCTCGTAAAAATGACTACTCTCGTCAATAATAACCATCATCATATGCTCATTGAAGAATATTCTATTATGCCACGAGGATAATCTGTTCATTCCACAAAATTTAGGTTCTCGTTTCGACAATCAACTACGATGAAAATATCCGGTTATTATCAATCCAAATAACCAACACTAAAATAACATCATCACATAAAAAATCCAACACTCAAATAACATCAAATAATAGATTCCGGGACTAGTCAAATTGCATCATTGGACGTAGTAATATTTTTACACTGCTATCCATCCATGAGGTACTAGAATAAGCCAGAATTAGCGTACCCGTGCGAGAACTCTCGCATGCTATATCCCATCCTCGTCCTTATTTTTCCTTTTCCATATTAAGCCTGTAATAAATATTTTCCTTCAAGATCCTCTTATCCTCCGTCACTTGTTATATATGTCACTTTGTAATCGATAACAATGTAATACACCCTTGTCAATACATATTCTTCTTTAACTTTACTATCGAGCAAAGAGGTACACCCGTTTAATTCGGTCGCATAGAATATCAAGTAATTAGTAATTTCACGTACAGGTGCACATTCTCAAAATTTTAGTTTTTAAGGCTCCAGAACGTTTCGTTTAGGAGTTACTTAACGATATAGATTCAAAAATCCTGATGTTCGTTGCGGATTGCATTTTACATGAATATTTAGATGTTTTTTAAACAAATCCTTCATATTTTTAAAGTCAAAGTGCATTTCGTCACGGCTCCGTGAAATTCTCTTTCTTTAGAGACCTCATTTATGATGATTGGTTGCGTGTGAGAGCCGCAAAGGGAAGGTATACAACTGGAATAATATAGGAGACGATACCTGCTGCACCTTGTGATGTCAATGCCAGCAGGCGGTTTCTGAAAAAGTTCGCGCACGTTTTTTTGAGCCCTCATTTCCTGAGACACTTAAGGAGCTGGGGCTTAGTTATTTCCAAAACAGGACTGTCAAATCAAATCTGTACCTCGATTTCTTCAATGCAAAATAGTTTCTATAATACGGGGAGCGAAGATTTATGATTATCAGATTTTATCAACAGCCCTCGTTGCTATCATTTATTCAAAATCCAATGTTAAGGTAAGTAAAATTCAATGTTAATAAAGAGTGGAGGTAGGTACTCCAGGGCTAAAAAAATTTTGCTCATATAATAAATGGAGTGGCGATTTGAAGTTTTGTCAGGAAACGTACGACAGTGTAGGTCGACACTTCCTGCACTATACGATGTCACTAAATGAAAGCGACTGGGGATACGGTTCATGCATTATTTTTCTTTCTATTTTTTGAGAATACGTTTTCTGCTCTATTCCTTTTGTTTATGAATCGTTTAACGAACAATTACAATATGTGTGTAATAACCAAACAATGATTTTTGAAGCAATACACACAATCCATGTAGAATGTCGCAGTTGTAGTTATTGCTTTCACAAATCGAAAAGCTTCATGTCATTCGAGAGTTCCGCCCCCTATTTAAACCTGGATCATTGCAAAGGTGATGAGTGGTCTCTTTAAAAAATATGGCATTTGAAAATGAAAACCAAATTTACAATACTTTATATACGTTTTCCATTGTGTCTGATGATAACAGAACATATGAATGCAAAATGTTCCTATCCGCAAATGTTTCTCACCAAATGTAAAATCGCTATTAAATAACGTGAAGGTACTACGTTATGACTCTGTTCAATGTGTGACCAACGACAACTAGTAAGATTCACAACACTATAAACTCGACTTCTCGTTTTCCACAGAACGTGAACAAGACTATTCAAATTTACGTTTTTTTTTCTATACATTATACGTAAAATATTTTGAAATTGTAATCACTTGCAGTTAATGCAGTTACATAATTTTCTCTAGGTTGTTATTCTTAAACGATCGTTTTACTTTCTGGTATAATACGTCTACAAGAAGTAATATACTGCTATAGAGAAAGTTATGTAATTTTGTATCAATTTTTGTCTCTATCTACTCACTATTCTATACGTAAAATGGTGTGTTTATTTACCACACTCAATAACTTGTGCAAAAGGTCGTTTCTTTTTTTTAAAGTCTTCTTTGTGTTATTTACTTCAGTGAAGATGAGTGCATTTTACTTAATTATATCTAGTATTAATAAATATTTTAATCCCATTTGACATTTCAACTATTAAGATTTTCGCCTTTTACCTGCGAACTAAGGGATTTTAATTGGCATCATGGAGTTTGGCGTTGTCACAAAGAAATTATGAGGCATGCAACAGGTGCTGGTCGTAAAGGATACTGTCGCTTCGCGCAATGCACGCGTTTGATCTGGCACGTTCGCAGAATCAGGGTTGGGCAAAATATTTCAAATTTGGTATTTAAATACTTCACCAAAATACTTTGTAAATAAGTATCTAAATGCATACTCAAAATACATTAGGTTTTGAATAGCTAAATACATACATATTTAAAATACTTTAAATACTCGAAGTATAATAAATACAGTAATTTTTGAATTATTACTTTTTTATTGCAACAAAATATTGTAGCTGCCAAATACAATAAATGACTATTTGACTGTCATAAATTTCTGAACGATAACTAAAAACTTTCAAATATAAAACACTTTCACTTATACCTTCACAAAACACTTTCAAATGTAAAATAATATCAGAAATATGTCTTACTCAAATAAACAGAATTTTCTTTTAAAACGACTACTTTTTCAAACAAATCATCAGACAATAAATCAATAGTTGGCAAACGTATAAACCCTGCAAAGGAAAACAGTTGTTGAACTGGCGTTGATGAACATAAACTTGTTTTTTAAGTACTAAACGCTTTTTTTTGTCATCCCCACTGCCGAGATCGCTAAGTAATAGTGCAGTGGCGATCTCCGGCCAGACCACCGCCACCTCCCGGGTAAAACCATGCACCACACTTACGGGACCTTCGTAGTTCACGCGTCCGGAATACCTAGCAGTCAATCAACTACAACAACTTTCGTCATGAGCCCCGTGAGTGCGGTGCATGCTATATCCTGAGAGGTGGCGTCGTTCCGTCCGCAGCTGGACGGGGATGCGGCGTGCGGGGTCCTCCCTCCACAGGGCATCTGCCAGCGGGGCACCGCGCCAACCGGGCCGAGCTCTCAGCTCCTCACACGGGTTGTAGAGTCTTGAACTGGCGTGCCCGTGCGACAACTCTCTCACGCCATACCCCACCATCTTCCTTATTTTGTCAATTTCTTATTAAGTCTGTAATGCATATTTTTCTTGAAAGCCTTCTTATCATCCGTGTTCTATATGTCACCTTGCAAATGATAACAATGTAATACACACTTGTCAATACTAACTATTCTTATTTAACTTTATTACCGGGCAGAGAGCTACACCCGTGTAATTCAATCGTATAGAATATCGAGTAATTAGTAATTTCACATTCAGTTGCAGATTCAACAGGCTCTGAACTGGTGGGGTAGAATCGGCTTCGCCTCAAAATTTTAGTTTTGAAGGCTCTAGAACGCTTTACTTAGAATTATTAAACGATATTCAAAATTCTGACGTGTGTTGCGAATTGAATTGTACATGACTATATGGGTTATGTAAACAAATATTTCACATTTTTGTGCAATTTTTCACGTCTCCGTGAAATTCTCTTTGTTTAGAGATCTCAATTATGAAGACTGGTTGCGTATGAGAGCTGCAAAGGGAAGGTATACTACTGAAATAATATAGGAGACGATGGCATTCTAAAAATGTTAAATTACAAGTGGCGGTAAGCAAAATGCTACAAACTTCTTCCTCGTACGAGTTAATTGCCTCATCTCTTTAGTCTGGACTACCTTTGCGGTACTCTCTCACACTCTTTCCAGCTGCTATCGGCGCCTAAAATACATCTTTTCACATTGCCGCTGTCTGGAGGAGAATTCTGGCGGCCAGCTCCTCTGATCGGTAGTTTTCCGTAGTTTCTCCGATCAACACCAGGCGAATAAAAGCGAGCCGGGGACCATACTCCATCTTTCCTTCCTGTCTGTCTTATCCCCTCTCCTTACACACACTTGCAATAACATGCACCACACTACCACACGTGTCCCACATGGGGCGGTTCGCCGTTGCAGGGAGATACCATGTTAGCGACCCCCCCCCGAAAATAAGTGTAGGTCGGTGCCGGATCTCTTCGTCGAGTGGGATAAAAACAGCACCACCTCCCACGATGAGAATATGCAGAGAATATATGAGAATATGCACTACACTATACTTCGATTTTTCTTTCTTGGCGCACAGGGTTATGTCATCAAAATGGAATATCTCACGGTATTTCGCGTCGTTCTCCGTTGTGCCGCCAGGAGTCGCATGATCGCCAGCACCGCTCGATACATTCGCGATCATGCGTCTCCTAGTGGCACAACCGAGAACGACGCGAAATACCGTGAGAATTTCATTTTCTTGACACACCCCCGTGCGCCGAGAAAGAAAAACCGAAGTATAACGTGGCTAATGACAGCAGTTGACGCCCGGAATCACTAATCAATCAATCAAAGCGTAACGAGAGAGATAGAAATGAATATTATAACAGTTCAGAACAAGAACGAAGAATCGTAGCTTGAGTAGGAAGAGCTCAGCGTTTGTTTTTTTTTTTTCATCAAAAAAACTATTTACTAAAAGGATGTCTCCGCGTTGGTCGATGAGCTGGGCCAATACCTTCTATTACTACAGGCCTAAGAACTCCATCTGTGACGTCAGCACAGCTAGGCCCGTGGCCAACGAGAAACACCGATACTCGATTTCCTATCTCGAGTCGTGATTTTTCCTGACATTTAGGATCACGCCTTTTAAAACCCATATTCTGGATTTTAAGCTCTGTAATAATTTAAGTCTAAAGTTGATATCCGCGGCAGAGAATGAGGCTCAAACACCATTTTAGCATAAACTAAAGCAAGATGGCTGAAGTACATGGCCATAGTCGGCCTACACACTCCTGCGTCACAAGCAGGTGTTGACGTAGTTGTTAGGCCTGTACTAATGGAAGGTATTGGCTGGGCTGTGAGGGAACAGGTAGATGCGAATGGCCAAGTGAAGATTCTAGCGCACCCTTCCATTCCCTTTCAACAAACATGCAACCGGCAACAAGCATTGTTCGGGTGTCAGCTCACCTGCTTAGCGAATGCTCGCAGACGCTGGGTACTGTCGGCAGACACAAAATTTAAAAGTACGTGTAATTTCACATTCAGTTGCAGATTCTACAGGCACTGAACAGGTGGGGTAGAATTGAGAAGCGTCCAACCAGCAAAAATTTAATAGAATGGTCAAGATCTCATCCTGTAGATTACGGTGTGAGGAACGCCCCAAAATTTTAGTTTTACGGCCCAAGAATGCTTCGTTTAGGAGTTATTTAAGGACATTCTGACGTGCGATTCGGGTTGAATTTTACATCACTATTTAGCTGCGATTTTAAAGAAATATTTCATAATTTAGGAGTTACTTAACGATATAGATTCAAAAATCCTGACGTTCGTTGCGGATTGCATTTTACATGAATATTTAGATGCGTTTTTTAAACAAATCCTTCAAAATGCAATTCGTCACGTGTCCATGAAACTCTCTTTTTTAGAGAGCTCATTTATAAAGACTGGTTGCGTGTGCGAGCCGCAAAGGGCAGATATGCAACTGAAATAATACAGGAGGCGTGAATGTAAGGGAGAGAGAAGGGAGAGAGAGGAAGAGTTCTTTCGCGGGCCCCGGACTGCGTGTATAGTGCTCCGGGATACGCTTGTTATTGGCCGGAAAAAACAGAAAAAAATACCGATCAGAGCAGCGGACCGCTAGAATTCTCTTTCACAAAGCAGGTGAATTCGACCTAGCTATGTGGCTAGAGTCGACTATCCGCCACCGCCAGGACTCGAACGCTCAGGCCTCTCGGTGAGAGAGACTGCAGCGCAACGCCATGGCAGAGAACCACTGACAAATCAGGCACGCTATCATTTCCCGAACTCCTTTTACTTTTTACAAGCTTATGATGATATACAACTGGACTGTCTAACAGGCGGGCCGCTGTGCTATTTATTGTGGCCTGCGAAAGGTTATTAGTGAAAAATGAGTCTCTTCCATACATGTCGGTTAGTGCATTGTGCGCCTAGCGCACGCGCCCTGGCGGGCTTATTGTAAAACTAAATTAATGTAATGTAGTATAATGTAATGTAATTAATGTAAATTTATTATGAAAATAGGTTAAGTTTAAATTTACAAAATTTTTTCTAATAAACAATGTGTTTTACTGCATTAGGGATGGTTCGATTACCCCTCCCTCTCACTTTTCAAAGCAGCAGGGAAAAGTACCGAGATTAATACGGGAAGTCAGGTGTGGATCGACCGAGTATTCACAATATCGCACGCAACCGTATTAAATGTTTTATTTGTTGCCCTCTAGACCTTGCACATTGGACATCCCAAATATACAAGTGTGATGATAATGGTGATGATACTTTTATTCCGTTTGGCTTATATAGACTTCCTTTGGGAACAAAATCTCTTCCCCGCCAGCGAAAGGAGGATTTGAATGTGAAGGCATGGGACGTGCTCGCCTAGGCGGGCTGGGGTGGGGGATGGGGTTGGGGGAGTTGAGGGAAAGCATGACTGGTGGCACGCCTGTGTAGGGACCGCTCCCGCAGCGCCCTAGGAAATCCACCGCTCGTAGCAGTCCACACAAACTCGCTCATGTTTAACACATGAGCATTTCCGCCCTCTTCGCGGGATCGAACCCATGATATCCCAGCTATCAGCGCTCTCGATAATCAGGAGTTGTATTTGTATTAACCATTGGAGCAAGCTAAAATCACTTACTGAGCTTCATTCCATGATGTATATGCGTGAACTTTTCAGAATAAGTGTTGACTTTCATTATTCGGTGCTGTAAGCACCACTGTCCGCAGGAGGCAGTACCTGACTTTCCTATCGTTTCTAATAAGTATCTTGATACTAACCACAAATCAAGCATTATTAATTAATTTTGATGATGTGTTAGATAAGGTGACCGTCCGTGAATGTCGCATTAATCAAGTAAAACATACAACTGAAAATAATTGTTATAATTAAATATATTTTAAGTAAATAAATGGGTTAAATATAACTGAAACAAGCGAGGAAAATTGTAGATTTTAATTACATTACCAATATTAATATTCTCAAGATACACACGCTTTCCATTTGGTCGTAATATTTGAAAGCCACGCGTTTCTACCAGCTACTGTAGCATTTCACTACGTCAGAATCAGTATATTAATGTTATTTCTGAAGCTTTCTATCACGTTAACCAATTCATTTTATCATGTAATGCCTATTACGCAGGGACATTCTATACTCTGCGGTTCTCTGCAGCGTTTCTCACTTGCGTTATTATATTTCTTTTACCTTCTCTTGTTTCATTTTTCGACAACCTCGTAAGCTGATATTTCACCGACTACGGACGTGTGCTATTGTATGTCAAACAATGTGCATCTATTATTGTGTTTCATTGGTTAATTATCTCGTTTCGGGTGGCTCATTACCTGATCAACAACTAAACAGATTCAAATTGTCACCTGTTTTTACGACAATGTCACCTGGAAAATATCCCTTGTTTTTATTATTAGTTTTCTTGAAGCGAATAATTTCTTGTATAAGTCCGTAAGTGCCCACAAGTAGGAGAAAATTGTGACTTGTTATGGTTTAGAGAGTGGAAAGAAATTGATAATCACGGTTTAGTCGAAATAATACACAAAGTTATGACTAACAAAAATTTAATTATTTATCGACTTCTTTGCCAGTACCATCACATGTGCATGATGCCGAGAGTCTGGAGACGTCATTTGTCGATTGTAGTCAATTACACATAACTAAAATTTACACAATAATAATTGAGTGTTTGTCAGGTAATAATTTCTTTTGCGTACCAAAATATAAATTATTTTTCAGGCTAATAAGTATTATGGACAATAATTTTTTACATGTCAAATATTTATTTTTATTTTCTCGCATACTGCTTAGGCTGTGTAGATAAAGTATTGTAAAGCTGCGAAAAATCCGGTAATTTTTCGACAGAAAAACTCTTATTGCGGGCCCTGGTAACGAAAAAGTGGACAAATCGTGCTCTTATATATGGCTTTTTTAAATTTTTTTTATTTCTGGCCCTCAAGAAAATGTGCGCAGATAAATTTCTTTCCCCACACGTTATATACAGTTTTTACTGCTTTTTGACAAATAAATAAATAAATAAATTACTCTATCACGTTGTGTAGTCATATTCCAAGTTTTCTGGGTCCTTGATACTGAAAAATTGATTGATACTGAAATATCGGTGATCAACACTAGGGCCTAAACCGTTAAGATGATTTTCATTAAAATCAGTATTCCCCGATCGATCTGACCAAACTCTAAGCCCTGCGAAACGGATGTGTATATTTTCGGGGTTACTTTACAGGAAGCCTCAAGATTTTCGAAATTTTCTCAAAAGGGGCTACAAATTTTTGAATTAAATTTTGTACTCGCAAAGCGTGACCTCTTAAAAATGGTGAGAGTCTCAATTTCGTTAATTTCTCTGAATTTTCGAAAATTGGAAAAGTTTAAGTTTTTTCCCTTCAACTACAATATTCAAGGTAGATATTTTTTAATCAAATATAGTGTTGAAAGACGGATCTTGTAAAAAAGTCATGAACAATTTTTCGGGAATGTGAAGTCTTCACGTAATTTTGCGTGAAATATATACATTCTTCAAATATTTTCTCAAAAAAGACTAATTTTTTAAAATTTTCTCATTCGTTTCAAAGAACAGCAAAAAAGTGGTGGTAGTACATTCTCCAGCACACGTTCTATACACGAAAGGTAACTGGCATATTCCTGATTTCTCTTTCAACACATCACCTCACACTGCCCTGCATGCAACAAGCTTGGGAAGTAAAAAAATATGTACAAAAACCCTTTCATTCGCTTAGGTAATGTTTGAGTAGAATTACAATATCCCAATGTACACGATCAGTGGGATCAATGATCAGTCTGACAAAAAATAGCATGCTCTATAAGAAAAGATTGTCATCAAATGACTCTGTATCAAACAATAATCACACGCCAACTTCGAATATTATGTCTAGTTACAGACCATTAACGGATGTGCATTGGGTTTACCTTCAGTTACAGAGCCAAATTCAATTTCTTCTCTTTTTTATCTCCTTTATTTACTGAAATATTTCATCCGTTCAAATTAGGTAATAATGATATTCTTATCATGGAGTCAACAGTCATCAAAATACTATTACGCATCTATCAGAATTTCATGCAAAGAAAAAAGATAATCGTAAATGGTTTTCCAGAATTTTTCCAAATAAAACATTTGCACCACGACTACTCGAAAAAAATGGGAAATTTTGTCTTCTTTGTCTCTTCTCATTTTATATTACTTATCTTTTAAGGAAAAACGACTATTTGAATTTTATTGCCTGTTTTAGTGGAGAGAAGTTTCGATGTTTTCTCATTTAGCAAATGAGTGATACATTTTTCCGTCTCACCGAGGTGCAATGCGTTCATCAGAAGTGAAAATGCTGCATTACGTAAGAGAACCACATGAACTAACAATGCTCCTTTGCATCAGGACACGCGCGGCATAACGCGCTCTCAAGGCTACATTTGTTCGCGTGCCATTTGCGAGCCACGTATAATTAGCCTGGAATGGTAAAAATTAACTAACTGGTTCAAAGGAGGTAGAGTCGTGTGCATTCTGTGTTTCGAATTCATTTCTACATTGTAGGACTAAATAGTAAGAAACTTTTTTATACTCCCATTGTATAATGCTGTCATCTTATGGCTGCGACCAGTTACATAATGGTAATCATTTCGATACAGATTTCATTATGGTACAGGTTCTTGACCGATCACAGAGAAGTTTGCAAAACCAAGTATTGACAATTAATCATTGAGAATTGTTCTAGTAAATGTTTCGTTCGATTGTGTACATTAATATTACATGTGATATTATATTTTGCTTTTCAGGTTTAATTTATTTTATTATTAGAGTTTTTAGTGGAGTATTATTTAAAGTAAATTGGTTCCTAATTTCCCTTTGATCTTATTTGACTAGCGCACATGCCATTACTGCCTCGCAGGCGAACTGGCAGCCACAGCCACCTGCGGCAGTATGCAAGGGTAGGGTTAGGGAGCTGTCCGCTAGGTGGCCTTGGCTAAATCCTGCGTTCAACTGTTTTGTATGCCATGAAACGATTCAATATAAAAGTTAAACTTATAAAAGTCGTAGAAAAAGTACCGTATGACACTCGATGTAATGGGCATTAATACATTCATGTGAAGTTTACGATACTCGCTCGATTCGTAATAAGATACTCTTGAATTAATACCCATCATTACATCATCGTTTCATAATGTACTTTTGTAATAATATTAATAATAATAATAATAATAATAATAATAATAATAATAATATTTTTATTTCCTTGCAAATGGACTGTTGTCCGGTGGCAAGTTACAAATACAATAATCTTAGACAATATTCTAAATGTAATAGTAAAACAAGTATTATTATAGTATAACAATATTAATACAATAAATAATACAAATTAATAATAATACAAGAGTCCTCCCAGTTTCTAAACAATTAAGAATGTTGGAAGTAAATAGTACATTACAAATAATGCAATAGTTCTTTATGTACCTAGGGCGCCAAGTGCAAGCCTCCACCCCGAGGGCGACCCCCAAACTCAAGGGCCTCTCGCCCGGGGGGTCGAATGTCCTTACGGCTTACTAGCTCGTTGCTGAATCAAACAAGAATTCGATACATTTTATAATTGTTTTTCTTGGATCTCAAATGAAATGAATTCTACTCGTCATTTGCCCATATGATGTCAGATAAACAAAGCAGCGTGTGTATCGAAGGACTTATTAGTTCGTACAAAATGAAAGAATATTGTGAAGTTCCTGCGGAAATTCTCACAAAAACTAACAAAGATACGGAAGGTGATTCCAGTAAAATTTCGAGTGCTCAGAATAATTCTCATCCTAAACACGCTTTCCTCGTAATACTCCGCGATACAAAATCGTAAATAAAGTTAAAACTTTAACTAATGGGTCTCCCATGAGGCCTCTAATCAATGCTATCTACATATCGCACCAGAGAGTAGAACAATGTGCATTTCATATTTTTATTCAGTCAATGACTCTTTATTAGTTTCTAAAGCTGCTCTACATTACCAAAAGTGCACTCTTTCCACCTCTGCGTATCGGGGTCTCAGGCTCACGTTCTCTGCACGGAATCTGTGTTAGGCAAACCGGGTTCCTGGCATATTTCCGCAGGATGCTTTAGATTTCTCCTGCCAATCAATCTATCTCGCGCCAGCATAGCACACTGGCTTTCAACTCAGTTCCTCTTCCTGAGCAGAAAAGAAGTTTTGCCACTACATCCTCGAGGCAATGTACTCTTTGTTCGACATGAAAATAGAAACAACAGTGAACATCACATTTTTACACTTTCTGAGAGTATTTAATTATGCTGTTGCTGCGACATATATTTATAGTCATGCTTTAGTGAGAATACGGGCGGATTTTGATGAGTTAAAACATCGCCAAAATCGATCAATAAAATGTTAAAAAAAGACCAAAACCAAAGAAAAATTCCGTAAAAAATACGATCAAAACCAGTTCAAATGAACAACTCAAGCTGTTGGATATGCTACTGATGTAATCGAGGCTTCTTCCATTCGTTTCGGTGAACTCCGCTTCCAAAGTTTTGGTTTGGACTGTTATTTACCAGCAAACTGTCCTTAATTATCCCAAAACCGGCCGAACCGACAATGGCGCTGAGAGAAGTCGCAAGAACCTTAGATTACATAGAACGGCAGACATTGCAATTTGTAAGTGAAGAAATCGCATAGGCTACCGAGGAATTCTGTGGTGTAACCGTTCTGAATTCTCCGTCGTGAGAGGATTTATCGCGAGGTCGTAGCTCTATTGAAAATTTCTAAAGAAAAGCTCAAAATCGTGACCACAGAAGATATAATTGGACCAATTATAAAAAAATACAATACAAGATGAAAATAAATTAGCACTCAAAAAACAGTAAACATTAGAATCAAAAAGAATAATCCACAAAAAATGGCAGATATTTAAATACATAAACAAAAGTTGTAGGGTCGTGGTTAGGACACACGCTTGCTAACCTGAGGGACCCGGATTCAAATCCAAGCGTGGCTGGGGATTTTTATCCGATGATGTTCTATTCAGGGCGATCCTAAGGTTCACTCAGCCTTCTTTCCAAATGAGTACCAATAGTTACTGGCTTTATTAATTAGGTAACAAGGTGTCCGGTTGAAGCATGACGCTTGCCACGCCATCTTCACCCCACTTCCAACCCCTAGAAGGAACATCTACGAATACCCGTTACATTCTTGTGTACAGAAAGCCTTGGAAGTGGGGATAAACCGGATAAACCGGAAAAATGAAAGAGGAGTCCTAACCTCCTCTAACCCTAAGCAGGATAATCCTGCAGCACTTAGGTGCAAAGGGTAAATTAATTAATTAATTAATTAATTAAACAAAAGTTTCACTATATAAGGAATATGAAGTAAGTAATCATCAAATGCTTATTAATACCATTCATTAATCTTCCATCACAGTAGACGGCATTCAGTCCAAGAAAGTTCGTGATATTTTGTACTTCAGATTCCTTACAACTCAATTTACCCTTTTAAATTTACTGTAACTCATAAATGCATCCCGTTGCAAGGTTTATTGCCTTCAGAATTTCAAGAGTTACACCAACAAGGGCAATAAGCAACAGGGATTAAATGCACACTTATTCACATTGCAATAAACAGCAAAACAGAGAAATGGTTTCACAATATGGTGAAAACAGAATCATTGTGTGTTCCAAATTACGTGTCACAATTTAGCAATATGATTTTTTGAAAACCAACTAAACAAACGTAGAAGACATGAATGAAGACCTGGAAAATTCCAACAATATTGTTTTAAAAACCTTACAAAAGATTAAAGACAATGGTTATTCTCTTAAATTAAGGAGAATGAAATTAACTTTGAACAAATAATTCACTCATTTGGAATGAATACTACCATCTACCATTTCTACATAATAAAAAACTTCAACATATTCAAAGCTTTTTACTGCTTTGTTAATTCATTTCTGTACATGTATCAGTCTTTATGAACAGATGCTGATCTTTACGGGCCCCGGAACATAGTTTTCTTGACCTTGTCGGGCGCACCCTGAAGAGCAGTACTTTCAACTCTTTATTTTTCGAACGCGAAACTGCGCAGTAGTGGCAGATTGTAGTGAATTACTGCACTTAATTGGCATTTTGTAGTAGTTTTTCTCTTATGCAACAGCAAAAAACTACGAGGAATAACAGATCGAATACCGACCTCTGTCCGTAGACTAAGGCCTCGCCAGTCGATCCCAACAACGGTCGGTGGCGGCGTCACACGCACCCAGCACCAAAATGGCTTCAGCGCGGTACCAACTCCGTACAGAACCCAAAGTCCAGATTTCTCTAATGACGCAGCGATCAGTGGATCGTCTCCATCGCCTGTCTTCCTGTACGAACAATTCACTTCCTATTCTGCCCAGCGTTATAACTCCTCTCACTGCTGGCGTTCTCACAACTTCCAATACGTTTCCTACCGCGGCCTCACGAGTTCTGTCTCTAGAATGCCTTCTCGTCCCCCTTCTCCTCCGCGTACGTCATCAAAACCTACCCCGCCACGCCCCTCTTTTGCTGATAAGAAGTTACCGGTGGCGGCGCGGCGTCTGCCTAATTCAAACCCTTTCGCTCCGGCGCGGGTAATCTTGTAATCGACATATGTTAACTTTTGCATGTACGGTTACAGTGGAGAATATTTGTTGCATCTCGTAAATACTAAATATTTGAAGCAAATATAATTAAAATGATTTTAAATTTGATGAAATCAGTTAAAATGCATTGAAAAGTGGAAAAGGTACAAAATGACATTAGTCGAAATCGACGAAAAATAAAAAACAAGATTTATAAAAATGTGTAATTTTTTTTGTCATTACATAAAACGAAATTCTATATTCATCTAAAGTGAAAAGAAAAAAATGACATTTCGTTAAAATCCGTCCCCTAATTATGAAGTACATGATCGTAGTACACATGAACTCACGAAACAGATGCGACGTGTCGGCCTTGACTACGGTGTTGCTCGACTGAAACTCCACTCCTACGAGACTTCCAAGCGGAATTCCACATAGACGCCTGATGGATGTTATCAATATGTGTCTTGTAATGGTATCTGCGTTGTAACTGACATAGGTAACTTAGTCTACATCAGCAATGTTCCTAACAGTAGCTCCAGGGCATGGTGTGCAGATCTGTTCATTAAATTGGGATCAGTCGTGGGTAAGATACACTCTTAACCAGGGTCTGGGTGTTACGTTAATTTGATTACGTATTATGTATGAAGTACCTAAACACTTATCGTTCCAATATTACAAGTAAGCTTTCTCGGTCACTCTCTTACTAGAAGTATTCACATGGAGAACCGGTTGACTCCATAACGGTTATTGGATAATGTTCATTTCTGAGCGGTGGAAATTTAGCAATGAAATTTCTGATATCGTCAGCCGCTGAGAATGATTGTGGGAAATGGGATGTAATTCGAATCCAAATGAATGTACGCGCCACAAAATATAAAATCAATCACTCTGAAAAAGTGTTTCACCAAACGCAATTAATACAGAACCGATTTCTTCATTTCTGGCCAAATGAAAGAGAGTATCCGGTGAAGGAATTTATCGTAAACCTGAATGAGGGATTATTGTAAAGCATGTTGTAAGTTAAGGATGAATAAAAAGCAGCAAAAGATTAATATCAGAGAAAGAAGGACAATACAAGGTGAGGGAGAAGCGGAAGGGACAAAAAGTGTAGAGATGAAAACAATAATTAAGAGACGAACATGAATAGGGAAAGTAATGAATCTGGAGAAAAATAAGTAAAAGAGAGAGAAGACAGTCTGTGCCATTCTGCAGCACCACTAGTTACTATTTGTCCCCATACCACAGAACAGGAGGAAAAGATTGGAATTAGCTCAACAAAACGATTCCGAATTTTCGGAAGTCAAATCCGTATTTAAGTTTCTTTTGAGCTGTAACTCTGCGCGCACGTCAGAATTGTGATCTATTTCCAAGCGGTGAAGCGTTTTTTCGACTGATGGAGGTGGGGAGGAGAAGCACGCAATTTTTTACCCCAAAATCAGTTAGTAGGATGGATGTCATGCATAACTCTCAGGTTGGAAGCTATTGATCTGAAATTGGGAAGCATGTCAGGAGTAAGATCTTGTTGTGCCGTCGTGGGGATCATAATGATGTTTTAATTTTTACAATTTATATGAAGCCCCAGAGAAATCTTAAACATTTTCTCAAAAATGGTTTCAATTTTTTCTTTACATTTGTTATCGAAAGGAAGAAAGCGCATTTATAAAAATGGTACAGTTGCAATTTTGAAAAACGCAAAACTTCGAATTTATTTTCGAGGCTGTTCTACACTTCTATCATTAAAGGTACTAATTTTCTCGAGAACATTTACCAGTTAACTTCAGTTATTTAAATGATGTCCTGTACTTTTTCAAAAATATGAGGAGATGTTGAGTAGAAACTCCGAGGAGGAAACTTTTCAGTATGCTACACAGTCCCGCTAGTTTTAATAGTCAAACAAATTTTATGGATTTTAAATATTTTTAATTTCATTCTAACACATTTCCTCAACAATTCACTCGCGGTTCATGTTTACCGCTTCGAAGTAAATAAAGATAATGCGTATTCGATTGGAATTTCTGTGTTCTAAATCCCAAAACCTGTGAATGAGAACCGATTAAAAAAGAACGATACCACACTTCCAGGACTGTATAAGATTCTTGATACGATCGGACAGACTGGAACTCGAAAGTTTACTCAGTCTTGGATTGCGTTAATGGTTTTGAGACAAACATATAAGCTGAGAAGTTTTTGGAAGAGTTCTAAAATCGTATATATTTCCGAGAAGCGCTACTTTTTCTTGTTTTTCGTAAACCAAACTTCGGCAATTCATCATTTGCGGCTCCCGTGAATTACGCATACGTCTCCTCATGAGTTCCAAATTTACAGATGACGGACTTCTTTCCGCGCTCCATTTTCCTTAGTGTTCCGAGAAAGCGCATGACGCTTCGGCGCTCTCAGCCACTAATTACGAGCCGAATGGCGACAGGGGAATCCAGTCGCCGCATCTTTCATTTCTCTTACGCAGTTCATGATTCACGCGCGCATTTATACACAGTACGGCATCGTTAGACCAACTTTTCTCTCGCGAAACGAGGAAAACATTGTGAGTTCTAGACAGCTACGAGCTGAAGTGTACGATACGAGGAGAGGAACAGAATAAAACTGAACACTGTGCGCTCTAGAGAGTACATATATAAAATACGCACAATACGGAAAATACGTATAAGCTGGTTCATTGAATTGAAACATGAAACGCAGCGTCAAGACTGGCGAATTTGAAGTGGAGGAAGAATCTGAACATAGAAAGGACATTATTTAGTGGACTTTGATGTTTCCAAACGCGCAGAATCAAGGGTAACGCGCGCGTGTGTGTCAAGTGTCACATCATTACCATTGATTCACTAAGATACGACCTTTACGGATCTCATGAAAAATTTCTCCCGGTCATTTTGCATTACGAGGACACTGATACTAATCATGTAATCATTTTTAGTGAGGAAAATTGTTGGAAAAACCTCAACAATACACTTGGAATTTTCGCTAATGAAATCCGCGTTTAATATTCTTTTCAGCTGAAATTTTGCATACACGTCAGGATTAAGGTATATATTTCCTGATTGTGGATTAGATTGGTACTGGTAGCGGGGAGATACAAAAATTACAGGCAAAAATCGGGTTGTCTGTCTGTATGCACGTATGTGAGTTCGTATATATCAGAGCTGCCCAACTGCCGACCCGCAGGTGCGGCCCGCGGTGCCATTTATTGTTGCACGCAACTAAAACGTGAAAGACTTCTTATTAGACTAAAACGTGAAAGACCTGTTATTAGACTAAAACGTGAAAGACTTGTTATTAGACTAAAACGTGAAAGACCTGTTATTAGACTAAAACGTGAAAGACCTGTTATTAGACTAAAACGTGAAAGACTTCTTATTAGACTAAAACGTGAAAGACCTGTTATTAGACTAAAACGTGAAAGACTTGTTATTAGACTAAAACGTGAAAGACACTTGCATCCATCTCGGGCGAGAATATTGCCCTCGCAGGGTCAGCTCTCCCTTAATGTAAAAATGGGTTCAGTTTTGATTTTTTCCTCTAGTAAATTCAGAAATTCAAAATCATCCCTCTGTGTCTCACTGCATTATGCGTGGTAGAGCCTGACATCAAGCATGGTTCCACCCCCTCCCTCTTGCTTCAGAGCAGCCAGGCAAACTGCCGAGGTCAACAATTCGGGGTCACGGGTGGGAAGCCCGAGTAATGAAAACATGGCGCGCTACCATATTAAAGGTTACTTATCGCCCATGACGTCTTGCAAGGTGGACATCCCAGGTATAGTTGGATGGATGGATAGATGGATAATAAGATTGATAGGTGGATGGAAGTAAGTGTCACGGCTGTCTCTGTCACACTAGAATGTTTTAAAATGGAAATTCGTAAATATGTCGTAAGTAAGATCTAGTTGTGCCATGCCGGAGGCTATTAAGATATTTTTATTTTGGGGATGCTAATGCGGCTGTCAAAGAATAGAAAAAACTTTAACAATTTTTCAGAACTCTTGCAATGCTGCGATAACACTAAATGAAAAGCACACTAACTAGGCGAGCCTGCATGACTGATACAGTAAAGAAAATGTAATTAGTATAAACATTACAGAATGTATTGAAGACTACGAGACACAAATGAATAATTATTATAAACACATGTCTAGACTTTTCAAACCAGACTACCCTCATAGTAAAACTGCTCCTCCTTTTTACACATCTGTCTAGTAGGGGGTCTAAATGCACACACAAAAATGACCTTCGCTGACGGCAAATGTCCACGGGCTGGATTCGCTCTCCGTGGTCAGCGATGTATATTGCATCTTGTCACTCCCTGCGAATTCTCTCTCTGCCGCCTTGTTGCCCACGCTCTCCCGCCGGCCCCGCCTCTTTTCATCACACCCTGAGATCTCTCCGGGCGAGTGGAAGGGGTGACCAGCCGGCCGGGCGGGCAGTAGGGAGGGAGGGGCGGCGACGGTGGTGGTGGCAGCTGCGACGTCGGCGGCGTCGGCGGCGGCGGCGGCAACGTGCGGTGGCCTGGCTTCAGCAGTGCTCCATGCGTAGAGGCGCAGGGGAAACAATGATTAATTATTTTTTTAATTAATTAATTAACTTTTTTAAGTGGGACGCGCGAAATTTATGTTCGCGCCCCCATAACACACTGGTGCACCATGGAGCTCCCATAATTTGGCGGGAAGACCACAAAGAGTTCCCAGCTGGGCGAAAGTCACTGCAACTTTATCCGCGCGGAAAAAAATGTGGTAACAGCGGCATTTTCAAAATGTTTTGGAATACGCCCACCATGCTCTTCTGCCGCGCCGGCTTAGGTGGGTCAGGGCATCAACATGGATGTCACTGCAGTACCTCTCACCGGGAGGTTCCAGGGTTCGAGTCCCGGGGGAAGGAATTTCAATACTATACTTGGATTTATTTACAGCTCTCCCTGGCGGAAATCAGTTGTTACGGTGTCATCCAATCGGAAGGTTGAACGTCACCGTAGTAACATCGCGGTATAACGTGTAAGCTCCCGATTGGATGACACGGTAACAGCTGATTTCCGCCAGGGGCAACTCTAAATATATCGAAGTACAGCTGCCTAGCTAGATCGAATTAAGTCACTGTCTCGAGGAGGACTCTAGCGACCGGCTGCACTGATCTGTAGTTTTCCATGGTTTCTCCGAGGGAAATGCCCGTAAGCAGACGTGCAGGTCTGTATCGGATCTCACCATCCGGCGGGGTAATATTGCCACCACATCCCTTAATAAAAGCATGCACCACTCTTGCGGGACTAATGACCTTAGCAATCGCTGCTGCTCGGCAGACGCCGCGTCCTAGTGTGGTTTTTCCGCGTCCTAGTGTGGTCTAGAGACCTATCGTCGACTAGTGTGGTTTTCCCTAACCAGGTATCTTCCACCAGCAGAGCAACGCCCCAGCCGGAACAAGCTCGAAGCTCCCAACTGGTCTCTCAGTATGTGTGATAGTGCAGTGAATGTTAGAGTGTGTGTGTGTATGTAAGAGGTGAGGATAGGATAAGGAAGAGGAAGGAAAGATAGCGCGCGGTCCGTGACTAGGATCCGTTTGTTAGGATACTGCTTCGGCATTCACCTGGTGTTGATGGGAGAAACCACGGGAAACTCCCGATCAGAGAAGCTGGCCGCTAGAATTCTCCTCCAGACAGTGACTGAATTCGACGTAGCCGAGAAGCTAATGTGGAAAATCCTGCCGCCGTCGGGACTGGAACCCAGGAGATGCAGAGGGACTGCAGTACAATCAGGTTAATGCACTGAGCCATCTCTCCCGATGCATTCTGCGACCTTCCTCAGGGCGAAATGTCCTCAGCAGTTGACGCGTCCGGAAATGCCAAACACTCATTCAGTGAATGCTTTGCGGCTGCGCCCCAAAACGGAAGTTCTTTTCACGGAGGAGCCCCTCCGTCGCGGGGGTGGCGGAGTGGAGGGGAGCCAAGCGACCGCCCGCTGGCGCGCGCGACGCGTATTTATAGTAAACTCATTTTAAATAGTACGTGGTAATTATGTCAATAAACGTTTATCTTCATGTGATAAAATATATAAATAAGAATGTAGAATGTAGGTTAAAATGTAATACACACAAAATGTAGATATAAAGTAGAAGAAGGATAAAAAGAAGCAGAATAAGAAGAAATTACGTGAATATGTCTAGGAAGGTAAATGATTCCGCGATTGCGAGGGCGACGGGCCGCGCTGTGGACAGCAAAAACCATTTTCGGTTCCACTGAACAAGCTGGAGAATGGTGGCGGAGAGCGATGCGAACTGGGCCGCAGGGAACGTGGCGAGGAACGGTCTCGCGGGCGGTGGCAGGGAATAGAGTTGCGACGGAGGCGTGCGAAGCGCACAGCGTGGCCCTCGCCCGAGCCACCTCCGCCCCCCCCCCAACGACGGTTAAGCGCCGCTCTGTTCGAGCGCCGCCGTTTGATGTTCGAATCTTCCCGGCGTGCGCGTTTATTTACCCCGCGCGTCTATCTTTGCACGCGCCGCCGCCCCGCCCCCGCCCCGCGCTAATGAAAGGCGCGCGCCCCGCCGCGACCGTCGCCTCCGCTGCTGTCCCCGCCGGCGGGCGCTCCACTCCCTCCGCCCCCGGCCCCGTCGGCGCTGGCGCCACTTCTGCATCTGCGGCACCGCGAGAGGAGGCTCACTGCATCAACTGGCATCACTGCAGTCCTTCTGCCGGCAGGTCCTAGGGCCCCATTCTCCACAGTGCCAGGCTTTCCCACACTAGCTTGTCAGCTCGAAATCAGGAGGAGAAGTTTAGCGGCTGGCTGCTCTGATCGGGAGTATTCCGTGGTTTCTCTGACCAGCACCAGGCGAATGCCGGAGCAGTACCCTAACAAAACGGGCCACGGACCGCGCGCGATCTTTCCTTCTTCATCTTGTCCTAATTTCTCCTCTTACACACATACATAACCCTTTACACTCGTAGGGCATGTGTGACATGCCACCCGGGAATGAACTATCCGGTCGGAGGTTTCTGAGCACTGCCAGGTCCTACCACTCCTACGGCATGTCTAAGTGTAAGATGACAACGGAGAAAGGCTGCACAGCTCGAAGCCGATACTCGGCATTCCCCCGTTCCAGTTCGTTTTCACATTATTGCGCCAGCATTGTTTAAAAATAGAATTGTAGATCGGATCTATTCCACAATGAAAACTTTATTTTACATACCAGGAAAATACGTGGGCATCTGTAGCATGATCTGCGAGTTAATTAGGGATTTTGGTGGGGCATCTCAGACATACCCTACGAGTTGTAGGACGTGTCACATTAGATACTCATATGAGCGGGTGGCCATTATTCTCGTGACATCTCTGACAAGCCGTACGAACTGTAGGACGTGTATTATGCCCGTTGCTTACGAGTGCAAAGGGTTAAGTTACACTACCACACATCGGGAGACCGGTCGGGGGCTCATAGCTCGTCCCTGCTGATGCGGTGTCCCGCTCTTGGGAGATACCTGGATGTGGAAAACCCTGCTAGTTGACGGTAGGAAGATAATAATAATAAAATAATAATAATAATAATAATAATAATAATACTTTATTGCACAAAAAGTACAACGGCGAGTCTCAGTAATTAAATTACTGCTTTTCAGACTAACCACAAGAAAAATACAGATCATAAACATAAAATCAAAGAGAATAAGAATAAGTTGAAAAAAAGCATAAATGTAAGTACATGAGGATTAGAAATTGAAAAAGTTACATAAGTAAAATATAATTGTAAGTGTATAGCAGATAATATGAGACAATATAACATAACAGGAAACACTGAAGTAAAGCTAAACATATACATCAAGAAGGTTACAGAAAATTTAAAATAATACATCAAGAAACACTGAAGAAAGATTAAAAATTAAGTTTAATAAATTTACAAAGTTTTTCACAGAATGATTTGTAGGGAAGGGTTTTAAGCTCATGAGGGATTAAATTGTAGAAGTGTGGACCAAGATAGCTAAAGGATGCCTCGAATTTGGTAGTACGATGAACGGGAATAACAAGTAGGAAATTGGCAAATCGGGTAGTACGTGAAGCAGACTCATTTGATTGTGAAAAAAGTTTAAGCCGATCCCGAAGATAACTGGGAGAATTAGAGGAGAGCACAGAGTGAACCAGTAAACATAGGTGAAATATCCATCTCTGTCTCATGGTCAACCAGTCTGATTTATCCATGAATGGTGATGTATGCTCGTATTTCCGAACATTGAAACAGAACCTCAAACACGCATTCTGAATAGATTGAACTCTAGCAAAATTTCTTTGAGATAGTGCAGGGCTATAAACAATATCACTGTAATTAAATAACGACAGTATGAGAGTACTGCACAACATTAGCTTGGTTGACTGTGTTAATTGGTTGCGATATTGATATAGGGATCTTAATCTCAAATATGCTGCTCTACATTTGATTAACACATGATGATCAAAATTCCATCCACTGTCCATCCATAAACCAAGATTTTTAGCAAGATCAACATGACCAATTGAATGACCATCAATTAACAGCTGAAAATTATCCGTATTTGCATTTCTTAGGCGATTTGTGGGGTCTAAAAAGAGATACACAGATTTATTAGGATTTAAAATTAATCCATTCTCCATAGACCATTTATGAATATTACCAAGATCCACATTTAAGCAATCAACAGCCAATGAAAGATTAGATGGGTGAAAGGAATAAATTAATTGAGTATCGTCTGCATACATCTGAATCACGGAGTTGAAGGATAGATGCATTAAATCTGCAACATAGATGTTAAACAGAAGGGGACCTAGAATGGAGCCTTGAGGTACCCCTCGAAATAAGAAGCGTAGAGATGACGTTTTTGTAGCATCCAGGGTGCGTACGACCGGTGACTGAGAACGAGCTGATAGGTAAGAACTGAACCATTCAATTGCAGGTTCTGAGAAATTAAGGAAGCGCAGTTTAGATAATAGACGGTCATGACTTAACGTATCAAATGCCCTGGAGAAGTCCAATAGACAAACAACAGATACCAAATCTAGATCGAACACTGTCAAGCATATATCAGACAGAGTTAGTGAGGATGTAGT
The DNA here is from genome assembly GCA_031308135.1 of Acheta domesticus. NCBI lineage: Eukaryota > Metazoa > Arthropoda > Insecta > Orthoptera > Gryllidae > Acheta > Acheta domesticus. The sequence goes on from JAHLJT010009419.1 coordinate 210,849,380, forward strand.
GCTGTAACCGCGTCTGAATCCAGACTGATTGTGAGGTAAAAGAGAATGTGTTTTCAGAAATCTCTGAATTTGTATCTCAACACACTTCTCAAGAATCTTTGACAGAAAAGGAACTAATGTTATTGGCCGAAAATCAGAGTAACTAGATGGGTTATTAACTTTAGGTATTGGAATCACGAGACCGTGTTTCCACGCAGACGGAAACTCAGACTTTTCTAATGAATAGTTGACTATATGGGTAAGATGAACGAAGCAAAATGGCAGGCACAGTAAAACCATGTTTCCAGAAATGCCATCCGAAGCAGCACTTGTCAGTTTAAGTGAGCGTACAACATTAAATAGATCTTCTTCAGAGATTGGCTTGAATGTAAAAGGAGGAAGTGAATTCACAACGTGGTCGCTTGGAGAAGACAAGACGTGAGTTGAACAACGAGGATCAGGGATGGAATCAACAAAGTGGTTATTTATGGAATCAGGATCCGAAAGCAAAGGAGTTGCAGGAACCAAATTGTCACATCGATGAACGTTAGCTAGCTTAAGTTTCTTCCATAGAATATCCGATTTCAAGGATGATAATGAGTCAAAGTATGCTTTCTCTTCAGAACGTAATAAACGCAATGTTTCATGTCGAAGCATTTGATATTTAGACTTATAATATTCTCTTTCACAAGATGAGTGAGATTTTTTCATCTTCTTTTTCATCAAATTGCGTTTGCGTATCATACATCGAACATGCGAGCGAACAACAGATCAGCGCCTCCTTCTGATGAAAAATCACATACTACATTTACGGGACTAATGACCTCCGTAGTTGACGCTCCCAGAATCACGAAGTCAATCAATCAGCGTCTCCGGCCTCACGTGAGACAGCGCTGTGTGACGTCGTCCTTCCCCAATGCGTTCTTCGTTACCGTCTCCGAATCGTTTACAACAACAGTCAACGTCACCGTCCACCGCCACACATTCCATCAGGATCCCCGATACTTTCCGCGTCCCCGTCACCGATCTTTTCCCTCGTCCATTCCCGACACCACATCCTCCACTTTCCCTGCCTCCGTCCCAACTGTGTTCCCTGTGTAGCGTCATAGCACTGGGCGCGAGCGACCGCACAAGTCGTGCAAGTGGGAGGGGTTGGTCCTCTCGTACCGCGCAGGGGCGGATGGGCCCCCGGGGTCTCTCGAGGGTCTCTCCACTGGGGGCGTGTCTGAGAAGGCGGCTGCCCGTTCGCACAAGTGATGTGTGACGACAGAAATCGTCTGCAGGTGGACGGCAGGCTCCATCTGCAGCCGGCCCAAATCTCGAGGCGGGTGGAATAAGCTTCCATGCATTCGAGGTAGACGGTAGCGATGTGCGGAGGTGATCGCGAGCAGCGTCTTGCGAGGCGTGGCTTTCGCCACGGGACAAGAGACCAGGGGCGGCGCTAGTGTAGCGAGCTGGGGTTCTCTTGGCAGGTGCTGAGGCGGCTCGTCTCGGGGGTCGGTGTGCTGTGGAGTGCAGCGTTCCTTGGGAGTGTACATACTGTAATTAACGATTGTAAATAAATATGTACAGTAAACTCCGTGTCTGTGTTCTTCCTCATCTCATGACGTCACACCTGCGACCGCCCGCGAGACCGTTCCTCGCCGCGTTCCCTGCGGCCCAGTTCGCATCGCTCTCCGCCACCATTCTCCAGCTTGTTCAGTGGAACCGAAAATGGTTTTTGCTGTCCGCAGCGCGGCCCGTCGCCCTCGCAATCGCGGAATCATTTACCTTCCTAGACATATTCACGTAATTTCTTCTTATTCTGCTTCTTTTTATCCTTCTTCTACTAAATATCTCCATTCTTTGTGTATTACATTTTAACCTACATTCTATATTCTTATTTACAACGTTTATTGACATAATTATCACGTACTATTTAATACCAGTTTAGCCCCTCGATTCTTGAGTAATTACGAAGCCTACAATCTAAATGTTTCAGCTTCCTTCCCCTGGTATGTGCCTCAGACGATCTCATCATGGCGATCAAGCCGGGTGAAAAATACCCCACAACATCACTAGAAAAATTCATTAAGACGGAAAAAACCTACCGTCAACTATGGAGTATGTTCCAAAGGAATGCACGGTAATTGCATTGCTTCTTACAACCTCTATGCCCTTTGCTTCCTCAAATGGACACAATTTACTGCAATTACATTAACATTACACAATGAAAGGTCAAACGATCCCTAGGGGATCTGGATTGACGGTTTACTGGCACAATGGCCGCGTAATACAAAGAGGTGTTGCTCTTTAACGTGTTTCAGCCACCTTTACTCGCGAAAGGTCTTGGTGTCCTTTGAAACTGAGAGAAGGGGTGCCAAAATGTATTAATTGTCGAAGAATATTTCACTCCGCTGCTCGAAAATGAAGTAATATATACATGAACGAATTACATCAAATGAATTATTAACTCAAATTGAAATTAACGCACCATTGTTAACCCTCTGAATTTTATTGGATCTCAAATGTCAATTTATAGGCACAGCAGTGAAAGTTGATACATTTATGCCAATATTTTTTATCAGTTTTGTTGTAATTTTCATTTGTAGTGCAGTGCAGTAAATTGCAATGTATGTAAGTAAGAGGTGAGTATTGAATAAGGAAAAGGAAGAAAATATCACGAGAGGTCTGCATCCCCTTAGGTAGGTTAATCTCCATGATTTCTCTGCTGTTGATGGGAGAAATAACGGAAAACTACCAATCAGAGCTGTCGGCCGTCCCAACAGCGGAATTACTTACTTCGTACCCGCACAATCTTAACCTATTCCCTTAGTCCTGAGTAAAGGATTCGTGAAAGTATGTGAAACAATACAGATATTTTTTAGTTATAAAGGAGTCTGTGTATTTAGGCGGGTCGCTTTGCCTCTCGTACATTTTAAAATAAATTATTAATGATGAGATAAATGCTCTACTAATTTCTTCTTCTGGGCGTAGACGAAGAAAGAGGCTTACGGCTTCGCTCTTCCTTTCCCTCGGGCAGCGGAGTTGTGCCTTGGGCAATATTACCCAAAAAAAGGGCAGTACTGACAAATTAAAATTTTGCACAATACAAGAAGTAAAGACATGATTTCATGATGAATAAATTGAAAATTACTTATGTTGAGCTATATGCACGACTCATCCAGGATTGGATGGGTCAGGGGAGAGGAATGAGTTGGAGCAGGGGGTGGGGGAATTTTTATCATTATGTAAAAACAATATTTATAATTAAATAAAGTGTCTGACTGTCTATAAAAAATATTGGAATTAGAATATATTTGTTTATTTATGAACTCGACAATCAAACAGACAGTCATTAGGTCACCCTTGTAACTTGAATGGTGTTTTGTGGCAGATTGGGCCTCTTCTTCTGCAGCGCCAACGCACGCGAACTGTACTTCTCGCCCGTACGTCTCACACAGTTTTTACTGTTTTTGACATAATAAATCAAATCAAATTCAATTCCAGGCATAGTCATAAATAGGGAGAGAATTTTTATGCCCTAAATATCTTGAAGCATGCTTTTAAAAATATGCGTTTATGACCATAAAATTCTGAAATTTGCACTTTAATATGCAAGTAAAATTAATAATATATATTATTAGTGTAAGGCAGTATCGATTTAGAACTACTACGGATAAATTACGCGACTGATTTCGCTCGGGAAGCATTTTTCTTGAAGCTCTTTTTTCATTGTGTCGGCCCTGGGAATAACTTTTTAAATTCTTTTATTATAACAATAAATATTTGAAATAAAATGAGCAGACGGGCAATAAGTGCGATTCGATGGTGATCATTGATTCTCTTCAGAATCGATTCTTGAATCGACGGGAACAGCGGCATGAGAAAGCATGGCCGGCCCGGCCAGAGAGCAGTAGCATTACGCGGCGTGAAGCAAATATGACGTTGCACATTGGGACGAAAACTTATTGTACCGTGGCAGCATGCTTCAATACTTCGTAAATTCAAAGTATGTACGGATGAATTCACTTAAAATTTTATGTTTTGTATTACCAGTTTCACATTATATTTAACCATTTACTATTTCATGTTTTAAAACATTGCAGTTGCTGAATATTTTTCAGCAGCTTGCAAAAGCCACGAAAAATCCATTCGAGCGTGGCAATGAGCTTTGAAATTTGTGAATCCAAAATAGGTAGGAAAGGTACGTATTAATACAATTGGGATTTTATGTGTTATGGGTTTTATGTGTTACGTTCGTGCCTAACCAAACCTAACATAACCTAATTTCTTCAGTTGTATTTGTACAAGTAAATTTGTTTCAACTACGAAACCAAACTAATGTAAATAATTTATTCAAAGGAGTAACTGTGTTTCATTCCTTTTTTATAAAGATAAAAAGTAACTTATTGTATCCATAAATGTGCTTTTTGCACTATTTCCCCCCTTGATTTATTCTGTTGATTATGTGCATTTATTGCAATATTTTTTTCTAGATTGGTTTTATTGATCTTTATTACATTAACATTTTCAGCTGTTGTCCATGTGAATTGGTTTCATCTACCAAACTTAACTAAAACATGTCTGTGCTGCAATAACGTTATCCAATAGTCTTACTATATAACTGAATTGTTATGATGTGTAATTTGTATATAGATTGGCATGTATTTGTATACTGATATTGATGAATAATTTTCAGCAAAGTGCTAGGCCACTGACAAATTGTTTGTGTGGGAGTGCAGGATAACTTTTTTCAGCATTACATTTTTAAAGAAAAGAAAAATAGTAATTTACTTTACCCATAAGTGTATTTCTTTTAATATTTTCTCTGATCAATACTGAAAATTACTAATAAATTAAAAAATATCACAATGCTGTAACATTGTTGGTGCTAATAATTTGTTAATATACAACTGAATTATTATGGTTGATCATTTGTAGATATATTCTATCTACAATGTAGTATCATTTGTAGAATTTGTATATTGATGTTGATGAATTATTTTTCAGCGACTTGCAAGGTCACTGACTAATTATATATGTGTGGCTGTTTGTGGAGCTTTAAAATTTGGAAGTTCAAAAGTACGCTTTAATTAATGAATGAAATGATATAAAATTGTGTGCTATGATACAGTATATTATCATTGCTACAGTAACCTTTGACACAAGTTTATTGTTAGGACATAACTGAGTTGATATGATTTGTAATTTGTAGCTACAATGGCATGTAAGAGGCGTTTGACTTTGAAAAGCTAACGTAAAAAAAAGGAAGAAAGATCAAAACAACAGAAACAGTCCTCCACGCCAAGTTAATGTTGTCAGAAGATCAGGGGAAGCAGATGTAGCAGTCTACAAATTAGTATACATAGTACAGCCAAACCGTAGTGTGAACAGGAAGGGTATGATGCACCAAACATATAACATGATGCACCAAAACGATAAAGATGTCCAGAAAGTTTATTTTGAAGAAATGTCTGTATCTTTTGAGTGCTTTAACTAGAGACATTTTGCCTCCAAAAAAGCACAAGGCGGGTTTATTAAGCCAATCAAAATCTGATATTGTTTCCCCTATTGAGGTTCCTGAACTCCTAGGAAAATTAATTACAAAAAATGATGAAAGATCAAAACATTACTTGAGTAATATTGGAAGTTATTTGTACTAATGTCCTAGCATTTGTCTCTGTGCAAACAAATCTTTTAACATTTAAAAACCATAGGCCGTACTTTTACGCATTCAAGGGCATATATACCATTCAGTGATACCTGTACATCTCAATAATGTCAATCCTTTAAAGTATGCAAATCTCTCTTTATTCGAGACTCGGACAATTCTTTACAGTTCAGAATAAATCAAGTTAGTAATAACGAATGCGAAGCAGATTTAATATTATTGATGCACAGGCTTCTCAATGTCAATCCGTATACCCAATTGTTTCAACATAAAGTTGATGTGAAACAAATTTGAAACAAACCTGTTCTAATTCTGCTCCTATTTACCATCTCATTTTTTCTGCGGAATACTTTTGATAAAAGACATTACGATCTATCAACAACTGTAGAAATTGCTTCTGTATTTCTAAGTGACGATAGAGGTCCCTCCAACAATATTTCTTTCACAATTCATTCTTAAGTATTTGGTCATCGAATGAAAATAATATCTGCTCTCGACTCGGATACTGAACCCATTTCTTATCCATTACTTTTTGTACGTAGAGAATCATTGCGGAAGCTTTGGATGAGTCTTGATTCTGTCCATACAACTTTGGTTTGTAATGTTGTTACTCAGTTGCAGTACTATTCTTACCGCTTAGCAATAAGAGGTGGTTTTCAGCCCTTTGCCCAGTTCTGGAAGACTATTCCAACAATATGTTGTAGATTCTTACATCAAAATTTTATCAAAAACAAAATAAACAAAATATTTAGCATCCCTTATAACTTTTTAGGTGCAAAATAATTCTGTATGGTGTTGAATTGCATTATATTCTTAAGTGTTCTCCGAAAATAATAAAATACGATGTGTAGAACAGTAATTGTGAATAGTTAAATAATTGAGTAATGTTTATTTAATATCTTGCATCTTCATGCATTTTGAGGAATATTAGTTAACATTTCACTTATAATACCAACATAGGCTCTTGCTTCTCTAGAGGAAATAAACATTTTTCCAGCTTGATATTGAGTTGTTTCTGTGCCATTTCAGATAATCTCTCTTAATATTAATACCATGCATGCATACATTACAATAAAGAGGGAATGATTTAAACATATTTCAATATCGCGCATGGAACTACAAAATGTATCCCCCCTAAGAACTACATTGTACATTCCAGAGCTAAAAAAGTGTATGACCTGCAATTGTCTCAAGTTAGATTTAATTTTATAAAATTAAGAGGAAAAATATTGTTTTGGGAATACTATATTTTAGAGGATAGACAGTCCTGAGAGCTTAGACAATGGATGTGTTATTGTATCAATATAAATTTCAATACTTGCGTTGGTTACGTTTTCCACTTTGATGTGCAACGTATCATGTACCGGTAAACTGAAATTGAAGTTTTATAATACATTTATTCATGTTTTAAACTGAATGGATTTAAAAAGTGGTTTCACATGGATTTTATTCATAATTGCATAAGTTACGTTTTAACAATGAATACAATCACTTTAATGTAGTGGACAAATAATAATGATTCACGTTCATTCATTACCATATATGTATGGTATATCGTAACAAATTCTTTACACGTAAAATTTTAATCACTCAAATAAATATAACTCACGTAAAATTTAATCACTCATATATCTAATATATCAAGAAATTGTTTAAAAACCATATGATAAATGTATTTTCATTGAATTGCAAAGTCATTTTTTAAATTTTGTAAACATTTCAATCCTTCATCTGAAAAACATGCTTACTTTTGCAAGTTTCTTTTCTTTACCTGATCGCTTACGGAATGGAGAAAAAGGAAACCGCTCATTTAATGAGCGGGTATACCTCTAGTATTTCATTATTTGTATAAACCTTTCTTGATGAAATTCGGGAGAAGCATACTTGGAATGAAAAGATATATTTTTGTGCCAAACATATTATAATTTATCGTACATCACAGGAGAAATAATTGAAGTAAATATGCACTTTATGAAGTATATTGCATGTCTTGTTACATTTCTTCTGTCTCATTGAAAAAATATATAAAGAAATATCCTTGATTGGCTCAAATATTTTATCATCTCTAGAAAAAAAAACACAAACTGTGACAAGCTCCTTCCAATCAACGAACGCTCACAAATATGAAACATGAAACCTTTTAGAGATGAGACTATTTTGATGCAAAATGAGGTCTTATAATTACCGAATATGCACCAACAGGAAAAATCGGACAAATATGCACTAACATATTCATTTACATAGCGCCCCGCGCCGCCCCGCGCCGCCCCGCGCCGCCCCGCGCCGCCCCGCGCCGCCCCGCGCCGCCCCGCGCCGCCCCGCGCCGCCCCGCGCCGCCCCGCGCCGCCCCGCGCCGCCCCGCGCCGCCCCGCGCCGCCCCGCGCCGCCCCGCGCCGCCCCGCGCCGCCCCGCGCCGCCCCGCGCCGCCCCGCGCCGCCCCGCGCCGCCCCGCGCCGCCCCGCGCCGCCCCGCGCCGCCCCGCGCCGCCCCGCGCCGCCCCGCGCCGCCCCGCGCCGCCCCGCGCCGCCCCGCGCCGCCCCGCGCCGCCCCGCGCCGCCCCGCGCCGCCCCGCGCCGCCCCGCGCCGCCCCGCGCCGCCCCGCGCCGCCCCGCGCCGCCCCGCGCCGCCCCGCGCCGCCCCGCGCCGCCCCGCGCCGCCCCGCGCCGCCCCGCGCCGCCCCGCGCCGCCCCGCGCCGCCCCGCGCCGCCCCGCGCCGCCCCGCGCCGCCCCGCGCCGCCCCGCGCCGCCCCGCGCCGCCCCGCGCCGCCCCGCGCCGCCCCGCGTATTTTGGGCGGAGCACATTGGGCGCTTGGCCTATCGCCCGCCCGCCCGCCTCACCCCACCCTGCCCCACCCCACAGCACAACGCTCTAGGCGGCTCAATAATGTCGCAAACCAGACAAGAAGGCAACACTGCTCTGTCCCTGAGCTAGGCTCCCACCATAACATACATTTCCCTTTACAATTTAAATAATTACTTTTATCAAAATATCATCTTTAATATATATACAAAATAAATTATAAATCAAATCTACATTATTCTTCATTACCATTTCAGAGAGTGTGAGTCCACAATGAAATGGTAATGGAGAATAAAGAAGATTTAACTTATAATCTATTTTGTTTATACTTTGAAGATGGTATTTTGTTAATAGCAATTATTTAAATAGTAACGGGAAACGTATGTTGGGATTCGAGTATAGCTTAGGAACCACGCTGTAAGATATATATGTGTGTTCACTCCCAGTCTAAAACTGAAGCTTATGTGAGGCTAGTTCTCACTGTTTTCGCATATAAATGCTTCGTGCTATCTTTGGTTCTCATTTGGGCTAGGTCGTGATTGGTCGTGATCCGTTCGACAGCTCTGTGGCCAGCTGATTTCTAATTTCAAGTCAGCGCTTCGTGGTTGAATTGGTAAAGTCTAGAGCGAACAGGTACGTAATTGGGTAGCAAATGTTAAACTGTGTAGTAGCCACAGTTTAAGATGTCATCTTAATATGTACATCTTACACCGTGATCCAAACCGACCTGTAAGGACCATGCGCACTGTATGGACAACCGAGGAATTAGCCTCAAACTGGCTTCAGAAAATTTGCCCCAAATGCGGCTACTTGACACACCTATAAATCTTACACCATGTCAGGAACCAACATATATTTCGCCAGCTAAAGTATGGCATTGAAGTATAACACATACACACATACACACACACACACACACACGCACACACACACGCACACAAACTGCATTGTCCACCTCACCCCAGCAGCCGTCTCCGTAGTTTTTCTAAGAATGTCTTTTTTTAAATTTATTTATTATTCTTGTTCGACAAAATTATGACTCTCACGGGTTTTACGTTACATGCACGTAATAGGATACTTGAACTTACATTTCATTATAATGTAATGTACAATGTTTGAAGCAATTATATTAGTAACTAACAACTAACATACCCAGGAAGGATTCTTGTGAAACAATACATGATATATTTGGAGTACACAATACTAAATCAAGGGATATTTGAACCTGCTTTATAGCTAATTAAGGGTGATGTAGGATTTTGGAATGTCTTGATTTGATTCGTGGATGAACATTGATGTACCTAATGTGTATAAATGAATGGCTGCACAAGACGATAGGGGAAAGTAGAAACGAGATTAAAGATTAAGAATCTAAGATTTTAGAGGTTCTATATACAGGGTGAGTCACGTAACTTTAGCACCTCCTGTAACTTTTGAACGGTTGAAGATATTGCAATGCAGTTTTCACAGAAGTACATGAGGGAATGGGGCTAATTACTACATGAATTCATTTCTGTTTTATCACTTGTATTTTACGAGATATTTGAGGTAACTTTGTTTTTTCAAATGGGACTATACATATTTTTTCAGTCCATCATGACAAGCGTAAAAAGACAAATCCAAAGATATAAATATTGTCATATGTTAGATAAGCATTTTTTTGAGTAATTGTGATTTTTTGCGACTAGTGTTTAACGGATATTTTCATTGTAACTGTCAGCCCCACAAGGTCACGCAGCGCTCCCCCCAGCAAACGCGGGGTCGGGAAAGGGAAGTACTTGAGAATACGAAAAATATTCACAAAACTGTTGCATTTTTTCCTGAACACTCCTTTCCATCCTGATCCATTTTCAGATATTTTGTGTTTCTTAGGGATTGAAAATACGGATTTGTCTTAAGTAGTATTTATTGAAATAAGATTATTTCTATCCCTAAGTTATTATTATATTCTTATTATCATTGAAATTGTTTGCTCAAAATACGCAATATTTTTTGTACAGTTTTAATTATTTATTCTTATTGTGCTTTGTTTCAAGATCCCATTAATACGTATCTTATGAAACCCCATTAAATGGAGTTGAAGTTATAAACAATTTTAATACGATACAAACTAATGACAAATCCTTATTTTCCATCCTTTAATTCCTTCAATCAAAGGAAGTCGAAAATCTGAAAATGCGGAAGGATGGAAAGCACAGTTCAGGAAAAAACTGCAATGGTTTTGTGAATATTTGGAATAAGTTTCGTATCTTCAAATCTCCCTTCCCTTGCTCGGGCGCGGGTTGCTGGCGGAGCGCTGGGTGACCTTGTGTGGTAGACTATTCAAAATGTCCGTTAAACCCCAGTTGCAAAAATCAAAATTAATAAAAAAAATGCTTATCTAACATATGACAATATGTACATCATTGGATTTGTCTTTTTACGCTCGTTATGGTGGACTGAAAAAATATGTATAGTCCCATTTGAAAAAACAAAGTTACCTAAAATATCTCGTAAAATACAAGTGATAAAATAGAAATTAATGCATGTATCTATTAGCCCCTTCCCCTCATGCACTTCCGTGAAAACTGCATTGCAATAACTTCAACCGTTCAAAAGTTACAGGAGGTGCTAAAGTTACGTGACTCACCCTGTATATATATACATATATATATACATATACATATATATACATATATATATATATACATATATATACATATATATATATATACATATATATATATACATATATATATATATACATATATATACATATATATACATATATATATATACATATATATATATACATATATATATATACATATATATATATATATACATATATATATATATACATATATATACATATATATACATATATATACATATATATATATATACATATATATACATATATATACATATATATACATATATATACATATATATACATATATATATACATATATATATATACATATATATACATATATATACATATATATACATATATATACATATATATATACATATATATATACATATATATATATATACATATATATATATACATATATATATATATACATATATATATATATACATATATATATATATACATATATATATATATACATATATATATATACATATATATATATACATATATATACATATATATATACATATATATATATACATATATATATATATACATATATATATATATATACATATATATACATATATATACATATATATACATATATATACATATATATATATATACATATATATATATATATACATATATATACATATATATATATATACATATATATATATATATACATATATATACATATATATATATACATATATATACATATACATATATATATATATACATATATATATATACATATATATATATATACATATATATATATACATATATATATATATACATATATATATATACATATATATATATATACATATATATACATATATATACATATATATACATATATATATACATATATATATATATATATATACATATATACATATATATACATATATATACATATATATATATTGTGACCGTACTTACCTTTGCTGGCTCACGGTTACACATATCATAAAATTTTTTTTTTATGTATGGGTACAGGAGTTCTTTAAGGGGGTTACTTTAATCTACAGTATCTGGATTCAAAGGCCTACTATCATATAAACAGAATTTATTAGAACAAAAGAACAATAAGACATCATTACATTACCAACATAGCTTGCATCATTGCTTTGATCATAATTCTATGGTTCATTCTGTACATCTCTAACCTTCCCACCATTACATTATCATTCCCGCTTATGCAACTTCCAACCCTTTGGAAAAACTACGTGCCATTCATATGCTACTACGCACATCATTACTTCCAACGCTACACTGTGAGCATCCTGAACTGGCGTTTCATTTAATTTTCCTTCTATTTGTTCACAATTAGAATTACTTATCTGATCGTTACGATCGTCGATTTCTAAATTGCGTTGCTGCCCGTTCCGCCTGAGGCCGGGAGGTAACCTTGATGCCCGCGATGCTCCGTCTGCCCACGTGTCACCGCAGCCCGTTTCCAATCCACCGGCGTCGCCTTCCCACGGTTTCTTTCTTCACACGATGACTTTAATCGTATCAGCTCAGCAGCTCCACCGCATAATCACACATCAGCACAGCCGCACCAACTATCATTAACCCGCATCGCCCACGTGTCCGTGCACTGTTCCCTTTTTTTATTAAATTTCGTAATTATTCTCTCTTAAATAAGTTCACCACAATCCTTACACTCGCTTATTGCACAGTTCATCACAATTTTTCTTTCTTAAATACCTGTTGTCCCGATTACACTGGATTTCTTGTACATCAAAGCATCGCTCTCTAACCACCATTGCATACCGTCCTCACGCCATGCTGCTCAACCGCCAACTGTCGCTTTTGCGCGGTCAGACCGATCAGTTCCCACTACCCCGTGCGCTCGTTCACGACTCTGTCGATCCGTTCCGCCGCGGTTCCTCACTCTGCGCGCTACTTTTGAATGTGGTGGAGCGCCTATTCTTTGTGTTTTGACCAATACGGTCAAATAACCCCCCACGTTATCAAGATTTTTTTTTACACAGTGAAAAATAATCTTCTAATCCATGGCTTCCAGGGTTCTCCTTTAGTTTTGATCTTGTCCCTCATGGTATGCCTTCAAGTTGTAAAAGTTGTATTGTTCGACTGTTTCTCCCCGCTCATTCATTAGTTCCGCCACATTTGGAGCTTTAATTGCCTTTATCTCATATGGTCCTTCATAAAGGAGGAAAAACTTCGAATAAGTTTTTAGTTTGGGATTTGACACTCTAGGTACCCTAACCAACACCTTTTGTCCCACCTTGAATTCGTATGGCGTTTTCTTCATTTTTGCTAGTCGTACTTCGCTCATTTTGACTAAATTCTCGCGGACTGTTTCCTGTGATGGCTCCTGCGGTCTTTGGAATACCTCTTCTCTGTCAAGTGCGTATAAGACGTGGGGTGGTCTACGTCCAAAATGTGCCTCGTACGGTGTAATACCCGTGCTATCGTGTGGAATGGACGGCAACCACCTATTAATCTCCGGTATTAGCTCTCCCCATCTGTCGTGCTGCTCGTGGCAATATGTTCTGAACATTCTAGATAATTCCCTCATGACCCGTTCCGCCGGATTTGATTGTGGATGTCGGATTGACGTGAATACTGGTTTTGTTCCAAGTCCCATCAATGTTTGCTGCCACTGTCGGCTGGTAAACATGGTTCCATGATCTGACAGTATTCTTTGGTATGGTCCTGCTACGTCAAAAAATATCTTTAACTTCCTCAGACAAGTTTGAGCATTCGTTCTCTTTATGGGGTAAATTTGGACGAATTTCGAAAATACGTCAATAGTTACAAATATGTGCTGGTTTCCATTTCTGGTTTTCGGCAGTGGTCCGTAAATATCCACGGCTGCTATGTCATTTTTCCCAAGCGGAATTATTGATTGCATGGGTCCTGCAAAGCTCTTGTTTGGGTACTTCGCCTTCTGACATAAGTTGCATTGACTCACGACCTTTCTAATTTGCCGGGCCATTCCCCTCCAGTAACATAGTTCTTGTATTACCTTCGTAATTTTCTCCGCTCCGAAATGTGCCATGGACGTATGAACATGCTTAATCAATTGCTCCGTGATACTCTTAGGTATCCACAACCTAAATATTTCTGCGTTTCTTGTCACTCTCCTGGTCACCACTCCCTGGATTAACTTCCATTCATCTTGCTTCTCCTCCATTTCCTCGTAATCCGGGTCTTCCCGTGACATTCTCCCCTCTTTGTAAGACTTTACCTTACTAATGTCAGGATCTTGTTCCTGTAGCGCAATTAGGTCTTCCCAATCGACTAGCGGCGCGTCCGTCACTCCAAGGTCTATCGCTGCCACTTGAAACTGCCTTTCGTTAGCGTAAGCCTCGTTTCCCTTGGGAGTCTTCCTGCTTAGTAGGTCGGGTAAGTAGTTTAACTCCCCTTTACAGTGTTCTACATCAAATGAAAATTGCTGCAGATACAAGGTCCATCTATACAATCGATCATTCTGTGTATGGCATCTGTTCAAAAACGTCAGGGCCTTATGATCTGTGCGCACAATGAAGTGCCTACCCATCAAATAGGGTCTTAATTTGGTAATAGCCCATACAATAGCCCCCGCTTCTTTTTCAGTCGTGGTGTACCGAATCTCTGGGCCTTTGAGCACCCGACTAATGATTGCGATGATTTTCTCTCTTCCTTCCACCTCCTGATACAGTACGGCCCCCATTCCGAAGTCGCTACTGTCAGTTTGTAGTATGCACGTTTTGCTAAAGTCAGGGTGTGCTACCACACAATGCCTGTAAAACATGGCCTTGATTTCATTAAATGCCTCATCATGGGAATCATCCCACTTCCATCTCTTCCCTTTTTGCAACAGCTTATAAAACGGTGACATTATCATAGCGAAGTTAGGGCAGAACCGAGCATAATAATTACAAGTGCCAATCAGCCGCCGAACTTGTCTGACATTCTTGGGCGCCGGAATTTGTCGTATCTCCCGAATCGTGTCCTGCTTCATACCAATGCCCTCTGTCGTGATCTCGTACCCCAGAAAATGGATAGTCCTCGTAGCCCATCTCGACTTCTTGATGTTCAACACCAAATTGTTTTCCTTCAGTATGCCGAACAGCTCTCGTAAATCTCGAAGATGCTCGGAAATGGATTTGGATTTAATCACAACATCATCAACGTAAACTGTCACTCTGTCCTGTAGTCGACCCCCTATTATCCTGTCAATGCACTGAACCAGTGCTGCCCCGCTGTTTCGCAGACCAAATGGTACTCTTCTGAAGACGTAGCATATTCCTTCCACCATGAATCCCGTGTACTGTTGGTCTTCCTCAGCGATTTTCATTTGCCAATAGGCCCTACTGAAGTCCGTGCACGAGAACACCTCGCACCCTCCGAATCCTCTCAGAATTCCCTCCACTTCCGGAGGAGCGTCTCGGTATGGCAAGGTCACAGCATTCAGTCTTCTCGCGTCTAAGCAAATCCGAAGTCCTCCGTCCTTCTTCTTAACGATGACTATCGGACTGGTGTAAGATGTGGACGCCCTCTTTATGATCCCTTCTTCCGTCATCTCTCTGATCAATTCCGCTACTTCTTTTCGATAGGCTGCAGGTATGGGATAGTTCCTCTCCCTGAATGGTGTATAGTCTGTTAATTGTATCCTAAATTCGTACTCCTTAATGGGTTCACCGTTTTTCATAAATATTTTCTTGTTCTCTAATAGCAATTCCTTCAACTCGATTTTACCCCTATCATCCAACATCTCAGCTCCGTCAGCCTGTTGCTCTATCCACTCCTCCACGCTTTCACCACTTATTACTCCCGCGCTAATATTGTATTCTTCGTCCTCCTCGCCTCCTGTATCAATCCACATCTCGTCTCCGTTTACAATGATGTGCCCCTTTTCGAGATTTATGACAGCCCGATTGTTCGCCAGGAAATCCATCCCCAATATAACCGGATACAACAAATGCCTCACCACCAGCGCAACCATCTCGTACATATACCCACCAATACATACTTCTAACATCACTTGTTTCGTAATGGGGCTT
This sequence comes from Acheta domesticus, assembly GCA_031308135.1. Classification (NCBI taxonomy): domain Eukaryota; kingdom Metazoa; phylum Arthropoda; class Insecta; order Orthoptera; family Gryllidae; genus Acheta; species Acheta domesticus. The sequence continues at coordinate 210,865,489 of JAHLJT010009419.1, forward strand.
GACCTCTTCTGGGTGGCCCCAATTACATACGACCTCGTCATCGGTAATGCCGCCACATGTTTTCCCGTCGCCACTAACCTCTCATAATAATTCTCCGAAATCGCGCTCGCCACACATCCTGTGTCAACCAATGCTTCCACTTCTTCACCTAAGCATGATATCATGACGGTTGGACATTTCCGACGAATCTTCTGGCTGCTTTTTCTCTTGATCCAGGGCTCATCCTCGCAATCGACCACTTGAAATGACTTGATGGAAACCTCGTTGCTTACTCCGTGATTGTTCGTGTTGGGGTCTCCCGTCAACACGAACTCCCTTCGTTTAAATTTGGGTTGTAACCCGTCCCGCTGGTATTTGGTCTCATTTCGTTACCACGTGAACCTTCTCCTCCGTTTCCTCCATTAGGTTGTCTCGACCGCTCGCCGTTCCTTCGACTTTCGCTCTCCTGCTGCCTATCATATCCTCTTTGGTTTTCTCCACCCCTCTGATCACCCCAAACTCTAGCGCTTTGCTTTCCTCCCCTCTCTTGCTCTTGAGCGCCCCTCACCATCATTGCATTTACATTCACTTCATTTCTGTTTTTCGGTGCATTAGCGAACGTCAGATCGAAGCTCCCTAATGCGTCTTGAAACTTCTCTAAATCTGTATGACACGCGCTCCTAAGCAAATTCTGGGTAGTTGTTGGAAATTGTCTGATTAGGATGCACATGATTTCTTGATCGCTCATGGGTGGCGATAACGATCGGAAATCCATGATGCGCCTAGCCGCGTAATCTCTCATTCCGCCCCCACCTGATGGCTTGTACATACTGTTCATGAGACCCATCTTAAAATTTAGCTGGATATCCTCGCTCCAATATCTTCGAAAAAACATCTGCTTAAACTCCGTTACAGTATTTGGAAATGGTGTGATGGTGTCTGCCCAGGTCCTCGCGTTATCCTGCAGCATCTGGTATATTACCTGCGTCTTACTCTTCTCAGGGAGACAACTAACCGCTAGGTATCGCTCCACAGCTCTCATGAACGAGTATGGATTCTCTTTTACGTCGCCCGAAAATTTTAATGAGGATGGTATTGCTATATTAACTGGGCCCCCTCCCACATTTGGCGCCGTCTTAACCTCTTTTAATTCTTGAACTTCTATTTGCAATTCCGCGATGTCGTCCTCACATTTCCGAACGTCCTTCTGCACTTCCTTTCTACAGGCTGCCACCGACTCCTTCAATTCTACCTTCGTGTCTGCCAACTCCCTCTTGCAGTTTTCTATCTTCCGTTCCATCCCTTGTGATACTCCCTTCACTTGCACGTGCAGTGACTCGATGGCTTTATCCTGTGCCTCAATCCGTCCTTCCATCTTTGTGGTAATGTTTCGACTAAGTTCACTGCATATCTCTTGAACTCGCCCGTCTATTCTTTGTTCCCATGACTCGAACTTCTCCACTATAACCTGGTATTGTTCTTGTATTTGTCTCACTTGCTCTTGTTTATGTTCCTTCAGTTCATCAATGATTTTCTTTTGCTCTTCAACCATTCTCCTTTGGGCCCGTTCTTCCTGCTTCTCTAGCTCCTCAGTTATTCTCTTCTCTCGTTCTTCCTGATTCTTTTGCTCCTCGACCATTCTTCTTTGTGCCCGTTCGTCCTGTCTCTCTAGTTCCTCAACCATTCTTCTATGTGCCCGTTCTTCGAGCTTCTCTTGTCCTGCCATGATTTGATGAAGCATGCTCAGTAAGTCCTCTGTTCCGTTTCTCTTCATCATTCCCAGATTTGGTGTCGACGCACTCGCCCCCGATAACTCCATTCTGGCTCTATCCGAATCTTCTAGTAACGACTCATCCCATTTACCTCCATCATCCTCATCATAATGATCTCTGTCCTCGCGCTTCTCTTCCTCTCCCATCATTGTGCCCGTTTGCTTTTCCATTATGCCCCCAAATTGCACCCTACTACATCTATTTCTGACTAATCGCCCTCCTACACGCTTGATTCCACCCAAAATCTATTGCCCAACTTCAGAATGCTCACAGAGGCATACACCGAATACTACCAATTACTTCACTTCACACCAACGGCATCCTAATTACTCTCAAAAATGACCCTAACACAATCTGAATTGCTTTGAATTAGATGTGAGTGATGCCGCATATGTTACGATCCTATACATAACTCATCAAAAACACATACAAGAAAAAAAACACACATCAAACAAATTATTGACCTCCGTCATCCACCTGGGAACAATTCACAAACAAAATGCACTCAAGCTCAAAACACCTAGAAATACACACAAAATAATTAAATGTAATTACACTGACATCTGTAACAAAATTCACATTGACATAATTCAACTGAATTCAAAATATTCATTAGATTATCATTGAATCAGTCTCAGATAGTCTTCCTGCACATTACTGAATGCAACTTATTTTTTTTTTTTTCATCCACCTAAATAAAAAATCTCGATAAATCTTATTCAGTTGCAACTACTTGAATTGTAATGTTCATCAAATAATTAATGCTACTATGTCTCCAAAATAGCTCATAACTTCATAATATTCATTTACACACACGTCCAATCAGTGCTTCAAAATGCACTGAGGCAGCACCTAAAACCCAAATTTATATTCTAACATGAAGGATTTTGTTCCTAATGTATTGCTCATTGAACTCAATGAATACACCTACTGTAATAATACTTCAGAAATCATACCCTAACACACTGTGTTTATTTAGATACACACTGTAAGGACTCTTCAACAAAATTATACCCTGATAATTACACTCATGTACACACTCACTGTAATACCACTTTCCAATAATTATGCCCTAACATATTATTCATTGCCACATATACATTATGATCTTGTTTCATAAAAATTATCCTTGTATTGTATGATGATATACACATAGGAATGCCTTACAATAATTACCCTGGTATTTACACTGAATTCAGCGCCTTTTTACTGGCCACGTTATAACAATCTTAAAAAGAAAACTACATTCCAATATCTGCACTACCTTAAAACACATTAATTAAAATTCCCATCTATTTGTTATTTAAACTCAATAGTCATCAAAATGTTTTCTAAATTGTAAATGAATTATTTCAAACAACACCTTGACACAGAGATTTGCACTTAATGTTCATCAAAATGTTTTCTAAATTGTAAATGAATTATTTCAAACAACACCTTGACACAGAAATTGGCACTTAATACTTATCAAAATTTCTTCTAAATTGTAAATGAATTATTTCACACAACACCTTGGCAAATGAAATTAAACTAAGCATTCATCAAATTCTCTTCTAAATTGTAAATGAATTATTTCAAACAACACCTTGACACAGAAATTGGCACTTAATACTTATCAAAATTTTCTGGATTGCAAAGGAATTAATTTACACAACACCTTGGCATATGAAATTGGCACTTAATACTCATCAAGATTTCTTCTAAATTGTAAATGAATTATTTCACACAACACCTTGGCACAGAAATTAACCTAAGCATTCATCAAATTCTCTTCTAAATTGTAAATGAATTATTTCAAACAACACTTCACTGATTCCACTGCAATATGTTAGAGAATATTGATATATTTAATGCACTTAAACTCTCTTTGAAATATTTAAAACTGGAATGCTGACATTATCAAGAAATTTACACTGTCTTCTGCCTTTTCCAGTCATGCAACTAATTCAGATACCTGCTGATTAAAGTATGCACTTATGGGGATTGAATTTTGTTCAAATCTAATTACAAATTACCAATCTTTCCCTGTCCCTGAATTTCGGGCGCCAATAATATGTGACCGTACTTACCTTTGCTGGCTCACGGTTACACATATCATAAAATTTTTTTTTTATGTATGGGTACAGGAGTTCTTTAAGGGGGTTACTTTAATCTACAGTATCTGGATTCAAAGGCCTACTATCATATAAACAGAATTTATTAGAACAAAAGAACAATAAGACATCATTACATTACCAACATAGCTTGCATCATTGCTTTGATCATAATTCTATGGTTCATTCTGTACATCTCTAACCTCCCCACCATTACATTATCATTCCCGCTTATGCAACTTCCAACCCTTTGGAAAAACTACGTGCCATTCATATGCTACTACGCACATCATTACTTCCAACGCTACACTGTGAGCATCCTGAACTGGCGTTTCATTTAATTTTCCTTCTATTTGTTCACAATTAGAATTACTTATCTGATCGTTACGATCGTCGATTTCTAAATTGCGTTGCTGCCCGTTCCGCCTGAGGCCGGGAGGTAACCTTGATGCCCGCGATGCTCCGTCTGCCCACGTGTCACCGCAGCCCGTTTCCAATCCACCGGCGTCGCCTTCCCACGGTTTCTTTCTTCACACGATGACTTTAATCGTATCAGCTCAGCAGCTCCACCGCATAATCACACATCAGCACAGCCGCACCAACTATCATTAACCCGCATCGCCCACGTGTCCGTGCACTGTTCCCTTTTTTTATTAAATTTCGTAATTATTCTCTCTTAAATAAGTTCACCACAATCCTTACACTCGCTTATTGCACAGTTCATCACAATTTTTCTTTCTTAAATACCTGTTGTCCCGATTACACTGGATTTCTTGTACATCAAAGCATCGCTCTCTAACCACCATTGCATACCGTCCTCACGCCATGCTGCTCAACCGCCAACTGTCGCTTTTGCGCGGTCAGACCGATCAGTTCCCACTACCCCGTGCGCTCGTTCACGACTCTGTCGATCCGTTCCGCCGCGGTTCCTCACTCTGCGCGCTACTTTTGAATGTGGTGGAGCGCCTATTCTTTGTGTTTTGACCAATACGGTCAAAATATATACATATATATATATACATATATATACATATATACATATATATATATATACATATATATATACATACATATATATATATACATATATATACATATATACATATATATACATATATATACATATATATACATATATATACATATATATATATACATATATATACATATATACATATATATACATATATATATACATATATATATATACATATACATATATATATACATATATATATACATATATATATACATATATATATTTAAAATTTGGTCATTTCTGATGTACCATGAAGCTTTTAAAACTTGTCTTAAGAACTTCTGTGGTGGTAGCTGATATTTTGTGGTAATCCATAATGGTAATTAGAGGTAAGGGATAATCAACCACAATTTTTAATTATTAATTTAAAAATAGTGGTTGATTATCCCTTACCCACAATTACCAACTTGTCTTAACAATTTGTTTTTCAGTTCTTCCAGTTTTCGAAGTTTGCCTACGTACGCCTTCTAACGTTTGTGAGAAGCTAGACGTTATTCCCAAGCAAGAACGTCGTATCTAATTTAGAAATAATCGACAGTCGACACTTTAGAAGAAAGATGTTCTCGTGTCTTAAATGAATGTACCCTTGCTCAAATTCCTCGTAGTCAAAAGTTTTGGTTTTCTAAGAATCATGTTTTAGGTTTGAAAATGCAGTTTACACTGTTTAACTAATTTTTTAGGGTAGCTTACACCGCAGTGTACGTTAAACCGCAATGTTGCATCTTATATCACTCATTTATTATATGTCCAAGTTTTATTTACGAAGATTCGGGGACATTAATTAACATTCGTGACAATACTTGGTCATCAAGATTTTGGGGAGGCGCCCCCCTATCTTCACCCAAATACTGTACATACATTTCTGTAAAAAGTTAAAAAGATCCTTCTTAACATGGAATCACGGATCTTTGAAGACATGTAATATTAGCAACAATACAAAACTAATCCCGCATGCTCACTTCATACGTAAGATTCCCAATCGAATTTTATAAATATTCATTTCTGCAAAAAATCTGTTTTGACGATTCTCCCTCACAACCTCCCATGAAAAAGGGAAGAGCTAAAGGCGTGAAAGGCTTCATTTCATAAAACATTATGCAAGATTATGTCATTATTTACAGTATTTTACATAAACAAAGATATAATGGAACGGTCAAATGAAAATATGAAAGGCGAAACATTTCCAATGATGTGATCACCAAATGCAGATAGAAACTGGGTTACTGCGAGATTTGAGACGGAATATCTGCCGTGGTTCAGACACAGTTTCGCCCTATCGTTTGAAACAATTGACTTATGTTGTTAAAAAGAAAATATAATAATTGTACTGTAACATCAGTTTGTACTCTGCCGAATATCAGTCTCCCATACTCAAAAGGGTAAACAATTAAAAGTGGCCTGCAGCAGCAAACATAATAACATTATAAAATAATTATTTCAATATAACAACTATATTTCAACATAATTATTATATTACATTGCAACAAATTAAATAGTTTAACAAAACTGTCTTCATGAATTCTGCAATAACATATAATGCATGTTGCAGCATTTTCTCTTAGCTTCTAAATTTTTCTTAGAATGTAGCCTTCTTGAAAGAATATTAGTTTGTATACGTGACCTTGAAAGAGAAAATATTCTATCCCCTGGTAGAGGTTGTGTCAATGTGACTGTGCATCTACGAGTAGTTTTTAGGCTGACTTCAGTATCAAAACTTATTAACTGTAACAAAATTTGGAAAAAATTAAATTTATAATATTTTCGTACCAAAACAATAGAATTCAAGCAATGCATTCAAGCATCGATTTCTATATAAATGACGTACAAAACATAAGAAACTAAATATTTTCGAAGTCATAAATTGACGGATATAATTTAATGATGCGGCCGCAAGGGTATTCGGCGGAGAAACTCTCGTGAATTGTGTTGTGGTCACCCTGAAAAAGAATACCAGGGGTCAAGAAGCAGCTCCGAACGACTAACAGTGAAATGCAGCGGCGAAGACAAGTCGCGTCGTCGCGTTGGAGATGCTCTTGGGTTGTCGTCGCTGCTCAGCGCCCCAACGCCGGACAGCACGTTTTGAATTTGCACTAGACTTGTGAATGAAGCTTCTTTAGAGTTTGTCTCACTTTGGTAACAAAATAGCAGATTCTCCCACTCAAAATATTAATTTTGAGAAAAAATATCTGTAAAATTACAATCATTGAAATAACTACTTCTTATAATCAGGCAATTTATAAGTAACCTTTGCCCAATCTGCATTTATGTTTACAAAACGGCAAAATTCAACTTCAAACTCATTTATACGTCAATAAACCTAGACAAACAACACAAATATGCACTTCTCACAAGTGCAGCGTCTCAAGAGATCGGATTTTTTTTCGTGACGAGTTATCAGCTGACACCTGAGTTTCCGGCGCCGCCATCACTGACCAATCAGAGAACTCGAAGTCTAGTGCCCTTGAAGCACAAATCTAGTGCAAATTCAAATCATGCCGCCGGGCAGCGCCGAATGTGCGAGGCCTCGGATGGCGGCGAGGAACTGCTCCAAGAAGCCCCGAGTCATGGAACTGCTTTTCATCGGGCCGTTCATCGTTCCACGGACGACTTGTCTGGTCCGTCGACGACGGACTGCACAGACAAAAGCTGTTTAATTTAATGTAGATGTATGCAGTGTTCAATGCCAAGGGGAATGTTTAGATTGACACAATTTAATATTACTGGTTGGGAAAACAGATTCAGTGGCTGTAAAACCTTTTTTTAGATCATTTGTAGGCATGTGCTAGTTTATCACAATGCGACACCACCTTAGAACGGAATGTTTATAGAAATATCTACAAAACACTTTTAAATCGAGATATATTCGCTGACTGCACGATATCTCTCATATGTATGTATATCATTGTGAACTGCCAACAAAGAACGGTCAACAATATAATTTTATTTTTCAAATTAATCGTAGGTTAGAGTAATTTATTATTAAGCAAACAAGTGTTGACACGCGAAATGATTATTTATATAGTACACGAGATAATTGCACATAGAAAGTATAAGTCATTCAAAAGGAAGTACACCTACCGTTCATCATGTCAGTAATAAACTAGTGGTGCTAAACAGCACGTACTTTCTCGTCTTTAGTAATAGTTATGTAATACTACTTATACCACAATTTCTCTTCAAATTAACACATCTCAATCATCAGTTTTAGTAAAACTCATTACAATTCGAACATTTAGTGCAAAAACTCAATATTTTTAATCAAATAACGACACAAATTTGACAATTGAAGCCCTCAGAAGCAGAAGTTGCTAAGTCATGTTTTCGCAATTTTTCAGGAGAGCTAGTTAAAGTTTTCAAAACGATTTTGAAATAACTAAATATTAATACAAATGGAAGACATTTATTTTGTGGGTATGTTTGGAGGCACACTGCATTGTGTTGGACAGTTTCTCACTTTTTTTTATAAATTTAGCATCTGTGAGAGCAGATTTTTTTTATGACTTAACAACTTTTTACTTCAAATGAGTGAAAAGTTGATATGTCGCTTGACTTAACAACTTCTGGTTCTTAATGTTTGGGTCTTTCTAGTATAACATTACATTACAACAAGATATCTTTTTACTTTCCCGTATACGTACGTATACACGGAGTGATATACGTAGTATAGGGAAAGTTATGTAATGCTGCGCGAAAAAATGGCCAATTTTCGACGGATAAAAATTAATTGCCGGGCCGTGAAAACGAATAAGTGGATAAAACCAGTTGCTAAATTAAGAAACAAAATCCCCTAACACGTGGTGTAGCCAGAAACCCTGTTTTCTAGGTCCTTGATACCGAAAACCCAATTGAAACGAAAACGTCCGTCCGTCCGTCCGTCCGTCTATTTATTTATTTATTTACGTCAAAAAAAACAGTTAAGAACTGCGTATGACGAGCTATGGGGAGAAGTGAATTTTGTGCACGTTTTCATAATTCTGTGGTCTCTATCCTAAACCATATTTTACTCGAATTTTGAATACAGAAAAGAGAGGTTTTTTTCAAGTTTTGTTGACAAAATATTCGCTCCTATATAATAAAATATATTTTCAAAGGTAAATTAGCTATAAATTTCTGCCCTGAACCCTCATGTTCTTCATGAAAGAATAATACTTTTTGCCGCGATAATATGAAAAACGATAATTTGAATAACTATATTTCCCACTGAAATTCAAAAGACGTGCACAAATAATGAAGTTACGTTTATGTCCAGAAGCAAAACAAGGGACCATCTCAGCATTTGCTCAAGGATCAGGGAAACTGGACGAAAAACCTGATCGAGATGGGGGCCATCAACCCAGAAACTGTGGTACAATACTTGTTACAGGTTCTTTAGAATTATACAGTCCAAATGATAAATAATTACATTAACTATCATTGTTAAAATTAATTCTACTTTCCTTTTTGATGCTCGGTATAGTCTCGAATTGTATAGAAACAGTTATGCAGCAGAAAAGATTTTACTTGGGACTTAAACTTTTCTATTGAATTTAATCGTTTAATATCTTCTGGCAAAGTGTTGTAGAGTAATGTACATGAATTGTATGTGAATTTTTTGTAGTGAGCTATTGATACTGCCACCTGGTGAATATGATTACTACGTCGTGTGTTATACTTATAGACATCGGCGTTTGCTGAAAATATATTCCCGTCCTTAAGTAAGTCATTTTTGACAAAAACTACTGATTCGTAAATCAGGAGACAAGGTAATGGTAAAATTCCTAGATTAATAAAGAGTGACTTACAAGAATCACGTGGGATGGATTTGCTTATTATTCGTACAATTTTTTTTGTCATCTGAAAGTCTGTGAGCTATAAGATGTGTATCCCCAAAATATTATGCCATATCTCAGGCGGGAGTGAACATTGGCAAAATATACACAACGAGCTGTATGAAGGCTGACGGAATTTGAAAGAATTCTGAACGCGTAGCATAATGAACTTACTTTTGTGTTCAATTCATTTAAGTGGGCATTCCATTTGAGGTTTGACTGAATTGATAGACCTTTACATCAATCAATGGCACACCGTTCATTTTCAATGGAGTACAGAATTTTTTATTTGATATGGAAAACTGCATTGAAACAGTTTTATTTTCATTTACTTTTAATTTGTTATTACGGAACCAATTTGAAACGTCTGATATTGTACTATTTACGGTTCCTTTGTTGCAAAGGATATTTGTATCATCCGCAAAGAGAACTGTTCTTCCGTTTCGAATCGCTAAGGGCATGTCATTTACGTATAACAGGAAGAGAATAGGGCCTAAAATCGATCCTTGCGGGACTCCACGTGCAATTGGCAAAGAACCGGAAAGGTGTGTACATAAAGTTCCATAATTCCAGTAAGGTATTTCTACTCTCTGAGATCGTTGTTTTAGGTACGAACATAGCCAATCTAGAGCAATTCCACGGATTCCATACGAAGGTAATTTTGAAAGTAAAATGTTATGATCAATGACGTCAAATGCTTTTGAAAGATCTAAAAATATTCCAATAGTTGCTTCGTTTTGATCCAATGATGAGGCAACATCCTTAAGAAAAGAAAAAATGGCTGTTTCCGTAGATTTTGATTTCCGGAATCCATGTTGGCAATCCATGTTGTTCGTCTGTGAACACTGCTAGCGCCTAATCCATACGTACGATTTCTTCCAAAATGGATATTCCCCGGTCGATCTGAATCTAGTCGAAGCTTTGAGATTTTGAAAAAGATTCTTCAAAATTTGGGGGTACTTTACATGACGCCCCCCCGGGGATTTTCAAGATTTTCTCAAAAACGGCTCCAAATTTTTTCTTTAAATTTCTTGTACGAATAGAGTAAAATACACTTTTTAACATGGCATAAGTCCGATTTTCACGTACAGCTCTGAATTTCCGAAAATTGTGAAAGTTTGAATTTTTTTCGGCGTCTTTCTCCAACTACAAAATTGAAGATAGAGATTTTTTCTTCAAACAAAATTTGTTCTGCATATTAAGTTCTTTAATAAAGGTCATGTAAATGTTTTTCAAAATTTAAGTAGTTTTCGTGCAATATTGCGTGCAATATGTGCAATTTTAAAAAATTACAAAAACAAGATTTTCTCAAAAACGGCTCCATATTTTTTCTTTAAACTTTTGGTAGGGATAATGGTAAATATACTCTATCAGTGACATAAAAGCCATTTTGGTCTATCGGTTGGTTTTTTCAAAAACTACAATAATGTAAAATTTATACTTGTCTCTCACGTCGTTAATATTTACATTATCTGCGATTTTTTCACATTATTATATTTACGAGTATATATGCTTTAAATAATGTCAAGTAAAGTTTCTCGAAACCACTACCGTTTTCTGTGAAAAGTAGCTCAAATTTCGGCATTTTCAGAAATGCTCAAACGCCATTCTCTCGTATATGGCTGCAATTTGTTTCTTGAAACTTTTGTAACGGATAGTGCTAATTATACTCTTTAGTATAGCGTAAAGTTTATTTTGAGTTATTTTTTTGTTTTTTCAAAAATTATATAAATGTAATTTTTTGAAAGATCTCTCACATCTTTAATATGCACATTATCTGCAATTTGCAAAGATGATTGTATTTGTGAGTGTAAGTACTTCAAATAACTCCAAATAAAGTATTTTGAATACTCAAACATTTTCTGTGAAAATGAGCTTCAAATTTCGCATTTTTAGTAGTGCTAAAACGCCATTTTCTCTTAAACGGCACATAATTTTTAAAAGAAAATTGCCATTTACGGTTAGGTTTTTGTGTTCTTTAATATTCTAATATTAATGTTTCTGTTTTACCAATAGGAAACCGAAAAATTAAGAAAATGACAAAAAAAATGTACTTTTGGCGATGATAGATGGTAGCTGGCAAGAAAGAGTATGTGGCAATTCCGAATAGCTAGCGAAGACCCAAGGAAATAGAAAACTAATACGGGAAAGTCTGTGCCATTCTGTAGCACCACTTGTTATTATTTACTTCATTTGATCGGTCCATCTCTTTTATGTCATCATCTTGAACATCACTTCCATGCATCGTGTCATTAAATGTGGTACTTTGTCGACGCGGTACATGTTGCAGTGAGCAAACATCGTATTATTTTGCTTTCTTAATCTTTCTAAATGCATTTGGTGTATTTTTAACATTGTTATAAGCTTTGTATAAGGCTTGAAACATCACTTCTCTCTTCAAAAAAGATTGCGGACGACGTGTGTCATAAACTTCAGACACACGTCCTCTCTGGAAAAACACCCACGAATTGAAATAAATTCAGGAACACATCTTATCAAGAGATGGTCAAAGGGATTTGAAGTCAAAAACTTCAATAACTGGAGTACTATAATTTTCTCCATTATCAGTGAGTGATCTTGTTACATAGGCAATATCGATTGGCTTCTTGCGTAGTGAATGATCAGTTTGACCCTTAAAACAGGAATTCTGGCTACACCACACGTTAGAGAATTTTTTCTAAATTAAGCAACTGGATTTATCTACTTTTGCGCTACCAGGGCTCGGGAATAGGAGTTTTTCGACCGAAAATTCGTAGTTCTTTTCGCGCAGCATTACATAACTTTGTCCCTTCTGCGTAATCGGTAGCGAGAAAGTAAAACGCAGGGTTATGACATTTAATAACCAAGTAATGAATAAAATGTAAAGATGAAGATAATGCGCTCTTTATGTTCATGTCTTTACATAGATCACATAGAAACGAATACTTTTATATCCTCTATCAATATAATATTCTGAAAATGGGCAAGAGGTTTATATGAAGTTTCCCCAACATTTCAAGAATTATTTTCAAAATCGCAGGAGTTTGAGTCGGGCCAGATCGATCAGGGAATAGTCATTTTGGAAAAAACCTACGAATAGTTTAGGCGTTTTTGTTATTCACAAAAGGTAAAATATTTTGAAAAAAAACACTTTCTGAGATCCAGGGGGCCCGAAAATTGTATTGCCATTGAAATGTCGAAATTTATTTTCCACAGCATTACATCACTTAATTTATACTTCTACATAGGCTGTATTACTTCGTATACTCGTATGATATTCCGTTGTGAAGACAGCCCTCACGCGCCAAGAAATAAAAACCCAAGTATAGTCCTTAGCTCGTAAAGTGTTGTGCCAAAGTACATACATACATCCCATACGAATCAATAGATTTGCAATGTGAACGAATCATCTGCATTCCAATTATTTCTTATGGGAAAATTCGTTTCGATACAGGAGTTGTTTGAATTACACGCACGTTTCTACAACGGATTACGCGCGCAATCCAAGGTTCTACTGTACTACGACCCAAAAGCGTCGTGCCGCAGCGATACCGAAATCCTCCTAGAATAATTTGTTCTCTCCAGCGGTCGCGTCCTCTCCACACAGAAAACAAACGCGAGTGCGATTCCAGATGCGTTTCGCAGCGCGGCCGACGCGGCGCCAGGCGGCGAAAAGTACTACATCGAACGACATGAAATACGACTTGCTCGCCCGCGCAGCTGCTCCACCTGTTCTCGTGCGGCTGCACGCGGCGGCGGCGGCCACGGCGGGGAAGCCAAGCAGGCGCGAAGTCTTAGGATATTATCGCAATAGTTTTTTTAAAAATTTTTTTATTGATTAATGATTCTGGGAGCGTTAAGGACATTATTACCGTAAGTGTAGTGAATGCGTTTATCGCGGGGGGTGGCGGTGATCTTCCCCCGCTGGATGGTGCGATCCGGCGCCGACCTGCAGTCGACTGGTGCGGTTTTCCCCAACCAGATATCTTCCACCAGCGAGGCATCGCCCCAGCCGGGACAACGTCTCAGCCCTCGACCGGTCTCCCAGCGCGTGTGGTAGTGTAATGTATGTTAGTGTAAGTGTGTGTAAGGGGTGAAGGTAGGACAAGGAAGAAGGAAAGATCCGCCGCGGTCCGTGGCCCATTTATTAGGGTACTGCTCCGGCATTCGCCAGCGGGCCCGAGGATTAGTGAAGAGTGATGTTTTTTATGATGCAAGAGATAATATGCGAGAAACACCTTTTAGCGCTTTAAAAATACCTTCAACCTCATTCTAATGTGTGTGATATATTTCATTCGACTATAACATGTAATAAAATTAACAATTTTAAAACAACAATCGGTCAAATGCGGCTCAGGCCATCAACTGCTGTCACTGTAGTGGTTCTGACCGGGAGTCCTAGGGTTCCAGTTCCGACGGTCGCAGGATTTTCAATACTAGCTAAACAGCTAGGTCGAATGTGGAGGAGAATTGTAGCGACCCGTTACTCTGATCGGTAGTTTTCCGTGGTTTCTGTGATCCACACCAGACGAAAGGCGGAGCAGTTCCCTAATTAACGGGCTACGGACCGCGCGCGATCTTTCCTTCTTCATTCTTGTTCTTTCCTCACCCTTACTTACATACACTTGCACCACACTACCACATAAGTCGTCAGACTAGTCGGAGCTTAGAGCTTGTCCTCTCTGAGGCGGTGACATGCTGGTGGAAGGTTCCTAGTTGGGGAAATCCTCCCAAGCTGACATAGGTCGTCGCCGGACGACATGGGTCGTCGCCAGCCAGCAGGGAAAAGACGACCGCTACCTCCCGCGATACAAACGTGTACTACCCTTACGGGAGAAACGACCTTAAATGTTTACGCTCCCGGAAACACGAAATAGCCAATGAATCAATCCACTACTACGTTCCTACCTCGATTTATCATGGTTTCCCCAAAACAGCCGTCTTGAAACCCGCTTCCTCCAAAACAACTTGCAATTTTCAACAATTGCCTCTTCTTCTTGTTGGCCCCCTTTCCGTGCGGCGTGTGTGTGGCCTCCTGCACCTCCCCCTGCGGCGGCGCGGCGCGGCGCGGCGCGGCGCGGCGCGGCGCGGCGCGGCGCGGCGCGGCGGGGGTTCGTGCTAAGTGGCCGCAGAAGCTGCTCGCAGCGGGGCGCGGCGGCGCTGCCCAAACAATCTGCCTCCCCCCACCGCGCAACCCCATCGCCATTAGCCTTGAACCACCAGCCACTGTTAACTCTAGCAGGCCGAGGAGGAGGGCTGAGAGGTTCATTGGTAGTTGCTTTTTACTTTCTCGCCTTACGAATACTTCGTAAGAAGAGAAAGTTATGATACAGTGCTCCAAAAAACGGGGTATTTCCGCCAGAAAAACTCGCATTGCCGGGCTCTAGTAACGAAAAAGTGGATAAATCTTGATGCTAAATTTAGAAAAAAAATCCTTTAACTCGTCGTGTGACCAGAATACATGTTTTAATGGTTCTTGATATCGAAAAATCGACTGATGGAAAAACGTCCGTCTGTCCGTCCGTCCGTCCGCCCGCCCGTCTGTCCGTCCGTCTGTCCGTCCGTCTGTCCGTCCGTCCGTCTGTCCGTCCGTCCGTCTGTCCGTCCGTCCGTCTGTCCGTCCGTCCGTCTGTCCGTCCGTCTGTCCGTCCGTCTGTCCGTCCGTCTGTCCGTCCGTCTGTCCGTCCGTCTGTCCGTCCGTCTGTCTGTCCGTCCGTCCATCCGTGGTCGCTAGCGCCTACATCGTTCAGCCGATTTTCTTCAAAATTGATATTTCCCAATTGCTCTGCCTCATATCGCGGCCTCTGCAATTTAAAACCCGTATTTAAATTTTCGGGGGTACTTTACATAAAACCCCTCGAACATTTTCAAAATTTTCAAAAAGGCACAAAATTGTTTGATTAAATTTTGTTGTTAAATAGTGCAAAGGACATTTAAGTGAATGGTCCAGGTCTTGCTTTCGTTGATATCCCCCATTTTTGAAAAACTGCAAAAAACATTTTTAACTAGAAAATTGAAGACAGATTTTTGTCTCAGTCAAATTCTATTGTACGAAGCAATCTCATTAAAAAAGTCATGTACAATTTTTTTGAAAAAATAAGTGATTTTTGCGCAATTTGCTCTGGAAATTTACAAATAAAAATTCTCAAAAACTGCTTCAATTTTTCTTAAATTTTCTCCACTTATGTAATAAGGGACGGATAGAAAAATGCTGCTAGCCCTATTTTCCTGTTTTAACTGTTTACAATAATGCTGGAAAGTATGCGCTGTTGTAGCACTATCAGTTTTCTATAGATTTAAATTGTTTTAGGAAGCTGAAAACTTTGGACATTGTTTATGATCTGTTTTTTGTACTGAAGATTATGCAAGTTTTAGTTAGATTTTGAATTATTACATCAGCTTTTTCTGTGGGCAAAATAAAATTAGGGACTGTGCAGTCGAAAACTGATAATTATTAAAGGAAATATTTATAGTACTTTAAGTCTTAGGAATGTATTACACGGTATTATACTTTGTTACCAAGATATAATGACCTTTATTTGACACAGAATTGTAAAAGGTTTTCGCATTAATATTAAATAGAAATACTGTTTAGGAAAAGTTTCTTTCTTCAAATAAAAAACTTAAAAACTAGTGGTGCTACAACAGCACATACTTTCCCATAGAACTGGAAACAGCTAAGTAGGATTGAAATATTGCACTTTCTGCCCTATTAACATCTTAGCTATAATTTGAAAACGTCCAATTTAACAAAGAAGCGAACAAATCACTGTTTCCATCGCAGTTTAATGAACTTTTCTGCATCTCGTAAATAATGTTTGAAGTAAGTACCATTAAAATATTAAAGTTGATGAAATCAGCAAAAAATGCATGAAAAATGACGTAAAAGGTGAAAAATGACTTATTAGTCGAAATCTACGAAAAAAGCAAAACAATGACTTATAAATGGGTTATTTCTTTTGTCATAACATAAATGTAGTTTCTATACTACATGGCATTGTTCTAAATACAAAAGAAAAAAATTGCATTTCATTAAAATCTGCTCCCTAGTTTTGAAGGTATTATTTAAATTGACAGATTAGAATAAAAAAGACACAATTATAGAAAAAAGGAAAATTATTTTATATTCGACCACTTTGCACGATACTAAAATCAATAAAAGTCTAACTGTTCTTAAAAGCTTTACAATTCCTCATCAGTGATATGTCATTCGTTTAACCTGTTGTTTGAAAAACCTCAATTAACGTTACCGTCTTTTGCATTATTATGCACAAATAAAATTACAATAGAAAAATAACGAATAACAACTATAGAAAAAATATCTAATTTTTTACTATTAATAAAATACTATTTATTACAGTAACTCATTTAACGCATCGCATTGCTATCCGTCAGTTAAGAGTTCAACATTCAACTGTTCTAAATGTATTGGAAGGGTATTCGCCCATAAAAAGTATTTTGAATTTTTTGCACGTTCATGAAGTTACTGCATTTTTATTGTTACCAGAAACACAATTTTTAAATATTCTGGAATGTACTTATTTTACTTCAACTTGGTGTAAACGTTTTATTAATATTCTTCAAAATTCTTTTATTACAATATAACTCAATATAACAATATACGTCAATATAACATAATTCTTCTTATTTTTTGAAAATTAGTTAATCTGACTGAGAGGTATAAGAAAGGATGCAATAGCTCTTCAATACATCAATTTCAAGTTTTAAGAGAATTAGTGACCCATCCGATATGTTCTACTACTTTTACTTTCCCGTATACGCACGTATACACGGAGTGATATACGTAGTATAGGGAAAGTTATATAATGCTGCGCGAAAAAATGGCCAATTTTCGGCGGAAAAAAAATTCATTGCCGGGCTGTGGTAATGAAAAAGTGGATAAAACCAGTTGCTAAATTAAGAAAAAAAATCCGCTTACTCGTGGTGTAGCCAGAAACCTTTTATGGCTCCTTGATATCGAAAAACCAATTGAAAGGAACACGTCCGTCTGTCTGTCCGGCTGTCCGGCTGTGAACACTGCTAGCGCCTAAACCATACGTACGATTTCTTCCAAAATGGATATTTCCCGGTCGATCTGAATCTAGTCGAAGCTTTGAGATTTTGAAAAAGATTCTTCATAATTTGGGGGTACTTTACATAAAGCCCCCCGGACATTTTCAAAATTTACTCAAAAACGGCTCCAAATTTTTTCTTTAAATTTCTTGCATGAATAGAGTAAAATACACTTATTGCCATGGCGTAGGTCCGATTTTCACGGATAACTCTGAATTTTCGAAAGTTTAAAAGTTTAAAATTTTTTCGGCGTCATTCTGGAACTACAAAATTGAAGATAAAGATTTTTTCCTCGAAAAAAATTTGTTTTGCATATTGAGTTCTTTCATGAATGTCATGTAAATGTTTTTCAAAATTTAAGTAGTTTTCGTGCAATATTGCGTGCAATATGTGCGATTTTAAAAAATTACAAAAACAAGATTTTCTTAAAAACGGCTCCAAATTTTTTCTTTAAACTTTTGGTAGGAATAGTGGTAAATATACTCTATCAGATGACATATTGCTCTATAGGTTGATTTTTTCAAAAATTACAAAAATGTAAATTTTTTCACATGTTTCTCACGTCGATAATATTTACATTATCGGCGAATTTTTCACATTCTTATATTTACGAGTACATGTGCTTTAAATAATGTCAAATAAAGTTTCTCGAACACACAACCGTTTTCAGTGAAAAGTAGCTCAAAATTTCGCATTTTCAGAAGCGCTCAAACGCCATTTTCTCATATATGGCTGCAAATTTTTTCTTCAAACTTTTGTAACGGATAGTACAAATTACACTTTTAAGTATTATACTCAAAATCACATAATTGTAATTTTTTTGAAAGATCTCTCACAACTTTAATATCACATTACCAGCAATTTGTAAACATTATTATATTTGTGCGTGTAAGTGCTTGAAATAATTTCAAATAAAGTATTTTAAAATCTCAAACATTTTCTGTGAAAATGAGCTTCAAATTTCGCATTTTTAGTAGCGCTAAAACGCCATTTTCTCTTAAACGGCACATAATATTTAAAAGGAAATTGCTCTTTATGACTAGATTTTCGTGTTCTTTAATATTCTAAAATTAATGTTTGAGTTCTACCAATAGGAAACCAAAAAAGTAAGAAAATTACGAAAAAATGTACTTTTGGTGGTGATAGATGACAGCTGGCAAGAAGGAGTTTGTGGCAATTCCGAATAGCTAGCGAAGACCCAAGGAAATAGAAAACTAATACGGGTAAGTCTGTGCCATTCTGTAGCACCACTAGTTAAAAGAAAATTGCCATTTATGACTAGGTTTTTATGTTCTTTAATATTCTAAAATTAATATTTTCGTTCTAGAATAGGAAACCGAAAAATTAAGAAAATGAAAAAAAATGTACTTTTGACGGTGATAGATGACAGCTGGCAAGAAAGAGTTAGTGGCAATTCCGAATAGCTAGCGAAGATCCAAGGAAATAGAAAACTAATACGGGAAAGTCTGTGCCATTCTGTAGCACCACTAGTTTTCTACGGGATAATTCTGTCGAAATATATTGAAAAACTGATAAGTAACTTTTCACTCCTTTTCAAGTACACTTTAACATTCAGCGTACTTTTCAAATTACATTCATAGTCACCTAATCAATCGGATCTTTCAGTCCCACACTCATTGTTGAAATGTCACCTAGACCCACAATAGGACGGGTACGTTTGTGATGAACACCATGTCTCGCTATCAACCTAAAAGTGAAAAAAGGTCGTTCGGTGGCGTTCTTTCAAATGCCTGTGGAAGAGATCGGGAATCGCTGGTGGCAGCTTGCAATTATCAGTCAAGTTCATCTGAGCGGCAGAGATATTTCACTCCAATGCGTTTCGTTTCACAGCCATCGAATTTCATTTGTTCCTGGCATTGTCTCGAAATTCTTTTCAGTTTGAATGCAACATCACGCTCCGGGAGGTAGAAACCCATTTTCGGAGATCCGCTGCATTGACCAATGCAAAAGTCAACAGCTATGCGAACATTTGAAAAAACAATTATTAGTATGGAATGAAGTGCTATTAATATTTATTGACTATAATAGACATAATAGTATGAAATTGACACAAATATTATTATGGAAATGTTAGCGAGCTGTTCAATGTATCGGACCAGCGACTGTTCTCTATAATCAGCAGTGAAGACAACATAACAGAGGACTATCAGTCAACTTCCTGTATCAATTGTTTATTTGCATTACCCTCTCTTGGTTTAGTCAACACTTACAATAGTATATTTGGAACAAGTGTCCGGTTGTTGGACTTCATACTCTACACAAATAAACACGTAATACAATCTTATAAATTCAGAATCTCATTTCATCACTTTGTGTTTTTAAATTATATTTGTCATTAAGAAGTACATTATTTGCTGCCCATGAGGAAGCCGACTATCAATTCGAGGTATCTTTCATTTTGAGACATTCAACTGAATGTTCACGTTTGATTTACATTGAGATTCCTAATCCTACACTTATTGTGAATATAAAGAACGTTTAAGATTATCACATGGGGATATCGTCAACGTAATGCCGACTTTTCCTGGAAGTAACAAGATTCGAATGGAAAACACATGGTTGTACTCGTTCACTAAACGGTAGCTCTTAAATTTCCGAACCATCCAGTAGCAAGGTGACCACAAAGCAAGTTTTGTTTAGGTGTTTAAAGAACAATACACAAAGTCATTGCTTTTTGTGGAAGTCACAGCTGCTTCCCCTCGCCGAAACCTTTAAGGAGGAAGCATCGTAATGTGCGATGTGTAGGTTTCAGAGCCAATTAACCTTACAAAGTGTCCTTGCTACCGTCTGTGGAAAACGGGTGTTTCTGTGAATTAAGACGAAAACAAAACTCCTTTATATATCAAAGAGACTTTGTTTATTATTTTCATCTTCATTAATTCGTAGTTTTCAGCCATAATTCAGGCACTGTTTATTACTTCAAAATTTTCTAATTTGTCTTTCACGCATCGCTGTAAATTGGACGTTTGGAATACAAGAGAACATTTTACAGCAGGCTGAGAATCAGTTAACTCACTGTTGAATACTAATTTTGTCATTTCAATCGGAAATATAGGAGACTTGTACCGTCTCCTGAATTTAATTTGAACAATAGCATGTGAGAAGCTGAACATTGCTTTATTTTCAGCTTTTTACTAAAAGTGATTAGGTCATCCTAAAGTAGAATAGATCGTCCAGATATTTTGCAGCTTGGAAACCTCTTGTGCGTCACGAAATATTGAATTTAATATCTGACGGAGATATTTTGCGTTACATGACTATTTCCAAACTATCGTTAGGCAACGATATATTCAACTACCGATCTAAATTTATTCTTATCACGTACGCAAAGCATTGTATTATTTTTTAATTACTTGAAATTTCAAGGAATTACACTTAATGATCGATTTTTGACCACCACCGCGTATTCGTGGAGCGTTCACGTATATAATCTTGATAACATTTAGCACGGAATTACGATTCACGAAGTCCTTAAGTCACAATAATGAAATTAATTTATTTATGACTAGTGTACTGTATGGTGAGACGATAATATAGTAATAGCGACTCTACATCGTCAAAATGAAATGATAGTAATCTCGTTTTCGATGGAATCGCCGATGTGAATTGATCTATACTCTTTGAAATTTAGTCAGCCTTCATACGGCTTGTTGCTTATATTTCGCGAATGTTTATTTCCGAATGTTCATTTGCGAATGTTGCATATATTTCACGAATTTCAATAATAAGAAATCTACCACTGTTTTCATGTAAGCTTCTCTTTATTAAGCTTGGAATTCTACCATTGACTTTACTTTTGATTTACAAATTAGTGTTTTTTGTCAAAAATGTCATACTGAAGGATTGGAGCACATTTTCAAAGAACACAGATGTCACTCGACGTAGTATTCATATTCATTACGAGTCATTATTAACAGCTCACTACAAAAAAATCACATACAATACACACATTATCTTACAACGCATATGCAGATGACATTAAACAATTAAAATAGACACACAAGTGCCAAGTAAAATCGTTTCTTCTCCATAACTGTTTCCATACAACTAGAGACAATACAGAAGGAAAGTAAAATTGATTTAACAATGATATTTAACGAATTTTTGTCCACATTTTGTTGTGAAAGACGTTGCTAAACCGAGTGCTATGCTTTTAAACATTATGGTGCTCACTCCGCAACCCTTGCTGCCGTATTTGAAATAATTGGTTGTGATGAATGTTATTTTAACGATGAGGCAGCAATGAGAAGCAGTGTCCATTTTCCCCGGGACGTTGAAAACTGCAGATGGGGGGGGGAGGGAGCAATCGACGAACCAACAAAATTCTTTTCGCTTCAACCAGCGCAGTCTGAATACATTGTAAGAATTCTAAGAATGCTCTCGGCAAAGACGTCTTCTTCTATTTTCGTTGATTTGAATATTCCAAAAACGTAAAATTCGTAAATGAGAGAGGCCACGCTCCCTCCCACGAATGCCCGCCACAAACTCATATGAACGGGGTCCCCTAGTACTTTTCAATACTTCGTTGCCACTACAGCCCAGATTAGTCCTGACACAGAGTTTTAATAGTGGCAAATGTTCAGTCATAAAATACGAAAATATTATAAACCGGTATTGAGAGTACGATGAGGGAAAGAGGGACTGCTGCTGTGCCTTCCAGCTCAGGATTGTTGAATGCGCAAAATGAAAGGGACCCACAGCCCTCGAGTTCGCAGGTGCCAGTGATTTGGAGCGAGAGCACGCACGCACGCACGCACGCGCACCGAGTTCGTGGCACTCGGTTCCTGGCGGTCACCTCCCTTTCGGGAGCTCATCCCCGCACGTTTATAAAGAATTTGTTCAGTTTGAGCAGCGAGCTCTAGTGAAGACTGGAGGCAACACACTGTACGCAGAAATCTTTTATGTCTTGGTTATCTCAGGACCAAACAGCAGGAATTAGCGTCTCATTCCAATTTCAAACAATTATTCTCTTTTATTTTCACTAAAACTTAATAAAAAGTTAGAAGTAACAAATATTTAATACTTTGAAATTGCAATTTATCTACAATCCTTAAACAAAATTCAGTCTTTCATTTCATGAAGATTTTTTCAACATTACGCAAGGCAATGGTCTTGATTTAGGTACTGTATGTTTAATAATTTCGTTAGATCGACTAATAGCAAATAATAGTCGTCGGAAACCTAAAAAATATTATTGAAGTGATGACAACCAAATAATATCTCATCTATTTTTATAGCAATTAAAGTAGCATTCACATGTAGTTCACAATTTGTTTGCGTTCTTTACAACCGAATAATACGCACAAGACGCATTTAACTCATAAGAAAGTTTGTAGGTAGACGTTCATCGCAGTCAACCCAACGGAAAACGATCGTCACGATTTTCAGTACTTCAAAGCATTGCAGTTGTGCATCCAGCTATAATGTTGAGATCACTGAGTTTGAGTATCTTGCGCACCCTTTTCGGTTTCCCCGAGTTGATGCATTGGACGTGCTTAAAATGTCCTCGTGCGCTATGGTGCACTGATTATCCCGTTTTCGTTGCACAGCACCGATCCACTAGCTACTTGCAATTTTGTCTTCGTTGGTTTTCTCTTATCTTTAGATTTTGCTTCTCCCAAAAAGAAGAGATTTGTCATTCCCGAGTCACGTTTAATTTTACTACACTACTTAATTTGTTTTAATAATACAAGGATTGTTATTCTAATAGTATTTACATTTTCACATTGAATACATACAGAGCGAAGTCGATTATCCGAACTAATTGGGACCAGGTATAGTTCGGATATTCGATATTCGAATAATTCCGATAACCGAACATAAAAATGACAAGTGTACATAAAACTTTGTGTATAAAGTTTCTTTAAGAGAAACTTAACACTGGCATACTTCAGCACTTAGTACCTTATTTCTTGAAGAAATCGTTGATTTTCTATTGCTGAAATGAAGATCTTTATCCTTCGTTATGGTAGGATTTGTCAAAGTTCAGTGAAGTTAGATAGTTGACTATAGTACGTTAATACTTTATCACTGTCAATCATATCGAGGATCATTCTCAAAATTCATTATTACAAAAGAAAATGAATACATATAGTGTACGGTGTCTGATATTATAATACATGGAATTAAAATAAAATATAAGAATAAAAATTGGGAACATATGTAATGCACGCAATTTGACAACGCAATAGAACACCTGCACGCAATTTGACAACGCAATAGAAGCAACATTGACTACTATTTATATTAAAGACACATTTAGCAAATTGAATAGTTTTAAGAAACACTTTTATATCTGTACCAACTTAAGTTATTCAATTATTTTTGAATAAATTGGAGCAAACACACACACACACACACACACACACACACACACACACTCTTCCGCGCACTTGTTGGAATGTTTTGGATTTGCAATGGCTAACCATACACATCTTTTTCGGTTTTCCCGAATTGATATGCTTTGTGTTATAAGTTTTTCGTGTGCTCGGTGCACGTTTCATCTTTTTGTAGCTGCTTCCAAGAAGTGATTTTGAGTTCTGTCATTCTCTCGGTTCATCTACGTTCCCCGGTTCTCTTTATTGAGTTTTAGACAGTTTTATAGAGCTGGTTTTTATACATGTATTTGCAATATGTACAGAGTTGCTTATATCGAATACTTAAACTTAAACATAATATGTAAAACTAATCTAAAAGAAGAATTAAATTGAACTTAATTAATAAGCCTGCCTAAATGATAATTTGATATTTTCAATATTTATAATTTTTTACATTGGATAGAGTTGATTGTTAGTTGGATAGAGTTGAGTGTTAGTTGGTTAGTAAGGGGCAGGTGTTAGGTGTTATTGTGTAAGCTAGTGTTTGTGTGTTAGTCAACTGGAGCGCGCGCGGGGCGAGGGGGAGCGGGAGCGGCTTTCGTCCCTGACGTCCGTTTCGCCGCCCTCGGCCCCGGGCGACGCGTGGCCACCCGCCGTCACTCCCGCTGTTAGAAAAATCTAACAATTCTGAATTTATTTAAATAACATTGCCATCTTTCAACACACGGAGATAATGCTCGAGCAATGCCTTCCGGCACGATTCATCTCCGCATCTTATCAGTTCTGCGAAGAGAATCAATATGAGAAGGTGCTGATTAGTGCGGCGCGTCGTGTTAAATATTTTCTCACGCGCGAGCAACCGCTTTATATTTCGATAAGATTATCACATCCACTCTTCTGTCAGTTATACACTGGTTTTTGTGGATACACTGGATTTTGAGCATCCCCACGCAAAATATCAATCAGACAACCCTAAATATTGAATTGATAATCTTCCAAGGGAATGAAACACACTGAGCGAAACACGGTTTGTATTCATTTTACAGTGATTTCCTGTTACTAGATTCGGCGCGTGGTTACAAGCTGGTTTCTGATTGCTTGGACGCTAAAATGCTTCTACCGTCTGCCTCGAGACTGCGACGGGCAATGACGCATGCGCAGACGGCGAGGTTTCCTCTCCCCTCTTCAGTCCAACCAGAGATTCTCGACTGGCTTACGCTAGCATACCACGGCGAAAACAGGCTGATGCGAAAGTTGCTCGTTTGTGCACGAGACCGCAACCCAATTCAGGTTGTCAGAACATCATTCTTTCTCACTCAAGATTCTCTGTTTGGTAATTGGCATAAACAGAAGAAATAGTGCCTGCCTACTAATTCTTAATTAATATCTAAAAAGTTGAATTCTTCCTTAAATATATTAATATTATATTGGTCTGAATTGTATAAATTCACGAGTGATCTCATTGCCATTCCCCAGCGAAAATTAAAGCTGAGCCATTGAATAATTTGCTTTTAAGAAGTTTCATGACACAAATCTGTTAAAGTATTGTAACATTTGTTTTGATAACATAGGTTTCAGAGGCCATTGAAGATAACAATGTCTTCAGTTGGCGTTATTGTTCAGCATCCCCGGACGCGCGCGTCACGCCACGCCCCTCGTCTGGGCTCCGTTTGGGGAAACGGAAGCGGCGGCGGATTCACAAAGGCTCTCAGCAGCCGATGCCGCTGGCCGAGATCGCTAACGCCATCCGCTGTGGGGGTAAAAACCTATGCAATCTCAGGTCGACTAAATCAAATCAACTTCATAATCAATCGACCTGGATTATATTACGGACAATGTTCAGAAATCTGTGGTACCAATCATAGTTTCATACCCATCGTAATTGAAAGAGTAAATCTAAAAAACTTTATCAACTGAATTAAAAATACTCATCATCAGATGACTGAAAGTAAGTAATTGTCTCTTAAATCATATTATAGTAATTAACGATTACTTCTGATGAAAAAGATTAGTTAATTATATAACATTAATATGTCATGTTAAAATTATTACCATAGTAATATCTCTTCATTCCACATATAGCCCCAATAATATGATTATCTTTAATAATCTTTTTTATTATTACATTAATTATTATTATAACATTTGATTACTTTCGAATCCAACCAACTCTATACTATGAACAATTAAAAATTGAAACCAAATCAACAAACTGAAAATTATAACTAACTTATTTTCATCATTTGATCCTACATCTAATATCTTAAACATTCCTATAAATTGATTAAGAACCCTTCTAGGATTATTAATCATTCCATCATCCCACTGATTAATTCCTAACCGAAGATCATTAATATGTAATATATTAATTAACAAAATATATTCTGAATTGAAAACCCTATTAATTGTAAATAATAGTGTCGTAGCGACCTCGGAGCGAAGGGTCGCAGGTTCGAGTCCCGCCTCGGGCATGATTGTATTTGTGTTTGTCCTTTCACCACCTATCACCTCCCATAGCCCTCCCATATCATGTCGTCTTCACAGTTACCATAATGTTAAACCCAATAGTGGTCGTTAATCACCTAGATGTTGATGTGACCTTAAATAACAAAACAAAAGTGTCTCAGAGGCACTGATGGATCCAGGGGGGGGACATAGGGGCTATGCCCCCCCCCATCAAAACGCATAGGTTTTTCCTTCGTTACCTTCCTTTATTTGGCAAAATTGTTTTAAATATTTATTTATGCTCGAATTATGTAATTGTTTAAACAATAATTTTGTATAGTATCAATATCTACAGTACAAAAATAATACACAATATAATAACAAATATGTTTATTATTTAGTAAAAATCTACGATGCCCTCCCTCCCCCAAAATGTGTGGCTGGACCCGCTCCTGTTGAGTGGAGTGAGGGTGCGGGATTCTGTTCACACCTCCATAAAAAAATGGTACAAAATAAAAAATGTACGAGTGTATTCAGTAGGGAAGTACTGCTTTGGATGACATTACATACGTATGATAATGATTTTTTTAATGAATTCAATAAAATTAAAACAACAAAAGTGTTGACTCTGGGAGACGAGAGCACCGTGTCCCATGGATCCGCTAATAAACTGAATACCAATATAGTGAGTATCGAGTCAATTGGGATCAATATAAATTTTAGAAGGGACAGTTCAATATGAAGAGGTTGACTAGGAAGTCAATAGCCGCATATGAACTGGCAACTGATCGATACAATGATGATTAAGCTCTCAATCTCAAAAACCTTAATGAAGTTGATAATTGATTTTCTGATAATAGTACTAATAATTTTTTACAAATTCGCTCCTCTTCATTAGTATTCTTCGTTCATTGTTAGAATGTTCAGAAAACTCAAGAAATTATAACTATCTTCACGCTACTCTAACTCGCAAAAAAAAAAAAAAATCTCGGCAATAAACGCCGCAGAAATGTAACGGCAAATTCTAAAAAAACAACCATTACACTACTCTGCATTGGAATCTGAAGTATTTGCAAAATTGGTTATTGTGCACTATTCTCTGTTACGATTATGTAGTATGCTGTATGTGGAGAACAAATGAAGCAAACAATTGTTTTCAAAGGGTTCAATGAAATACGTTGGGATCCCTCTGGGGTGTGAAATACTGGAACATGTGTGCAATGCGCAGATTCAATTAAGTGGTGCAAATGCTTTCACTGTAGTTGTGGGAAGAGTATCAGTCGTGATGCGATAGTTGAATTTTGGTATAAAATGAGTAGGAAATTTTACTTTGGCTGGACTTATGAACGTTTCACGTTAATAGCGAGGACAAAGGCTAGAATCAGGCAATCAATTATGAAATGTGAAAATGTACAAGTAAAAAAAATAATTTAAAAAAATTGTGTCAAAAAGTTTCAGAAGTTCGCAGTTTATGACACACACACACACACACACTCACACACACAAACAAACAAAAAAAAACAATATCAGGCGCACCTACAACCCACATACTTTATGCTGAGGTAAAGGTTCGTATTCTGCATACTCGGAAACGCTTTTGAAACAAAGTTCTGGAAGCTTTCGGTCCACAGGTAATATTTCCAAGGGCGTTATCTGCAAAGTCTTTTACATTTCGAAGGTTGTGCCCTTGCGTACCGAACGTGGTCAAAACGTTACAAGTTGGATTCCGGTATACAGCTATTTTCATTTTTAAAGCTATGATTTAACAAGTGCGGAATATTTGCACGGGTTCGACTCCTACTATTACAGTAATCTCAAAAATAGTAATAATAATATGAATAATATTACTGCCATTAATACAATTAATCATAATAGTATAGCCTTGTCTCCGTAAAAACTTTAATAAACATGGCCACCTTCTAACACACGTTTACTGCATTCATCTTCATCATCATCATCATTATTACAATTCTCATCTCCATGCCGTCTACGCACTTCGATACTTCATCTCCACGCCGTCTTCGTCCTTGATGTCGCGTAAGCAGGTCTGCTCAAGAAGGAGGCGAGGAGATGAGGCGCTCGGGCGCGATCGGCCCCAATCTAATAAAACTCAAGTGACACGTGGGTGATTGTGGGTATTTTCCCTTTTGAGTAGCCCTCCTGTAAACACCCACCAGCGCCGCCAACCGCCATCCTGCGTAACCGCCCTTCGTCTCATGGCCGCTCGCTGCCTGGCCCTCGGTTGGGACGTTCGATTCCTGTAAAAGAATCGAGTCTGGAATCGATTCCAGAATCGAAAAGTAGGAGTCGATTCTGGAATGGAATCGAAAGTAAAGAATCGATTCCCTAAGCAATTAAATCAAATGAGAACGCCATTCTTTGAAGGTGTGGATACCGGAATCGAGCAATCACTATTTAATAAAACACAACCAGGTGTTAATTAAATTTTAATAATAATAATAATAATAATAATAATAATAATAATAATAATAATCATAATAATAATACAAATAATAATAACTTCGTCGCCAAAAATATTATAGATGAAATAATACATTTGAAATAAAGTAATAGAATGTATCAATGAAACAATGTATTAATAGAACATAATTGAAAAATACTAGTGGCGCTATAAAATGGCCTAGGCTTTCCCGTATTAGTTTCCTATTTCGTTTGGTCCTGGCTTGCTTTTCCTCGACAAGGCGTGCACAACTTCAAGAATCGGAAGCAGAGGAATTGAATACCAAATCGAAAGCAAAGAATCGGTTCCGGAATCGAATTGGTAGATTCGGAACGTCCCTGGGCCTCGGAGAGCCGTCGGCCGTTCGCAAGTCTTCGGCGGGGGGGGGGGGCAGTCGCCATGTGCACGGCAGGTTTTAAAATATTTCCAGCTCTGACGGAGAATCTGGAAGTTTCAACATCCATCTCTGGCTGTTTTGAAACGTGTTTGTTGGTGGACGGGGCCTGCGGTCGGTAAAATAACAGCGCAGCGGCGAGCGGCGGCCGCCGAGCCGTTCGCACACGGTGGTGCGGGGGAGAGGAACCTGTACGGAGGGGGCGGGGCCGCGGGCGGGGCAGGGGGTGGGGCGGGGGAGGGGGCGGGGCGGGGGTGGTGTCGGCGTCTGGCGCGGGCCTGACGCGGCCGTCTGGCCACGGAGACGCCGAAGAATGTGTGGTTTACTCAACGGAAATAAAACCGATCTAATGAAAGCGATTCACTTCAGGCAATTTGGGCCTAATTCCTCTTTATCTTTTCATGCCGGCGTCCATGCATTTGGAACCACATTTGGATTTAATACATGAATATTTTGATAAATAGATAGATAGATTAGAGATACCGGGCGCATCAACTGTTAGGAGCATTAGTCC
Source organism: Acheta domesticus (assembly GCA_031308135.1). NCBI lineage: Eukaryota > Metazoa > Arthropoda > Insecta > Orthoptera > Gryllidae > Acheta > Acheta domesticus. Next base: position 210,895,384 of record JAHLJT010009419.1, read on the forward strand.
CGTAAATGTAGTGTATGTTTTATCGCGGGAGGTGGCAGTTATCTTTGGCGAGAGTTGACGGCGCCGACCGACGTCGGCTTGCGGGGATCTTCCCCCAACCAGGTATGTCTCACCGGAGCGGCACCGCCCCCTCCGGCACAAGCTTTAAGCTCTCGACTGGTCGCCCGCCATGCGCGGTAGTGTAGTGCACGAGTGTGTGAATAAGGGATGAGGAAATGAAGAAGAAGGGAAAATTGCTCGCGGCCCGTACTGCTCCTTCATCCGCGAGAGGGCCGCTAGAAATCTCCAGATAGCGCGGCTGGATTCAATCTATAGCTCTACCAGACTCAAAAAAAACTTCCACTGCGCATGCCCGAACATAACTTCCCCCTCCAAAGCTACCAACATTTCTCTCCAGCCAGCGCTCTTTGTCACAACATAGTTCTCTCTCTGTGTTTCTCTCGTGGGTCGCGCGGTAATTCAGTTTCGCGATAACGAACTGAAAAACGAAAGGCAGCTTTCGTGTTTCTACAGTAGGAGTTGTCCAAAAGATCAACAGAAAATAAGCCATACTTGAAACAGTGTATCAGTAATAAGATAATGTGTGGATCAACACATTGATGAATTAGTCATTTCTTTGGACATTCCTGGCAGTGCGAGTTCCACTTGTGACGATGAGGGCAGTAATGAGGAGTGACGGCCAGTGCGATCGCTGCGTCTCGCAGTCGCCTCTTCTTGTCACCTCCACGCTTCCCTGTCGCCGAGAGGGGAAATCTTTGCTGCCGCAGGGGGGGGGGAAGCTTTCGAGGCTTCACCAAACGTACGTCCACCACGATGGTTTCTTTGCGAGCGGTACGACTATAGGGAAGTAGCTAATGTCGTAAATCCTGCCACCGCCGGGACTCGAACCCTATGGCCTTCGGCCACGCAGTACAAAGCAGTGATATCAATTGATGCCTCGAGTCACCTAAATCGGTATCAATGATTTAATGGATAGATGATTATTAAGATATAATTATGGATTAAAGGTGCAATAACAAGCAGGAGACTCGAATGAACCATGACAAATCCAGCCGCCAACAGCCTTTGTCCACCACAAATTCCGCATGCTTCCACCGACATTTGAGGTCCGATCGCAGCAGTGGCAGATACGTGGCATGACCAGCACGGATAACCGCGATCTAATTGTTTTGAGTAACTCCAATGCAGGACGAGATGTAATGGCAGATATTCAGTGTAAGTAATAACTGATACGAAACATGGTCGCCTAGGACTCGACACCGCGGAAGTTGAAATCCCGAACTCCCAACGAGTTCGCACTCAATTTCTTTGGTATGAATTGTAGAAATACACAAATAGTATCACAAAGAAAAACAAGATTTTAATAATTTTTTGTGGGTTTTGGGACAACAGATGGAGAACAAGAGCTCATACGGGGGGCATAGGTGCCTCAGGGCACCAACTGATGTCTCTGCAGCAGTGCCTCTGATCTGGAGGTCCTAGGGTTCCAGTCCCGTCGGGAGGCCAATCAGAGCTTCCGTTGGCTGTGGCGGTGTCCCTCTGTTGGGAGATGCCTGGTTGGGAAAAACCTCTCACATGCCATAGCCATAGAAAAAATAATAAACGTGGCAAGAAACGGTTTGAAGCATTTAAAAGAGAATAAAACAGAGCACACGACCCAATAAAAATTGAAAAACACAAAAACAAAACGATTTTTCATCACTCTCGGGTAGACAGCCACCGCAACGTCAAACAGTTAAAAGCTGTGTGTGACGTACCACGAGATGTCGTGTATTCTGTGCACATTCTATTTCTAAGTAACTATTCAAACTGCATGCTGTCACCTTTTTTCAAAACAAAACATTATTGAATTTTTTTCAAAATTTGTTCTAGAGTACACGTTTAGATTCATTTTCATAGATTTTAGGTTACGTTGGTTGGTTGTCAAAAATGTGAAATAAAATCAATTATACGGTTCATAACACATTTCTTTTCATTATTTTGCACATCTAATTCCAATTACTTATTATACTCCTCTACACCGTGTACCTGATTTTTGGTATTTCCCGCTTCTTTGTTGTGAATAAGTACCAGTTAGCTAAATTCACCTTTTTGTATTCCTTAGTTTTTCCTTTGAGAATTATGACTGTATCTGCTCAACCTGACGGATTTAATGTGATATATATTGAATTTTAGCATATAATACGATTTTCAAATTCCCTGTCTTTTTCTCATTTGTTTACGCTTCCGTATTTTCTATGTCGTTTTCCATACATTCCTTCGTATTTTTCTTTCGAAAATCATAGTTTTTTACGATTCATAAAATCATAAAAATTAATAATGACAAATAAAATTATAAATTATTAATTGCAGAAATTTCATTTTCTCTCTCTTTTGCTGCAATCGTAAACCTCCCGCGAGCTGCTGACGCAAAATGGTTCTCAGAGCTCTCCCGAGGGGACTGTGTTATAAGCGGGAATAATTGTGTTGCTTCAGCAAGGGTACGAGCAGCGGCTGCTCAAAGTTTAATGGCGGGGCGACCAACCTCTCGCGAAGCCGTAAACGCAAAAACTTACCGCGAGCCGAGATCGCAACATCCAGTGTTGACAAGATCCATCAACTTTCAGACCTGGCACAAAAATAAACCCCACCGCTATATCACCAAACACTTTCAATATTTTTAAACCATGAGGTAAAATTAAACAATTATTAGAGAAAAACTGAGTTCTACAAAATTTAATTTTCGCTAAACAATTGACCCCTTAACTCATTCTTTTCGATAGTTTACTCAATTTTTTTAATTGTTAAAAATATGTTTTGAAGATTGATTGCACAATTTGAATATTTTTGAACTATGTAGTAAGATTAAACAATTAATAGAGAAAAACGGAGTCCTACAAAATTAACTTTCGCTAAAAAGTTATACGAATGACCCCTTAATTGATTCCTTTCATTAGTTCACACATTTTTAAATAAAAATAATTGTTAAAAATATGTTTTGAAGGTTGATTCCAACATCCGTTTTGTTCAGTACGTTTAAAATAAAGCCCCGGAAGTATTATGTTTAAATTTAAATGTAATTTCAAAATATATCATTTGTGAATCAAAACATTTAAAGACAGCCTCTAAATTCCGTATCTTTTGACAAAAACGGATGGCAAAAAACAAAAATCATCATGAACGATCACTCTATGTGAATTCACTTCATTTTTCTCTCAGTTCGAGCTTTAGATTTTTTCATTTTCTGTTTGTTATTCTTCACTTTCCTCTCCAAGTGCTAAGCTTCTTTAAAAAAATTTTTTTTGGCAGGTTTGTGCAACATCTGCGTTGTGTTTTATCGACATCTCGCGAGCACATAACGGAATACGGTACTTTTTGGTGATTCGAAATTTTGCCCTGTGAACGCCAGTTGGTCCATGTGGCCGTCCCCAATTGCCACCCACGCAGCACAGCGCCCTCTGCCCAACCCGGTCTGCTTAGGGCTGCCAGATGTTCACTATTTGAGTGATATGTTCACTATCTAAATTATTGATTCACTAATTAGAAAACAAGAATAGTGAACATATAAAAAGATTTATTTTAAACTCGATTAGAGCTGACTATCCCTTTTGAGAATCCTGGCTATCGCATAGGTCTATGCAGTTGTCTTAGTTTTGGCCCCAAAACTACTGAAATAGTTTCAATATTGTTCATCAGTTCTGGTCTCCAATGCTAGCACCGAAAGAAGTTTGTGTTATGAAAAATGTTTGGGCCGACGAACGCAACAGAATGGAGGTTGAGTCAGGTCGAAACGAGCTGTACATTATTTTTAACATTCCGTATAAGTGAATAAAGTGAAAGAAATATTCAAGCCGATTTATAACGTTGTAAAGGCTACTCAATCAAGTAAAAAGAATTGTCGAAAATAGTTAATCGATTGATAAGTCAAATCCAAAGAATGTTATCCAAAGGTAATTATAGTAAAACAGACAATTGTGATGTTAATATGTTTAATTATAATTTTTTGCTATTATATTCTTCAAAGATCATATAATATTAAAGCAGATGATTGTTATATTAATGTATGAAAATGTCATTGTTCAGAAATATATCTGTCTTATCTTACTATTCACTCCTCTCCCCCTTAGTTTACTATTTCCTGAAGACACAGTCGACTCCTGTTATAGTGAACTCGAATACCGTGAACCATCGATTGTAGTGAACTTAAGTTACTGGTCCCGTTTCATTTCCTTTACAGATAAGCATCTGGTTATAGTGAATCTGAACCTCGGCTATAGTGAACGTAGTAAATACGTCCTGGAAATTAACTACCTCCTGTTAATGAATATATCGCCTGAGTGCCACAAATTCCATCACTAGGCAGCTTGAATCAAATGTCATCGCCCAAAGGTCATAACAGAACAAGTCTCCCATGAGGTGAAGGAGAACAACTTTCTTAGACACAGAGATCAAACTAGAATCAACTATGGAAAGAGCACGAACTCTGGGGAAGGATCTAGAGAAATTACTAACGAACTAGTGGTGCTACAGAATGGTATAGACTTTCCCGTATTCGTTTTCTATTTCCTTGGGCCTCGGCTATCTACACACACTTGCCACATACTCTTGCCAGCTGCCATCTATTGCCGCCCACTACCTTTTTTTGATATTTTCTCAATTTTTTCCTCAAATTTTGAAGAAAGCTTTTCAAAATCTCAAAGCTTCGACTGGATCCAGATGGACAGGGGTTTCTTCAACTTCCTACGAGAAAAACATTCTACAAGTGGTTTAGGCGCTAGTCGTGTTCAAGGACGGACAGACAGACGTTTTTCTTTCAATCGATTTTTCGGTATCAAGGACTTACAAAACAAAGATTCTGTCTACACCACGTATTAGGGGATTTTTTTTCTTAACTTAGCAAGTAGTTTTATCCACTTTTTCGTTATCAGAGCCCGGCAATGAATTTTTTCCCGCCGAAAATGTGCCGTGTGTTCGCGCAGCATTACATAACTTTCCCTATACTAGGTATATTAGTATACGTACGTATACTGGAAAGTACGACGCAAACAATTGAAAATAATTGATTTTTTAAGGACCAATAAAGATGTTTAAATTTTCAGTTCGTGACATTAATGTATTTTGCTGTACCTCTACATTAATAAAATCAATCGTTATTGAGAAGTTCTGCTTAATTTTGATACCTGATATAACGAACCTCGGATGTAGTGAATGCAAAATGTAAGTCCCCAGAAGTTCGTTATAACCGTAGTCGGCTGTGTCTGGCAACCGAGGTCTGCTCTTCGTGCGGCGGCGGGCGCACACACGCGGTGACATTTATTTGCAAAAAAGCGCGATGGTGCTTCGTCGCTAATTAATGGCACGAGGGCGCTAACAGTTGCACGCCGGAATGGGATTCTCGCGGGAGGTTTGTAAACAGGCGCAGGTTACGACCTATCTCCTTGCGACCGATCAATTTCACATGAAAGCGCCACTTCTCACTGCATTTATCACTTGAAATGGGTGGTGCACGCAAATGCGATCGATGCGAAGAAGATAGAGGACATGCTTTGTGGCATGCTAATATATGTGGCCCCAATTCCTATTACGTGTGATGTGGTTCTTATTTCCTTTATGTGTAATGAACAGTGGATGTTTTTCATCCGGATTGAAGTTTTGGAAACTCTTTTTAGCATTTCTCAAAATAATGGGAAAAGAACCGGGTCAAGGACTTGAACAATTCTTGCGTGCTGAAGTTCTTGTTGCAGCTTAGGTTGTTGGTACTGACTTACATTTTACATGACTTACATTTTACATGACGTACATTTTACATTCTTAATAAAGTATAGTCCCAATTTCGTATTCACGAACTATCATGATGTAGATATTCTGTACACCTTTCTAGAAGTAGAGTCACATTTACTCCTTCTAGTGCCGTCTCATCGCCACCAGTGCCTCTTATGAGATACCCACTGACACCACCTGTATCTACACCGCCACCGCCACCAGAATCACCAACCCCTCCGGCGCCACCATTGCAACCACAACCAACTCCATCATCACCGCTAACACCATCACCATGTACCACTTCGCCCATGTACAGTAACATTACTTCCAACACACGGCCTCTAACCCCATTCTCCCTACACCGGCACCATCACCATCACTATCTCATCCACCGCCAACGCCCACAACAACACCCCCTCCCCCAACCATCATTCCTCTCGCCGTTGCCACCAGCACACTGTTCACCCCCTCTTCCGTCATCAGCACACTGCCCGCCTCCACCACCACCACCATCATTAGCACTAAAACGCCTCTCGCCGCCGCCACCCATCCCCACCACCACCACCAATTCCTGTACCGACACCACTACCATTTCCACCAGCACCTTCTCCTCTATTGTCACGCCGCACCTATTCTACCACCAGTGGTGGATCCGGGAGAGGGAGCTTGGAAGCCACGTCCGCCCCAAAAAGGCGTAGATTTTTCGTTTGTTACCTTCTTTATTTGGCAAAATTCATTTAAATATTTATTTATGTTAGAATTATGTAATTATTTGTATAGTATCATTATACACTGCACAAATTACATACAATATAACAAATATGTTTATTATTTAACAAAAATATGTGATGGCCCAGTCGAAAATGATCGAGTGGATCCGCCCCTGTCTATCACCACCGATCTTCCCAAGTGACATCCTCCAGAATCGACGACGCGTCGCCACCACAATCACCACCTCCAGCCCCCCCTCCCCCGCACCGCCGATTTGCGAGTCGCGCCTCGCCGCGCCAAGTGCTGCGGCCTCCGCCCGATGACGCACGGCGCCGCTTATTTATAGCAGCGCGAATAACTTAATAAGCGCGCGAGCAGCCGTGTAATAATCTGTTCGCCCCCTTCGCGGAATCCCTTTTTGCTCCCCCCAACCCCCTCATGGATCCCCCGCCCCGCCCCGCCCCCGCCTGCTCCAGGGCTCCTTTCGCCGCGATGCGCGAAGTACCTGCCTTGTGGAACGCCAACGTTGCCACTGCGGGCTCAGGGCGTATTGCGGACGAGCTTGCAAAATGGCCTTGACGGCAGTGGCGCTACCGGCGGGGGTACGAGAAAATTAATAGAATAAAAATATGTCATGATAAATCATATTAAAAATAATTCTAGGCCACATTCTTTTTGAGTGACGTACATTTTTCAAGATTCTGTATAATTTGTTCTGTTGAGATCTGTATTAAATCGCTCGACCGTCCGCGCACCAGTCCTCTGAAGAGGCGGCAAGGTCCAAGAAACCGCTGGGACAGAATTAAATAGGAAATACAGTTGTTTCGAGTGTGGGAAGAAATAATTATAAAGAGGGAAAGGGATAACTTCCAAAAACGAGAAGACGATGGTCCGATCATGATAAACAGGAATGGATACAGGTATGTTCTGGAATAAGAGGCTGCATGCCTAGAAAGAAAGAAAAAATGAATTATTATTTCGCTTCTCACTACTGTTAAATAGAATAGCAGGGACAAATCAACATATTTGGATCTGTAATCTACTGAAAATCTTCGGATTCAAAAGAATATTGATCTTCGGCACAATTTGTACAAATGCTTGCCCAATATTTAGAATGATATGTATCAATCAGTTAGCACACCCACAAATTAATTTTTCTATTTTACCGTTCAATTGCTAATCAATTTCTGATGTTTTGTGAATATTATTCCCATGGGAACGTCACGTAATCGTCTCTTTTAACTGGAGACATCAATCCTTCTCTTTCATTGATTTGTTTTTCTGGTTTTGCAATATTAAATCTAAGCTGTGATAGGTATGTGTTTAGAAGGCAAGTTCCAAGAAACAGTACATCACTCCCTGAAGCCTTGAAAATAGTGTTGGAAAACTGTTTAAAAAGATAATGACTAAAATTTCCTACGTATTCAAAACATTGCCAAGAAAGATAGTAATGATTTGCTCAGGACACGGTATGGATATTTCACGTCTTGTTCCCAAGAAAGTTACTCAGCAGTTGAAATAGGGAAGCTTGGATTATATGTTTGTAAATGTATGTATAATAGTGTCGTAAAGCATTAGCACGAAAGAAGAAACAAGAAGTCGTGTTGAGGTAATAAAATCAAAGGCGTACTGGGTTGGCAGATGTAAACAATTTGAAATGACAAATCTGATGATAATTATCAACAGATCATAATCGGTTATCTGACATCTTGATGGAAGTGATGAAAATCGTTTCAGCTCTTCACGAAACTAAGATTTAACAGAAGTTTAACTTCATAAGACAGACTCATTGAGACAGTTTCAATCCATTTTAAGCTCTTATATACGCACGCATTAACCAAGCTCCCTTTTGAAATAAACCGCTTTCATATTTTCACGAGCACGGACGTTACATAAATGCTCCCAAGGAACACGCGGGCGGGTTCCGGCAGAGCAAGCAGCGGAGTGGCGTCCGCTGAGGGGAGTTGCGAGCGGAAAAACCATAACTTAAAAGTCGTCTGATTTGTGCGAGTGTTCTCTGCCAGCTGCCCCCGGAACCGGCCAGCCACCGCATCGGGGACAGAAATATATCGAACGGGGAGGAGGCGGGGATATTTCGCTTTGCTGCTTTCGCACGTTCGCAAACGAGGTGCCGATGAAGCTCAGCCTAAATCGCGACCAGCCAGCTTAGCAGGAAATACAGGTTAGATTAGAAAAATCAAATTATTTAGATCGAAGCGATCACATCTACAAAATTTGGACAAGGAAACAAAATTCAGATCTTAGGAAATTTTCATTTTGTAACAGAGCAATTACAGATTGGAATAGTTTACCCGCAGCAACCTTCAAAGCCTGCCACCTCCAAGTGTCCGAGGGTTTAGAAATAAGTTAGTAATAGATGTTAAATGAGTAAGTGCTGTGAGGTGCTGGTGTAATTCAAAGCAAAACAGTGTAATGCAGTGAAGAGAAGTGAACGCGATCAATGCGTTTTTCCAATCTAATTTAGCCAATATCTATGTAGCTTGTATTGGCCTTTAGTATAACCTACATATAATTGTTGAATATCGTGGTAGAGTTGAAATAATTGTTATAACACTTAATATTGAAAATAATATGATTATTGAATCGTCTTGTATTGTGCTTTTTTATTGATTTTGTTATTATCATTATTGTAACGATTGTTACTGAACTCTGACCGGGTCATGCCCAATTGCAGTTCAAGTGAATGCCTGTGTGCAAATTCACCGCGCGCGAGCGCGTCAAGGGGGCGCCGGCGAGAGGCTCTGTGGGCTTCGGCCTCTTGCACTCGAGTGCCGCCGCGCCAGGAGGCCGCGACGGGCAGTAACGGCGAAGCCCCTGGGCGGCACTCATGTCAAGAAATCGCCCTGCACTGGCACGGCACGGCACACGAAACTACTTCGAACGGTTCAAAATTAATTTCAGCATCAAACGTTAATACGCACCTTGGTAAATTCTTTCAGTTCCGCTCTAGTCATATGGCTACATCACTTTCTTAGTCTGATTTTACTGCTTGAATATCATTTTAACCAATAAACGAGGTTTCTGTGACATACATTACAAACTGTCAACGACTCCAATCAAAACTCATATCAAAATGACATCAATTTTTTTTCAAAACTGCAGTACTGATTTTGCATTACCACTTTCAACTTTGTAAATCTGTACATTTAAAAATCAGCATCCGTTCACGGTTCTAACTACAGATGACTTTAGACCTCCGTAGATCTTTCAAAATAAGAACTACTAATAAACAAGAATCCTCTCACACAGAATTCAGAGCCTCTCGAGACAAAAAAATCCAGGCAAAACAATAAGTGAGAAAATGAAAAGAAATTGCATTTCCACTAGGCAAATGTCAGCAGTTACAAAATAGGATAAATTGTCTATTAATATTACTGTATCGGTTTCACGTCAATAAGAAGCATAATCAGGTGAAAAGGAAGGAAATAAATTAGTTTTAACCCTTCGGCGGACGCGTAGCGGCACTCAGTGCCGCATTCTTACATTTTTGTTCATTTCGTGTAAATAATCGGTATCACACATAAGAGCTCATAGGTATTCTTCATTCATTATATTTTCAACCGGATGACACTCAAATAACAATTTTAGACACTGCCGGTTGACCGTTATTAGTAATTCAAACTTTACAACGGTTGCGGCCCTCCGTACTGCATGCGCTTTGACATGTAAGTAGAATATTTGCGTATTTTATCCATTAGAATTCTTACTGCTGTTTTGTTATTGAGCTTTATGACACAGATTTTGGAGTACTCACTACTAATTCAAATTTAAATGCGTTGTTTCCGAAGAAACGTTACAAGGCACGTTTCACCGTATTCATTCCCGGACATGGAACATGTACCACGACACGGAGGGAGTGAGTGATGGATCAGATTCTTATTAATATTATTTCTTTTGGTATTTAGTTAATAATTATGAAATAAAATGTATAAAAACATAAATAATAGTATATTCTTCAATGAGCGTAGAATGATAGCTATTATTCACGAGTTGATGTTTACGACACGAGCGACGTAGGAGCGAGTGTCGGAATTTCAACGAGTGAATAATAGCCATTCTACGCGAGTAGAAGACTATACTTTCTCTTACGACTTTAAAATTGATATTTTAAAAATATCCAATGGGCGCCTTAACCTCAACAACTCGCATACTGTTTCGTGGCTCACCTGTCTAACGACAGTTGCGACCAGCCGCGGCAGAGCACGCAGCGCCTCTGTAGGCGACTGCGAGAACCCTCCGTCGTGGTGTAATGAACTAAGACGAATGTGATTGGTCGACAGCCGTGTGAGAATAATATTTAATAGGCTTGTGGAATCGGCATCATCACTGCATCCGATAACGTGCAGAAATGTATACATTCTGGAGCAGTCATAAATAAAGAATATTTCCTTCACATTCAATAACAAAAGTAATAATTATTGACGCGAAAATCGAAGATGATAAATGCGGTACGGGGTTCCGCACGGGCCTGCTGATGGGAAATGGTGGGACGCGCCCGCCGGAGGGTTTAAGAAGCTCTTGAGCTCGAGTGGTGGAGTGGTTGGTGGCTCAGCGGCTCGCGAGCGCCGGCGAGCCTCGAGTCGGCGTGGAGGGGGCGCGCGGTTCCTTTATTCTGCGCACATATCACGTGTGACGCATTACAATATCCTCGATCGCGATGTACCTCAAAATCATATTGAACACACAGGTGTCTCAGAAGAAGTGTGACGAACTTTCAGGCCTTACAGGGGTTGAAGACGACCACGTTTTTACAAATGGGTATTTGGTGGCAAAACTCATAACGAAGTTACACATGTAACATCGGCCCATGAATGGCGGATACTTTACACTGGTGTTTGACCGTTACGCAAAATGTATCCGATTGCAACCGCTCGTGACACGCCAAACAGCAGTACATTATACGTTGCCTATCAATCATGGGCAGAAACCACAGTGTAACGTCCTTATATAAAATGTCTTATCACAAAATAAGTGGCAAAAAGTCATCACTTCGATCTCTCTACATTTGCTGTATGTTCGTAGAATTTTTAATGGACCCCATACATGTTAATCCTGAATGTGGACTAGCTTCCAAAATGGAGTTCTCGTTCTCTGATTAAATGTTATTTAAGTAATGATGTAATGAGAGGCAGAGGAAACTGCAGTAGTGGAGATAATGCCACGAACAGCATTGCCCACCACTAACTTCGCTTGGTTCGGCCGAACCTCGATCCTCGGCTCCCTCGGCCTGGTTGGTGGCGAGTGGCCTGCCGCGCGTTGAGGAGGAAGTGTGTGTGCGCTTTATTTATCTACCAGTCAAAAATGACGGGCCCAAATTAAACTCCCTTATTGATAATTCACTGTGAATAATATAATACAGTTTCATTTCTTAAATACTCTTTTTTTCCAAATTTATTTTACTATCTGTAGAGCCCGGAAGTTCAGCCATTTATTTTTATAAAAATAACCACAAAAAGCGCTTTATAATTATTTATCCCTACTTTCAAAACAAATATATTGCCTGTTTCATTCTGCGATCTTGCATCAATTTAATGATTACTTGCGATTCTACAATTCTCTTCTCTTGGCGCTATACGAGTTAGTAACGCAGTTTTAGTCGAAAATGTGAGATAATATGCAGTAGGACCTCCTAGTATACGAAACGTTAGTTGCATGTTCGAAACATACATTCGCTCCCGTACACGTATGTATAAGGAAAATAAATTAACACGTATTAGTTATATCGGTGTTGCCGCTAAATTCACATAAGAGATGAAAATTCCAATAACCACTCCTGAAAATCATATATTTATAAATAATAGCATTTCTGCAGTTGGAATGATTGTCAATCTCATAATAACAGCATAAAATGTAGTCTCTTTCATTGAAAGAGATGAATCAAGTCTTTCACTCAAGGCTGTGTGTGCATTAAAATGTTTGGCTTCTTCTAAAATATTAATGGAAAGTTGGAGTTTGCATATCGTTAAAACAATAAACTTCTAACATACGTAATGTTATTAAAACATACGAGTCGATTGTTGAGACAAAAATTTATTTTCGTTCCCCAACACGGATTTTCCACGATCTTTGAAAACCTCCGCTTGGCAGACAAATGTGTGTCAAACTTTAGCAGATTTTGTTCTGAGAATGAAATATAGAGATCATGATTAATGAAAACACGAGCTAAAGTATAGTTTTACTACCTAAATTATGCACTACTGTCTGATCTACTACCTCTATGAGATGGAAAATATTACCAATTGTGTCTTACACTCTCAAAAAATACTATCTGTGATGTATTATTCATATTTTTGTATTTATCATCAGATACTGAGTGACGTTGAACTTGCAACAAAAGTTTGAAAACAGTCGTACAAAATCAATCTGCCTCTTGAACGGTAACGCGCAATTCTCCACGCATTGCTTCGTATGACTCATTGGATACTCCATTTTCGGTTTCAATGTGTCATCACGGTGTCAGCATTGATTCCAAGCTCTGCCACACCCAGTCATTTCCTGTCACGTCCAACGGAACTCGTATTCTTCGCACGTGCGGTACAATTTTACCCATAAGATTTCTTCCTTTCCGTCGACAACGCAGGTCAAAGTCAATTTTTTACGCATTTTTTATTGAAATGAAATTAATATCATTCTTAGAAGAAAAGCATGAACCTCTAGAGACGTAGGTCACATTCTAAGCTTCTCAATTTAAACGTAAAAGTTTCGAAGTTTTCGAATGACGAAAGTACGACGACGATCCGTAGTTTCCAATCATTTCGCAGATTTCCGGAATCCCAGGTTTCAAATTTCCCATCGCTATTTTCTGTAATGCCTCGCGGCTAGCTCTTGATAAGCGTGCTCGGTTTCCACTACGCGGCCCCGGGTTCGATTCCCGTTCGAGGCAAGACTACAGTGTGCGTTTCTTTGCAATGTCCCAGTATATGTTGCTGTGTGACGATGAGAAAATTCACTTGTCAGGTTGAGAAGGCCGGCGGCGTGGGGATGTCTCTCGTACCCCCTTAGCCCATCGCCGCGTGGCAGGGACGTGGCCGTTCACGGGCTGTCGCGCCAAGCACATATATACTTTCTGCAGGGGAGGTGGAATCGGGAGTCCAGCGCCGCCCTCCGCGCCTTGCGCGTGCGAAGCGGGCGCTCTCGGAAAGGCCGCCTGCCGGGCGGCGCGCGCAGGAATCCACGCGGACATATAGGGGCGGCGCGGCGCGGCGCGGCGCGTCAGCCGCCGGCCAGCGACGCACGCACGCACGCGCACAAGCAGGTGGGCGGGTGGGTGCACACATAGTCTGCAGGACGGATGCTTGAATGGAGGCATTGACGGGCAGGTGGATGGGTAGGTAGCTGGTTGTGTGAGTGGATCGATTCTAACGTGTCAGGTCGGGTAGATGGATGGATGGATGGATGGATTGACGGGCAGGTGGGCGGATAAGTAGGTGAGTAGGCGGGCGTTAGATGAATACATTTTAAGGTTGCAGGTCAGATATGTGGGTGGACGGATGGATTGACAGGTAGCCGTGTGGATAGGTAGGTGAGTAGGTGGGCGTGTGGGTGGACAGATTGTTAGGTGTCCGGCTGGTATGAAGATGGATGGATGTATTGACGAGCAAGTGAGTGGATAGATAAGCAGGTGAGGAGCATGCGGGCGCATAGCGGATGGCAAGTTGGGTAAGTGGGCTGATGGATGGTTTGATGGGAAGGTGAGTGGATGGTTCACTGGCGAATGGTTAGGCCGGGGCTCACAAATTGGATTACTAACAATGAGTGAGTTGGGGAGTGAGCGAAAGGTCGGTGGGAAGTTAACAGACGTGGCAGCCGAGGGCGGGAAGGAATGGAAGTGAAAGGACCGATCAGTTTGAGGACGGACAGAGAGAGAGAGAGAGAGAGGGAGGATGGGTGAAAGAGAGCAAACAGTGAAAGAGCGGGTGAGTGGGGGCCGAGAGACACCTTGAAAATGTCCGGCAAGCGAACGACCCAGAGGGCAAACGAGGCGAGCAAGACAGCGGGATAGCAAGAGGACGAGCGAGAGGACAACGAGAGAACGGGCAAGAAAACTGGCGATAGGTCGAGTAAGAGAGAGGAAATGAGGAAGGGCGAGAAGGCGGACGAAAGAGCGCGTGAGCCTGCGCACAAGTGAACCAGCGAGCGAGCAGGCGGCGAAGCGCAGGGGGGGATCAGCCGATCATTTGGGGGGGGGGCATTATAGATTTTTGTTATTGATTCGTCTTTCCGAGCGCGTCAACTACCTAGGTCATTAGTCCCGCGAATGTAGTGCGTGTTTGTTTTCTTGGGAGGTGGCGATGATCTTTTTCACGCAGGTTGGCGAGATCTGGCGCCGATCTACCGTCGACTAGCGGGGTTTTCCCCTCAACCAGGTATGTCCCACCAGCGGGGTACCGCCCCAGCCGGGACAAGCTGTATGCTCCCGACCGGTCTCCCGATATGTGTGGTAGTCCAGAGCATGTTAGTGTAAGTGTGTGTATAAGAGGGAGAGGATACGACAAGGAAGAGGAAGGAAAGATCGCGCGCGGTCCGTGGCCCGTTTGTTAGGGTATTGTTCCGGCATCCATCTTCAATTAATCCGAGAAGCCATGGAAAAGTACCGATCAGAGCAGCCGGCCGCTAGAATTCTTCTCCACACAACGACTGAATTCGACCTAGCTGACAAGCTAGTGTCGAAAGTCCTGCCGCCATCGGGACTCGAACCTAGGACCTCCCGCTCAGAGGGACTGCAGGGACATCATGTTGATGCACTGAGCCTTCTCTCCCGGTAGATTTTTGTTAAATAATACATATATTTGTTATTATATTGCATATTGTCTATGTAGCATATACAAGGTAGAATACAATATTATTGTTTAGATAATTACATAATTTAATATCAATAAATATTTAAATCAATTTAGGTAGATATCAAACGAAAACTCAAGGCTTTGGGGAGGGGGACTGGATGCGCCACTCGTGAAGCGCGAGTCTCCGGGGGGGAGGGTGCTGGGCGGAGGGGCAGACGGACGCGCGGTTGTGAATCGCCAACGACAAAGCCCGCGGCGTGGCGCGGCGGGGCGGGGCGGGGCGCGGCGATGCACGCGGGCGGGAGGGCCGCACGCCGCCGCTGTCACCGCTGCCCCACCCCCGCCATCACCAGCGCCGCCGCCGCCGCCGCCGCCAGGCTGCTAGGTAGGTCATCGCTGCCAGAAACAGGCGCCTTTGAGGCGGGCCGCCCCGCCAGGTGATTGGCTCGCGTGGGATGTGGGCTAAGGGTACGAGCCGTTCCCGTCACTCACTTGTCCCATCCAGCGCCAGGCCGCTTCCCGCTCTGACCTTTGCGGGAATGCGCCGTCGTGCGCTCGGTCGACCAGGCAGGGCTGTCCAAGTGGCGGGCCGCGGGCCGCATGCGGCCGCCGCATCCTTCTGGGCGGCCTCTGAAACGACTGCTCTGAAAAACGTTATTGTACTAACAAAATACAATACATTTCATCTTATTTTTATTTAATGATATGCAGTAAACCTTCATTAATACGAATTCCAAGGGACAGAAATAATCCAAGTTCGAACTATAAAAAATTCGTGTTATTCCAGTATTATAATTGTCCGTATCACCGTCATCTCTTGCCGTCTTACAGCGAAATTCGTGTTATGTGAATTCGTGCAAACGAGAGTTTACGGTATTAATGTTCTCGTATGTACATTAATTATAGTATGTTAAGCAAAATTCGTATTTAATATATGTTTCATTATGATCTCAGTAGTTAAGGTAAAAACCATCTTAAATGCGGTGCGGCCCGCGGCTTAACTAGAATTAGATATGTGGCCCGAAAGCACTTCTACGTTGGACAGCCCCGGTCTAGACCTTGCGCCAGAAGTTTGTCCGTATGTGACTTGATGTTTTAATGTTATTTCCTACGCGTGATGTGTTTACTATAAAATATTTGTTCACTCCAATTCGCCTCGTCTGTGTTGAAAGTACTACAAAGCTCTACAGGAAAAGTTTGATGTGTTTTTTTTGCCAGACGTATTCGTGTTAAAATCTAAAATTTACACAGATTAGAATGACATTCACGTTACGTTTTGATGTGGAATGAGTTATCTTCTGTTGTAGTAGCAACAGTAGCTTTTCAATACTCTTCCGTCTTGTACAGTGTTCCCCAATCATCGCGATGATACAACAGAACATACTTTCTCGCATTATTTGTAATGCAACAAACCACATCCAGAACGAATCTACTTCTTGTAACTAATATTTAATATTTATATTCAGCTTCCCACTACTCCCTAATATTTTAATGATATCAATGGGTGGCTAGCTCAATTGGATATCATTTATCAAATTTATATACATATACATATACATATATATACATATATACATATATACATATATATACATATATACATATATATACATATATATACATATATATACATATATATACATATATATACATATATATACATATATATACATATATATACATATATATTACATATATATACATATATATACATATATATACATATATATACATATATATACATATATACATACATATACACATATATATACATATATACATATATATATATATATATACATATATACATATATATACGGGATTTCAGCTTGCTTTGGTCCCTAGAATTTTCAATATGGCGGCCATTCGGCTCTGCCAACTTCGAAAATGAACATGAACATGAAGCTGGGCTTTGGCGCCACATTCAAATACACGCAATTTGTCAACAACAAACTTCTCTTATTATAACTTTAAGTTTAATCCACCAAAAGTTTTTGATACCATAAAATATTAATCATTTATACCAATGTTTTCCTAAAATGCCCAATGATGAAATATATAATGTTAAATGCTTTACTTCATTGTACAATGCAAATATAATTAGAACACAGGAGGCATAAAATACATTCTTATACAGATAATTAATTATTGGTAAGGATGTTGAATCACTCAAAGGTAAAAAAAGGAAAACAGAGTATTTCTTAAATTTTATTTGTCTTCATGAAATAACATAGCATTTTGGTGTGGAAATTTTATCACTGTATTTGTTTTAAACCAAGGAATTGAAACAATGCCAGCTCAGCATGTTAAAGTTATGCAAAAAATCGTGGTAAATTATGATTATTAAATAGTACAGCAAGATACAATGTTATTACTGTATTTGGAAATTTGAAAGCTAAATATGAAAGAGAAAAGGTGAAAATGACGGATTACGAACTTATGTGAAGTGGCATATTTATTTCAGGTAAGATGTTGATGATACATAATAAATCATACATTTTTGTCTTCAGGGCAAGATCTGTAGTTTATGAAATTCTGGAAGCTGAATGGCATACTGTTTTGGGGCTTCCTCACTATCACAGCATGTTCAATCCAATTGAACATGTGTGGTCACAGGCAAAGGGATACTATGATAAGAATGTAGTTTCAATTGTGGATGAGTAGAGTGAAGTATGGGGTGCATTGCGGAAACAATGAATTATAATACAGCTAAGCAGGAACAGTGAGACAGACAGTGCAGGTGAGGATTCCTTGGAAGATGACATAATTCCATATGTATTTTCTGAACTAATTACAGGTCCATTGATGATGTAAAGCATGAATGGCCTGTGAAGAAGATATAAATAATGAATACAAATATTCATGTATATATTGCTTGGTGCAATATTGAAACCACATGTGAATAAGTTAACATTACTAATGTGTGTGATAAGTTGTGCAGTTTTGTAGCCACTTCACATTAAAGTAAGGAAAACCTAAATTAACCCCAAAGAGAAAAAAAGTAAGACGTCCTGTAAGAGATCAGTTAGATGGTTTTGGAAAAGAGGCAATTGCAAGATTCATCTATCGAAAAGCTCATGGAAGGTAATGTTCAATGTACAAGTGTTTATTTGTACATTCATACATTTGTACTTTGTGTCAGGTGTAATTAGCATGTAGGATATTATAATAAGACACTTTTTTACAGGGAAAGTTCTGTCTGGAAAAGAAATTTTGGAGCATGTAAATAAAAATTATGACACAAATTTTTTCAAGGTTCATACACTTCTCTTTATAGAATATTGAAGGAAATGGATTTTGTTTGGAAAATGGGAGATAAGTATGCTGTTTGTAGGGAAAAAAATGATGTAATTATAAAGAAGCATTGTTTTTTGTCAGCCTACAAGGAAATGGAAGACAGTGAAAACCAAAAACTAGGGGTTTTCTGAAATTGTGGATATACTTGAATGATGAAGCTTTCGTTTGAAATTAACAAAACATTGCTTAGGTCAGCAACAATGAGGAATTGTTAGGAGAACTGCAGAGGGAAGAAGGCTTGCAGTGGTTCACGCAGGCACTAGAGCATGTTTTGTGCCCGGTGAGAAATGTTATACAATAAAAGAAAATTTGGTGAGAATTATATAATGTAAGAAAGTGAATTGACAGGTGCTGCTCTACTATTTGCTACTGATTTGAAGACTTGGCAAGATTATCATGGAGCAATGAACAGCAATACTTTTGAGTCATGGGTGAAGTGTACAATATAACATTTAATATTATATAATATATTATTTAATATAATATGGGCTATTAGGTAAAAATTACTATCCTACAATTAAAATAGTAAATATATTTCGTTTTAATATGAATATATGATCATTAATTGTATGTTCAAAACAATATAAATCTATCACAATTTATTGTAAAATAAAGTATTGCTAGGTCAAATTGTGTGGTCATACATAGCTTGAAACAATTCTCTGAAGACATGGTGGGAATAACGATGAAAGTCACATTTTCTGTTTATTTGAGATTTTTATGAGATATTTAAATTTTAAAGTTATAAACCCTTTATGGATGATACATAATAAACTATTTAAAATAATTGCTGTGAAAAACCATTTTAAGAGTTCTAACAATGTTTTCATCACGTTTCATAATTTTCTTTGTTACAACAATGGAGCAAAGGTAATAATAGGCCTTTAATGAAAACAAAACATTTGGAATATTGATGAATGTCCATCTGATTTTTATTTCTTAATAATCATATTGAAACTTCAGACTCACAGAAAACAACAACATCAACAACAAAATTTTTATAAGTGCCAAAGGTTTCTAGAGTAATGGAAAGTTTCTTTATCTTGTATGTGATTGTATCTTTATCTTCTGAAGTTATTCAGTCGTTCATTTCTTCTTTGCACTTTCAGTTAATTATGGACTGTTCTTCACATTTACCCACTTACACTTAATTACAAGCAAATAAAATTAATAATCAGTTTACCACCCGATAAACACTAAATTATTAGAAATTAATTCATGGACACTCATCAGTTTTCACAAAATACTGGGACTAATTGGTCTTCCACCTTCCCACACTTTTCAGTTGTGAATATCTCTGGACTTTTCATGTTTATATTTGATTCTGACTGTACCATAAGAAACTTCATCTACTCATCTAACAGATGGCATTGTAATATAAAATTCATAAAAAAATGGAGTTTTATCGTTATTCCCCCCATGTCTTCAAACACTATTATTGTCATTATTGTTACTATCATTACAATGATTATTTTAATCCGTATTATTTTCACTATTGTTATTGTTATTATTTGAATAATGTTCTTTCAAACATAAATCTTCTGTGTTGCTTCATTTTAAAATTAGTTTATATGTACAATTATATGCTCTTTTCTCCATTTTATTGTTGGCATTTTCTCTGATTCCCGTGAGTGGTAAGATGCATTATCCATTACGATTACGGAAGGACCGAGATCATGAATACCCGGAATCAATTGATTCTTCACCCATGGCTCAAAAGTATTGCTGTTCATTGGTCCATGATAATCTTGCCCAGTCTTCAAATCAATAGCAAATAAAGGAAAATTTGGTGAGAATTATTTTATAACATTTCTCATCTGGCACAAAGCCTGCTCTAGTGCCTGTGTGAACCACTACAAGCCTTCTTCCCTCTGCAGGTCTCCTAACAATTCCTTCACTGCTGCCTCATTTCATCCAACAATATGTAGATGATCCTGAAGAAAACATTACAAAAAATTCAATTAATAAAAATTAATTATGTTCAATAAATAAATGTATTTAAATTATTGACCTAAGCTATTTGTATTTAATTTCAAATGTATGATTCACCATTCATGTATATCCATGTCTTGTCTAAGAAAACCCCTAGTTTTTGGTTTTCACCGTCTTTAATTTCCTTGTAGGCTGACAAAAAACAATGCTTGATAATTACATCATCTTTTTTCCCTACAAACAGCATACTTATCTCCCTTTTTCCAAACAAAATCCATTTCCTTCACTATTCTATAAAGAGAAGTGTATGAACCTTGAAAAAAATGTGTGTCATAACTTTCATTTACATGCTCCAAAATTTCTTTTCCAGGCAGAACTTTCCCTGTAAAAAAAAGTGTCTTATTATAATATCCTACATGCTAATTACACTTGACACAAAGTACAAATGTATGAATGTACAAATGAACACTTGTACATTGAACATGTGTTTTCCATGAGCTTTTTCGATAGATGAATCTTGCAATTGCCTCTTTTCCAAAACCATCTAACTGATCTCTTACAGGACGTCTTACTTTTTTTCTCTATGGGGTTAATATAGGTTTTCCTGCCTCATAATCTTTCAGTACAGATTTTACAGTATTGAAAGAATACTGTGAAGTGAATACATTCAGCATTATAGTTGTACATATAACTTACATTTGTAATGTTAATTTATTCACATGTCGCTTTAATACTAGTTAAAACAAGATGAATTGAAATATGTTGAATTCCCATACACACAAAAGTTCATAATGTACAGATTTTAACAAAAATACACAAATTGCATGCACTTGGTAAGCAAAATTCCCGTCAGTGTTGCAAAAATGTATGATTTATTATGTATCATCACCATCTTACCTCAAATAAATATGCCACTTCACATAAGTTCGGAATCCGTCTTTTTCACTTTTTCTCTTTCATATTTAGCTTTCAAATTTCCAAATACCATAATAACATTGTATCTTGCTGTACTATTTAATATTCGTAATTTACCACGATTTTTGTGCGTAACTTTAAAATGCTTAGCTGGCATTGTTTCAATTGCTTGGTTTAAAAATTCAAATACAAATACTGTGATAAAATACCACACCGAAACTGCTAATCAAATCTTTGTTTACGTGGACTCGCTCACGTTCAAAACCTGCCCGATAGCGCCGCCATTTGAAATAGCCCTTATGTTGGTAGAAATAAAAAAGAATGTCAATGATGCCAACGTAATTTAAAGAAATAGTTAAACGGGGTGTATTTGCCAACACATGGGGAGATTCAGTGACGGTTGACGTCTCTGAATTGGACCCTGATTAAACTTAAAGTACAACGAAAAGTCCCTAAACATATGTCGTTAGAATGGCGAGTGATTTACGTGAAGTTGGTATGATCCACTTTCTCTGGGACCATTTGAGCCTGCAAACGGCTATATACATATATATACATATATACATATATATACATATATATATACATATATTCATATATATACACATATATATACATATATTCAATATATATACACATATATATACATATATTCATATATATACACATATATATACATATATTCATATATATACATATATATACATATATTCATATATATACATATATATATACATATATATATACATATATATATACATATATTCATATATACATATATACATATATACATATATACATATATACATATATACATATATATATATATATATATATATATATATATATATATATATTCGGACGCTTACGCTAACACTGTTAATCTCAGGGTCATTTTAACTTTCTATACTCGGGGGGAAAATGCCGCTCATACGAGATCACGACTGGAGAAATACATGAATACGTTACGTGGGTTTTGGGATTATTACTTCTTATGAACGATGCATTCAAATAACAAGACAATTATTTTTTCAATAAATGTAGTGACATAAACGTCACGTGCAATTTAATTATTTTAAAACTGAAAACTTGACTAAAATTATTTAATATTCCTTGATGGCCATCACTTAATTTTTACAATACTAATTTTTAATTACTTTAATTTACAAAACTTAATTTAATTAATTTGGATAACAGTTTTGGCCTTGTACATTCAATGAGATCGATTCATTTCCGATTTGCATTTAATTTCTATTTGTTCCTTTCCTTTTCGACGGATACAGTCATCTTTAAACGCCGAGAAGATCCAGAACCACCAGTCTTCCTATTCGTTCTGCTCCTCCATATTTGGCTGCTAAACTATACACTTGGTACCGCCAACTAACTTGCAATCCGACCTACTTATCTAACGTCGAAGTTCGTTACGCGACCCTTCGCGTATCAAATCGCGGAGCTCTCTCCACGAACCTACTCGCACGCAAGTCAAATCCCGTCCCGCGCTGCTGTCCAGCCAAAAAAACATTATTTCACTTTTTCAGTTCATCTGTTTGTATCCTCATTACACTGTTTTGTAATCCTTTCCCCTCTAAGCTTCTCGTGATTTTCAACTCCACTGAGTCTTTTCTGTTTTTCTTTTTAAACAATGCCATTACTATCGAACCAATTATTAACATAAATAAATTCTAATAATTTATTTATTTGTCCGAATCACGTTTGAATATCGTGACTCGAAGCCCTTTTATGTAAATGTCTCTGTTTTTATACTTTACCCTGCTACCATCGTCCCTTATCACGTAAATTCATTTTTAAGTTTCCTAATATTTTTATATCCAAAATATCCCCGGTATTTGGATTTACTTCAATAACTCTTGCAATTTTGATAAACGTACTTTGCTCTGTCTATGCAAGAAAAAAATTGACGAAAAATAGAAACTGTTTTCGAGAAAATAGAGTTTTAAAATCTCGTTTCCTTCCAACTAAGCGAAAATCAAATTTTTCGAAAAATAATACATGTCCTTCAGAGATAGGTACTCGACGAGCTGGATATTCCTCACATTTTGACAGTCACGAGCGTTTGTTGTAACTGTTCTACTATTATACACAATTCAATTAACATGGTTCTTTGGACCGCATTTGTTAGTACTCCAAGTCATATTTCCCATTACATGTTACTCCTTGAGAGGATCGCCGATCACAGCATGTATTGGATCATTCTCAGGAGTAAAAATAAAAATTACTTTACATATGAATTAAAAAGCTCAATTACATTCTGTATTACAGAATACAAATTAATGTATTTTAAAATTGAATTTTATATTAATTGTAATTTTGGTGAGACTAAGAATACAATACATAATAAATAATTCATTAAAGTAGATTAAAACAATGAAATCGACAAATTCATCAGTTTTAATCGCGAATCACACCTAATCCCACCGTCGTAAATAAATATCTTTTTGAGCAGTTTTGAGCTTTAGTTATTGCTTACTCGAACGATATCGATGTTGAAATAACTTTAAACTTCGCTCAGTTTCTTTTTTTCTCAGCGGATTGCAAATTATCTGCTAATGCCGTTTGCTTAGCTGATTTGATTCTGCGCGTTTTGTAGCACCGCGTGTCCCATATGGAAACTGGGTTAAGAATTCCAAAAATGCGCGTTAATGGTGGATGCCAGGCGCACCTGACGAGCGGTCCAGAGCGCGCAACGAGCTCGCAATTCCCCTCGGGCCCTCCCTCATACCTTTCCACAATGACCCTGTGACTCATACCACCAGGACTTTCCGCATAGTCATTCATTAACCCTTTAAGTACCATGACACCCTATTGGAGAACTCACACCTTTTCCATTGTTGTTTGACATTGTGTAATATAACTGCACATTTTATTTCATGAATAGATTCTAACGACATCCTAAACGACACACATACGCAAGTATTTTCATTCCTGAATGTCAGATGTCGATTTAGCCCTGATCGCTAAGGCATTTTATACTCCTGGCCAGAGTGTACTCATGACTTGGGTCGGTCCGAATCTTCATCTAAAACCGTGTTTAGCTGCTATAAGCATGTGGGTAAGTCGGAGGGAGAGGCCGATGTAAAACAAACGGTGGTTTGTCCGCATCGACGTTGACGGGGCATATAGCAGCTAGAGGTTTCTTTTGTTACCTTCTTTTATTGGGAAAAATTGATTCAAATATTTATTTACATTAGAATTACGTAATTATTTTAAAAATATATTGTATATTATCATATATACACTTCAAAAATAACATAAAATTTAACAAAATTCTGTGATGGCCGCCTCCAAAACGATCAGCTCGACCCGCCCCCTGATTATGAGCAGCTTTCCGGGCGCTTCAAAGCGCGGCGCGGGCGGCGCGGGTCTTTTCTCGCGCGGCCATGTGGCGCCCGCCGGCCGCCGCGCTGCGCCGCGCCGCGCCGCTCGAACCCTCGGAATAGGCGCTCGTAACTTCGCCTGTGCGCGGCGCGTGGGCGGCGGACGAGGGCTTCAACCCGCCACGGCGCCTCCGCACGCAGCGCCTCGCGCATTCGGAAAATGACCAATTTTTTTTTACAAGGAGGACGAAAAATGTTACGAAAAACGTACAAAGTTAATAAGTGAAACATTTTATTCTTTCAAAGAAAAATACACTCATTATGCGTAGTTACATCCCTTTCAATTATATATTTAAATGAGCCTTTTTCCAATGAATGAATATTTTTTGTCATTAAATTACTTTCCAACAATATATTGGAAATTTTGGAGCAAGAAATATCCCTCGTACTGGATAATACGGTAGGAGCTGCAGCTAAAGTGTCATTATTGAATCGTGGTCTCTCACTTGATTAACTAGATTAACACGTTAACACTAGACGAATTCAGTTGTAAAATGTCAAGAGGAGGACAGGTAGAAGGACCCTTTTCGAGGATGGACAGAACGCACAAAAGGAGGACTGTCCTCCCTAAAGGAGGACGATTGGTCACTTCACCATTCGCTCGTAATAGTTCGTTTCGGAATGACATTATAAAGAGCTCAAGTGCAAATTCATCAAGTGCGATTCAAGTGCATCAGGCCCAGCTTTGATATATCAAATTTATTCGTACCTCAACATTGTTAAAACCTTGATATCTCGAATTATGCGCCAAAGATAACGTGTCCATTTGCCGGTCACCTCAGTTACAGATCACCTGGGTGATGCAAAGCCATGTACCCAAACTGCCCAACAATACTAAACGCTTTAACCTATTAACTCCCAAATTAATTTTGTGCGCATAGCGCTCGCTCATTGCCGTCGCGTTCGTGCGCACACATTTGTATGGTTTTGATATTTTTGTCCTTTGCCTCAGGGCATAGCTGAGTGAAATTTCTTAACATTTGGTTAGAATTGGATGCTATGTAGATTAATATGTTAGTGGACATTTGGCCAATTTTCCTGTTGGTACATATTCTTGTAATTATTAGCGCATATTTGGCATATATCTTTGAAATAGTGACTTATCTCTGAAACGTTTCAACTTTTCATTGATGTATTTATTTGTGAACATTCATCGATTACAAAGAGCTTGTCACAGTTTGCGTTTTTTCCTTTCTATACATAATAAAATACTTACGCAAATGTCGGAAATTTCGTGATATCGTATTTTTTAAACACGACAGGAGACATACAATGTACTTCTCTTAAGGTGAATATCTACTTTTCTCCCGCGAAGTGAGGTGGATTATATTACGTTTGCACAAAAAGATGTCTTTTCATTCCAAGCACGCTTCGCATGAATTTTATTAAGAAAGGTTTATGCAGGAAAGTAAATATTGTTAATTTTAATTGCATATTAAAGGGAATAATTGGAAATACCAGGCAACCCTGTCTCACAACCATCAGTTCTGTGCTCTTAGGCGCTGGTCAATTCCCCTGTCTTGGATGTGATTTGTTTCAGAGCGCTTCGACAGCTATCGTCTTTGGAGGTCAGGAATGGGAAGAGACAGGGAAGAGAAGATCGCACATAGTCCTCGGCCTGATGTTTAATGTAACTCTAGTATTCGCCTGGAAGTGATCGGAGAAACCACTGATTAGGGCTTTCGACCAATAAATTTAGCTCCTGCTAGAGCCACACATCCACTGATATTCAACAAATAAAGGAAATGTATGGCACCTCGCCGGGATCGAACACATGAACCCCCAGTCGCCAGCCCTCCCGACCACACGGCGTTGCCTTCAAGTCCAGTCCATTGACTTGAACAGGGCTTACACTTTCTGAGAATGTGCGATTCTCTGGCGTTTGTAATTATTTCCCTTCTCTTACCAGCCACTTTCACAATACGACAGACTCTGCAACTCTCAGCGCACATCAGTCACTACAGATATCTGAGCTATTTAGGTTGACAATTCTATTTAAACCGTATTACTATTCAACACAAACTTATACAGCAACAAATGTTCAATAAGTTGTGAAACCAATACTTTTTACTGCTAAATTCTCAAGAGCATGTACTGAATGTGCTCATATATTAAAAGCGAAATAATTTAAGTATAGAATGTAAAAATATTTTCATCTAAACATTTCTTTGTATATTATTTTCGCAATACAGAACAAGCATTTCTAATATCAAACATTAACATGAGATGGGGACAGTAAAAAAGGGTTAAGAATTCAAACCAGAACAAGGTTTTACGAAGCATTTGTCGGCTAGGTCGAATTCAGTAGCTATCTGAAGGAGAATTCTAGCGGCCGGCTGTTCTGATCGGTAGTTTTTCGAAATTTCTCCGATCAACACCAGGCGAATACCGGAGAAGTGCCCAAACAAACGGGCCACGGACTGCGCGCGATCTCTCCCTACTCTTCGTTGTCCTATCCTCACCCTTTACACACACACACTTACACTAACATGCACTACACTACCACGCATGCCTGGTCGGTGTCTTAGAGCTTGCCCTGGCCGGGTCAGTGCCCCGTTGGTGGGAGATACCTGGTTGAGGGGAAACCCCGCGTCGGATCATGCCATCCAGCAATGGAAGATTACCACCACCTCTCGAAACAAATGAAAAAAGATGTACTACACCAACGGGACTAATGACCTCAGTAGTTGACGCGCCCGGAATCACTAACAATCAATCATCACGAATCATTTATTTAAGTTTTTTTAAAGTAGTGAGAGAGCCATTTGTTTCAATCGGCGGAGCTGTCCCCGCCACAACATTGGCGCCCAGCGTGGGGCTTCTGTGCGGCGGCGGCGGCGGCGGCGGCGGCGGCGGCGGCGGCGGTGGCCGAGTGGGGCAGGCGCAGCGCCGCCCCGCCCGCCCCGCCCGCCCCGCCGCGCCCCGCCCCTTCCATTCGCGCGCTGCCAGCTGCTGTTTATATATAGGGAGGGCTATTTCGGCGGCCGCGCCAGCCAGCGCGCGCTCTGACACTGCTCGACAAATAATAACGGAGCTGCGCCCACCCGCCCTCGCCCTCGCCCTCGCGACTAGCCCCCTGCGCCCCGACCACGCTTGCACAACCTGCGCCTCGCCCACCACTCGCTCTCTGCACCGCCCGCTCTCTCGACCGCTTGCTGTCTCAGCAGCTCGCTTTCCTCTCGCTCCATCTCTCCACCTTTCTCTCTTTCAACCACCCGCTCTCTCAACCACCCACTCTCTCTATCGCTTGCTCTCCCAACCGCCCGCTCACTCGACCGCTTGCTCTCGCTCAACCACCTACTCTCTCAACCACCCGCTCCCTCGGGCGACCGCGCGCCTTCCCCTGCGTCCGCTCTTTCTACCTCTCACTCTTTCGACTGCCCGCCCTCTCTACTAGGCGTTTTCTGATCTCACTGTCCCTAGTGCCCTGGCGCTCAACCGTTCACTCCGACTTCTCACTCTCTCAACTGCACACTGTTTCTATCGCTCGCTCTCTCAACCACATGTTCTCTCCACATCATGTTCTCTCAGTCGGCGTATTATCCACAAAAAAATTGATTCTCATACCCATCGTCCTTGATAATTCTTCCATCTACTTATGAGCTACTTATGAACGTCTACTTATGAGCTTGTTTCATCGAGGTGATCAAAGTAGTGGTTTGCCGTTATCTTTCCGCTCTGCGTGGTGCATGAGGGATATAATAATGAGAGAAACGTGAGTGGGATGATACAGAAGGATATATTGTGCTAAGAGAGGTCAACCAGCCCCCACCCTGTGTGAAAACACCGAACTTTTCGAGTACGAGTTCTTGGACAAAGTTCCTCCACAACAGAGAAGTTGAAGTGGGTAGATGCCGGAAACTGGGAGATGAGGGAAAAAAGCGTCGTTAGAACTAAAAAGAACTCTGCCAAGAAATAGGTGCATTGGCAATTTTCTTCAGAAAAGGACGTTCAAACATTCCAGAGAGAGGCAAACAGATGAATTCACGATTGAAACGAAAGCCATCTTCGCTTACGCAGCGTAGTCTGAACAAATCCTACGTATGTCGTACGAAAAAATTTATTTTCCTACTTTCTTGACTATTTCTTGATTGGTTAATTCCAGAGAGTGAAAATCATAAATGAGGTACCAACATACAAATTCATTGTGTCCACAACAGATGCAAATGACTACCTTTTCAGAATAAGGAGTCTAACTTTCTGGGGGACCAATTTCTCGAATTAATCCCATAGCGAACTTAGCATAATGCTAAGTTCCACACTTAAAATCAGCCTATACTACCGAAGACACTTCCGACAGCAAGTGCATACATTGAAAGGCTGCAAATAAAAAAAGGCTGCAATATATTGAAAGGCTGCATATATTGAGGGGCACAACAAGAGAAACACGGAAGCAACTTGTTGAGCACAAGGTGTAATACCGAGTTCCGCGACCGTCATAAGTTTGCGTGACGGGCGACAGCGATGCGAGCCGCATGTGTTTGGAGGGAGAGAAAAACAGACGAGAGCGTCGCGAGAACCCCGGAAGCAACGCTTGGCCAGCGCTAAAATTCAGCATAAAAGCTAAAAGCTAAAAGATAGAAATCAGGAGAAGCGAGCTTGAAATGAAAATATATACTTTTGTGAACACGTAATCTACCCCACTTCGGAGAGAAATAATTGATGTAAATATTCAGGTGAAGTATATTGTATGGCTTATTGTTTTTCCTCTGACTAGTTTAAAACATATTTCAAAAAATCAAAAAATTTCAAAGTTATCAAGAAATAATCTACTGATTATTTCGTCATCTATAGAAACAAATACCGCGAACTGTGGCAAGCTCTTTCAAATCAACGAATGCTCACAAATAAAT
Source organism: Acheta domesticus (assembly GCA_031308135.1). Taxonomy (NCBI): domain Eukaryota; kingdom Metazoa; phylum Arthropoda; class Insecta; order Orthoptera; family Gryllidae; genus Acheta; species Acheta domesticus. The sequence continues at coordinate 210,925,033 of JAHLJT010009419.1, forward strand.
AAATTCTACGAAAAATGAAACCTTTTTGAAGATAAGACTATTTTAACGAAATATGTGCTTATAATTACACGAATATGCAACAACATGAAAAATCGGCCAAATATGCATCTTTTATGCAATTTTTATTTGCACATTAATATTTATATGCAAGAAATTTGTCTTAGCTATGCACTAAAGTAATGGTCCAAAATATGCAAAATCAAAAAAATCCGCTCCGTAATCATCAGCATCATCATATCTATAAAAAAAGTACAACATAGCAATTCTATGGGTTCGTAAGAATGCTCCGTATTTGTCTGCTTCGATATCTGCTACTACGGTACGAGGTCTCGACGAGGTCTCTTTGGTTGGTTTGTTCTCTGGCTAATCATATTCATCAGGACCTTTTTCTTTTTGACAATCACCGCCCACAAAACTTTTATCACGTTAATAAAACAGGAGGATTATATACAATTTTTCAAACATTGTCATTTTTATTGAAACAACATATTTATGACGTTTCGGAGCAATATGTCTGGCTCCTTCTTCAGGTACACTGAAACAATTCCTACCTCAGCCTGTTCGCTAATTGTTGCCTTGCCTACCGGCGGCCGTGCCAGTTATCAGCGAATGTAAATGTGAAGGCAATCTGAACGTCAAGTCAACAAGAAGAGGGTTTGCTCTCTCCTCTGCGCCCCAGACGATTTCTTTGCCTCATCGCGCGCGCGTTCCCGCCGCGTGCCATACGCGCGTGCCTCTGCTCTGGCTCCGCGCCGCCGCCCCAGCGAGGCCGTATTCAAACTCAAATGGCTCGACAGCACGACAAAGTTTGTGGCAAAGATGCGTCACGAATATACGGGCAGGACATGTAGTTCGTCTAGGGGCCGGCTGCTTGGTACCTTTTCGTGCTTTCTCCGATCAATTCCAGGCAAATACCGGAGCAGTGCCTTAGCAAATGGATCACGGACCGCTCGGGTTCTTTCCTTCTCCATCTTTGTCCCCGCCTCTACCTTCACTTAAACACACACACATGCACTACACTACCACACATGCCAGGAGCTTAGAGTTCAGACGGTGCTCTAATGGCCTAACGTAGAGGTGGGAAACCTCGGAAGCTGACGTGCAGTTCGGCACTGGATCTCACGTTTTAATGAAAGAGGAACACGCGATCAAACGTGCAGTACACGTACGAGACTGAGACCATAGCAGTTGACGCTCCGGTTAACAAAATAGTCAATCAATATTATAGACATAGAGAGAGAAGTTTAGAAACTACTCAGTCCAAGAAATTTCACCTTTCTTTATTTCAAATGGTGCGTTTAAATCCCTTAAAATCCAGTTGAATTGAGTTACATTTCTTAGATTGTCATCTACCAAATGATATATTTTTAGGACTTCTATTACATTTTTGGTGGCCGAATTCTTCAAAGAACTTCCTACTCCTGGCACGTTCATAAACGTTCAATCTACGTAAAAATAAGTAACCTCTTTGACATTTTGTGCAATTACATCTAACGCGTCTAATGAAGTATGATTTATTAAATAAATGCTTAGCAATATTATAATATTAACCTATGCGCAGTACCGAACCTTTTTATATATTAAAATCAGAAACTGTTTATGATGTTTAGGAGGAATGAAAGTGCGTTATATTTTAGGGATGCTGAGAAGATGTTGTTGAAATTATTAAAGGATGAAATAATTGAAATCTCTTTGTCAACTTACATTAATTGAGAGAGCTCGATTTCGACGGCTTTGCCGTCATTGTCAGTCTATAAATAATATAAATAAAATACAAAATCATAAAAAATGAGAAGGTAATACAAAAAATTAATTAATACAATAGTAAAAAGCTTTTTTAAGCGCAGCTGGGTAGGGCAGTATCGAAATGCTAACTGAGGATAAAAACTTGAGGAAAGTAAATAGTACGACGAATTCTGTACCATTCTGTGGCTTCACTTGTTTTTCTTGGAGCGCCTACGTGGAATGCTAAGCCCTGGGCAGTGCAGAAATATTCAGAAGGAAAATGTCATCAGTAGATACGAGGACTTAGGTAACCAAGTCAGCCTTTGGCAGGAGTGACTAGGAAAATCAGGGTTATTATGCCAACTGTTTCAGTGGCAGCCAACCTACGATTCCTATCCGAAGCAAGGCAGAGTTGTCTCAGCAGAACTGACGGGACACATCTATCGACTCGTGCCGATGAGAAACAGTTATCAACCTAGAGTTCATCGTAATAATATTGGTTTATCTGCTGGGTATTGGTGGCATTTGAATTGCAGATGTTTTCAGTAACATATTTATCAACAAGATTAGCTGCCACCAATGACGAATCATCTTTTTATTTGATTTATTTATCTGATTAAAATACATAAAAAATGAATGCGCAGAATAGAAGAAACGTGTAAAACCTGTAATTAGAGCAGCTTAGAAGTGAAATCGGGTTTCTCTTATTCCAACTGTTCCGACATAGGTAGTGCGAACTCGCTTAAGAGCAATTTCGCCGTAACACGAACAAAACTTTACAAGCAAGCGATTACGGTCATACGGACATATACAATACTCGGAGAACCAATTTTTATAGCACGAACTCCTATTATTTCGGTCCCTTGGAATTCGCGTTAATGAGAGTTTAGTGCAATTGTACTATTTGAACTGTCTTCCTTTCCAATTATACTGATGACCGCAAAGCCGTCGACAGCCGATTCTTTTAATAAATATAAGATGACATAGACGACTTCAGTAATTGTATTCTGAATGGATTTCATCTACCCCTCCCCCACGAACTCGGACACCGGGTTCCGACCGGGGACTAGAGTCGCTAGATACAGAGAGTAGCGCATTCCATTGTTCCTCCAATCCCGCCATTTTATATCCAGTTGTCAGGAAAATTGTAAATGTGTGGTAGTCCGGGTGTTGAGAACCATGAATCTCTCTCAAACCAATATTAATATTCTTAACAATTTGCATTATGTCACTAATTGTTGTCATTTCTGTTCAACGGTTGAATTCTGCTTGATGGGGCTATCGGGTGAGAGGATATTAAATGGCGGTGGTTGCGCTACTCTCTTCATCTAGGGACTCTACCGGGGACCAGGAAGCGCGCACCCTGCGGTGGCGAAGCTGCGGATCGCTCGTGTGACGGACGGAAGCGAAAGCGCATTGTTCGTGGGGCCGCCCCCGGCGCCGCGCAGCGCGCGCGGCCTGACGGACAGCTGTTATTCCCCCGCCCCCCGCCCCCCCCCCCCCCCGCCCCCCCGCCCCCCGCCCCCCGCGCGTCGCTCGCTCGGACTGACGCGCTTATAAATAAACGCGGCGGCTCCGCCCATTGGAAGAAGGTATCGGAACCACTCTGCGCCGGAAATTGGAGGCAATGCGCCGCTCAATGTGATTGAAGTGGGTTTGTTTCTCTTGTTTAAAACATTTTAAATACCGTTAAAACATATGCAGCTTACAAGACTATTTATTACTTGGGCAACTTTTCTTGACAGATTGCTCGGAGAAATACGGGTAGAGTGGGGGTATTAGTTACCAAATCGGCCACTAGATTTTATGAAGCAACGCCAGTCTCTGGGCAATCAGTAATGAATTCGCAACTTTCTCAATAATTTGCGTTGTACCTTTCTCAGGAGTTTGAGGTATCTCCTGTGATGGATCTTCACCAGCTTCGACCATGTCTTTAAATTTTTTGGAGAAAATCACGGGCAGAAGTTCTCATCTTCAACAGAAAATATTTTCTATTTCACACCAGTGAAGAGGCGTTTGAAATGTTGTCATCACTGCTCGCTGCGCCTTTTGCTTTATCTGTTTTTTGTGCTGAGATGGGGGAAGCAAGGTCATCGTTCAAGAAAAGTTGTGCGATTCATAGTTTCAATTTCTTCATTTAGAGAAGATCCGGGAAATTGTATATTGCACATACAAACTTGTGAAGAAGTCACCAATGGTCTCTTCGTACAAAATAACAAAATAAATCTTGACTTGAACTATTATCCAGGAGCTTAAACCGTTTCTCTTTGCGTAATGTATGTTATCCATAATGTACATTGCAAAATAATCTGAGTATTTTTGCGGTATTTTTTTATTTGAGGCTAGTGATGTTTATAATTTCTGCTGTTGTTAGTATTTTCAAATCTTCGTGAAGAACATTATTTCTAGCACACAACGATGCTTTGGATGCTGATTTCAGAAGTGTTGTTATGTAACTATTGATTTGTAACTATACATTTTTATTTTTCATTGGGAGGGTGAAGTTAAAAATAAATTCTAGTGGTGGAATCAACCTTATTTTTTTCCAAATTTCATTTTCAAACAACACATTTTTAAATTTTGTATCCTGCATCTGCGACCATTCGCTAAGCAGATGAGCTGACATCCGAATAATGCTTGTTGCCGGTTGCATGGTTGTTTAAAGGGAATGGAAGGGTGCGCTAGAATCTTCACTTGGCCATTCGCATCAACCTGTTCCCTCACAGCCCAGCTAATTCTTTCCATTAGTACAGGCGTAAGAAAACTACGTCAACACCTGCTTGTGACGTAGGAGTGTGTAGGCCGACTATGGCCATGTACTTCAGCCATCTTGCGTTAGTTTATGCTAAAATAGTGTTTGAGCCGCATTCTCTGTCGCGGATATCAACTTTATACTTAAATTATAACAGGATTTAAAATCCAGAATATGGGTTTTAAAAGGCGTGATCCTAAATGTCAGGAACATCATGACTCGAGATGGGAAATCGAGTATCGGTGTTTCTCGTTGGCCACGGTCCTAGCTGTGCTGACGTCACAGATGGAGTTGTTAGGCCTGTAGAAGGAGAAGGCATTGGCCCAGCTCATCGACCCACGCGCAGACACCCTTTTAGTAAACAGTTATTTATGATTTTGAAAAAAACGCTGAGCTCTTCCTACTCAAGCTACGATTCTTCGTTCTTGTTCTGAACTGTTACAATATTCATTTCTATCTCTCTCGTTACGCTTTGATTGATTGATTAGTGATTCCGGGCGTCAACTGCTGTCATTAGTCACGTTATACTTCGGTTTTTCTTTCTTGGCGCACGGGGGTGTGTCAAGAAAATGAAATTCTCACGGTATTTCGCATCGTTCTCGGTTGCGCCACTAGGAGACGTATGATCGCGAATGTATCGAGCAGTGCTGGCGATCATGCGACTCCTGGCGGCACAACGGAGAACGACGCGAAATACCGTGAGATATTCCATTTTGATGACATAACCCTGTGCGCCAAGAAAGAAAAATCGAAGTATAGTGTAGTGCATATTCTCATATATTCTCTGCATATTCTCATCGTGGGAGGTGGTGCTGTTTTTTATCCCACTCGACGGAGAGATCCGGCACCGACCTACACTTGTTTTCGGGGGGGGTCGCTAACCTGGTATCTCCCTGCAACGGCGCACCGCCCCATGTGGGACACGTGTGGTAGTGTGGTGCATGTTATTGCAAGTGTGTGTAAGGAGAGGGGATAAGACAGACAGGAAGGAAAGATGGAGTATGGTCCCGGGCTCGCTTTTATTCGCCTGCTGTTGATCGGAGAAACTACGGAAAACTACCGATCAGAGGAGCTGGCCGCCAGAATTCTCCTCCAGACAGCGGCAATGTGAAAAGATGTATTTTAGGCGCCGATAGGAGCTGGAAAGGGTGTGGGAGAATACCGAAAAGGTAGTCCAGACTAAAGAGATGAGGCAACTAACTCGTACGAGGACGTTTGTGGCATTTTGCTTACCGCCACTTGTAATTTAACATTTTTAGAATGCCATCGTCTCCTATATTATTTCAGTAGTATACCTTCCCTTTGCAGCTCTCACACGCAACCAATCTTTATAATTGAGATCTCTAAACAAAGATAATTTCACGGAGACGTGAAAAATTGCACTTTGGCTTCAAAAATGTGAAAGATTTGTTAACAAAACCGATCTAAATAGTCATGTAAAATTCAATCCTCAACGCAGGTCGGAATTTTGAATCTATATCGTTTAATAACTCCTAAGCGAAGCGTTCTAGGGCCTAAAAAACTAAAATTTTGAGACGAAGTCTCTAAGAAACGTTCCTTATTCCGTAATCTACATGATGAGATATTCTTGACCATTCTAATACATTTTTGCCGGTTCGACGCTTCTCGATTCTGCCCTACCAGTTCAGAGCCTGTAGAATCTGCAACTGCATGCGAAATTACTAATTACTTGATACGATTGAATTACACGTGTTACAAATCGCGCTGAGAAACTCAAAGCGGCAACACCGAACCAACGCCACGCCGAGCCGACACCGCTCCGGCAACAGCGTGCAGGAGGGTGGCGTAAAAATCCGTTACTGTGTTCGCAGGCAGTGTTTGGCAGGCAACCGCCGAGGCCACATGTTTCAAGCGAGCCCGTGCGCTCACAATTTACGTAAACCATTGTTCTCATCGGTATTTTGTACAAAACGTGTCATAGTCAGTCAAACGTGTCAAACTTCAACTACAGTAAATGTTCAATCATATCCAAATTGTGTTGTGACCACATACTAAGTACTGTGCGTGTGCATCAACTTCAAAACGAAGCAGAACGGAAAGAACAACTGAAAACTTCTCATCTTGAAATCAAGAATCACGATTGTATGTTAATTTTAAGTATCATAACATGTTGTACATCAAAGAAAAGTAAGTGTTATTTTTGTAATTTATATGTTCATTTGCCATTCAGATTCATGTAGTAAAGTCAATTTAAACTGCAAATATCACTTATTTAGTTATTACCATTCACTTCCTCATTTCTTTACAAAGTCATTATGTTTTTATCTGAAAACTCACTGTATCAGAACTACCAGAGATGAAACCCAGTAACCAAATTCAATTCCTATCATTGGTCACATGGCCACAATTGCAATTTAAGCAAAACAAACATCATTAATCCTACTATTCAAATAAGAGTATTATTGTTCCAAAACAAATGCATTTTAGATAAAAATCATTGGTCCTCCTGGCATCGGATGTGAATCAGATATCATTATATTCAGTGAATGGCAGTAATCATAACGAAATAATTCCACTGAGATTTCACATCAGAGTGTTTTACAATGTGCATGTAGTATTCAAGACAACAGTACAGTGTTTATTACTATTCATGAAACTATTCAGTTAACATGTTAAAAGTGTTACAACTCACATGCATACAATACCAAATCATAATCAGTGTTCAGTAACATTTATTTGTGATAATAATTTCATGTCAAGGTGTTTCTATAATTTATGTATGTACATTTTTCAATCCAGCAGTATAGTATTCATTAGTATTCTTTAAAAGTGGCAAGTAACATTTATTGGTAAATGAAGGGTCATGTCAAAGTGTTTTTATAATTTATGCATGTATAATCTTCAAGTCAGCAATATAGTGTTCATCACCATTCATTAAACTAATCAGTCAACATTTAAAGTTGCAATTCACATGCATACAATATCAAAGTACATGAACAGTGTTTACTAACTTTATTTATGACTGAGGTTTCATGTCAAATGTTCATTTATAAGTTATACATGTACAGTTTCAATTCAGCAGCATAGTGTTCATTAGTATTTAGTAAACTTCAGCATGTAACATTGATTTGTAAGTGAGGTGATGTTAGATTAAGGCAAGTTATTTGAACGTGTTATCAGTGTTATAAGGTATCAGACTAACAGTTATCAGTGTTATCAGAGGTAAAGTGTCAACAAGGTGTCCCCTGATAGACAAGCAGTAATTCAACTTATTAACAAACATTATTAAACATCAGACATTATTTACATTCAGTACTTCTTCGGGGGCAGTACAGAAGGTGATTTAAATCATTAAAACAATTAGTGTAGAAATACTAAAAACACTGTGGTCAAAATGTCGAAGGCAGAAAGACTAGCTAGGAAAAATCTTGTTGATAGGCGAAACGTAGCACTTCAGATTTTCAAAAGTAAATGCACGTGGTTGCATAACTTTACCATCATAGATGAAAACTCACATTACAAGTTAATCAATCTATTAACTAATCTCAAAGAATCGTGGAACGAACTCAAAGTGGCTCAAGAATCTCTTGTTAGTGATGATGAACTTACCATAGAACAGTTTCTACAACTAGAAAATGAACATATTGACCTTATAACAGAAGTTGAACTACGCATAAAAAACTCACCATTCGATAGGCAGACATCAAACACTCCACCCCCAACTGTGCCAACTAATTCAAGCATGCTTCCACTCAATGAAGTTCATTTAGGATTACGACTTCCAGCATTGCAAGCACCAACTTTCAACGGTGAATTTTCACAGTGGACAAAATTTAGAGATATATTCAATAAACTAATCCATGAAAATGTACATTTGACCAATGTAGAAAAATTTCATTACTTGGAAAATGCTCTCACAGGCGAAGCTCAATCAATCATTAGCAATCTAACCAACACTTCAGAAAATTACCAAGTAGCATGGCAACTAGTGAATGAAAGATACAACAATCCTCGTAGATTAGCCTCTTCGTACATAGCTAATTTTGAATGTCCTCCAGCAATTAATTTAAAGGAACCCCATTCAATTCAGAGATTCTCAGATCATTACATGGCCAATTACAAGGCATTGCAAGCATTAACGTTACAAGTACCGGCAATCGAACTTATGGTCATCCACCGTATGTTAGCTCATTGCCCACCAGAAATAGCTAGAGAATGGGAGAAACAGGTAGCAACTAACGCCAATCCAGCAATTCAGGACATGCATAACTTTCTTGAAAGATTGTTCCGAATCGAAGAAAATTCCTTATCAAACCCGGGAATCATCCAACGACATCCAAACAGTGGGTCAGGAACCAAGATTACCGGCGAACTTTCAAAATTCGCAAAATGCCCATATTGCAAGGAATCACATTCAATTTTTCAATGTCAATCATTTAAATTACTAAATCCAGTGGACAGGCTAGCGCACATGAAAAAGAATCGACTTTGCTACAATTGCCTAAGAGCTAATATTGTAAATCATACCTGCAGTACAGCGAAATGCAAAACGTGTAACAAAAATCATCACACTTTGTTGCATGACTCATTTATAAAGAATTCTATCTTTCTTAACGTAGCAAAAACGTGCTACTGTACATCCAACAATCCAGACTCAGAGAAATTACCAGTCTCTCCTTCAGAAGGTTCAATGTCTTTAGGAGGAACAATTAGTCAAAATCATCAGCAACCACAACAAATCATGGCATGTCAAGCAGGATCATCAATCAAACCAACAATATTGCCAACTGTTAGGTTGCTTGTTTTAGATCAAAACAATGAGGCTCACGAGGTGTGCGCTTTGTTAGATAGCGGAAGCAATTGTAATTTGATAACGCAACAATTAGCCAACCAGCTCAAGCTAGCAACAAAACCAACAAAGCTTACTATCCAAACGATTACAGACAATGAAACTGAAGCATCATCCATAGGTAACGCAAAAATTCGATCAAAATTCTCATCATGGTCCTCAGAAAATACATATGTTGTAGTCAACAAGATCGCAAAACAGCTACCTTCAACCAACATCAACATTTCAAGATGGATAATACCCGAAAACATACTGATTGCAAATCCAACGTTTCACAAACCAAACAATGTAGATATGTTGTTAGGAGCAGACATCACGGCACATGTCTTCATTCCCGGCAAGTGGACGCATCCCAAGCTACCATCATTAATCAACACAGTATTCGGCTGGACGTTCATGGGAAGCTATCAACCAGAAGAACAACAAAGGGAACCATTAATTTCCAACTTTATTGATTCACAACAAGTAAAAGATGAATTAACGCGGTTCTGGGAATTGGAAGAACTATCATCTGAAGCCATGCATTCTCCGGAAGAAATTTTCTGCGAAGAACATTTCAAAGCTACCACAAGCAGAGATGAAACGGGCAGATACATCGTTTCACTTCCAATCAAGCCAACAGCTCCAGAATTAGGTGATTCGCGGAAACAAGCTTTACAACGATACGAAGCATTAGAGAGAAAATTTGAGCACAATGCTCAATTCGCAACAATGTACAAAGATTTCATGAATGAATATAAAGAGCTTGGACACATGCAGCCAGCTCCTCCAATCAACACAAATGAACGGAATTTCTTCTTACCTCATCACGGAGTCATAAAGGAACAATCAAGCAGCACAAAATTGAGAACTGTCTTCGATGCCTCCGCAAAAACGTCAAATAAGGTTAGCCTCAATGACATCTTGGCAGTAGGACCAGTGGTACAACCAGACCTATTAAATATTCTGCTGAACTTTCGAATGTGGCCGGTTGGATATTCCGCGGACATCATCAAAATGTATCGACAAATAATAATGAATCCATCTGATAGAAATCTTCTGAGAATATTTTGGAGACCGAATCCTCAAACTGCAATTCAAGAATTTCAATTATCCACGGTGACATATGGTACCGCATGTGCACCATACCAAGCAACTAAAACATTAAATCAATTAGCCGACGATGAAGCAGCTGACAATCCAATCATTCATGAAAAAATCCAAAACTGTTTCTACGTAGATAACATACTCACAGGAGCCAACTCACCTGAGGAAGCAATTGAACATTATCAAGAATTAACCAAAGTTCTAGACAAAGGTGGTTTTCATTTGCACAAATGGCTATCAAATTCTCAACAATTGATGGATATCATTCCAAACGAAAGTAAAGAAGTTCAAACGTCAACAATTCTCACAGAAGGTGTAAGTACATTGGGATTAACGTGGAACATCGCTGATGACGAAATTGCATTTAGTTGCAGCAACCAACAAATCTCAAATTCTCACCAGTTCACAAAACGAATGGTACTTTCCTGCATTGCAAAATGTTATGATCCTATTGGTCTTGCAGCACCAGTAATCATTCAAGCAAAAATGTTATTGCAAAAAATATGGAAAACGAAGATTGAATGGGACGACTTATTAACGCCAGAATTACTCATCGAATGGAAACATATATTCAATGATCTACAAAACATGAATCAACTAACAGCTCCAAGAAGTGTACGAAAGGATCAAGACACAACAGAAATTCAAATCCATGGATTTGCAGACGCCAGTTTATCAGCATACGGAGCTTGTTTGTACGTACGAACAACCACTGAGAAGGGAAAGGTACAATGCAATCTGCTCGTCGCCAAATCAAGAGTCACTCCAGTACGAGAACGAGCAATATCACATTTGGAATTGTGCGCAGCACTACTATTAGCGCGACTAGTCAAAAAGGTAGTGCCAAGATTACCAATAGTCGTCAATCGAATACATCTTTATTCAGACTCTACTACAGTTTGTGCATGGATAAAGTCACCTCATAAAAAACGAATACCGTTTGTGACTATAAGAACGTCAGAAATTCAAGAACTCACCAATCATTGTAAGTGGCATCACATCACATCTAATCATAATCCAGCTGATCTCATTTCACGAGGAACTCAACTATCTCAACTAAGAGACAACCAACTGTGGTGGCAAGGACCGTCCTTTCTTTTGCAGAATTCTCACCCAAAGATCATCACTACGCTTCTAATAGCAAATCTTACTGTCTGCACCCATGATTCGGGGGCAGCAGACTTCTTAATCAGGGAAACATCGAATCAATTACTGCAACTGATTGAAAATTGCTCAAGCTACAACAAGGTTCTAAGAAGCATCGCACTGTGTGTACGCTTCATTCACAACTTAAGGTACCCAAAGGCTCGCATCAATCCACCCATATTGCCGGCACAATTGCAAGAAGCGGAAGAAATTATCTGTAAGATAGTTCAAAATCAAATTTACAAACAAGAATTGACAGCACTAAAGGCTAACAAACCCATCCATCATCAAAGTAAAATCAAGTCATTAGCTCCAGAACTACATACTGATGGATTATTAAGAGTAGGAGGAAGACTAGACAACACCTATCTTCCATTCAATACCAAACATCAAATCATTCTCCCATCAACTCACCGACTATCAAAATTATTGATTCGACAAGTGCATCTACAACTACTTCATGCAGGAACGCAATCAATTATGTCACAGATTCGTCAAAAATTTTGGATCCCATCTCTTAGACGCACTACAAAAGGTGTCATCAGATCATGCATACCATGTTTCAAACAATCTAAACTGAAACCACAACAATTAATGGGCCAGCTTCCAGCTCCAAGAGTAACTGTTTCACCAGCCTTCTCGCATTGTGGAATAGACTACGCAGGTCCAATTACTACTAGATTGGGAACACCCAGATCGAGAAAATTTACCAAAAGTTACATTGCTGTTTTCATTTGTCTAGCAACAAAGGGAGTACATCTAGAAGTAGTATCGGATCTAACTTCAGAAGCATTCTTAGCTGCATTCTTTCGAATGACAAATCGACGAGGCATTCCGTCTCACATGTATTCTGACAATGCAACGACATTCAAGGGAGCGTCAAAGCAATTAAAAGAGCTACTGTGCTTCCTGGAAAACAAAATAATACAACATCAAATACAAGACGCTACTGCGCATTTAAAGGTCACGTGGAACTTCATTCCCCCACGCAGTCCTCATTTTGGAGGAATATGGGAAGCAGCAGTCAAAAGTTTCAAAAGAATATTCATACCTACAGTGGGTAATCGAATTCTTAATTACGAGGAACTAACTTCATTAGCATGTGGAATAGAAGCAATACTAAATTCACGACCGTTGGTTCCACTAACTGAGGATCATCAAGATTTCAATTGTTTATCACCAGCCATCCTATTAAATCAAAGGCCATCTCTACTTGTATCATCAAAAGATTCAGAAATCAAATTAGACCACATTTCAAGATGGAAGAAAATACAAAACTTAACACAAATATTTTGGAAACAGTGGTCCCAAGATTACATCTTAACCTTACAAAGGAGGAATAAGTGGCATTCATCTCATCCCAATCTCACGGAAGACACAATAGTACTCCTTAAAGAAGACAATTTACCACCAGCAACATGGAAGTTAGGAAGAATAAGCAAAACGTACCCAGGAAGAGACGGAAAAGTAAGAGTAGTCGACGTCACTACAACATCAGGAATCTACAAGCGCAGCATTAGCAACATTTGTCCTTTACCACAAGAAACCCAAGACAGCCATTTGTAACACGCGATTCGTAACAATAATCGATTTTTCAGCGCTACGCACTGACGGGGGCAGCATGTTACAAATCGCGCTGAGAAACTCAAAGCGGCAACACCGAACCAACGCCACGCCGAGCCGACACCGCTCCGGCAACAGCGTGCAGGAGGGTGGCGTAAAAATCCGTTACTGTGTTCGCAGGCAGTGTTTGGCAGGCAACCGCCGAGGCCACATGTTTCAAGCGAGCCCGTGCGCTCACAATTTACGTAAACCATTGTTCTCATCGGTATTTTGTACAAAACGTGTCATAGTCAGTCAAACGTGTCAAACTTCAACTACAGTAAATGTTCAATCATATCCAAATTGTGTTGTGACCACATACTAAGTACTGTGCGTGTGCATCAACTTCAAAACGAAGCAGAACGGAAAGAACAACTGAAAACTTCTCATCTTGAAATCAAGAATCACGATTGTATGTTAATTTTAAGTATCATAACATGTTGTACATCAAAGAAAAGTAAGTGTTATTTTTGTAATTTATATGTTCATTTGCCATTCAGATTCATGTAGTAAAGTCAATTTAAACTGCAAATATCACTTATTTAGTTATTACCATTCACTTCCTCATTTCTTTACAAAGTCATTATGTTTTTATCTGAAAACTCACTGTATCAGAACTACCAGAGATGAAACCCAGTAACCAAATTCAATTCCTATCATTGGTCACATGGCCACAATTGCAATTTAAGCAAAACAAACATCATTAATCCTACTATTCAAATAAGAGTATTATTGTTCCAAAACAAATGCATTTTAGATAAAAACAACACGGGTGTACCTCTTTGCTCGATAATAAAGTTAACTAAGAATAGTTTGTATTGACTTGAGTGTATTACCTTGTTATCAATTACAAGGTGCCAAATTGAACAAATGACGGAGGGTAAGAGGATGTTAATATGGAAATGGAAAAATAAGAAAGAGGATGGGGTATAGCATGCGAGGGTTCTCGCACGGGGACGCGAGTATTTTGTAATTTCATTGAAGCGAGGTGGTCCCTCTCGATCTCGCCCATCGCCGTCCTCTCAGTCGGCGTCCCCTGCGCTTTCCCGCGCATTCCCTGCTCGGCCGCCTCCGTCGGCGGCGGCGGCGAATGACTCGGCGGAGGCCCCAAGAATGTGACAGGCGCCGCAAATAGCTCCCGCGCCCCCCCCCCACCGCTGCCCCCGCGCCGCCTGCGCGCCCGCGAGGCACCTGCAGCTCGCGGCCGCGGTCACGGCCCCCGCGCGGGAGCGCCGCGCACCGCCACGCCCTCGTCACGCGAGACGACGCGAGAGAAGCGACCGACAGACGCGGTTTCTATACTTCGGTTTTTCTTCCTTGGCGCACGGGGAAGGGTGCCAATAAAATGGAATATCTCACGGTATTTCGCGTCGTTCTCCGTTGTGCCGCCAGGAGTCGCATGATCGCCAGCACTGCTCGATACAGTCGCGATCATGCGTCTCTTAGCGGCACAACCGACAACGACGCGAAATACCGTGAGATATTCCATTTTATTGACACCCCCCCCCGTGCGCCAAGGAAGAAAAACCGAAGTATACACAGGAAACCCGCTTAGACTTGCGATTTGATGTAAATCAGCTGTTGCGATGTCATCCAATCGAGAGCTTAAACGTCATCACGGTGACGTCACTGTAGTGACGTTTAAGCTTCCGATTGGACGAATCCGTCAAGAGCCGAATAGTTGGGCGATGGCATCAACCGATTTCACTGCGGTGCACCTGGCTGGGAGGTCCTAGGGTTCCGCAAAGGCAGGATTTTCGACTCTAGCGAGGTAGCTGGGTCAATTTCAGTCGGCGTCTGAAGGAGAATTCTAGCGGCCCGCTGATCTGATGGGCAGTGCCCTGCCAACGGGCCTCTACCGCGTCGCAGGAGGTAATGCGAGTGAAGGAACTGGCAGTCGGTGGGATAAGCAGACCCGCTCAGGAGGCTCAGCGCAGCAACTGGTTCCACTGCGGGGCCTCTGACAGGGAGTCCTAGGGTGCCACTCCCGACGGTAGCTCGATTCTCCACTTTGAAACTTACCGATAAGTTTGTGAGCAGCGTCGGACTTTTGTGACAACTTTCAAACCACAAGTGAAATTCGGCAAGAGTATTTCTGGAATAAAACTCATAAATTTATCAAATAGTGTGAACATAATGTTAAAGATAGCAAAAAATATATCTTGATGGGTTGTTTCAGACGCTATATTGTTTCAGACGCTAGCAGTTTCTGTCATGGAAGGGATATTTATTCATTTATTTTCCAAAACATTTCAACGTTATCTGGCGTAAGTCAACGAAAAGTACCATGCGAACTTTTCGATTTTAGGCGGCCGCAATTAGTTTGTAACCATCTTACTATAAAACGCTATTGGCAGGATTGAAACTAATAAATAGGTGAGGATTTTAATGAAATGTCAGTTTTTTTTCTTTTCACTTTCGAAAAATGTCGTTTAGTATAGAAATTCATTTTATGTCAGGACAAAAGGAAATTACCCATTTTTATACGTCATTTTTTGCGATTTTGACGATTTAGACTAATAAGTCATTTTTTACGTTTCTCTCAGTTTTAGCGCATTTTCTCTGATTTCGCTACTAATGACATTTTAATGGTACTTACTTCTAATATTATTTACGAGATTCAACAAATGTTCTCCGCAGAAATCCTTAGTACATATACCTGGTAGCCTACTCGATTATTTCGCTCAGTTGTAATGTCATCCGTGCGACAATGTAATTCTAGTTTCCTGTAACGCCCGTCAGCGCTATTGGCGGTTGACCGATTTCGAGAGAACAAAAGACAAATATTTTCTGTTAAACAACAGTCCAAACCAACTTTTTTAAGCTGAGTTCTCTTGCGTTAATAGGAGAAGCCTCGATTACATCAGCAACGTATCCAACAGCTGGAGTTGTTCATCCGAGCTGTATTTGATCAAATGTTTTACGTCACTTTTCTTTGTTTTCGGTCATTTTAAAAGCGTTTTAAGAACATTTTATTGATCATTTTTGGCGATGTTTTAGTTCATCAAAATCCACTTCCTAGTAATAACTCATGCGTGGTATAGTGAAAATAATCATCCGCTGATCCGTACCGAGCACACACTACGTCTTTAGTGAAGGTGACAGAAAGTGTCGCGACCTGTCTCGGCAATGTTGAGCGGCGGCGGATATGAGAGTGGGGTAATAAAATTCTATTGTCAGAGGCTTTTAGTCACGATTTGCATTCGTTCTTACAAAAACATATTTGATGACGATATAGGAACAAGCTAAATCAATCATAAAAAAAAAGCTTCTAACCCGTAACTGCACTCACTGAACTCTCAGCTGGCGTGGCAGACGAATGCATTTCTGAGAACGATTGCGGTCTCCGGTCTATGCTCATCTGTTTTGGAGCGTGTGAAAATAATCGTCCGCCGCCTGCACCGAGTAATGTCATTAGAGGAGGCGACGGAAGGAGGCGCGAGCGATCACCTCCGTGACCCTGCTGAGGGGCAACGCTGGCGAGAGTCGGGTACCAGAAAATGTGTCTGGGATTGATAGTTAGTAATTCCGTGCGCGTCAACTACTGAGGTCATTATCCCCGTAAGTGTAGAACAGTTTTTCATCTGGCGCTTGCGGTGATCTTCCCGCGCTGGATGGCGAGGTCCGGCGTCGAGCTACCGTCGGCTAGAGGGGTTTTCCTCAACCTGGTACCGCTCACCAGCGGAGACAAGCATTATACTGTACGCGTAAGCTTCCGCGGCTCGAGTTCATAACTTCTCGGCTGTCCGGGTGACGCCGCGTCGTAGGCAGAGAGGCCGATGTTTCGCCTAACATGTCGTAGGCTTCCTCAGCATTATACTACGATTTTCGTAACTTTGTCCATGACAGAAATCAGCTCTTTACGGTTTCATCCAATCGGGAGCTTGAACGTCACCATAGTGACAACACTGTCGCGAAATATAAGCTCCCGACCGATCTCCCGGCATGTGTGGTAGTATAATGCATGTATTTGTGTGTGTAAGGGGTGAGGATAGGACAAGGAAGAGGAAGGAAAGATCGCGCGCGCTCCGGGGCCCGTTTGTTAGGGTACTGTTCCGGCATTCGGCTGATGTTGATCGGAGGAAAGAGGGAAAACTACCGATCAGAGCAGCCGGCCGCTAGAATTCTCCTCCAGAAAGCGACTAATTTCGACCTAGCTGACAAGCTAGTGTCGAAAATCCTGCAATCGTGGGGAGTAGAACCGTAGATCTGTCGGTCAGATGCAATTGCAGTGACATCAGTCGATACCCTGAGCCACCTCTCACGGTGAATATGTTTGTGAAGTTCGCTACAATGTCACCATTAGTGGTGGTGACGGGGGCGGAGCAACGCGAGCGGCGGCGGTCGGGGCGAGGGCGGGGCGGGCCGCAGTGGTCGGTGGCGGGCGGGGGCGGGTCTCGGGGGCAGGAGCGCCGCGTGGGCCGGACGTGTCGTGTCGTGAGAGGCGCGCGGGGGGGGGGAATGGAGTTGATGCGTGCGATGCGGGTCGCTCCCCGCGCTGCCCCGATGAGTCACAGGCGCGAGGAAGAGGCCGTAGACCAAGCGGATCGCTTCACTCAGCCAGGCCATTGCAGTTATTTTCATAGCTTACTAACGCTTAAAAATCGAATGGCGATGAATAAGATTTCGACCCAATATACACGGAATAAGACGCCTGGAAAGAGAATAAAGTAGATAATTTTCTTATGGATTTCATAAGTTTTCATTGGAATTTTAGATATTTTACAGTATTTGTACTTTTTGTAAAGCAACGAAACTCAGTCTATTTGAAGGAACAGACATAAGTTTCCAAAAGTGTGATTTATCAGTCAGCAATTAAATTATTTCTTTAGTACTGAAATTTCATTCTTTATTTAAAAATAAATAGCAGAAATTTGTTGATGATGACGGTTATTGTACCGTCTCACAATTTCATAAACGAAACATTCATAATACTGACAATAAAATGTAATAACGAATATGGTTGTATTCCTAGAACTCTATTCATCACTCTTGAACCTAAAGTAGTACCCTAATTCCTACCCCTTCCCCAGCAAGTTGTGTGAATGGATATAAGGCGAAGTTCACAATGTACAGGCCTCCGGGCCTCAGTGCCAACGCCACCCATTCGAAGAGACGGCCTGGTTCCCTTCCTCTAGGCACGATGGACCCTCCAGCTGCGCTTGTCGCAAATTGTAATCCATTGATCGACGCAAGGACTGCATCGGTGCGATAGAGGGGGAAATTAGTAATTACTATGGTGGCGGCTCCGTCACTGAGAAAACATGTTTGCAGCTAACAAATTCCTATACGTCGCATACACGCAGTTAATACAAAGCTCCTCAAACAGGTATTGCTGTAACAATGTTTTTTTTTGTTCGTTCGACATTCGGGAATATACCAACTCCGAATTTCCTTTGATTTTTAGTTCTATGCCCTTGAACTATAGGTAGTAACTAAAAATTTCCGCGGTCCAATTCTTGGTCGAAGGGATAAAAGGCAACAGCTGACGATGACTTACTAGTTTAAAGAAGTTTTACTCCATTCCATTCCATTTCCATTCCAAAGCCAGTACTTGATTATAAATAGAACATTGTTATTAATTAACGTAACAGGACGTAAAAACAAAACATCAAAAGTAGTTAATGTCGAAACACTCACATTCGGTGCCTAGATTTGATGAATACATTATAAAATGAAATACAAAATGACTGGGGTTGTCGTATAAAAAATATTGAATGGTATGATGCCCATATCAAGTTTGCTTCTTTAATAACTACATGAGAATCTGGCTTTTGTCACAGCTTCACTAGAAAATCGTGAACTGCAAAATAAATTTGATCCTGGAAGTGTACATGAAGTGTTTCTATACTGAGAACAAATTTCTTTGTAAATTATTCGAGAAGTAGACCATTATTAATTCAGTAGTTCTCAAGTAACCAGGTCGATACGGATGGCACACCCTGAAAACAGGTCGCTATCCATATCGTTCGTTCTCGACAGTGGCAGTGCCATTCTCGGCCACAGCCTCCGCGCGCCGATCTCGTCGCCGAGAACGATCGGAACCGAGTCTTTCGGTCCCGGTATAGTTCCTAGATACCGAAAAGACGCAAAGCAGGTAATACCTACATTTATTCTGAACCAGTCTGTGTAGATTGATTGATGGTGATTCCAGGCGCGTCAACTACTAGGGTCATCAGTCCCGTAAATGTAGTGCATGCTTTTTCATCGGAAGGTGCCGGTGATCTTCCCCGTTGGATGGCGAGATCCGGCGCCGACCTATCATCGGCTAGCGGGCTTTTCCCTAACCAGGTATCTCCCACCAGAGGGGCACCGCCCCAGCCAGGACAAGCTCTAAGCTCCCGACCGGTCTTCCGGCATATGTGGTAGTGTAGTGCATGTTAGTGTAAATAAAGGGATAGGATAGGACAAGAAAAAGGAAGGAAAGATCGCGCGCATAACGTCCCCGCTTGTCAGAGTACTGCTCCGGCATTCGCCTGGTGTTTATAGGAGTGTGGCCGCGACGGTTTTGAAAAAAAATAGTATATCAACGAAATTCAATATAATTGCCCAATTCATCTTATTTTTATTTAATGATATATTCATTTTCTCGTTGGATGTACATTATTCACTAAGTATGTTGAATAAAATTCGTAACTACTATATATTTGTTTCAGTATTGTCACGCACCGCACGCGGTCCCCGGCGGCGTGGGAGCGCCGGAAATCCGTGAGGGCGGCCCGGGCCTAGCTCAGTCAGTCAATTTTGTTACCTTTCTGAAAATAGGCGGTGATGGAACGAACTGCAGGGTGCAATATAATGACAATAACAATTTGGGTGACTGGTAACGCAATAGAAAGTTTATTTCCGCCTAATGATAGGCCGGAGAAGTTACACAAGGAGTTTTAGAAGAAATGCCCTACCTAGTGAGCTCTGGTTAGGAACAAAAAAAGAACTTAAATCTAAGAGAAAAGCAAAAAGAAAATTCACAATGCAATTATTTTACTGATTACACAAAGGAAACGATCATTCGCCCTCTGGACTGGCGATTACGTGCCTCAGCGCGGCACCGCAATTCACAGAAAAAAAGTCTTTGTACGGTCGTTGACCAAATACAATGCCTGATGATGATGGTGCTGAACAGGCGTCAAATGGCACCGGTGGCAGCTGGTCGCGGCGGCGGCGGCGAGGTCGACCTTCCAAAGCCGAAGGGACGCTCGCCGGCGCGTGTCCACAACGGGCGGTGTCGGCACGGCGGCGGCCTGGGCTGCGGCGACGGCAATGCTTTGTTCGCCCAAATAACGAGCGATCGCGTATCTCACGCACAATGTCACACAGCACGATCTGAGAGTTCCATTAAGCTCTATGCGAGCACAAATCTCGGAGAGTATCGGTCTAATTGCCAGTGGTGGCAGAGTTCAAAAATTGATACTCAGAAAGAATTTCTCCCGGCTATCGAGATTAAGCAAGACAGAATTGGATTGCACGGGGCAATCCCAAATCGCTCCCCAGAGCACGCGATGCCCGAGGTACCTCGACCTCTCTCCTCAGCTCTCGCTACCCAAGTCTCGTACCCTCACTTTGTGTGTTGTTCCACTCTTTCCCCCCCCCAAATTTTCGCAGATATTTCGAAATCATCCCTTCCCCACAGAATTCTACCCCTGATTGGTTGAGTGTGATGGCGTCTTAACTCTTTTTTTTAGCCAACCAACTCCGGCGATTCTGGGAATTTTCCTTACTCTGTCTCATTCCAAAAGCCCTCTTTGTTTATCGAAGAAAGTAGGTCAAGAAGGGTGTGAGACATGATCGTTGTACCCCCGAAGATTGCAGTGAATTACGGCTTTGAGCTTCCCAGCGCGGGTGACAGCCAAAAAACCGTGACGGGCACGCGCCGCGAACCTATTCAAATAGTTCTGGGGCGCCTGAGGTCCCGAACAAAAGGTCTCCCCTCGTCCCCTGGTGCCATAAAACATTCGGGGGGTGCGCGTGTCGCGCGCTCGCGGGCGGTCAGCGGGGCGCGGTAGCTTCTCTCCACGCACTAGCCTTCTGCATCGGCATTTTATTTATGAAATTAATTTGCAGTAGAACTAGCGTACCGCTACAGTATAATCTCAGTAGTGAGGGTGACATCTCCCGGTTGCGAGTGTGGTGCGGAGTTTCAAACAATCACTCACATTGCTCAAGAACGTGAACTAACGGCATATCAGGGTGATGGATCAGATGTGTATACTCTTCCTCCCTCGGCGATCGAGTGGATTGAGAGGCTACCTATTAGATTGTGACTTGTGCAGGGGGCCATGTGTGATTGCCATACGCTAAATAAAATAATAGTGAGGGTAAAAATCATCTTAAATGACGGCACGGCCCACGGTTTCACTAGAATTTGATATGTGGCCGCTGCCAGTTAGACAGCCCTGCCGCATAGATGCGAGCGTGTGGGCGAGGCGGCGCGGCGGTGGCCACAGCCAGCCGGAACCCGAGCCTGTTGGCGCCGGCCCTCTGCAAACATCCACGCGGCGCAAGCGCGTGTTCAGTGGCGCTGCTCGAGGCGCGACACGCGTCGCTCTGAGGCCGCTTGTTAGCGCGGTGCTGCTGCTTTCGTGCAGCGACTCTGTTTTCATGTGCTGCGCCTTGTCGTTTGCCTTTTTGATGTAGGAATTCGTTTCGTCATTGTCAATCATTCAGTTCCACCAAACACTCATAATTTTCGACCTAAGTATAGACTGGGACGATATGAACATTTGAGATACACAAAACAGTTGAACATACGTAAAAAGCCTCGGAAATATTTTATGAAAAACATTGCGTATTTCAATGATAAAATTGATTCGGAAGAACTCAGTCGTAGTTATAAACAAATTAATATTGCTTCATTCGGATTCCAGCTCGGACGATTACCCAACCAAAGCTATTTAATATCAATAATTGCACGTCGGCTCTGGCCTTTACAATCTCCCTCTTGTCCCTTCACTGGCACCCAGACAAGTGTATTTGCAACCTTAATGGTTTTGCACTCATGGAGTTGCAGGGATCTCACGAGCTCATGCATGCATCTTGGGTACGTGTGAAATACGGTGATTTTAATGGTTGTATCACTTTTACTCATGCATTAGTGGAGCTATTGAAACTTCTCCTGTATATGGATTTTAGTCATTCCACAGTATAGGTTTATTAGGGGATTTTTTAATTGGGTTTCTGACATTGGAGGTCATCCCAATCTCTTGAGTTCCTGCTGTGTGTACTATTCCTTCCTAAAATCCAGTGTTCTAGCAAGTAACTACGTGCGAGATCTTTGTGCACTCTCTAATTATGCGTAATTAAGGCACTGTTTCCCGACACGCCGAATGCAAAAGCACCCAGGTGGACCCACGAGCATATTAGCAACGGTACTGCTATGAGATGGACTCATACCTGCCCAGCTCATGGGAGCTCTTCGCTGGGAATTATGTCCGGGGGCGGTAGTGGCCACGGGAGACCCTGATACGTCCTTTAGACAGATAATATCCAGGAAGGTAGGGCGAATCTAAAATGGTAGCCACGACTCGAAAAGAGGGGAACTCGTACGAGAAAATCTAGTTCTTTGTAGCACCACTGTCTCTACTTGGCGCGTTCACCCGCGTACGGGCCAGGACCTACCAGCAGCGTCCCGACCTCGCGGCCATGAATTAAGGGGGTACGTGTGGTTACCACATAAGCACCTTTTCTCACCCTTACTCGGACCTCGGACTCGGACTCTCACCATATACTCGGACATTGCAAGGAAAACGCACATTCTAATCTTGCCCAAATAAGAATCGAACTCGGGGTCGCGACATGGAAGGCGAGTCCGCTGACCAATTGGATAAACCAAAAGAGTTTTCTAGCACGATTAGACCGTTTAAAAAGTTTTCGAATGGAAAATCAAATTGCTTAAACCTGAACTCTAAAATGGAAGGATTTAAAGATAAACTTCTCTTCTCATTTAACACCTTGTGAGCTACAGTCAATACATATTTAAAATTTTGCATTGGTCTTCTATCCCCTAATGAAGGTACATTGGCCAATTGAATTAATTATTAGTGTTGTTTATGGACTCGTGAGGATTATGCGATGGGACTAATAGTTTACTAACAGTAGTACAAACTTCACAGATTACAGACGTTCGTGAAACCTGTTTTCTTGTCCAAGCTCTGATTGCGGATACCTTTTACCTACTTTAGCAAATATTGGAATAGTAATATAAGAAGATGTACTGTTGACTGACTTCAACAGATATTGGGGTAGCAATATAAGTAAATGTTCTGTTGAAGTACAAGAAATACGGTGTAAACATGAAGCAGCAATCTACGGGCAGTTCCCATAATTTTCCAAACTCACCTAATTGGCTCTGATTAGATAAATTAAATGAATTATTATGGACAATAACACAACTATATCAATATGTTGATCCATCATTTAAAAGACAGAAAAAATCTAGAAATAACAATACATTTAATATACAATATTAAATGAAATACATATTCTTCACAACGTTTCGGAAATAACTGGTTTAATCCGGTTATATCTTAAACTTTGTGAAGAAAACATATGTATTTCATTTAATATTGTATAAAACTGTTATTTCAAGAGTTTTTTCTGTCCTTTAAATAATGGAGCAACATATTGATATAATTGAAAATATAGACAGAAACTAAAAATATTAATTAACAACACATCTCCTTCGCCTAACTTCTGAATGGAGTGAAGGAGGCAGGGGAAACGTAAACGGCGCTGGCTGGCTCTCTCTCTCTCTCTCTCTCCAGGAACGGAAACTCAGTCAAGACGAGTGATGAGTATGGAGGAAGAAATCATGAAAACCCCAGGAAATATTAGAGATGAAATGATTTTTTAGAAGAAATATGTAATTTTAGTCAACAATAATGTTAAATAACTGCCAATATACGTGAAAATTTTCTTAGCACTACTTCGTATCAGTAGATTTCTTGAAAGTGAATTAGTATTCAAACAAAAATACCCGAACTTATCAATGTAAATATTAAACAATAAACAATAAAAAATCTTACATCAATCTAGAGACTCCACAACTTCCAAATTCTCATTCAACCATTTTTATATGGAGTTGGTAAATCCAATTGGCTAGTGTATTTTTTAGAGCTCTTATCCTCTCTTATCCTCGGGTGTCATTAATAATTCGTAATGCACTATTGCTGCTGCTGCGATCTTAAAGAGAACACAAATAATTTCAAATAGCAAAGTATACTCTGTCTTCCTCATTTTGCATTTTTGGTGTGTATTGATCATTTAGGTCTTTTAGGGCCAGTTTCACCAACCAGGATCATATTCGTAGTTGATCCGAGTTTCGTGATCCTGATCCGCAGAATCAATGCCGACTTGATCCCTGTGCGTTTCACCAACATTTTGAGTCCGTGAAGTTGATCTGGATCACATGATCCCCGAGCAGACGAGAAAATGCGCGGTTGGCAACAATTTTGCGATGCATTGTGGGTAATCGGGCGATCAGCTGTAGGAACCGATTTGTTTTGATTTCATTTCTTTTCGTAGTTGTGTGGTGTTCGGTTGCGTGTGACAGTTTTCTTGTTCGATAATGAATTCAACAGAGGTTGAAAAGAATGCGAAGTGAGCGGTAAATTCTTTTCCGGGGGGGAAGAGAATTTCTTGTAACTATAATGTGCAAATACAAAGAAATGTTTAATGATCGTTCCGAGAATTCAAAACAATCGCTTACAACAATCGAATTACTCGTGATTTCTATACGTATGTCTCCCCACAATAAATATTCAATTTTCGAAAACAAACTCCATTCTTACGAAGAAAATTAACCTAACACGAATAAAAAATTCAAAGTACCACTGCACTAAAAAAAGTATTCAATAAAATTATCACCATCTAATTGCATTCCATATATCACAAAAATCAGCTAGAATTAGGAAAAATATCGCTTTCAATAGACTAAAACTAACCAAAGGCTATTTTAGTAATGTCATTTATAATCCACACTAATTTCAAGCAAAAATATATTTAAATTTTACTCCCCAATACCGAGTATTCTAACCTACAATTGTGATAACTCTACTTTTATTCACACATTTAAAAAAACACATTTTCCGAACAATTACGCACAACCCTACTAGTTAGCGAATAATTATAAATTGAATATAAGTCCAACTAATGGCATTTATTTAAAAAAAACACGAGGAACTGAAATAGTGGGACGAGAATTTGGTGCGGCCAAGCTGAGAAATAACTCCTGATCCGGTCGTGATCCGCCGGTCGGCGACGGATCAATTTGCGAGTCAAATTTGATCCGAGAGAGAGACGTTGATTCGTTTCAAGTGCGTGGTGAAACGTACAACGGGATCAACTGGAGTTGACTCGGATCAACTCAGGATCATCTTCTTGACTCCGGTTGGTGAAACCGGCCCTTAATTATATAGTAGGAAATTGCAACTAACGGACTTGTATGCATTTATACATGCCGCATTTGCCCCTGACTTCTAGGCAACCCCGTACGTACCGATGTTCGGCAGGTGCATGAAGTTTCTTTGACTGCATCAGAAACCAGAGCTATCGAATATCTGTGCATACGAAGTTGTGGATTCTACCCTAACTACTGAGATTATAGAGAAACAATTGTATATTAGATACGACTTTTATTCAACATACTTAATGATTAATGTACATACGAGAAAATTAATTTATCATTGAATAAAAATAAGATGAATTGTTCAATTGTTCAGTGAAAAGATTGAGGACGTTCATCTTCATTCACGAAAAAATGAATGTCCACTTTCAGCTCCGTTATAGCTAGTCTCATAAGTGACGAAGTGTAGAATCAGTGAGGCTACTTCTATTTTTATTGTTAATAAAATCCATAGTAGAATCAGGCAGCGCAGTCGGACAAGTCAATGTTGTGACAGTAGGGGTTGGAAGCCTTTCGGAATTGAAAGTGCAATCCCAATCGATTTGACGAGCAATACAAGGCATTATAATACAATCTAATGTCTATCAGCCATGTCTACAATATAAGACCTCTATAAACCACTAATGTTGAAGGTTGTTTCACATTTATAATTACAATTATGTAATTATAAAACTGCATCATGCAAAATGCGCAGGCGGGCCGCCAGTTGGAAAGCCCTGTCCTAGAAATTTGTAACATTTATTCTGAAACGCCTTTCCAACTTCTGATCGTTAATGTTGACGTCTGTTCCTGTACCCTCCATGCCAAGACTATGGATTGCTCTGGTTACACATCTATCTCTCACAGCCACCCTTCTCAGTCTCCCCTCCCTCCATAGTTTCGGCGCCGTGAAGGCCACCTTCCCTAAAGGCAACCGTTGAGAGGGCTATTAAAGGAAAAGATGTCCACTTGAATTTCAAATCACATGCCAGAAAGTATAATTTTATATTCAAGTTACTGTAAAAACTTTAACAAATATTACATCATTGTAATCATATTATATTATTGTACACATCTTTTTCATGACATATCCACTGCTAGTGAAAACGTAGAGAATTCAAAATATCAAAGATTATTACTTTGCTCAAAAATTAATATTACAAACAGTATGTCTGCGGCATACTAATCATAACCAATATTACCAATCTTATATTTACTGGCGTGATGGCATAAAATGGCAGTGACAGAATGAAATGAGAATTATCTTTACACTTTTTTATGTCAAAAATCTAATTGGTATTAGATTTCTTCCCAAATTCCTTCAACCCTAGTTTGAAGTCATTTGCTTTAATTATGTTTACTCTTAATGATCCGTAAAAAATTCCAGCCTACCACTTTGAATTCCACAGTCTTTGTATCAAATGCTGAAGGAACAGAGTCTTCCCAAAGAACCTTCTGGTGGAATGGTATCATCCATCGTCATAGTTAAAACTATGTTCCGCCTCCACAACTGAGAAGTTGAACACTGAAGTAGTAACTGTGCCTCGTGGTCAAGATATTATTAAGCATCGCGCTACCCTTAGAGCGTGAGCCCAGAGAGTAACGCGTGATTGGTTGGCGTTGTGCCCGTCTCGATTTGTGGTAGCGATGTGAATTACGCTGGGGGGGGGGTCGGACTTGGCAGGGAAGGGAGGGGGTGACAGGGGGCAGGGAGGAGAGGAGGAGACAGGGCAGCACGAGGTCGGGTGAGGGCGGAGAGGTGAGGGTCAGGACGGAGCAGGGCGGGGAGGAACATGGCAGCATGGCAGGGCGGGGCAGTACGCGGCAGACCAGCGGTGAGGCGGGGAGGGCAGAGCCTAGCAGGGCAAGATGGGGTGGGGCGGAGGATGGCGTCGCGGGCAGAGCATGGGAGGGTGGAGCAGGGCGGGGCGGGGCAGGGAAGGGCGGAGTGGGTGGGGCAGGGCAAGGCGCGACGGAGCAGGGCGGGGCAGAGCGGGGTAGGGCGGAGCGGGGCGCGGCGGGGCAGGCAAGGGCGACGCGGGAACAGCAGGAAGGGTGGAGCAGGGCGGCGCGGGGCGGGGCGGAGGGAGAGAGCGGGGCGGGGAAGAGGCAAGGCGGGGTGGGGCGTCGGAGACACCAGCCGTCCGCCCGCTACGCGCAGCCTGCTGGGGCCGAGCGGCCGCGCCTGGCCCACCCAATTAATGACTGCGTTCTATTTCGGCCGCGCGGCCGCTTATAAATAGCGGCGGGGAGGGGCAGCGGAAGCCCTTTGGGCGGCGCCACCGGCCCTCGCGGATCGCCCACGCCACTTCCCTGCAACGGCAACGCGACATCGGAACAACACGTCAATCTCTATAAGTCATTCACCAAAAACAAAGTTTTTAGTTTTTAAAAGTGGTTTAATATCTACCTACCATTCACACGACTTCGTTCGTCCACTTTCGCACGTCTCATTAAATGGGAGAGTGGCCGTGATTACTCATTTATAGTGACCGAGATCATTACTTTCTAACTGGGGTTCTCAAACATTTTTCGTCCACGGCTCCCTTCACCTAAACTAAACTTCCCGCGGCTCCCCTGGTAAAATTTTCAAATATAGGGGTTAATATAGGACTACTAAAAATTCAACAGAAATAAGTACGTGATATAAAGTCTATTTTATTTCTCCATTCTAACTAGGTACTAAAATAACACAACATTCTGTGTGTGTTCGCGCGCTCTCGCGTGAGCACGGGAGCTCTTGATTTGCGTGAGTAGAAGCATTAAACATCCTCCGCCGCGTTGCGCGCTAGGGATGGACGTCGATGCTAAAGGTGGCACAGAACTAAAGGACTTGCCAAGTTCAAGTCATCCACAATTAATTACAAAAATAAATCATATATATTACAAAGAACATGTAGTATGAATTATTTTATATTCATAAATGACTCAAGGACTAATGTAAATCAAATCTAAAGATCATTTTTAATAAATCACCATGACGTCCCTTGGCCGAGACGCCCCAGGAGCCGCGACGCACAGTTTGGAAGCCCCTGCTTCGTAATTCAGATTGAACTGACAAAAAAAAAACTAAAAAATGAGAACAATGGACACAACAGAGCCATCCCAAAGGGCCGAAGAAGGAATGGTGAGGAGGAGACGCTCCTTTGCCCTCGGCGCAACGCTGACCCTTTGCCCTTGCGCGAGGAAGGGCGAGGAAGCACCAGAGCATCGCGACCGTTCCTCTGGGGAGGAAGAGTTCGGTCGATCAAGTTACAACAAATTCCGTTCGCTTGGTTCAACACAGACTCACTGCGATACCATCAGTCACTATTTCAACTTTTACAACAATTTATGACTGTAGAAATGTTTCATTTACAAGCTAAATATCGAAAACGTAAAAATATCAAAACATTCATGTTAAAAACATCGGCATTAATGTATCGAAGTTAAAAATGTAGATGTTCCTATAAAAACTGCAAGGTTTTGAAAACATCAATGTTGCGTCCCTACCCCGCCATCGCCTTGCTCCCCATATCACACGGGTTTGCCCGCTGCGGTGTTTGTATTTAGAAGTTAGAGTTATCCGCGAAATGTTTCAGAAAGAGTTCAGTTTCAGTTTGGAACCTTTTTAGAATGTGAATTTCTCCTCAAAATGTCGTCTTCTCGGACTTACTGGGATTATTCCTTTGGAATATGCAGCAATAGTTGCTGTAAATAAACTAAGATTTCAAAAAATACGGCATCGTCTTCTAGAGATATTTCTCACTCAAAACCTTTCTAACTTTCAACTAAAAAAAATTAACATAAAATTAGTATTTTCTTTGAAAATTCGAATTTTGAACAACGTTCAAAGTTACTTTTTCGAAAACGCATTTATTCTTCCCTAGGCCACTCTTTTGGTTCGCAAATGTTGGTAAAACGCATGCGAATTGCTTCGACGTGTGACACACCAACCATGCCCCCGCCCAATTTAATTTGGCTTAAAAGAAACTCAAAATAATTAATCGCATAACGAAATGAACACCAATACTCGGCAAGTTCATTGAAGATAGATGTTTGATAATGCATTCCGCACAGATAAGCTTCTCACAATATGGCCACAAGCTGTCTACCACCAATCAGTGCGACATATCAATCTTTTCGCGATACCGGTAAATATTTGCCTAATTTGCTTACAAGTCCAGTAGGCGGTTTAGATGAACGTCAGATACTTTCGGCATTACAATTCTTTCGAAAAGGACCGTCACTCTTAAAATGTAACAGGCGACCAGTTCTAGCATCACGAAGAGTGCGAGAAATTGAAATAAGGTGAGACGGTATTGTTGGATAAAGGCGAAAAGCATTCGCTGTTAAAGGTTCACCATGATTTTCAACTTCAATGCACTGATTAAGGAATCATTTTCAGTTTCTTTCCCCCAATAATGTAGCAATAAGCATCAGTATCGCAACAATAATTTCTTAGAAAGCACATGATCTGTCTTGGCTAAACTAACACGGTTTCCTTCACGTTTTCTCTGATCTCATCACAATACACAGCGATGAGCTCAGGGCCAGAGTAGTATTTCCAGAAGCCAAAGCATTATCAAACTTCGGGCCCTATAAAAATCAAAATAAGTCAAAATACCCATTTGCATCCGAAGAAACTTACGTTATCGATACTACGTCAATCACTTTTTTCTGTTTCGAAATATAAATTCTAAACACTCAGGATGGATTTTTCAAATCGATTACCAATTTTATCATATTACGCATTACAAAAATCCACCTCACGAGTTCCAACGCCAGTAGCAATTAAAAAGTCTATAAAACACATAATTTATGTTTTATCTTCTGAATTAATTAATTTTATTAATTGCCGTTGTGGTTGATAAAATATGATAAAACAGTTATAAATATTTTCTTATTTGTATACCCTAACCGAAAACTTTCTGGAGGCGTGGCGGATTCCCTAGGCAGGTGGCGCCTGTGGCCCCGCGCTGCGCGTGACGTCACACGCCCCCTCCCCTCCCCCCGCGACAGCTGGTGCGGGACACGCGCACCTCGAAATCGCACGGGCGGCGCGGTGCGGAGAAGGAGAGAGTGCGAAGGGATGAGGTATGAGGAGGAGAGGGAGAGATTATGAGGGGCGAGTGAGAGAGTATGAGGAGAGAGGATGGGAGAGAGTGAGGGGGTGAAGGAGAGACTAACAGGGGGTGACTTGGGATTAGGGAGATAATATGAGGGGGAAAGAGTGTGGGAGGGAGAAGTGAGGGAGAGAGTATGAGGGGGTGAAAGAGAGACCAACAGGCGGTGAGGAAGAGAGTGAGAGGGGATTAGGAACAGAGTATGAGGTGAAAGAGTGTAGGAGGAGGAAGTGAAGGAGACAGTATAAGGGGGTGAAAGAGAGACCAACGGGCCGTGAGGGAGAGAGTGAGAGGAGATTAGGGAGAAAGTATGAGGAGGAAAGAGTGTAAGAGGGGCAAGAGAGGGAGAGAGTTTGACGGGAGAGAGCGCGGGAGTATGAGGGGAAGAGGGAAGGAGTAATGCAGTAAATAAACATCAGCAAGCTGGGGTGGAATAGGTAAAAAGGTGATGATCAGTACTACCTTGATACGTTAAATCAAACGAGTAGTCAGCAGCACCAAGGCTAGAATTTTTCAAATGCTTATTTCCAATTAAAATACTTCTTCTTCTTCTTTAAGGAAAAAACTAAAATATTCTACCGGTATATTTTTGTGTAAATTTTTGTCCACAAGGATGACGTGCCAGGTAACTGTACGGCTCAATACGTATTATTTTGAACTTACAAAGCACAAAAAAAAATTCACATGAAAATATCAACCGTAGGCGCCCGCCATACCAAGGGAGTGGCACCAAGGGAGTCGTTTCTTCGACATGCGGACGGTCTCCCGTCACGCAACGCCACTGTTGCGAAGAAGCAGCTCTAGTGTCGTGAAGGCACAAGTCGAGCGTTCGTACACGGGAGCTCAGGTTGCCGGCCGCGACACTTCGCTGGTCTGTGGGCCTGCCACGATCGGTTTCCGTGTATAACAAGGCTGTCCAATTGGCGACCCGCGGTGCCTTTATTGTGGCCGGCCTGCGAAATGTTCTTAGTACCTAGACATCGGATGTTTAGATACTAAAAAATCGTATTTTGGGCGCCTAAAAAGGCACTGAAAATGTCAATAATAAAGAGAAAAAAGGCAGTGTCTTAATTACATTCAAAATAAAATTAAAAATTATTTGTAAAACTCCTTACATATTTACTACTCTTCTACATTTTATTCTTAAAACTTTTCATTGCAATATATTACCAGTAACTTTTCAAGGATCGCAATTTCAAATCTGCAACGTTTGGGAGACAAAATCAGTTTGAATACAGAAACAGAATGAGAGGTTTTCTGAACACTTACTAATGTGTTTGGCATATATTTTAGAAGTCCAACATTAGCAACACTGAAACCTTCTGGGAATTTACATTTATTTGCACTCAAAAGGTGCCCTCGGTGTATTGTCAATCGACCCTTTTTAAGAACGTGGCTACTATTAATGAAATAGGGAAATTGAGAAAAATATGTTTGTATACTTTCAGGAAATCTCTCGTATTTCAAAATACAAATACATGATTTGAAGGTTTCGTAATGAATGGTCAGGTTGGACCATGGCCGATTTTCTGTTATCTTAGCATTGTATATAAAAATAATACATAAAAGGCAAAAACGTTCAATAATTCTAAAGAAAATGCATTTATGCAGAAAAAGGCATTTATGCTAAAATAAGCAAAAATAAGCATTATAAAACTTTGTCATATGTCATCATTTGCCTGATTCGTGCACATATATTATCCGCCTTGAAATAAGTTCGCTAGAAAAAATTTCCCTAGGCATTTCCCTAAACATCCGATGTTTAGTTATTACACAAACGCGAAAGCCCCTTGCATCGACGTCGGGCGAGGATATTGCGCCATGCTCACGCGCCCTGTCGTAGTCAACACTCCTTTAATGCAAAAATAATTAATGTTTTGATTGAAAGATGTTTCTCCTGGTAAATTCAGAAATTCAAAATCATCTCAATGTGTTTCGCTGCGATATGCAATGGTACGGAGTGATACCGCGCATCGTTCCCATTCCCCTTACGCCGTTCCGAAGCAGCCGGTCAAACTGCCAAGATCAACAATACGGGAAAGTCAGGGGTGGATCGTCGCGATAATGCAAATATGGCCCGCAACCATATTAAAGGCTTTAGTTGTGGCCCGTAAGGCCTCGCAAGTTGGACACCCCTGGTATATAACGCCGAGACATGCGGCTTGAAACGATGCTTGTGTTGGCTGGGACGACTGTTCGGCCCCGAGTCCAGTCGAGTCGAAACATAACTCGCATGTGCTTCTTTGGATTGTTTACTTCGAAGCGGAGACCAACCGTAGTTTCGTGCGCACTTTAAATTACAGGAGGCTTATCTATTCGGAGGATGTCATATGTTACGTTAGGAGACACGAAGATTAAGAGAAAGCACGATAGGATCAAAATATTGACCTGACGCAAAGTCAAAAACTTATAAAGAGTAAACTTTTTGAAGAGCAAGAGCCTCTTGTTGCAACCTATTTAAAGACCACACGTTCTTTTTAAGGGGGAAGGATTTTTCCATACCTGTGACGAAACCGAAAAAAGGGAGGATGGTGTTGAAAACTGCACGGCTTTACAATATCTATTTCTACTCCTATTGTATAACTCTCTTATTAGGTGTCTGCAGCTCACTGCGAAAGGATAGTCTCAATGATAGAGTTTGAATTAAATACTTTGGTTTTTATTTCTTCGCGCGTGGGATCTTGTCTTCAGGATGCAAT
The DNA here is from genome assembly GCA_031308135.1 of Acheta domesticus. Classification (NCBI taxonomy): domain Eukaryota; kingdom Metazoa; phylum Arthropoda; class Insecta; order Orthoptera; family Gryllidae; genus Acheta; species Acheta domesticus. The sequence continues at coordinate 210,958,337 of JAHLJT010009419.1, forward strand.
ATCTCACAGTACTTCGCATCATTATCGGTCTTGCCGCTAGATGTCGCATGATCGCCAGTACTGCTCGATACAGTCGCGATCATGCGACTCCTGGCGGCACGACGGAGAACGACGCATAATACCATGAGATATTCTATCATGAAGACAAGACCCTACGCGCCAAGAAATAAAAACCAAAGTATAGTAGGTACTTGACTAATCACAGATAAGTTTACAAATCAAACAATAAGAGGTGGCAATTGTTCTAATAAATTTTAGTTAATGTGCTCAAAAACATCAGTCACTAAATGAACAGTGAAAAATGGTCTGAATATTTAAAAAAACGTTTAAAAAAGGAAGCCCAGTTTGATACGCAGAAGAATCGACTACTTCTCTTTGAAATTCGTCAGTATTTTAAATACGAAAATGAGTTTGGAAAAAAATACAAATAAATAACTCGGACACTAATGGCTATTGCTCCAACCATCAATGCGTTATCCGAAAAAAATCAATGTAGGTACCAAATAAAATGTTTGTATACATTTTAATTCGTTCAGAAAAACAATTAGTGATATACCTATGTTCTCCAAAATGAGTGAATTTGGACTTCAATTTGACCAGAAATGAGCCTCAACAGAAACATGACGTAATGAAAATAGTCTTAAAGAGCTCGAGGATACCGAGTGGGTACCAAGTGAAAGAAGAGAGAAACAGAAGAAGTGAGAGTCGCGTCGATCGATCCCACTAGCTCTTAAACCACTGAAGAAACTTTCCTGTTAATTATTGATCAGGGAAATAGAAATTGAACACAGTATAGATAAGGTATTTATACATCTGTTTCTTAGAAATAGGGTCATAAATTAACATTGATATTTCCTTTAAATAGAACTAATTGGTTAATATGTGGAGACGCTTCTGTACAGCCGAAAATTTATGTTTAGAAAGTTGGGATCCACAGAAAACAATTTGTTTTCACTACACTAATTCATCATTACTGAAATGTACCAACAACGTCTCGTCATAGACTCTTACGAGATCGTTGGCATCATTCATCTAAGATGGTTATAATCGTAACCCGTTCCGAATTTATATTAAAATTTTGGGCGCCATGAACAGGTTACGTTAATTAAAAATGACCAATGCTTCCACGGCTAATTTCAACAAATGTATAAATGTCCGGCTAGCTGGGTCAATGGGTCCCGTTATGGATAATCGCTATCGCCTAGATAGCCGATTACTTGATCTGCCAACTGTACAGAATGGCGAGGAATCTGAAAGGGAATAATTATCTATTTCTAACTATTTAACAATTTTGATTGACTAAATGAAAATCTTTTCATTTCCAAAAGAAAAAAAAATTCAACAATTTATTTAACAATATTTACAATTGTTTTGTTCTTAGGTCATGACCTCGTTTTAAGATATATATCTTTTGTACTGCAGTCTTATTTACCGTCTTGGTCGCCGACGCCCCGCAGTCTCTTCTCACTTGAATGTAGGCGATCCCAAGTTCCGCTTCTCTCTTCTAATCTTGCGACGTTGCCGACGCATCCAGCCCTCATTGACTAGAATATCTACCGGTTCTTAATTGGTATTCCGAGTTCCTAGTCTTCCCCAACTAGTGGTAAAATATTAAAGTCCAAAACCGCAATATAAGAAAAAACTTTCAAAGTCCTAATCGAACTTCCCGTTGCACATCAACTTCCAGATTCCGGAAAACTATTGAGTCTCCTCGAAACTTACAAGTCCTACTTCACTAATGTTGATCTCGCGAGCGATCTTTACTACTCGACGACCACGATCAGAATGTCCAGTTCTCCCTGTTCTTTCGCTTTCAACGCTTCGGCATCCGTCCTTCGTTCTTCTTTTTTTAAAACAAAACGACAAAATTAGACAGTCTATTCTTCCTTAGCCAATTCATTCATCTCTTATCAAACCAAGTAGCCACGCCCCCGACAGTCATTCCTTTTCAGACCTATCACACATTATTTTATTTGTCTATCTAGCCAGCGCCCCCATCTCTTCAAGGCCTGAATGCAGTTTGTTGACCTTGCCAACCACTGCGCCGGCGTTGCTAAGGCTGTATATCGCCATTTGCATACCCTTTTGTCCACCCCATTTACAACCAATATTGTTAACAAAATATTATATATTTTGGTATATCACATTACCGATATGGAAATATAAGTAGTGAATTCGAATGATCTGCATAACAGAGAACTTTAACAATTTTTATGTGACAAATCGTCCAGCTTTTAGAACTTAAACAATTATATTATCCTTTAAAATCAAATATTTTCCTGCAATGGGGGTAATTCAAATTATGTCTACTCAAAACGAAATGTCTGTTTAAGAAAATATTCAGCTCATTCAACATTAAATTAATGTACTGAAGTTAAACAACGCATCAGGTGACATGGAATCAGATATATAGAATAAAAGTTGTTTTATACCTTTCAAGTGTTCATTTTCGCCATCAAGTGTTCATCTTTCATCACGTGTTATTTGAGTTTGATATTTCCAGGGCTTGATATCTGGCGCAACGGCGTTCCGGTACCTCAGGAATAATTATTGAATTATATTATAAATATACTACTATGTCTATGAAATTAATAATTAATTTTGAGGTACTTTCCGGCATCTAAAATTTTACAAATGAAGCACTGGATATGTCTATCATGTGTTATTGCGATAAGTTGATGAAATGATTTGAAACGAAGCGAAGCTGTTCTAACGAGGCCGTCATCGCGCTCAGGCAGGCGGGTGGGCGCGAAGAGATCGCGTGTGCGCCGCTCATGTGCAGCCGCGCGGCGCGGGACGGCGCGGGGGGGGGGCGCGGCGGGGTGGGGCGGGACGGGGCAGCGCGGGGCGGGGCGGGGAGGGACGGGGCTGGGCGGGGCGGCGCGGGGCGGGGCGCGGCGGGGTGGGGCGGGACGGGGCGGCGCGGGGCGGGGCGGGGCGGGGCGGGGCGGCGTGGGGCGGGGCGGGGCGGCGAGGGACGGGGCGGGGAGGAACGGGGCGGGGAGGGACGGGGCGTGGCGGGGTGTGGCGGCGCGGGGCGGCGCGGGGCGGGGAGGGACGGGGCGGGGCGGGGCGGCTCGGGGCGGGGCGCGGCGGGGTGGGGCGGGGCGGCGAGGGACGGGGCGGCGCGGGGCGGCGCGGGGCGGGACGGGGCGGGGAGGGACGGGGCGGGGCGTGGCGGGGCGGGGCGGCGCGGGGCGGGGCGGGGAGGGAGGGGGCGGGGCGGGGCCGGGCGACGCGGGGCGGCGCGGGGCGGGGCGGGGCGAAACGGGGCGGGGCGGGGCGGGGCGGGGCGGGGCGGAGCGGGGCGGAGCGGAGCGGCGCGAGGCGGGGCATGGTGGGGCGAGGCGGCACGGGGCGGGGCGTGGCGGCGCGGGGTGTGGCGGGGCGGCGCGAGGCGGGGCGTGGCGGGGCGGCGCGGGGCGGAGCGGCGCGAGGCGGCGTGGGGCGGGGCGGGGTAGGGCGGGGCGGGGAGGGGCGGCGCGGGGCGTGGCGGGGCGGAGCGGCGCGTGGCGGCGCGGGGCGGGGTGGGTGGGGCGGGGAGGGGCGGGGCGGCGCGGGACGGGGCGGGGCGGGGCGGGGCGGCGCGGGGCGACACGGGGCGACGCGGGGCGGGGCGGGAGGCGACAGTTGGCACGCGCCGCCCGCAAGCTCCTTAACCGAGCGCCCACGCACGGGGGCAGAGCACGCAGCGACGCGCAGCAGCGGATCCAGTTTGGAGGGGGGCATAGATTTTTGTTAAAGAATAAAAGGTTGTTTTTTTTCTATTCCAGCGTTATAAACAACATTTTCTGTTTGCAAGAAATCGTCCATAATCGGGCGGTTTACGGCACAAATGAAAACGTATTCGATTTTACGGCCCGAATGATTGCGTCATCACGCATTCAGTCAATCGCAGCGAGAGAAACGGGGGAAGGTAGATGTAAACGGAACAACCGACCATCGTTTTCTTCCACGGATGTCAAGTATGGGAAACTATCATAGGAAAGATGTTTCGCAAAATTAAGTTCGATTATCTTATGAATTCATAATGTTGTCAAACAACAAATAGTGTATGCAATTCGTTTATAATGTCGCTTCCTTACATTCGTACAAATTTAAAAACTCGCTCTTAACGTCGCTCGTTTTCAAAACATGTACTCGCGCAATAAAGCTGATCATTATAAACTAATAGCATAAACTACAGTAGTATTATTTTAGCGTGGTCGCTCAAGGTTGTGGTCTCAGAACTACCGGAAGAGTTCATTCTTCAAGCATAGCTGTTTTGGGGGAGCGCGTCCTTTCCCACCTTGTCTTGACAGTCCTACTCCAGTTGTGTAAACATTGACCCTGACTGTCCGTATCTGCGAGGTGCAAGCTTCCAGGTGCGTTTCCTTCTACAGTGGAGCATTTGTACGTGATTCGGAAGTTGTGTTGTAAGTGATTATCGTTCTGTTAATGATTATTGCAATGCGTCCGGTTCAGAGCAAGTGGCATAAGGGAGGGCTTCACAGTCAGAAACGTAAAGTAGTTGCCAAAGTATATCATTTTATGATGAGAGAAACAAATGGTGGTAAAATGTCACAGCAGTTCTTAAGAGAGTGGCAGATGCTACGAGTGTTTCGTGATGACCTATTCGCGGGCTTAATAAGAAAATGAATTCTATTGAACCTAGGGAATCCTGTTCATATTGAACTTCTACTAAAGAGAGGAAAAGGAAGAACGTGGAATCTGCTCTCGAGGGTTTCAATGAGAGTCATTCGCCGCACAATTATTTAATGCACTATATCAAGAAATGGTTATTTGGAAAAGGCGCAAACGATAGAAATGCTAGTTATGATAGTGAGGAAACGGGAAACATTGGAAAAGATTAAGATGATGGCGGCAGAGCCGCGACATCACGTGAATTTAGTGCTTCTCCACTACCGAACGAAGACACTACAGCAAATTAATTTCAAGTGAGTTCGCTAGCACGTGCGGTGCGAATGTTTTTGGAATGGGCAGACGCGCGAAAGTCGCCTCCTGGCTCCCTCCCCACCACTTTCAGGTTCCCCCTCTACTCGCGAATCCCAGCGGCCACGCTAGAAAAAATTCGCTGTATTATTATTACATTGTATATTCCTTTCATAGCATGTATGTGGGTATACAATATTATTGTTTAAATAATTACCTAATTCTAATATATACAAACATTTAATTCAATTGCCAAATAAAGGAAGGTGCGAAAACAAAAAACCCGGGGGACATGGCATGGTCCCATGAGCCGCCCCCCTCCCCTGGATCCGCCACTGGCAATGAGACTTCGACAGCAAAGTATCCACGCTGCGAAACGTCGATTTTCAAAATTAAAACATCGTTTTTAATAACACCACGACCAAAATATCATCTATCTTTTGAAACATCGATGTTGTAAAACATCGACTATTTGAAATATCGATGGTTAATTTTTTTAACATCGATGGTGTATGAATGTCTAACAATAAATTTGTGCCCAGAAAAATTTAATTTGATAGTGCTCGTGTATATTAATCTATAATCAAAATTTAACTGCAAAGTTTAAAAAATGCCTCTAATCGTACAGCATAAGAAAAGAGACGAAGGAAATGTCAGTGTAACAAAGTCATCTCGGGTGATGGATAATCTGATCGATGAAGGTAGTGCAAGCCGCCTTCATTTTGTTCGAACACATAAACAGAAAGTGGCACGATCAGTTTTTACATCACACTTTAACTTATATCACAAAAAATTGTGATTAGGAGAATTTTTCATCCATGAACAAAACATCGAAAATGCAAAATCCTCGAAGAAAAAACACCGATGATAAAAAAACATCGGCTTCAAGACATCGATGATTAAAACATCTATATTTGTATCGAAACATCAGTGTTTTGAAAACACTGGCATTGATGTCGCATCACTAAGAGATATTATGGTTCGCCCGGATCGACACGCTACGTCACTCCTCGCACCGCTCAGCGCCGCCGTTCTCCGTCTCAGGCCGTCACGTTACGCCCCTTACGTTCTGTCCCTCGCCGCTCCACCCTACGCCTCTACATATCTCCCAATCCCGCCATTTCCCCTCTCGCCGCCACACCAACCGTCGCCTCGCCTCGCCTCAGAGCAAACAAGAAGGCAAAGACGAAAGAACGTTAACCAAGAATGAAAATCTTAGGCTGGCGGCCAAAGTGCTGGCTTCATCCATAGGTTAGGTTAGTATTAAGTTAGTTTATAAGGTGCCCCCTTCTTTGCCGCAAAAGCCTAAGAGCTGCGGCGCATGAACACCCTCAAAGGAAGTAAACGACCGCCTCGCCAGGGCTACTGGCGGGGGGAAAGTTGAAAAAAAGTTGAAAAGTACTCCGCCATATCTCTTTTCCTAGCCACGTCGTTCCCCTGCACGTATGTCATGTCTCGACCTCGAATTTTAGAACAAATGCCTATTTAGTTCCTTTAGGAAATTGTAGAAAATAATTGCAGATGATTACGAATCATGAAAGAATAGATCTACTGAAAGCGTCTAATAATGCCTAAAATGTCCTAAAAGGGGGGTTGCTGCCTATTTTAATATTTTTGTTGCCTAAAACATGTAATTCTGAAGAATTATCATACTTTAATTACTCTTTTTTTACTTTCTCGCCCTTCGAAGTTGTTCGTAAGAAGAGAAAGTTACGTAATCGCCGGAAAACGGCGAATTTTTAAAATTTTGTTTTACCGAAACGTAATACTTTCTGAAATTTCCCGAAACACGTATATTCCCTGATCGAATGCGCAATTGCATACGCACCGAAATCTCATCCAACACAACGAACAAAAGAAGCTTTGCAAGTCGATATAAAAGACAAGATTCACGCTTTTCTTTGGCTGAGTGTTGGCAGGTTGAGGCTTATCGCCGCGGCGCGGCGCCAATGCAATCCATGCGAGGAAAGGCACAGGTCAGGCAAAAGCCTAATGTTGGAAAGCTGAAGCTTACAAAATATGATCCAAATCTTGAAACTCTAGAAAGCAAAATAATCATTTCAAGTTTTCTTTTGTGTGCGTGTGTGTGTGTGTGTGTGTGTGTTTCCGTTCTTGTGTTGTATCAGCTGCATTGCACACAATGTGAAGAGTAACGATGCCGAATTTCATAATTTTGTTACCTATTTTAGGTGCAAAAAGCCTCCCTTTTTTGTGCCTAAAATTCCGAGGTCTAGTCATGTGACACTTCGCTTCGTCACGTGCCACCCTCCTGCACGTGCTCTTTCCCGGCGAGTGCGTCCGCGTCGCACTAATTTGCGCCCCGCCCCGCCCCGCCCCGCCCCGCCCCACCCCGCCCCACCCCGCCCCCGCCCCACCCCACCCCGCCCCGCCCCGCCCCGCCCCACCCCGCCCCGCCCCGCCCCACGCCCCGCGCGCCCGCCGGCCGCCAAGGGGTTTCCTCACGCCACTCGCATACGCGCGGTTCCCAGAAGAGAGCGGACGCCCCCGTTCAGCGAAATGCATCACTTGCACGAGGCACGTCGTCCTTCTTCATTACAACTTTCCTTTGGTTTCATCTACAGCAGGGCTGTCCAACTTGTAACACCTCACGGGCCACAACTAAAACCTTTATTATGGTTGCGGGGCATATTTGCATTACTGAGGCGATTCTCACCTGACAACCCCTTGTTGAACCATTGTTGATCTCGGCAGTTTGCTCGGGAGCTCTCAAACTGGGGGAGGGATGGAGCCATGTGTGATATCGGGCCGTAATATGCATTACGCAGTGAAACACGTGGGATGGTTTCGAATTTCTGAATTATAAGAAAAAATCCGTCAATCTAAATTTCACCTATTTTTACACTAAGGGGTATTGACTCCGACAGGTTTCGTGAGCTAGGCACACACTGTTCTCGCCCGACATGCATGCTATGAAGCGAAAAATTATAAAAATGTGATGTAACAGAAAACTCTAATGGTATCCTATCAAAATTTGTAAGAACGAAGAAGAAATCTGACCTGAGACTAATAAAAGTGGACCAAAACAAAATCAAATACAGTTAAAAAACATTAGGGCACAACAAAATAAACAAAAATAACATAATGTATGGGATTTAATCTGCCCATTGGGTATCAACCAAAACATTGAAAGACTTTATAGCTCTATTCATTGTTGCAATTGTATTATATTTGAGAAGGAAACATTTGCAATTGCAGTGCACCTGAAGATGCGGCCCATTGAGTCGGGAAATGCTCAGAGTTTCACGAAACTTTTCATTCATATGAAAAGAAGCAATAGCTTATGAGGAGGAGTAGTTCCTACTTGTACTCGTGAGCAATTGCTCTGGAGTACTTACTCATTTTTATTCATACCACTGACTGGCAGTCACAAAGAAATGGACTTAGGCACTAGGACACTCTCACCAACTCTCCGAACCGACGACTGATTTTTTACTTGTTGTATTGTGAACTTTGCACTTTTTGTCGTACGATGTCTCGGCGGTAATAGCGGGCTAATGACGGGTTCAATTCTGATCAAGCACAGTTCGCAGGTAGCGCTCATACAGTACTGCTCAATGAAACCGCATCACCTAAAGAAAATAGGCATCTGTATTTCCTTTGTTTTACAGGTCTTTCAAATTTTAAGCAAAAATTAGTAGAAATTGGTAATCAAATATTGTATGTGGATTATACGATGTTTCCAATTGCATTGCTTTCATAACTCACTTGATTTTTGCAAATTAGGTGCTGTATTTTCAGGATTATATTGCAGATTGCAACTGTGAGCGGGGTGATGATTTTTAAGCACTGTTGTACAATTCTTCCGTATCGTATAACGGTGGCTGAGTTTACGTGTTAGCCAAAAATCATGCCATCGGGACTTATCACTAGGGGACGAATGTTAATGAAATATATTTTTTTCACTTTAGAACAATGTCGTTTAGTACTACAGAAATTCATTTTATGTTATGATGAAACAAAATGACCCATTTTTATTGCGTTCTTTGCATTTTTCGTCGATTTCGACTAATAAGTCATTTTTTAATCTTTTTACGCAATTTTTAATACATTAATTTAATTGACTTTAATATATAAATATTACTTTCTTGAAACAATATTAACGAGATGCAACAAATGTTCATCACAGAGTAGCCTATTCGATTTCTTCGCTTGTACAATATATTGTAACGTCAGCCGCTGTGAGTACTTCGTAATCTAAGGTTCCTGTGACGCCTATCAGCACCATTGTCAGTTCGCACGATTTCGAGGTAAAGGCTGAGATTTTCTTTTCATAAACAGTCCAAACCAAAAGTTTTCAAGCTGAGTTCACTTGAACGAAAGGAAGAAGCCTCGATTATATCAACAACATATCGAAAAGCTTGAGTTGTTCATTTGAAGTAGTTTTTATCAATTTTTTTACGTCATTTTTCTTTGTTTTTAGGGCAATAAAAATACATTCTAAGAACATTTTATTGATCATTTTTGCGATGTTTTAGGTCATAAAAATTCTCCTCTTATCACTAGGGGGCATATTTTAATGAAATATTATTTTTCTTTTCACTTTAGAACAATGCCGCCTAGAATAGGAATTCATTTTATGCTATGACAAAGGAAATAACCCATTTTTATACGTCATTTTTCGTCGATTTCGTCTAATAAGTCATTTTGTATCTTTTCCCTTTTTATCTTTTTTTTATTTTATACTCACTCACTTCAATTAATATTTACGAAATGCAAACAAATGTTCTTCACAGAATTCCTGAGTACCTATACCTGATTTCGATTTCTTCGCTCAAAAGTTATGTTAGCCATTATGAGAATGGAATCTAAGGTTCCTGTGGCACCTGTCAGCGCCATTGGCGGTGTAGCCGTTTTTTGGGTTCCTAAAGACACAGATTTTCTGGTAACAGTCCAAATCAAAAGTTTGAAAGCTGAGTTCACTTGAACAAATAGAAAACAATTTCGATTATATCATAAACGTGTCCGACAGTTCATCCAAACTGGTTTTGATAACATTTTTCTACGTCATTTGTCTTTGTTTTAAGGGAATTAAAAAAAATTTAAGAACATTTTATTGATAATTTCCGGCGATGTTTTAGGTCATCAATATCCGCCCCCTAGTAATCGCTATATCCACTGTTTGTGCCTGGCCTCTGCGAGTGACCTCGACGTGAAAATTTGGCATTTCGCTCGGTGAACTAGCGCCCCATAAAGTGCTTGGGAAACGCGTCCCGAGGGGCCGCCGCCGTGGAACAACGTCAGCAGCCTAAAGGGCGCCTGTGGAAGGGGCAAGGCAAAAGCAAAATCTAGGGAGAGTGCAGTTTAATTCAATTACGGTAGCAGTCGGTCATAATCAGCCTGTAATATTCAAATTATGACGTATATGACATATTTAACACATATAAGAATTCTAATGAGTTTATTTTTCAAAAATTAAACAAGCTTCCTTCTTTTTTGCGATGCGATTATTAGTAATATGTAGGAAGCAGACTTCTATGATTTTTCAGATTTTGTCCATTGCCTCAGGGCCTCAGGGTGTGTTTCTTTACAAATATTATGTATGCCGATTGTTCCATAACAGCATGGAGAAATTGTTGTAATGCCGCGGTAAAAAATATCGATTTATCGACAGAAAAACTTATTGTAGGACCCTGATACGGAAAAGGTGGATAAATTTTGTTCCTATATTTAGAAAATTAAATCCTCCAACAAGTTGTGTACGCAAAATCCACGATTTAATCCAAAACAAATTGTTTACAACAAAACGTCTGTCCGCCAGTAAATGATACGAGCGCTTAAACATTAACTTAAACATTAACTTAAACATTAACTTAAACATTAACTTAAACATTAACTTAAACATTAACTTAAACATTAACTTAAACATTAACTTAAACATTAACTTAAACATTAACTTAAACATTAACTTAAACTTAAGATTTTTTCCAAAATGAATATTCCACAGTAGATTTGGCGCGATTCAAAGCTCTGCGATGAACAATCTATATATAAGTGAATGTTGGTAAATATATAAAAGCTAAACTCCGACACCGTGAGACCAATCTTCATGAAAATTAACACTTCCACATGTTCTTTTCACAGAGAAGGTTTATGTGCTGTTAAATCTGTTGTACGCATACTACAAGGCGCTGTAGAGCAGAACTAAATATTTACGTCAAATGCAACCCGCAACACATTCGGCAGGATTTTAAATCTATATCGTTAAATAAATTCTAAACGATACGTCCTTAAAAACTAAAATTTTGAGGCCAAAGGCCTCAAAGAAACGTTTCTCACATCGTAATCTACAGGATGAAACCTTCTTGAACATTCTATTACATTTTTGCTGGTCCGGCGCTTCTCAGTATTACCTCACCTGCTCAGAGATGTGCAGAATCTGCAAGTAAATGTGAATGAGATGGACAGAGAGCGGTAGAGACAGACAAGCAGAGACAGAAGGAGGGAGGGACAGATAGTGAGAGGGTGATGGGCGGGGAAAGAGGGAGATGAAGGGCAGAACAACGTCTGCCGGGTTTTCCTAGTATTCTTTAAATTTCGGGGTACTTTACATGAAGCTTTCGGGGTACTTTACATAAGTAAGGCATGCCAAAGTGCTACATGAAGCCCTTTTGGACCGTTTTCAAAGTCATTTAACGGACGAACGTTTTGTCTTGAGCCAATTTTTTGGTATCAAGTAACCATAAACAGTGCAATTTTACTACACAATGTGTGTAAGAGGAATTAACTTAATACATATTGGAATAAGTTTTATCCACTTTTTCTGTACCAGCGTTCCACGATACGAGTTTTTGTGACGAAAAATCGCTGTTTTTTGCCGCAGAAATATAGCCTATAACTTTCTCGTACGTGTACGGGATTGTAAAATGAGAAGACAAAAATGGAAGGGGGCGAAGTAAATGCAGAAGTAGAAGAAGAAATATCTGTTGACTTAGCCAAATATTGTGTTCCTTATTCACTTAACGAATCATTCTGTGCATTTGCGTAGGAAGCTCCAGTAGAGTGAGGACCCTCACAGCTAGTAGAATAAATACAAGTGAAATGAACACATAACTGTTTCACTATCGACAGCCAAACGTCCGTAAAAATTCAAAACTCAAACAAAATACCAGAATTTTGCAATGAAATACACCAGGATGCTAAAATCAAACGAACGCAATTATATTCAAAACATTTTGTTGCGTAAATGGGGGTTGCATCAAAACAATTTTTACAAGGATTTTTAATAGGGCTAATTCAGTACTAATCGTTTTTTTTAACAATTCCAAATCCTTAGATCGGGTATTTTAAAAAGAAGCTTTACAAAAATTAGCACCCAAAACAACAATAGATTTAACTCATTAAGCTGCCAATAGACGTAGCTGCCAATCACAAAATTAGGCCTCTAATATTTAAAAAACCAACATGCACAGCTAATGTGAAGGAATTATCCACATAGCATCATTGTGTCTTCATTCATTTCTTTCAACTTACAAAAATAACGTGACCTTCATTCTTTTCTTAACTTGAATGGTGGATGTATTCGGTAAATACTACCCAGCATTTAAAAGTGTGCCAGTAAATGAAAGATCAATATTACAATAGCCCCAAAACTACGATACGTTGAAATGAAATGTTTATGTAGGAGATGTCATTTCTACAAACAAGCCTTTGAAAGAACCACTCGTTCTTAACAACACGCATTTCTTCTCATGGTCTTCTTGACGGATTGATCGATTTTCTTGTCTTCAAAAGCCATAACGAATACTGTATTGTCTGGCGACGAATAAATGTCAAAATAAACGTCAAACAAGCGAGTGTTTTGTTGCCTACGGAGGAGCTGCCAACACTCCGCGAGTAGTGAATTCAGCAGTTGGGCCAGTCTTCTTCTTCTTCTTCTTCTTCTGCCGTGATGCCTCTCAGCGCCGGGTTCGCCATTTGGAGTATTCCTTCTTGTCTTGTGCCTTGCGCTTCACCTCTTCTAGTGAAGCTCCGGTCCTTTGGAATGTATCCTGTATACATGCATCCCATGTCCCTCTTGGACTTCCAGGTGGTCTCTTTCCCTCTGGCCTGCCTTCGAACATTTGTTTCGGCTTTCTATCCTCTGCCATTCTATTAACACGTCCATACCACTTCAGAGCCTTGTTTTCCATGTTTTTGACTAGCGGTGTAACTTTTAGTTCCTCTGTAATTGTATTATTTCTTATTCGATCTCTTCTTGTTTTCCCTACTATCTTGCGTAGGTATTTCATTTCCATTGTTTTCGTATTGTGGCATACCTTCAGTTCCATGTATAAATGTTGATATATATACGGACTTTTAAATTTGGAGATTTCTTTTAGAGCCTATATTCATTTTTAGTAAGTTCTTATTTATTTGGTAATACACGAAGTTGGCTTCCTTCACTCTATTATTCAGTTCTTCCTCGTATTTTCCGTTTTCCGGAATCATTGCTCCCGGACAGACTTCCGGGTAGGAATGTGGTCTTGATGAAGATGGATGATGTGCTAAATGGAAATGTCAGAACCAACTTCCCTACTAGACCGAGAATTATTTTCTGAGATTCTGAAATATGCCTTTTTTGTAATTTAGTAGTGTTTTTTTAATTCCATTAAGATAATGTAGTTTGTTAATAATATTCAACTACATTTATTCGACTATCACTAGTTTTTAAATTACATTCCGTAATGACCCAATTTCCACAATTCGACTGCTCTTTTTTGTTTCTGTGTTAAATTTTCTTTCTGAACAAATAGATTCATTTCTTTTGTAAATAATAAACAATTTACATGTTTTTGGAGTGTATGTTTTTCTGAAACGTAAATTATTGCATAGAAAGTATTTTTTCAAACCAATATTTAAGTGTTTATTGCGGCTCAGACATACGGAATATCCAAGGAGTTTATTAGACAAAATATGCTTAAAATTGTCTTAAAGAGCTTATTTTCGATGTTTCGACGTTTCCTCCAAGAACACTGTTTATCTGGAGGACTTTCATTTTCTACAAGAACGCCTCCTATTGCTGTTCTGTATTATAATTCCACTTGCCTTTCATTAATTTTGCCTACGTTCCATTTTCTTACTTTTGTGTATTTTCCTAGGTTCTCAGAAGTAATTCTCCATCGTAAATTAACTCATACTAACAAGTGCTCCTACCAATAATCGTCTCCCCCATACTTCACATACAGTTTTTACTGTTTTTGACCAAATAAATAAAATAAACGGATTAGAACCACAGTTCAGACCCCTGTATGTTTTGACGACTATAACACATCTAGCTCTTCATCAGTAGATGATCAATTTGATTTACCACGTTGTCATTCGGTGCCTTCATGAACATTCTTATAAGTGAATCTTGTGCTGCTTAAAATAAGGTGTTGTGCTTGTGCCAGTTATATCATTCTTTTACCATTATCACTCATTATAGAGTATTGTGTTATAGAGTGTATTCTGTCTTCAGGTACTGCATCCTGTTGGAGCATAAGTACTTACCATTGTCATATTACAATGTTTGCCTTTTATCCGCAGCTTACTTATTCTGCTGTTTATGGGTTCAATGCCCATTCCACACTTTCGTGCTTCGCCCCTCACGAGGAATCCAGTCCCGCTCTATGCCTTCTCAGTCCGTTCCGAGCACTTTACATTAGGTACACTCTTTTTTATATACTACCCACTATCAGGTCACCTTATTTCTAGTCAAGCAGTAGTTTGCATTCTTCAATTACTCACCAAGTTCTTCTAACTTTTCCGCCTGAATCGTAGTACATACATTCCAAGTATATGTTCTTAAATCCTTTCTCATAATCCTGAGACGTCGTGTATGTCGATATATATTTATAAATCCATTAGGCTTTCAATAGCATTGACTTCGTACGGATTAACCTGTAACTACAGGCATGTATTTTTGTTACGCTTATACAGGCGAGCGGACAGAGAGCCTATGCTGTAAATCAATTAACGTTTTTCAAAATCCAAATATTTAAATATTGTAAAAATGACTATTTCTATTAGAGAAGTCATGACTTTATTATATGCAATAAAAACATTTTATTACAGCATTTTGCATGACAAAATAGCTCAAATTTAAACAATTGCAGTTTCAACTTTGTTACAATACATTATCTTACTCTTTTAAATTCTAAGAAAGGTGTTGACTTAAAACATTTTTTTCAGAGTTAAATAGTGAACAAATGTTGAGAAATAGAATAAATTGAAAACAAAAATATGCTTGTAAGAAATGTATGTGTCTGACAGAGCTAAGTGAGACCACTAACACAAGCATGCGGTCTACGAGACCGCTTCAAAAGTTCAGTGTCACGAACCTCTACAACATCGAAACAGGAAACTGATAGTCGTGACTGCTCCGGAGGGATGAGAAATGAAGGTATAGCGATAACGACAGTAACGCCACACTGTGGGAAATGATTGAAATATTTCCTCGAAAATTCATTGCGGTTTCCCTCACCGTATGCATTTAGTTACGGGTTATTTTGCCTCCGTTTGATGTAGCTCTTCATAAAGGAACATGTGCGTTTGCTTTGTTATACTCGCAAAGGCCATATTTTCAACGGAAGGTATTCCAAAGAGGACAAGACAAAACTGTGTCGCGCAGAATAGTGCACACGCTGTTTACAGTGTTATTCCGCTCGGGACGTAATTTCCAAGAACGCTTTTCATGTGAAGCCGCAGAGGAGGCCTCCCGAAACGGGGCCATTTCTTCGCGCCTTTGTGGCCGAACTGCCAGCGCCGAGTCGCGAGAGCGGCGCGAACCCGGAAGCGGGACGAACGCCTTCGCACGCGCCGCATGTCGAAAAGCCCGCCCCGCCACGCCGCACCCTCTTCCGGCAACGCGGAGCAGGGCCGCCCCGGCGCGCTGCCAACGCCGCAAGCACCGGCGCGAACAGAGGCAGGGCCTCGCGACTCGCCATTGGAGACAAAACTCGAGGGTGCTACGGTAGGAGGCGCCGGGGACAGCTGAAGGAGAGAATCGCCAACTTCCGCACGTTAAAATTGGCCGATTTCTGAGAAATACGAAAAGTGTCTTCTAAATGATCAATAAGTATTAATATATGCGTATGAGAAACCGCTGAAGAAAGCGCAAACATCGACTCTATCTTTTGTTACATTACGCGTCTGCTTGCGTCTCGCGAGCCTACGTAGCCGCCACGCACGTTTGAAGTATCATTAACAACAGTTCGTATTTGAGTTCGTGTAAGAAGGTGATAAAGGAGAGCGCGCCACCCTAATGGTCTCCACCACGTTATGTGGGAGTTGACAGTCCCTGAGCAGGGGCGTCGTACTTGCAAGGCCTCTAGAACCACAATTAAAACCTTTAATACGGTTGCGGGCCATATGTTTCATTACTCAGGCGATCCACACCTGACTTTCCGTATTGTTGATCTCGGCAAATTTCCTGGCTGCTCTGAAACGAGGGGGGGACGGATGAAGGAACCTTGTGTGTTATCAGGTCGTACCATACGTGCACTGCGATGAATGTGCAATGGGATGGTAAATCAACAAAATTACAACACATTTAGATGATTTTGGATTGCTGTATTTACTAGAAAACTAAACCAATTTTTACTTTAAGCGGTGTTGACCTCGGCAGGGCGCCTGCTCTAGGCGCAGAACAGGAAGATTTTGCCACCTCGAACGTTAAGCACTATCGAGCTTTTGCTCAAGCCCAGTTCAAATTCCTCATCACTTTAGTACATCTGCGCATGCTCAGAAGATCGATAGTGCTTAACGCTCTAGGTGAAAAAAAACCTCCCTAATGTTCTCTATCGACAAGGAAGAAAGTCACTTATACTGCGATTTTTCTAAGAGCGACCCTCAAGGCCACTCATCCCATCTTCGCGATGGAATATGTCACAGCATTTCGCGTCTTTCTCAGTCGTTCCGCTAGATTTCGCACGATCGCGACCGTATGATGCAGTGCTTGCGATCATGCGACTTCTACCGGCAAGACCGAGAAAAGGCGCGAAATGCCGTGACATATTCCACCGCGAAGATGGGATTTGAGTGGCCTTGAGGGTCGCTCTTAGAAAAATCGCAGTATAGATACAACAGCCGTTCACGGGCCGCAATAAAGGGCACCGCGGAGCGCCGGTTGGACAGCCCTGGGCGAGAGCGCCGAGCCGCGCGGGCGAGCAGCGCATTCGTCTGCCAACTATCAATCCCGTGACGCGCGAGGCCCGCCCGCCTGCAAGCGATCGCCATCGCGCGTCCGGCGCGGCGCCCGACGCGCGTCTGGGGCGTGAATCACACGCGGGCACACAGTGGGCGGGCTACAGAACCTACACTGCGAGTTTCGTAACTTTGCCCCCGACAGGGATCAGCTGTTTCACTGTCATCCAATCGGTTGATTGATTGAGTGGTGTTTCCGGGCGCGTCAACTACTTTGGTCATTAGTCCCGTCAGTGTGGTGCGTGTCTTTCGTCGGGAGGTGGCGATGAACTTTTCCCCGCTGGATGGCGAGATCTGGCGTCGACCTACCGTTGACTAGCGGGGTTTCCCCTCAACCAAGTATCTCCCACCAGCGGGGCACTGCCCCAGCCGGGACAAGCTGTAAGCTCCCGACAGGTCTCCCGGCATGTGTGGTACTGTAGTGCATGTTAGTGTAAGTGTGTGTGTAAGAGGAGAGGAGAGGACAAAGAAGAGGAAGGAAAGATCGCGCGCGGTCCGTGGCCCGTTTGTTAGGGTACTGCTCCGGCATTCACCTGGTGTTGATCGGAGAAACCACGGAAAACTACTGATCAGAGCAGCCGGCCGCTAGAATTCTCCTCCAGACAGCGACTGAATTCGACCTAGCTGACAAGCTAGTGTCGAAAATCCTGCCGCCGTCGGGACTCGAACCTAGGACCTCCCGGTCAGTGGGACTGCAGTGACATCAGGTTGATGCACTGAGCCATCTCTCCCGGTCATCATCCAATCGGGAGCTTATTTTTCACGACACTGACGTTACTTTGGCGACGATCAAGCTCCCGATTGGATAAAACCATCAACAGCTAATTCCTATCAGGGGCAAAGTTACGATAATCGCAGTATACATACAGAGAGTAGCGCAACCGTCGACATTAGAGGGTTTTTGCATGCCATAGCGGACAGCTATCGATCTTCTACGCATGCGCAGATGCACAAAAGTGGGGAATTCCTGCCACCTCGAACGTTAAGTACTATCGATCTTTTGCTTATGCGCAGTTCAAATTTCGCATCACTTTAGTGCATCCGCGCATGCGCAGAAGATCGACGGTGCTTAACGTTCGTGGCAAAAACTCTCTAGTGACGCGAAACTTGAACTGCACCTGCGGAGAAGATCGATAGTCCTGTCCGCTATGGAGTTTAAAAATCTCTCTATTTAATAGAGAGTTTTTGCCACCTCGAGCGTCAAGTACTATCGATCTTTTGCTCCCACTTCAAATTTCGCATCACTTTAGTACATCTGCACATGCGCAGAATATCGATAGTGCTTAAGCTCTATTTGAACTTCTGCGCATGCGCAGACGCACAAAAGCGAAGCGAAACTTGAACTGCGCATGCGCAGAAGATCGATAGTGCTGTTCACTATGGCGAGCAAAAACTCCCTACTTAATATCCTCTCTCCCGATAGCCCGCCGGGCAGCAATCAGGAGATGAAGGAAAATAATGAGAATGGGTGTAATTATGGAAATTTTCAAGAATATTAATATTGGTTTGGGGTACATTCATGGCTTTCAACACTCAGCAGACCACAGAATTCAGATTCTCCTCATAACTGGATACAAAATGGCGGGATTGGTGGAAGAGTGAAATGCGCTACTCTCTGTACGTAGAGCGTGTAGGGCGGGCTAGCGGGCGCACCTGGCGGAGGTGGAGGAGCGAGAGGGTGAGAGTGGGGAAGTGGAGAGGGGGCGAGAAGGCAGGTGCAAGTGAGGGGGAAAAGGCTGAAAGGAAGGGTGCAAGGGCGGGTGGACGGTTTATTTAATGACTGGTGATGGAGCGCGCGTCAACTGCCAAGGTTATTCGTGCCATACGTGTAGGGCATGTTTTTATCGCGGGAGGTGGTGCTGATCTTCCCCCACTGGATAGAGAGATCTGGCGCCGACCTACACTTTGACCAGCGGGGTTTTCCACAAAAAGGTATCTCCCACTAGCGGGGCACCGCCCCAGCAGGGACAAGCTCTAAGCTCCCAACCGGTCTCCCGGCATGTGCGGTAGTGTACTGCATGTTAGTGTAGGTGAGTGTGTAAAGGGTGAGAATAGGGCAACGAAGAGGAAGGAAAGATCGCGCGCGGTCCGTGGCCCGTTTGCTAGGGTACTGCTCCCGCATTCGCCTAGTGTTGATTGGAGAAACCAGGGAAAACTACCAATCAGAGCAATCGGATTCTCCTCCAATTCTCCTCCAGGGAGCGGTTGAATTCGACGTAGCTAAGTAGCCAGTGTCGAATGCAAGTGAACGAGTAGACCCGGGTTCCTGGGGGCATGGGGTGGTGGTGAGTGGCTGGGGCAGGCAGTGAGCGTTCTTGGCGGTGAGGGAGTAGTGAGCTGTAGGAGACGGGCAGCGAGGGTTAACAACAGGACCCATCAGAAAGTCGATTCGGGAGCAAAGAGCCGTCCGCAGCGGCCGGCGCGGATGGCGGGAGATGCACCGGGCGCAAGCGGAGCCTGGGGGTCAAGGTGGGGGATGGGACGTAGAAGCGATAAGGCGGACGGGCGCCGTTGCAAGTGCGTTGAAATGAAAGGGGAAACAAGCTGTTCTCGGAGCGAGAAACGGCAGCGTGAACTGACCGATGGATTCTCATACCCTGGCGTTTGACATTTGAATATCTCATAGTGCTCCCGTTCGGGCTCGGCTCGGCCGTCCTCTGCGAGCCGGGAGCAATCGGTCTTGGCGCCGCGGAGCGAAGAGGTGACGCGCCCTGGGTTACAGCTTGCGAGCCGGCTGCGCCTGATGGCCGCGCGCTCCGCCCACGGCGGCCCTTGCATTGCTCGTTCATTGGACCTTTGCAGACGCCACAATTAGGAACTGCTCTTGTTTTGAAAGATAGGGCCCGAACACACATCCGAGAATGCACGAATAGGGCCGATATCTAACAGCATCTGACCATTACTGACGCCAGCCTAGACAATCCGTGAAAAAGTGCTGGTTTTCTTTTTGTAGTTTTTGTGAAGTCTGTGGAAAAATCAAATCCACTTCGGCATGCGAGAGTACGTTCTGGCAATAAATTAATTATAAATAATGAAGTGAACAATTGCCGTGAGGAGAAGAAAACAGAGGTTAATAATACCATTAGAAAGACATATGGACAGCGCTGCAGTACAATACACTTAGTCATCGACAATACACGCTATTCATAAATGACACGGAAATATTTTTATTTCTCATATAGATACACAATAGTTATGTTCTTGCCCGCTTCTACTCTGCCGTTCTCTACAATGAGCTCTGTATCCCGCTCACCGTCCTGTATATCATATTTAATCGATTAGTAAATACTGTAAACGTGCGATTCTCATTTAGTCGGCGGTGACCTGTAAACAGATTGCAGCGCTCCCTCTGCAATTGTGAAGTGAACGTGCATTACGTTCGTGGGCAGGCACGGGGAATATTTCGGCGTCGATTTCTCGAGGGAGAAGTGCTGTCATGTCACGCCCAGGAGGCCTTGGGGAGATTTTAAGCAAGGACTGACCTTTCGTTTTATAAAGTGCGCGAGTTGGAGAAAAAGGCGGGACGAAGTCTACGATCCGTTGAAAGTAAGTGGGTTCAGTCAGTCACGAGGCGGAATGAGCTACAGCCGTTAGAAGTAGCTTCGACTTCGGCTTCTTGAACGCAGCTAAAGAGTATGTAAAGCAAACTCGGCTTGTAACGAAGTGCAGCGAAAGCGAGTCCTGAAATAGAAGCCATCTGCATTGTGTCTCGGAGAAATATTTGTGCCGCATGAACGAATTCACGGAGTCGGGGTCAAGTAATTTAAGAGACTATTTATTTCAGAAAAATGAATCACTTTACATGTGGAAGTAAAATGGAAAGCTAAACGAGTAAACTGACAAGTGCCATCAATCTTGCTGTAACAAAGAAATTCTCTTATCACAATTTCAAAGTGTTTCTTTGTATGTGTATGTGTATGTGTATGTGTGTGTGTGTGTGTGTGTGTGTGTGTGTGTGTGTGTGTGCGTGTGCGTGCGTGTGCGTGTGCGTGCGTGTGTGTGTGTGTGCATGCGCGCGCGCATGCGCTTGTGCAGGCGCATGCGCAAATGTTGCGGAATGTAGAGGCGACTAAAGAATACATCGCCGATCCCCGGTGGCCGAGTTCGCTAACGCAGTAGTGTCATAGCGATCTCGGACCGAAGGATCGTGGGCTCGAGTCTCGCCTCGGGCATGGTTGTATTTGTGTTTGTCCTTTCCTCACTATCACCACCATATCATGTCATCCTCTTGCCATAACGTTAAACCCAATAGTGGTCGCTAATGATCTACACGTTGATGGGACCTTAACTAACCCCCCCAAAAAAAGAATACATAAGATTGTAGCAACAAGCATGGGCACTAAAGTGTAGGTTATATTTCTCATTTCATAATTTTAAAAATAGTCTACTAATGATAAGACGGAACTAAACCGTGAAGGCGCCCTCTGATAGGGGTAAAAACTTTTAGTTCCATTTCAAGGTAGTGGAATAGCATGTTGAACATCTCGAATGTATCTTGGCCTTTCTTTCCCAATAGTTTAGATGTTCCTCGATGCATTGATTAAGCCTTCCTCACACCTGTAGTAACAGTTTCTTGTAATGTTCTTCAGTGCAAAAATATGTTATGTTTGGTTTATTAAAATAACAACTATGCAAAATATTTGAACAAAGTCAGCAAAATAAAAAGGTTTTATAAGTAAAGACTTCGATTGATTAAAGACTGCTTCTTTTTCAAATTTCCTTACAGAAGTCAAAGGGCTCTCAGTTTTAAAATGGCCACGGCTTATGCCCATGATAAACAATATGGCCAACTCTTCTTGTAATTCAAACATGACTGACGTATGTACCGGCTAAGACGGTTCACGGCAACAATTTCTGTCTCAACATGGTTTCTGACAGGGAGACCCTAAGTTTGGAAACCCGACACTGGAAGATTTTCTACAGTCACTTCATAGTGACGTCGAATTCAGACACTAACAACACTGAAATGGCCTTAACAAAAGGGGCACGGACCGAACGTGATCTCTCCTTTGTCATCCTTGTCCCTTCTTCTCTCCTCACACACACACACACACGTAACATTACATGCATTACTCTTATTATCCATATCGGGATAACAGTGAGAAGGTCAGAACTCGTCTGGCTGGGACGGTGTGCCGCTGGCGGAGATACCCTAAGTGGAAAACTCCCATCAATCCGACGTGTAGGTCGGCGCCGGACCTTAACAATCTGCGGGAAGGACCACCACCACCTCCCGAGTTATAACATACAATACACGTACATACACTGTAAGAAACGTCTGCATTTATTTATTAATTCACTGATTTAATTAATTTCTGCATTACTTTAATGTTAATTACAGTAACTTTAAAGTATACATACATTAAATTAAGAAATTTCTGCATTACTTTAATATTAATTTTAGTAACTTTAAAGTATGTATACATTAAATTTAGTGTACGTGTACAACTAAATTTAATGTGCACATGTACACAATGTAAATTTAATGTGCACATCTACATACACATTAAATTTAACATACACGTACTTTAAAGTTACTGTACGTGAACAATAAATGTAAATACTTGCATGTACTTTTACATTAAAAGTAATGCAGAAATGAGTTAACGACCACAGCAGTGGAGGCACAAAACAACTAATCAAATCATTGAAACCCATCAGCTAACAAAAAATCCTCGCGAACCGCATGGTTAATTACTGTAAAACGTATCACAAGAGTTCGTCTCAGCCAGCAGAGTCTTCAATTTTAAAAGGCTTTATTCTCGCCTGTGCTATTTTATATTATAAATTAACATTTATTTCACTGTACATTAAGTCAAACTTGTCAAATGCAGTCGACTCCAGTTATAGTGAACTTCTGGGGACCAACATGTTTGGTGCACTATCTCAGACAAAAAGCAATTTCTTGCACTTCCCAGTCCTTTGAATGACCAGGAAGTTTCGCCAAGTTCTTACAAAACTTTTCCGGTACAAATCCCAGAGCTCCGATAACAATCGGGCCGACCTGTGCTTTTTACGTTCCACATTCGGCTGACCACGATTTCCAAACCCTTGTGTTTCAAACGTTTCTCTGCCTCCTTGCTTACGACATTTTGATCATAAGGCACAGAAACATCTACAAGTAGACACAATTGTTTCTCCAAATCCCGGATAACAATATCCGGTTACACTTTGGTTATGTTTGGTTACAATATCCGTTTGAATTTATTGGTCGTACAATACTCTATAGCATCCAACCGATGTCATCGGTTTTGTTGAGTGTTCGTACCACTTGGGACTTGTGTATGGAACTTCGAGGGTGCTATAGATCTGCCAGTGGAGGTAACTACACACTCTGTCGTGTCTATTCAAGTATTCAGTCTTTGCTAGAATTGGACAAGCTGAGACGATATGATCAAAGGCTTCCACTTGTTCCTGGCAAATGCGGCATTTATCATCTTGGGAAATTTTGAGATCCGCTTTATCATAATGTCGTGTTCTCAATGCTTGATCTTGAGCAGCTATTAGAACTGCTTCCGATTCTGGCTTCATTCTTCTCATTTTGAGCCGCATAAATGATTGATCTTTATTGACATGCACATTGTCCATTCTTTTTAGATATTGTCCATGGAGTGGTTTATCTCTCCACAAATTCTTTAACATTTTTTGTGTCTCGCATTTCATGTTTAGTACTATCAGAAGTGCAGTATCTGTGTTATTCGGTGTGCCTTGGATAGTTTTATTTGCAATACTTTTTGCTACATTAACAGTGCTTCTGTTTCCCATTCTTCGGTCAGATATCATGACCTGCCTCATTAGAGGATCATCTTGATGACTGACTACATGTGCCAGGAAGCCTCACCTTTTCTGTCAATTTGTTTGAGGCCTCTTCCTCCTTTCTTACGTGACACATAAAGTCTATAAACTTCAGCTCAAGGGTGGGCGACATAATGCATTGTTAGCTGTTTTCTGGTTTTTTGACCCGTGAATCGAGTTTCTTGCTCAGTCCAGTTCACTAGTCCGAAACTGTACTCGACTATAGGCATCGCCAAACTACCAATTGCTGATATTTTATTCCTGGAATTCAGAGCGAACTGTAGGACTAATCTCACTACTCTGTAATACTCCCTGAGAAATCTCTCTTTCAAGGTGTCGTTCGAGATTGTCTCACATTCTTCAATTCCCAGATATTTTTAAGTTTTACCTGGCTCAAAATCTTAAATCACAGTGTGCGTATCAACTTCAATGCTCTCTGACGTTGTTAGTTTTTAAATTGATTTTTCCACATTTGTCAAGACCAAACGTCATGCAGATGTCATTGTTAAAGTCATTCACGACAGACAGCATTTGGGAGAGAATCGCTTCATTCTTAGCAAACACTTTAAGATCATGCATGTTAAACAAATGGGATACTGGCCTTTCATCACCATGGAGCTTGTAACCAAAGTCAGCTTGCGATAACTGTCTAGATAATGGGATCAAACTAATGCAAAACAGCAGAGGGCAAAGTGAATCTCCTTGAAAAATGCCCCTGTTAATCTGAAAACTTCTGGTTTCTACTGCTTCCTTTCCGTTGTACATTAGTAACCTGGAACTCCCCGACTTCATACGAGGGTGGGTCAAATGAAAACCATAATATTTTTTTTAAAATATTATTTATTGTACACACATGGTATGAATCACTTTTTGACCTAGTCTCGCTCGCGTGCAATGCATGTCAGCCAGCGCTTCCAAAGTGTCTGAATTCCTGTAGAAAAAATGTTTCTGGGAGACGGCGCAACCACTCGTCCACCGCGTGGCGTACCTCGTCATCTGAATGCATCTTCTTTCCGCCCATTGCTTCTTGGAGGAGCCCAAACATGTGTAAATCGCTCGAGGCGATATCGGGCGAGTAAAGTGGATGTGGGAGGTATTCAAATCTCAGGCCAGGCCCAGGTTTCGTTCCCGGTGACGATTCGTCCAAGGAAGGCATTACTGTGAAGTTCATCAAGCCTTAAAATTTCTTCACACGCATCGACACATCGCTGTTTCAATTCCGACGTCAGTTGTCGGGGTACTCATCTTGCAGACACCTTCTTAAATTGGAAAACATCATACACAATGTGATGTGCTGAACCATGACTAATGTGTACAGCTTTTGCAATGTCGTCAATTGTAACTCCGCGGTTGTCCATCACGATTGCTTCAACAGCTGCAATGGTCTCTGATATGCCTGGCCTGGGCACGGAGCGTTGGCCAGTGATGTCACACCATTTGCGAAGGTTTCACACCTCACTTCGCAAAAATCGAACCACAGAACGCTGTTCCTCTCTGGTGCACGTTGCTAGTGGGCAGCCATTTTTACACTCTTCCTTCGCCGGAGTTTGTGTTTCTTCTTAATAATACCACCTACGAAACATCTGGCCCACTATTGCAAACATGCCTAACAACAAGACAAGATGCGTCTTTGTTGTAGGATCTGCTCTCCTCCCAGATTCCTGCCCAAAATGCTTCGACGTCATCATTTGAAGAAGAGATAGCATTGCCATTCGATTTTTGAGTCAGATTGCGAGAGAATCTCTTCGCGTCTCTTTCAAACAACCGATTCTGCACATGGAAATCTATGGGCCCTTTTGTAACGTCTAATTCGTTGAGCCCATGCTTCAATTTTCTCTTTTAGCTTCTCTTATTATTATTGTTATTTTTTATTATTATTCCACTACATCACGACTAAAGATGTTATGAATTGGCTCAAAATAAGAGCTACCTCAGGTTGCAACCAGCTACTTCAGGAGCAGATGTTGGGACTATCGATGCCTCTGCAACACTTTGCGCAAAATGTGGGCTGTTCCAAATAAAGCGATTTCTTGCACTTCCCAAAGTTTTGAACTACCTGGGAGTTTAGACAAGTTCTTACACAAATTTTGCGGAACAAATCTCAGAGTTCCGATGACTATCGGGGCAATCTGTGCTTTTACGCCCCACATTCGCTGATCTCGATTTCCAAACTCTTGTATTCAAGACGTTTCTCTGCCTCCTTGGTTACGACGTTTTGATTGCTTGGCACAGCAACATAAGTAGACACGATTATTATTATTATTATTATTATTATTATTAATATTATTATTATTATCATTATTCCTGTATCTTGACTGCGGCCACATGAGTTTTTCTTTTGCCGGTGGCAGTGAGTGAGAGCGTGTGTGGTTTGGTGTTGCAGAGGCGCGCACCCACAAGAGCCACTCGAGCCCGTCGCTGGTGACGACGGTCGCCGCGCCCGCCCACGCGCACGCGCAGGCGCACGCCGCCGCCATGGGCGTGCCCACGGCCGCCACGCCGCACGTCGCGCTCTCGCGCACCCACGGTGAGTCTCCGCCCACCCACACACGGGCGCAAGTGCTCTGCTAGAGGCCACGCGCGCGAATGCAAGACCACGCACAAGGGCCGAAGGGCTCTGCTAGAGGCTATAGTGCGATCATTGTAACTTTGTCCCTCAAGCCCCTACGGCCAGGATGGGATATCACACGGCATTTCCCGTCTTTCTCGCTCGTGGCGCTAGATGTCGCATGATCGCAAGCACTGATTGATACGGTCGCGATCATAAGATATCTAGCAGCACGACTGAGAAAGAAGCAAAATACCGTGACATATTCCATCGTGAAGACGGTCATTGAGGGGCAAAGTTATAAAAATTGCACTATATACTTCGATTTTTCTTTATTGGCGCACGGGGGGGTTGTCAATAAAATGGAATATGTCACGGTATTTCGTGACGTTCGCACGTGTTCTTTCGTCACGTGTCGTTCTCGATTGTGCCACTAGGAGTCGCATGATGGCGGCTGTATCGAGCAGTGCTGGCGATTTCTGCCGGCACAACGGAGAACGAAGCGAAATTCGGTGACATATTCCATTTTATTCACACACCCCCGTGCGCCAAGAAAGATAAACCGAAGTATAATAATATAAGCGGAATTCTTTGTATCAGAAGGCCGGAAGTTCTATCTGACAATTCTTTCGCCAAAAACGGCGAAAATGTTTTGACGAGGACGAACTCACTATGATCGAATCTCCCATTAAATATCACGGCCTCCTAAACACAAGGTTCTACCTGGATGTTTTTTTGTCAGAAATTTGTTTTGAAAAGGACGAACTGCCGGCCCGGTGGCCGAGATGGTTAAGTAACATTGATATTTATTTTTTTTACATTGTTCAATATTTGCTGAAATAAACCCTTTCTTTGAGAAATAAAATATTAACTAATTAGTTTCAAAAGACATAAATAATTTAAAATTTAGATGTAAATTGTTGCAATAAATAAAAATGTGTTTTCATCAGTTTCTTTATTGAAGTGTAAGATTACGAAGAAAATATTCAAAACTGATATGAAGTATATTCTAGAATCCATTTAAATTTTCGCTTAATAATTTACATGGGGTTAATAATTTATCGACGGCTCCTCAGGGTTCCCCGAAAATATTTTCACTTTTTAAACTAAAAACGCGCATTAGGCATGGGACAGTCTCACAGCAATATTGGAATTTATTTCATATTTATCTTGCTTTTAATTCTCAATATATTAAGATATATTCAATAAAATTATTAATGACATAGTCATGAGCAGACACTATCAACGGTATTCGTCATAAAACTTTATTAATTTCTTTTACTTAGAGTTACTTGCACAAAATAACTATTTCATGTTAAGCATTTAATTGTTATAAAAAATGTGGCCATCTAGCAGATTATTTTGCCCTGTGTACAATGCATGTTAAGAGTATTAATTATCTTGTTAAGTATCGCAAGTATCATAGTTTTAAAGTGTTTCTTCAAATCACATTAGAGAAGATTGAAATAAGTGTTAAAACTTTTTGAAATGAGTGTTTATTTTCAGTAGCAAATGCTTTTTTGTATCTTTAAGTGTTCAACGGTCAGAGGCGATTGAGTTATTTTATAACTTCTGGGTTTTTGTGATATTGTAACTTTTTATATGACAAAATAAAAAACATATTCCTTTTACGTTAAATTCAAATTTGACGCATATATTTCGTGAGGGACTCGTTTCCCAATCTCTTCCCATGACAGTTGTAATGTCTGTTTCCTTATGAATTAGAGCCCATATTTAACATTCATTAATACTCACCGGAGAAAAATCATCTGGAGGCGGTTCGAGTAGCCAGACGCTAACATTTTGTGACTCAGTGCACGAACAAGAGTGCGCTCGCGTTGTAATTGCGAGTTATTTTGAAGCCCCGTCTGAAACTACCAATTTAGATTTCGTCACTGCGGCAGCATGTGGGGGATGGACTCGCGCATATGCAGATGCTCCGCACAGTGGCAGCGAATCCAATTTCGAGGGACAAAAATGTCACCCTTGCATTTTGCAGAGATGAACATAAGATTAGTTATCTTAAAGAGGTGGGCTCAATAATCTTTTTATCAGACCTTGGTGTCTACTAAATTTCCCTTTGAAATCACAGTTCTCGATTAAGGAATTTTTAATTTACTCTGTGAACAAATATCGTTTGAGGCAGACAGATTTTGAAATGTTGCTAGACATTCTACAATGTTTCGGATTTCAACTTTCATGTACCTATTTTATAAATTCTCTAGCTGTCTGTGACTTTCAAAATATTTAAAACACATTTTGAACAAAACGTGAAATCATATTTTAAAAAATTTTCCGTTTAAATATTTTTGTATTTACGATATTTCGAGGCTACTTCTCAAGCAGACTAAATGGCATCTCGACATTCTGAAGAGATTGGGAAACATCAAATAAAAATTCCATGGCACGCTAAGAATTTAAATTGTAATTTTTTCGTAGAGATATAAATATTCGAAACATATTTATGTGTGTTGTAATAGGAATCCCAATTAAATAAAATCTGTGAACCATTTCAGAAACAAGAATAACGGTGAATATTAACCAAAATGGCGTTGATAAATATTGATATTTCTAAACTTTAAAAAAATAGCGCTTTTGTCGGGGGCCAGTGGCTGCCCCAGACAGCCCGGCCGCCGTGTCGCCTCTGGCCGACAGATGAATTATTTGTTTAAGCGCCAAAAGTCGGGGATAAAAGGGCGCCTCGAAAAAAAAAGGAAAGAAAAGAAAAAAGAGAGACACGATTGATTGAGCTCGCGCCATTGGTCGAGTGCCAGTCGGCGCCGCGAAAATAAACCGGCGCCGTTCAGATCAGGTACAGGGTACGTCAAAAAGAACGGTCTTGCAGTTTTTAATTATTAATTGTTATCCAATGGACTTGTACAAATTCACGATGTCTTAAAAAAAACTACAGTAGTGCTCAAAAAACCGCATCGCCTCGCTCTCAGTTGTAATCTGCGATATAATCCTGAAAATATACCACCTGATTTGCAAAACTTGAGAGAGTTATGAAAGTAATGAAATCGGAAACATCGTATAATCCACATAAAATATTTGATTACTAATTTCTACTCGTTTTTTGCTTAAAATTTGAAAGATCGGTAAAACAAAGAAAATACACTATTTACTTTAGGTGACGCGGTTTCGTTGAACATTACTGTAGCTAGATTTCTTCAAACTGCATTCCGTTTGAGCAACAAATGGCTTTTCTAAGCCGGGATTCACAGTTTTTTGGCAGTTGCAAGGGGTTTGGGGGTTTGTCATCTTATGAAACTGCCTCTGACACTCAAGTCAGTCCTCCAGCAACTGGAGAGAGCGTTGTGCAGCGGGTTGCGCACCCTGAGCTCGCTCTCATTCGCATTGGCAGAGATTAATCTGAGTGGCTGCGACTGCGTCATGGTCCGTCTGCGCCCAAAAGCCCGTCGCCGTCGCAGAGCGGTGGTGCCGCGGGAAAGTGACGCGTGGTGCGAACGCGGTCCGGCGAGGGAGCTGGGGGAGTGGAACGCGGCCGGCGCCGCTTCGGCCGCGCAAATGGCGGAAAGAAATGGAACCCAAATGCTACAACTCTAATGTTTTAAAATCCTGGTTGGACGCATAAAACATCGTGCTGCGAGTGCTTAAAACTGATTCATTTCCAGCCAAAAAAGAATGAATGTTGCCGACAGGAGCATACCTTCTGACACATTTTGTAGAGTGGATGGGCTGTCGCCACGGCGGTGGTGGTGTTGTTGTGGCTGTCAGAAAGTCTGAAAGAAATGGTACCCAAATGCTACAATATTGTAATGTTTTAAAATCCTTTTGGACGCGCAAAACAGTGTGCTCTTTACGGTTAAAATTGGTTTACTTCAAACCAGAAAAGAATGAATATTGCCGAAAGGAGCCATACCCTCTGGCACATCCTGTAAGGCAGAGGGGGTGGTCTTGCGGCTGATGGGGGCGGCGTGTGGTGCGAGTGGCGTGCGGTGGTTGGCGGAGGGCCCGCGCCACAGGTGGCCCGCAAGTGCTCGGGCGCTGGCCGCCGCGTGTCCAAGAAAGAAGATCGCAGTGATTGATTTGTTAACGCGAAAGCGACAGTGTGTAGTGGTGGATTTGAACAAGTGTCAGTCGGAACACTGACACTGAGTGAACAGATGTGTTCGATGGATCTCAGTGTTTGTGCTGAAAAATGTGTATATTTATGTAATTTTTAAACAAAAGAATAAATGCGAGTTCAATGTGCACATGATGCGTTGGTCATAAAAATATTAAATTACTTTCAAGTTTATCGATGATTTTTCTCCAGCTGCTCCAAATCTTTCTTCGATTTTAAAACAACATTAAAAGAAGAATCAGTATGTCACCAGCATTTATAATTGCATCTACATTTGAATTTGAATTTCGATAATGCTATGCGTCATATGAACTAAACAATTTCGTAATTTTTAGTATAAATAAACGAATATTGATGTAATATTTACAGTGTATCTTTCGATACTTCAGTGTGGTAGGCGGGAAGTTTCCAAAGTACTAAAGCTTCTTCTCGCAGTTTTCAACGTTTGAATTCTGAACGTTTTGATATCTGTTTCGCATTTTTTAATAAAACCCTAATTAACGGGCTTTGCACATCAGTTTAGAGTTTACAGCAGTTTTGTGACAGTATATTTTGTTCATTACATTTACTTATACATTTCATAATTAATTATTTTTTATTACTTTTTCTATTTTAAAATTTTAATCTTTTTTAGGTACTGGCGAATTGAAGGACTATTAACATTACAGTAAGGTTGAAAAGAGTAACCATTGTCCGAGGATAGTCCGAGAAGGAGTAAAGAATCATACGAAGATAAATTAAAACCACGTCACCTTCACGTTTGGAAAATTTAATTTTAGAGGTTTTATTTACAAGAGGAGCTCGTAGTCTCCACATGGCCGTCATAACAAGCACAAATTTTTATTTTAATTTCAAACTCAAGCATTAATGGCGTACATTACATTAGACGAAGTACTACATAACCTCAGAATATGATGAATAATGAATCAAATATATTATGATACGGAATATCCTGAAGTTGAAAAAATCTCGGTGATTCAAGTTTTCGATTACTGAAACTTGTTCAAGTTTCGAGGTGATCAATCTGGCGAGGATTTGGAATATCACTTGCGCACAGTAAAGCAAACGTTTTAAAAAGCGTCCATGAAAATATATGAATCAGTTTCTTTTACAGGATTACATCAC
Source organism: Acheta domesticus (assembly GCA_031308135.1). Classification (NCBI taxonomy): domain Eukaryota; kingdom Metazoa; phylum Arthropoda; class Insecta; order Orthoptera; family Gryllidae; genus Acheta; species Acheta domesticus. The sequence goes on from JAHLJT010009419.1 coordinate 210,990,007, forward strand.
TGGATTGGAGAATTACAATGAACCGACTTCGGAGTAGAGTGCGAGTGGTTCGGTGGCAGTTTCGGACAAACGTTTTATTCCTGAACTTCATTAATACAGCAGAACCCCGGAATTCCGAACTAGGAGTGTGGTCTCTTTGAATTCGGAAATGTTGGGATTATCCGAAAAAAATGTACTGTACATATACAAATACATCTATAAGATTATGGTAATCTATAAGATTATGGTAACACAATGCAACGGAGCGTGCGTTGTGAGAAAATGACAACATAGCGATCGCATCATCACAACGCATCATCAAGCAGATTCATTTTCTTACGGCAAAAGATGTTTACCCGTTTTGCAAGTTCCTTTTGAAAGTGAATTTACTGCTACATAAACATGTGATTTACACCGCGGTTACCAGTGCAATAAACGTTTCATTTCGACAACTAGTTTGAATACAATAGTTGTTCAAGTCTACAGTAATTGTAACGCCCTTTCTTTACACTTCAAATAAGCATTTTATTTATTTTGTTAATTTTTTTCCCGACTGTTGTCCGGATATCCGAAATTTTGGATTTGCGGGGTTTGGATTAGCGGAGTTCTTCTGCATTTTAATTCAAATGAATAGATAGTGAATTATTATTTCACCAATAGCAGTTTTATTTTTGAGCGGCAATTGGCTTAAAGATACCGTTCTCGCAAGCCAGGTTAGCAACTTGGTCTGCAAACCGGCCATCTGTCGAATTCTTTCTTGTGTGCATGAATGTTCTAAGCTTCGACAGCGTCTCGAGGCGTACGGTGATATACCAATGAAAGCGGTTTGCAGTGCGCCAGGAATCATAGTTCCTGTCCCAATGAGAAGAGGGAACCTGGAAAGTAGTGTTGCTATTCTTGCTGTTCCTGAGGTCGTCTACACTAATGCTGCTAATATACCAGAATGAGACTTACTAAATCAATGATTTCTATTTCCTGTAGGAGCGAATGAGCACGTGAGTAATTCATTCATTCTCATGCATTCATGTAGCTTTTTCATTAACTATTTTCAGCTATCTCTAATTTTACCGGCAAGACACAATCCTCTTAATTTTGTTTTTTATATTTACTTATTTATTATTTGCGTATGTCAAATTTATGAATCTGGGCTCCAATCTACGCGATGCACAAAATATTTTCGAAAAAAATTCAAATCTCTCTTAAGCTGGCACTACTATAATCGGTTTCCACAAAAACAAATATGCCTCCATTTAAAACTATTTAACTGCAAATTATTTTCGACAAAATTAATTTAATTGTTCTTCAAATGGCTACGTAATGAATGGGGAGCTGGCTAAATGTTAAGCTGTGAAAGCACGTAGAACAATTTAATTGCTTCTTAATTACGCAAATTCACCAATATTCTCTCACTTTTGAAGAGACTAGTTGTAAGTGGTGGCAACCTTTGTGGTAGAGAAGAGAGGTTGCATTGAAGGAGGGGGCGGGGCTGACCGCGCCTAGCGCCCCAGCGCTCCCCCGACGGCGCCACGCCGCGCCGCTTGCGTCACAGCCCTCCCCCTCCCCCCCCATGGCATCTAATTGTGCGCCGCCGTGGCGGGCGTCGTGAGGGGCGGAGGGCGGGAACTAAGGGTGCCAAAAAGGGTGGAGGGCGGGGGCGGAGGGCGGGAGCGGGATGGAGGGCGGGAGGCGTGGTGGAGGGCGGGAGGCGTGGTGGAGGGCGGGGGCGGGGTGGAGGGCGGGAGTGGGGTGGAGGGCGGGAGCGGGGTGGAGGGCGGGAGGCGTGGTGGAGGGCGGGGGCAGGGTGGAGGGATGGAGCGGGATGGAGGGCGGGAGGCGTGGTGGAGGGCGGGGGCGGGGTGGAGGGCGGGAGTGGGGTGGAGGGCGGGAGCGGGGTGGAGGGCGGGGGCGGAGTGGAGGGCGGGAGCGGGGTGGAGGGCGGGAGCGGGGTGGAGGTCGGGAGCGGGATGGAGGGCGGGAGGCGTGGTGGAGGGCGGGGGCGGGGTGGAGGGTGGGAGTGGGGTGGAGGGCGGGAGCGGGGTGGAGGGCTGGGGCGGGGGTGGAGGGCGGGAGTGGGGTGGAGGGCGGGAGCGGGGTGGAGGGCGGGAGCGGGGTGGAGGGCGGGAGCGGGGTGGAGGGCGGGAGCGGGATGGAGGGCGGGAGGCGTGGTGAAGGGCGGGGTGGAGGGCGGGAGTAGGGTGGAGGGCGGGAGCGGGGTGGAGGGCGGGGGCGGGGTGGAGGGCGGGAGTGGGGTGGAGGGCGGGAGCGGGGTGGAGGGCGGGAGCGGGGTGGAGGGCGGGAGCGGGATGGAGGGCGGGAGGCGTGGTGGAGGGCGGGGGCGGGGTGGAGGGCGGGAGTGGGGTGGAGGGCGGGAGCGGGGTGGAGGGCGGGGGCGGGGTGGAGGGCGGGAGCGGGGTGGAGGGCGGGAGCGGGTGGAGGGCGGGAGCGGGGTGGAGGGCGGGGGCGGGGTGGAGGGCGGGAGCGGGGTGGAGGGCGGGAGCGGGGTGGAGGGCGGGGGCGGGGTGGAGGGTGGGAGTGGGGTGGAGGGCGGGAGCGGGGTGGAGGGCGGGGGCGGGGTGGAGGGCGGGAGTGGGGTGGAGTGCGGGAGCGGGGTGGAGGGCGGGAGCGGGGTGGAGGGCGGGAGAGGGATGGAGGGCGGGAGGCGTGGTGGAGGGCGGGGTGGAGGGCGGGAGTGGGGAGGAGGGCGGGAGTGGGGTGGAGGGCGGGAGCGGGGGTGGAGGGCGGGGGCGGGGTGGAGGGCGGGAGTGGGGTGGAGGGCGGGAGTTGGGTGGAGGGCGGGAGCGGGATGGAGGGCGGGAGGCGTGGTGGAGGGCGGGGGCCGGGGGTGGAGTGGCGGGAGTGGGGTGGAGGGCGGGAGCGGGGTGGAGGGCTGAGCGGGGTGGAGGCGGGGAGCGGGGTGGAGGGCGGGGGCGGGGGGTGGAGGGCGGGAGCGGGGTGGAGGGCGGGGGCGGGGTGGAGGGTGGGAGTGGGGTGGAGGGCGGGAGCGGGGTGGAGGGCGGGGGGCGGGGTGGAGGGCGGGAGCGGGGTGGAGGGCGGGGGGGCCGGGGTTGGAGGGCGGGAGCGGGGTGGAGGGCGGGAGCGGGGTGGGAGGGCGGTGAGAGGGATGGAGGGCGGGAGGCGTGGTCGGAGGGCGGGGTGGAGGGCGGGAGTGGGGAGGAGGGCGGGAGTGGGGGCTGGAGGGCGGGAGCGGGGTGGAGGGCGGGGGCGGGGTTGAGGGCGGGAGTGGGGTGGAGGGCGGGAGTTGGGTGGAGGGCGGAGCGGGATGGAGGGCGGGAGGCGTGGTGGAGGGCGGGGGCGGGGTGGAGGGCGGGAGTGGGGTTGCGGGCGGGAGCGGGGTGGGGGCTGGAGCGGGGGTGGAGGGCCGGGAGCGGGGTGGAGGGCGGGGGCGGGGTGGAGGGCGGGAGCGGGTGTGGCGGGCGGGGGCGGGGTGGAGGGTGGGAGTGGGGTGGAGGCGGGAGCGTGGGTGGAGGGGCGGGGCGGGGTGGAGGGCGGGAGGGGGTGGGAGGGCGGGAGCAGGGTGGAGGGCGGGGAGGCGTGGTGAGAGGGCGGGGGCGGGGTGGAGGGTGCGGGAGAGGGATGGAGGGGCGGGAGGCGTGGTGGAGGGCGGGAGCGGGGTGGAGGGCGGGAGAGGGATGGAGGGCGGGAGGCGTGGTGGAGGGCGGGAGTGGGGTGGAGGGCGGGAGTGGGGTGGAGGGCGGGAGTGGGGTGGAGGGCGGGAGTGGGGTGGAGGGCGGGAGATGGGGTGGAGGGCGGGAGTGGGGGGTGGACGGGGCGGGAGCGGGGTGGAGGCGGTGGCGGGGTGGAGGGCGGGAGTGGGGTGGAGGGCGGGAGCGAGGTGGAGGGGCGGGAGCGGGATGGAGGGCGGGAGGCGTGGTGGAGGGCGGGGGCGGGGTGGAGGGCGGGAGTGGGGTGGAGGGCGGGAGCGGGGTGGAGGGCGGGGGCGGTGGTGGAGGTGCGGGCGCGGGGTGGAGGGCGGGAGCGGGGTGGAGGGTGGGGGCGGGGCGGAGGGCGGGAGAGGGATGGAGGGCGGATGTGTGGTGTCCGAGGGTGGCGCGTCGCTTGCAAGGGAAGCCCCCGCCAGCGCAGCTGGCGCAGGGGCAGGCGGCACGGCGAGGCGCCTCGCGCGTGGCCGCCGGGAGCTGGGGTGTGGCCGCGGCCGCTCAACGCAAAGGACATTCGCTCGCAATGGCAACTCAGCAGCTCACAAATATCGCAACCACCACGTTAAAGGGCATCACTCCAACCCCCGTGCATAACACTAGTCTGCGATGAAATTGCTGCCTCACAAGTTTCAATGTTTGGGGGGTATTTTTACCATGCTGAAATAGATTTTGAAGTCAGAAAGTTCCAATCACGTACCATTTCATATTTTAAAATGTTTTATTTTATTTTCTTGATTGTGTAATTTTCGTAAGCCCAAGTAATTACATAATAGTAATTCACATGGTAATACATTACCATTTGTAGTTTTATAATATCAAGATTTGAAAAGCAAATGTATTTAGAATGCTTTTTAATGTGTTTGTTCTAAATTACGAGGGCACCAGATGTTACGGCATTATTACGCCAGCTGTCTTCTGGAGCCTTCTGTTAATCAGTAGATAATTTTTCACATAAAATAAATACCATGTATCAGCACGTTTCTTGCAAGGATAGTTCATTTTTACAGGCATTTGAAAAAACACTTGTTATTAAAAAATTCGTCCCAGTGTGTAGTTTTGGGTTACTTTGTTGTTTTTTAAGGTTTTATTGGTAATATTTTTTTAATTTAGTTCGAATAAAATAGATAATTTTCATCAATCCAACAATCAAACTGAAACACACTCGAATATATGGTGCGTCGAAGGAAGAACACATCCTGTTTTAAGTTTTCAAAACTCATATCGGGTGAACGGTACAGTAATTGGACACTTAATGAGTTCTGACCGTACTAACTCATTGAAAAGTAAAATTTTGATGCTTTGCTACATACTCTTCTATTGCCCAATGGTCGTTTTACTTATCCCAACCGTAATTTCTATCGGAAAATGAACATTACGTTATTAATTTTTTTTCATAAAAACGTGTCATTTTGTACAGTAATTGGCCAGAAATTATAGTGATTGGCCACTGAATTATTTCTAACAGAAACTAGTGTAACGATTTATTCAATTTATTATTATATTACCCATGAAAGCACACAATTTGCAAGATATATATTTAATATAACTTTAATATTTAAGCACTGTTAGATTAAATCCTCTGTTTTCAAATCTGAACATATTCGACTCAATTCTTTTATCAGGTATGTCTTTTGGCCGACCATCACAGGCAGTGTGATGACATTTTTTAATAGAAATGGAAGGAATGTGCTTCAAATATATTCGTAGAATACCTCGTTTGTAATCCATCCGTTGTCACTTTTTCAAATCTCTCAGCCGTCTGGATAGCAATTTTTCTGGTATCCGTTGATATGGATAGATAAATCAATGGACAAGTTCAAGTCTACTTGCTGCAAAGCAGAACATGACTGTCCTATTGTCTTTTGAAGCTCTGTTTTACTGAGTAAACATTCTTACTTCCTTTTTCAGCTAAAACCTTTTCTGTAATTGGACGCTTAAAAATTTGACTTTTCTCCATTATATACCCTTGTAGGATCATTTATTATCTCATCCAAGTTACTTCCCTCGATGTACCCTATTACTTCTTCAAATCACTTTCTGATGTCTTGTTCTCTCTCACAAGAACTAGTGGCTATCATTGCTTCACTTGCCCGTTTAGTGATTATGGGATGTCTTCTTAAAAATACCTTGGCCCAGCCTTCTCATGGACGGTTGTTGTTGACTATTAGAATACGATGTTAGAACAAGCGGTAATTCAAATTATAGTTGGAGTGGCCTATCTCTGGGGGGTGGCCAATCACTGTACCGTTTACTCTAGTCGTTAGAAGTAACACAAATATTTATTAATATTTGGGTAATAAAGTAACAAAAGCCTGGATAGGTGGTCGCTGAGGGTGAAGGGCCGTAGCTGCCTCGGTCGAGTTCGAATCCCGCCTCGGGCGTGGATGTTGGCGAGTTTTCGTGTTGTCAACACGTATTCTTTCTGCACTTCCCCTCACAGTTAAAGGAGTCGCTATATGACAAAATTATTAAAAAGCGACCTTTAAAAAAGTAACAAATGCGTAACATGTACCGGAGTTGTAAAACGAGTTGCATTTTACAATATGTTTATTAGTAGTTAGTATAGTATCAAGTATATTTGTCAATAATAGCAAATGAATTTTAAATTTTGTCACTTTATTTTCTACTTGTATTGTTTTTTTTACTTGTTTGCATGCATTTGTTGTGATTAAATTAGAGTTTTTAATGAATACTTCGAAAACAAATTATATTTTGCTAATTTAAAATTCATTAAAACATTTCAAGGATAAGTTCTTGGCATATTCGTAACGAAACCATCGACCTCTCCTTCATGACCACAGACTGCTTAATTTTCTTTCAAAATTTGGACGCTTTTGAAAATAGGTACATGTTTTTCTTTGTTTGTATTTTCCTACGTTCCTGGGTATCTAACGAAACCATTTACATAAAGGACGGGAACTGCATTATGTATTTTTCAATTGCTGCACACATTGGGAATTAGTAATGTACATTATTGACATTTCTAAAACATTCCCAAATGAACACTTATATTTAAATTTTTGTAAGGGATTTTATTTAAATATTTTATCTAGAAAGACTACAATAGTCTGTTTCAACTTCTAGTAAAGTAGTTGTCCCCTTCTACACTGTTTTTCAACGAGTCATTCTATCTTATTTCTTATGAAAGTGAGTTGTTTTTTTTTTCATTCTTCTTCCTCCCGAGCATCAAGGTCGGATCCCCTTTCCTTCTGGGCCCCCGCCGCGCGAGAATACACGACCCTGACCTGATTTCCACGCTCACGAAGCTGTTGTTTCGCCCATTCACACTGTCCAACGCAAGCGACTTCTTCTTCTTTTGTCTCGTCTGCCACTCACTGAAGAACGTTCATAGTAAATACATCTTAGATGGAACAGTTTAGTAGACGTGCTCAAAGACTGGGCAAAGGCCTAATGCAAAGGCCGAACAGAAATTTTTGCCGATCGGTGTATCAGACGTCAATTTTAAATTGCCCAGTTTTCGTCTCCAGAATTCACTCATATCTATTTAATGATGAATCTGAAGATGTATTCATAGAGTTCTTTGTGTACATTCACGAGATTCCTTTTGAAAGATTTTGTTGACGCTTTAACATTTTGGCTGTTCGGAGGTACAGCAATCAACAATGAATGGAAACATCATGTGATTACCAGAGGAGAGTTAGTAATGAACGACATTCGTGAACCATTCAGAGAGATGCTTTGTCGTCAATGACTTGAAAAGTTCGTCCCTCAAGATGTCATATTGGAGTTTGTTAAATGAAGTTACTGTTTCAATTTTTTAAAAAGGAGTGTTCCAAATTCCATTGTGAAATGTTTGTTAAATTAAGTTACTTTCTATTTTTTCTTAATGGAGTATGAGGAATTCGATCTTCCGATTAATCAGGAGACTCCGACACAAGTTTCGAAAGGCATTGCGCGTATACCATAGTTCCCACTATCCACTTCGGAGGAAAGGACACGTTATAACGCCGAAGGATCTGGGCACCTGCATCAGGACACTCGGAGCTTTCATTAGTTGGGACTCGTTACTTGAAATGAGCGTGGTTTTCCTAAAGTGAAATTATTCAGTATAGGTCTATACAGGCCTATGAACTCACGAGTGTTCGCACATTTACAACTGAGTGTCTTGTGCATAGATTGCAGTGAGATAGTAGGTGCGTGGCTGATACTTTTCCGTAAATGCGAAGTTTCCAAATATGTTGTGTTGGAGGCTCCAGAAAATGTGAACGTTGCAAAAGTTTTGTTGTTTTTTTTTCTGGATGTGAATGGGGAAAAGCTTAGCCGACCCGGATGGCCGAGGTGGGCAGAGCGTGCGCTCACTCAGCGCCTCGGTTTGAAGGATCGCGGGTTTGAGTCCCGCCCTGGGCATGGTTGTTGGTCCCTTGTCTTTCATGTGTAGTTAGTGTAAAAAGTGGGTGACTTACGAATCTTTCTGTTCTAGGTCTGTGGAAACTTTGCAGAGGGTTTTAGCATAAATAAGATAAAACAATCTTGACAACAAATACGTTTTTCCTATATTTCTACACATAGTTTCACAAAACCAAACTAATACCTTGGTACTGATGAAAACAAGACACACTGCGCCGAAATGGAGCGCAAAGTCTTCAGACACTTGTAGTTCTAATGAACACATTTGCTAAAAAAGGCATGTTAATATTTTGTGGGATTTCCCTTGGGATTAATAACGGCCCTAAGTCTCTGTGACATGGAATTCAGACGATGTTGCACAATTTGAGGAGAAATATTACTCCATTCTTCTCGTAACGCTCTCGTCAATTCTGTTTTGTTTGCAATTTTTCTATTTCTATTTTTTTTTCTCCGGAAATCTCCATAAATTTCATCAGATTTTGGTCCGGGCACTGAGGAGGAGAGTGCAATTGTTTTGGAGTGTTGTGCAAGAACCAAAGTTTCGTACTGAAAGGAGTGTGGTAAGGATAATTGTCCTGTTGAAAAATGAAGTCTTGTCCTAAATTCATTGAAGCAACAGTAATTCTCAAATTATTTCTTAAAATGTCATTGTAGCCATATTGATTCATTAAGACGTATATGAAGTGCAAATTCCCGACATCACTAGCACTCATACACCCCCATAGTAAGAACGAACCACATCCGTATTTTACGGTCGGAATTAAATACTGCGGCTCGAACTCCGTGTTCTTTTTCCTCCACACTAGACGCCGATCATTTGTTCCAAAAACGGAGAATTGGCTCTCATCCGTAAAAATGATGTTTTTGGTAAATGAAGGCAGCAATCGAGTTACAATAAATGTATTGTTTCCTCTTAATTTCTTGACGCCTAAAACTCAAATCAGAGTTATTATTGAGTGAAGAGAACAGGTGTCAATTCACTTTTTACACTAACTGCATGTAAGCTGTCGTGGAAGGCCGGCAGAGTCTGCTGACCCCAGACCCAGGAGCCGAGGAGATTTTAAGATAAGCGAGTGTGAGACAGTGTCTAACAAAAACAGTGTGTGTCTAACAAAACCATTGATGTGAATATAGTGCTATGGGAAAATCACGGGTATTGTTAAGAACTTATGGACTATATAAATAACAGAATGGTAAATGATTTAGTAGGAAAACAATTCTACTTCGCCAGGTTTTAGCTCACCTGGTAAGTTTTTATTTGTGAGCTACCTCACCAGAGAGTGGGAGGCTTTTGCCCTGGATAGGGATGTTATAGCTTTAATAATAATAATAATAATAATAATAATAATAATAAATTATTATTATTATTATTATTTGTATTATTATTATTATTCACTATTTCAATTATTGATTCACTCATTAGAAAATGAGAATAGTGAACATTTAAAAAGATATTTCTTTTTCTAAACTCTATTAGAGCTGACTTTGCTTTGTTGGGAATCCTGACTATCGCGCAGTTGTAGTTTCGGCCCCAAATCTACTGAAATTGTTTCAATATTGTGCATCAGTTCCATATTCCAATGTAACACCGGAAGAATTTTCAGCGTTAGAAAAATGTTTGGATCGACATTCGCATCAGAATGGAGGTTGAGTCGGCTGAACAATTTCTTAGCATTGCGCATAAATGTTCGAAGTTAAAGAATTATTTAAGAAGATTTATAACCTTCTAAAAGCTACTCAATCAAGAAAAAAGATTGTCAAAAACGTTCATTGATTAAGTTAAGTAATTAGTCAAATCCAAAGAATGTTATCCAAAGATAATTGCAGGCAATTGTGATGTAAAAATGTTTAATTATAAATTATGGACTACTACGCCTTTATGCAATGATCACATAATGTTAAAGCAAATGATTGTAGTATTAATATACGAAAATGCCATTGTTCAAAAATGCATATTTGTCGATTCCGTGGCCGAGATCGCTAAGCCTCTAGTGCCGTAGTGATCTTGAACCGTGGGGTCGAGTCCCTCTTCAGTCATGGTTGTTTGTGTTCGTCCTTTCACCCCCTATCATCACCATATCGTTTCACCCTCATACCATACCGCTACATTCAATAGTAGTCGTTAATGCCTTAATAGTTGATGCGACCTTAAATAACAATACATATTTCTTATCTTACTATTCATATTCCCCCGACCTCCGTTCTCTATTTTCTGTAGACATATCTGGCACCAGTGGCGTATACTGTGGGCTATCGGCGGTAGCCCGAGAAAATTGCAAGAACAAAAATATGTCTAGATAGATTGTATTAAAAATAATTATAGTCCACATTCTTTTTCACCGACATACATTTTTTATCTGGCGACCCTAGGTGGAGGAGCGAGTGAGAGTGGGTGCGTGGGTGGGAGATCGGGTTCCGCAACCGGAGTCGCGCAGCGCCGCGCCGCGCCGCTCCGCGGTGTCGCCTTCCCGCGCGTCACAGCGCCCCTCGCCGCCCCCGACGGCCCCCGCGCCGTCAAGCGCCGCCGCCAACGTCGCCTTGCGACTCCTCGCAAGCACGCGCTCGTCTACGAGGCCCAAGTCTCAAAGTTTGTGTCATCGGCAGATGTGATAACTATGCTCCGATCAAAATAAGTCGGTGATTGACAGTGGCGCTTCTGAAGCTGTGGCTTCATACAATACGAGTGTATGATTTGGTTACTTTAATATGTATTCATTTCAAGTGTTTATTTTCGTGTTCCGGGAACATGTGCTCAATGGTATGCAAACTGTCAATGTCGCTCCCTTCCATTCGCAACTGTCGATCACCAACTTCTTTTAATCGGACCATAAAGAGGGGATTTGCACATTTTTGTCCGTTGCTTCAGGGCCTAGCGAAGTGAAATTTCTTGACATTTGGTTAGTATTGGATGGTAGTAGATTGTTAGTGCATATTTGTCCATTTTTTTCTGTTGGTGCGTATTCGTGTAATAATAGGAGCATATTTTACATATTTCATTAGAATAGAGACTTATCTCTAATATATTTCATGTTTTCATAGAATCTATTTATTTGTGAGTGTTCATTGATTAGAAAGGGATTGTCACTGTTTGAGGTCACTGTAGAGGATAAAATACTAGTCCAAACGTACGATATTTCTCGATGTTCTTTTTAAACCAGAAAGAAAAATATGTATAGGACAAGGAAAAAAAGAAAGAACATATACAATGTTCTACTTCTTCACTAAGATGCATATTTACTTCAATTATTTCTCCGGGGAAGTAAGCTAGTAGATTATATTATGTATGCACAAAAATATATTTTTCGTAATTTATAGACGGCCCCTTATACAGAATCTGGAAAAATGTATGTCAGTAAAAAAGAATGTGAAGAAGTATGTCAGTGAATTATTTTTTAATACAATTTATCTAGACATATTTTTATTCTTGCAATTTCCTCGGGCTACCGCCGATAGCCCACAGTATACGCCACTGGTGCCTCAAGGGAGAGGAAGGGCGGCCGTTAATACAGTCATCTTAAGCGGCAGGTCCCAAAACCCAATCTCAACCAAATCTTAACCAATCATTAGCAGTGCAGCTCTGAAGAATGCCACATGATGGCAAACGTTAGCTCAACCGACTGTGACGCGGCTCATCCCAGGCAGCCAAGTTTCAAATGACTCCGGCCGCGGAAACCTACGAATCAATCTCAACCAAACCCTATTCAAAATGAAAAGATAATTTTTTGTTAATTAAGTGCTGTATTCCTTATTTGTAGCCTCTTGTGGATTTTCCCAAACTCGTGGGCGCTGCCATCTTCAGATGACTCGCTAATACAGCTTCCCGTAGCCGCGGGTGACTGTCCAGGGAGGCCGCTCGACCGCCGACTGCGCGGCGACACCCGCTGGAAAGTCAGATACAGCGCCGACCAACACACCGGACTGTCAAGTTTACCCCTTCAGGTTTCTCCACCAGCGGTGAAACGCCCCTATCACAATGGGGGCTTCATGTTTCTACATAACGTTTCTTGTTCAAAATTGGCGAGAAAAACGAAACTTCTATGTTGATTATATGAAAAACATTTTTTTTTCAAAAATAGTTATAATTTTACATATACTATATCGTCATGCTAATTAGAAAATCTCGTAACTTCATATTCCCTCATCTATTTTCTGTTTACTTCATGATAAAATATAATTATGAAAAAAGAATAATATATAATCTTGCACAATCTGCTCCCTGCGGCACACCTGAACAACGCGCGCTGTTATTGCGCTGCGGGCGGCGACCCACTGGGACGCTAACAATTTTTTAATTTGTTTAATGTAATTTCACGAATTAAGTTAATTTTTTTCAGTTTAGGACTTTTTCATTCCTTAGCTTTATTCAGAGCACACGAATTTTCGCCCATCCGAATCGACGCGGACCGCGTCTACTTCGGATACTTGGAAGTGAACTAAAGGCCCCTTCACATGTAGACAAGGTGGAGCGCTACCGATAAGCAGCAGAGCCCTGCCCACGTGGCCACCGCCGCTTGCGAGTGGAGGGGGAGGGTTCGGCGAACCGTCGCCCACGACCAACAAAGGGACCGCAGCAGAATCTTTTCTCTCTCTTCTGACAAACCCGCCGCCACGAGAGTCCCAGTGGGGAGACCTCCATTCAAACAAATGCTTTGCTAGCGGTGTCCCACCCTGAACTAAAGGCCGCTTCACATGTAGACAAGGTGGAGCGCTACCGATAAGCAGCAGAGCCCTGCCCACGTGGCCACCGCCGCTTGCGAGTGGAGGGGGAGGGTTCGGCGAACCGTCGCCCACGACCAACAAAGGGACCGCAGCAGAATCTTTTCTCTCTCTTCTGACAAACCCGCCGCCACGAGAGTCCCAGTGGGGAGACCTCCATTCAAACAAATGCTTTGCTAGCGGTGTCCCACCCTGAACTAAAGGCCGCTTCACATGTAGACAAGGTGGAGCGCTACCGATAAGCAGCAGAGCCCTGCCCACGTGGCCACCGCCGCTTGCGAGTGGAGGGGGAGGGTTCGGCGAACCGTCGCCCACGACCAACAAAGGGACCGCAGCAGAATCTTTTCTCTCTCTTCTGACAAACCCGCCGCCACGAGAGTCCCAGTGGGGAGACCTCCATTCAAACAAATGCTTTGCTAGCGGTATCCCACTCGGGCTGCTCGTAGCGAGGGTCCGCCACTGAGCGCCACTGTTGCCCGACTCGTACACTCGTGGGGAGACCTCCATTGCTATCAGTCGCGCCGCTCGGTACCGCTGCTGAGTGCCTACGTGTGTAGGGCCCTAAACCAATGCTTTGCTAGCAGTCGCGCCACTCGGTAGCGCTGCTGAGTGTCTACGTGGGAAGGGGCCCTAAGATGGCCATAGCCGTTTTACGGCACAGCAGCAACTCGCGCTGTTGCCGCGCAGCGGGCAGTGGGACGCGCATCGCGCGATGAAGCTCTGAGCGGCGGCGGCGGCGACAGCGCGTCCGGGCCCGGGGCCGCGCCAACACCCAGACACTAACCTAACACATCTTCTATTTTAGCAGCGGCGCGCGTCCTGTAGGACAACTGCCAGCTCCATACACGCACCGCACGCACATGTACGCACGAGACAGACGCGCGTCGCCTGCGGATTGCACATGCACGCGTGGGTAAAAATAGGACTTTCACCGCGTCACGACGCTCCGTCGCGGCAGCAGAAGCACAGCGCGGAACGGAAAAGGTGCTGGTTCGAGCTCGGGGAAAGGCACGTGCGTTCAGATCAAGTGAATGAGATAAGGCCGGCAATCGCTGTGACCTCACTGCTCATTAGTGTGTTGCAATGTTATGAAGATAATGCCGCCTCAGAAATCTTAAAACTGATTGCTGAGTAGCAATGACGAACTCACTGTGCAAGTTGAAGTGAAAAGTTGACACTAATCAAGAATGAAACGTTGATTCAGTTTGTGGCCATGCAGTGAAAAACCACTGCACATCTCCTCCGAAATACTCACATCCCTTGGAACCCTGATGCACACGCATCAAACTCCCTGATGCACATGCATCAAGTATTGCACCCTCTTCCCACCACTGAGGTCCATAGTGCCAGAGCGATCCTGTGCATACACTGGTCTTTGACCCTCGGGCCAATAGGGACGTTTGGAACTGTTTAGTGCAGGTATGTCAAGGTTGCGGGCAAGGTAACAAGCTTACTAGAGCTCGCGGGCGCAGCGTCCGGAGAAATTGGCACGAGATTTAACAGTCAGGGCTACAGAAATTCCTTCGGAGTGGGGATACGTCACTCGCTTCCTGGCCCTGGAGAAGTTACTTCACAGAAATTGTCACACATTCAGCTATATTCATTACCATGTTCTCTTTAAGGAAAGGAAATGATTCATTAAAATGAAATAACACATCTGTGCGATTTCAGATTCTAAATTGAGAGTAAAATAAAAAAAAAAAAACTAATCAAAAGAATCTTGATTTTATAATCGTGATGACTTAAAACAGTGATATAAAATCATGAAATTTCTACGTTCCGGTTAGAAGGTTTAACAGACAAATATTCTTGTGTGGTAAAACCGCTGTCCATTCGTAAGCGAGAATTGTTAACTTATAAAGACTTGTTAATTTATTCCGCATTACTGCTAAATACAATAAATAACTGAATGATTTAATAACACAATATATAATGAAAAGAAGGAAAGAATTTGCCATTCAAAATATTTCTATCACTTAGCAAAGATGTTTATTTACTTGGGAAATTAGTAATAAAACATAAAAAAGTAATAAGTAGTGACGAATGATGCATACTCGATTAAGTAGTAACATAATACAAATCTGGCTAACATATTTTCGTATGAAGTCACTACTCGCCACTTCAGCTTGCGCATGCGCACCCCTTTCTGGATTTGGAGGGGAAATGCGTGTGGAGTGAGGGGAAGTGGCCTGTGCCCGCAGGAGCGCCGGGCTGTCCTGTAACTCGCGCGGACGCGGTTGGGCGTGCCTGGTTTAGTGCTTACGGAGGGGGGGGAACAGGCGGGCGGGTTCGAACCCGCGGGCCCCGCATTGCTTGGCTATCCAGCCACACTATATCCCCTTTTCCAAACAAATACACCGAAACTGTTTAGAAAGGCCAGACGCAGAGGTCTCGAGACAACTGCCCGTCAGAAACTTCAACTCGAACTTTGATGAAGCTTTGAAGAGCATCGCCCGTCCGCCCCCTGCGAGGAGAGGTTTGGAAGGCAGCCGCGCCAAGCGGGAGGGGTAGCAGGGCCAATGGGAGGAAAGAAAATGGGAATTTGGACGGCGATAGCACAGGCATGAGATTGATTGATTCGTGTTTCCGGGCGCGTCAACTACTCAGGTCATTAGTCTCGTAAGTGTAGTGCGTGTTTTCCTCAGAAGGTAGCGATTATCTTTTACCCACTGGATGGTGAGATCCGGCGCGGACCTACCGGCGACTAGCAGGGTTTTCCCCTCAACCAGGTATCTCCCACCAGCGGGGCACCGCCCCGGCCGGGACAAGCTCTAAGCTCCCAACCGGTCTCCTGGCACGTGTGGTAGTGTAGTGCATGTTAGTGTGTGTGTGTGTGTAAGAGGAGAGGATAGGACAAGGAAGAGGAAGGAAAGATCGCGCGCGGTCCGTGGCCCGTTTGTTAGGGTACTGCTCCGGCATTCGCCTGGTGTTGATCAGAGGAACCATGGAAAACTACCGATCAGAGCATCCGGCCGCTAGAATTCTCTTCCAGACAGCGACTGAGTTCAGCGACTGAGTTCAACTAGTGTAGAAAACCTGCCGCCATGGGGAGTGGAACCTAGGACCTTTCGGTCAGAGGGACTGCAGTAATATCAGGTTGATGCACTGAGCCATCTCTACAGGACGTGAGGCGACAGGTCGGAACGGGACAGGGGAGAGGGACAGAGTGGGACAAAGCAAGCAGGGAAGCGAAGTCGGGGCGAGACGAAGTGCAAGGCGGCGCAGGTCACAGAAGAGCGAGGCCGGGTGGGGCAGAGTGAGGCGGCAGACGACAGGACGCAGAAGGGCAGAGTAGCCAAAGTCAGGCGAGGTGGGCGCAGGATTGGACAAGGAGGGTCAGAGTGAGGGCTGGGTAGAGCCAATGGCGGATCCAGGGGGGCCAGACCCTCCCAAACTCCTAGAGGTTTTGTTTGTTACCTTCATTTGGCAGAATTGATTTAAATGCCCCCCTTCCCAAAACGCCCAGCTGGATCCGCCTCTGGGTACAGCTGGGTAGAACAGGACAGGGCGGAACGGAATGGAGGAGATCAACAAGCGGCGTGGTGCGGTGCTGTGGAGTGGGGTGGAGAAGACCTCCAGGGCGTACGAGCGGTGTAGAAGGTGCGGTCCGAACAGGGAGATAGAATGGCTAAGGTGAATGGAAAAGAAGAATACCACGGACGCGGTGCTGGAAAAGATTACTACAGTGGGACGTCAATTATTCGCATGTCAATTATCCGAAACGTCAAATATCCAAACTCATATTTTCTCTGAATATTTTTTAAATAGGTAGATACCGTGTCCTATACGTATTTATTTTCTTTTGTAATACTGAGAATAATCCCCGATATGATTGATAGTGATAAAATATAAATGAGATACTGTACTAGAGTCAATCATCTGACTTCAGTGAACTTTGACACATCCTACAATAAATGCTAAAGAACTCGGAATGTTTATTATTAGTAGAAAAACGCTTTTCACCACCTTTAAGTGTAAGACAATGAACGGTACATTGTCACACAACCAATCGTAAACCAATCGTAACAGCTGTCATTCACTCGGAATGTTCATTGTTGGCAGAAAACCCACCGCCTTTCACTGCAAAGCTAGCCTACATGGAGATTATGTTCAGTTACCCGAATATCCTAACTGTACCTGGCCCCATTAGTTCTGATCATGGACGTCCCACTGTATTTGAGATGGGCGAATCAGGGGTGCGCGGGGCGGCAGAGCGAGGGTGTTGCCGGGGCCGCAGCTGCGGAGGACGAACGACGATGTGACGTTTGAGTGCTTGATTGCTTGACGTTTCCGGGCGCGTCAACGGCTAAGATCATTACTCCCATAAGTGTAGTACATGCTTGTTATCGGGGGGGGCGTGGCGGTGATCTTTCCCCGCTGCACGGCGAGGTCTGACTAAGACCCACCCGTCGGCTTACGGGGTTTTCCCACCCAGGTACTTCCCCCAGGTGGGGCTCCTTCCCGGCCTCACGCGCTCTAAGCTCCCCACCACCGGTCTCCCGAGCTTGTAAGGTATGAATGTTAGTAAGTGCGATATGACAAGGAAGAGGGAGGACAGATCGCACCGTGACCTGTTTATTAGGGTACTGCTCCGGCATTCGCCTGGTATTGATAGGATAAACCACGGAAAACTACCTATCAGAGCAGCCGGCGCTAGATTTCTCCTCCAGACAGCGGCTGAATTCCACCTAGCTCTGTAGCTAGCGCAGAAAATCCTGCCACCGAGAGTGGAACCCTAGGACCTCCGGTCAGAGGACATCAGACGATGCACTGCACCACCTGTGGCGGTAGGAACACGTCATGACGTACGAGTATACTTCGGTTTTTTTAGGTGGCGTTTCAAGGTCACGTACGAAAATTGGAGAGGCAGGCAGACTCCAATAGGGAGCCGTTCAAGTGGGAGCTGTAGTGACGTTGCTGCTCCCTATTGGAGTCAGCATCCCTCTCCCATTTTCGTACGTGACCTTGAGACGCCACCTTAAAAAACGAAGTATTGTATAATGCGGGGGGGGGGCACAAACTGTGGCGTCGCGGGATGTGTCGTGGGGTGTGTGTGAATGAAGCGTATTGGAGCGGGGCCGGGACGGGGCGAGTGCGAAGGCTCGCCCGGCAGCCTCCCCGCCCCGCCCCGCCCCGCCCCGCCGCCTTCGAAGCCGCTTCCAAGTCTACAAATATGTGGTCACGGGGTAAAAGTTCTTAAGTCAATTTTTGGCGAAATTGGGTTGAGTACTGAAACTGCAAGTTAAATATCTATATTGTATTTTAGTAAAACGACCGAATTCATATGTTGCCTCTTTAACGAGAAAAAAGCGTTGGGAAATAGTGTTGAGCATAGCGAAAAGCGTGGGCTCAATAATACAACCCTCGTTTTCTCAAAACTAAGATTTTGACTTAAGAACTTTTACACCGTGACCAGAGAAATCCGAAGCCTCCCGCTCGTGGTCTGGCTCGCCGAGCAGTGGCTCGCACAGGCGACGCCTAAAGATCTCGATATTTTGACCTAGGGCCGGGCCACTAGAGCCCCATTTTTGTAACTTTGTCTCTCAAGGCCCGTCTTCACGACGGAGTATGTCACAGTATTTGCGTCTTTCTCCGTCGGGCCACTGGATAACGCATGGTCTCGACCATATCAAGCAGTGTTTGCGATCACGCAGCATCTAGCGGCACGAGCGAGAAAGACGCGAAATGTCATGTGAAATTCCATCGTGGCTATTGGGGCTTGAAGGGGTTTGAGGGGCTGAGTTAGAAAAATCGCGCTGTAGTAGCTCGAGCGAACAATACACTTTAAGTTTAAGAAATACTAAGCGATGAATTACTAAATTTTTTTTTAAAATGACACATGGCATCATATCTATTTAGGAGTTGTCATGGGATAATGCATGTAAGGGCTGGCCGAAAGGGCATTAAAATATTCAACGTAAGCCCTGTCAAATATTTCCCTGTCAATTCGAATATTGGTTTCAAAATAAATACTGACACGGCAAAACGGCCAACCGTCGATTCAATGTTTATAAATATTAATACATTTTACAAGCATATTTGAAATTAAAATAGTCTTGAAATGAAGCTTCCTGAGGAAAATACATCCAAACCTGAATTTCGACAACTGTTTCAAATTAACAATATCGCATAATACTTGCACTTGTGAATAGCACTAGATGTTTTAACTAGTGGTGCTACAGAATGGCACAGACTTTCCCGTATTAGTTTTCTATTTCCTTGGGTCTTCGCTAGCTATTCGGATTGCCACAAACTCTTTCTTGCCAGCTGTCATCAATCACCGCCAAAAAGTACATTTTTTTCTCATTTTCTTAATTTTTAGGTTTCCTATTGGTAGAACGGAAACATTAATTTTAGAATATTAAAGAACACAAAAACCTAGTCATAAATGGCAATTTTCTTTTAAAAATATGTGCTGTTTAAGAGAAAATGGCGTTTTAGCGCTACTAAAAATGCAATATATGAAGCTCATTTTCACAGAAAATGTTTGAGTTTCAAAATACTTTATTTGAAGTTATTTAAAGCACTTACACTTACAAATATAATAATCTTTACAAATTGCTCGTAATGTGCATATTAAAGATGTGAGAGATCTTTAAAAAAATTACAATTATGTAATTTATGAAAAAACAAAGAAATTACTCAAAATAAACTTCACGCTATATTAAAGAGTGTAATTAGCACTATTCGTTACAAAAGTTTGAAGAAACAATTTGCAGCCATATATGAGAAAATGGCGTTTGAACATTTCTGAAAATGCCGAAATTTTGAGCTACTTTTCACAGAAAACGGTAGTGTTTTCGAGAAACTTTACTTCACATTAGTTAAAGCACATGTACTCGTAAACATAATAATGTGAAAAATCGCCGCTAAGGTAAATATTATCGACGTGAGAAACGTGAAAAAATTTAATTTTTGAAATTTTTGAAAAAACCAATCTATAGAGCAATATGACATTTATGTCATCTGATAGAGTACATTTACCACTATCCCTATCAAAAGTTGAAAGAAAACATTTGGAGCCGTTTTTGAGAAAATCTTGTTTTTGTAATTTTTTTAAAATTGCACATATTGCACGCAATATTGCAAGAAAACTACTAAAATTTTGAAAAACATTTACATGACCTTTATGAAAGAACTCAATATGCAGAACAAATTTTAATTGAAGAAAAAATCTCATCTTCAATTTTGTAGTTGAAGAAAGACGCCGAAAAAATTCAAACTTACACAATTTTCGAAAACTCAGAGAAATCCGTGAAAATCTGACCTATGCCACGCCACGTTAATAAGTGTATTTTACTCTATTCATGCAAGAAATTTAAAGAAAAAATTTGGAGCCGTTTTTGAGAAAATTTTGAAAATCCTCGGGGGGCTTCATATAAAGTACCCCCAAATTATAAAGAATCTTTTTCAAAATCTCCAACCTTCGACTAGAACCAGATCGATCGGGGAATATACATTTTGGAAGAAATTGTACGTATGGTTTAGGCGCTAGCAGTGTTCACAGACGGAGAGACAGACGGACATCCTTTCAATTGGATTTTCGGTATCAAGGACCTAGAAAACAGGGTTTTCTGGCTTCACCACGTGTTAGGGGATTTTTTTTCTTAATTTAGCAACTGGTTTTATCCACTTTTGCGTTTTCACGGCCCGACAATTAATTTTTTTCCACCGAAAATTGGCCTTTTTTTTTTTTTTTTTTTTTTTTTTCGCAGCGTTACATAACTTTCCCTGTACTACATATATCACTCCGTGTATACGTACGTATACGGGAAAGTAATATACTACGTACATCACTCCGTGTATACGTACGTATATGGGAAAGTAAAAAGAAGCAGGAAAGAGGCATTTTTGCATCGCACGTGAATACAGTGGCGTAGTAAGGAGGAGGCGGGGGTGGGCGCCATGGTTGGCACCGTTTTAGGGTGACAAATTACAACATTTTATAGTTGGAATTATATAGTTTTTATGATTTATTTAAAAATGTAAATATATTCATTTCGTAGTTTCTTGATATATTATAAACAAATGTTATGTGCAAGTGTACTTATAGTTTTTACTAAGTAATGTATAAACTTTGTAATAATAGATATTATTTTATTTAATTTATTGGGGGCAGGGTGACACCAAATGGAGCTATAAACCGCGTGAATAAGGTATTAGGTATTCCATAAGCGCTCCTCCTAACACATTGACTGTTGAGTATTATGTATTGTGATACAGATAAACTTAATGAAAAATCGTGTTAAGAATTGAGTTATAGGATGTTCCTCTATTAATAAGTTTAGTGAAATTATTCAGATAGTACAAGAATCTCAGCAGCAAAGTCCATTGAGTGTAGGATGGCAATAAACGTCGGATTTGACGTCGAAGGTATTTCGGAATGTAATTGGAAACCCAACGCCTTCCTTCTTTGACAGCTGCAGGAGAAAAGAAATGAAGTACGGTATCATATATTGACCATATTAACAAAATATTGAAATGTAATATCTGGATTCACTGATGGTCTACGAAGAAAGAAAGAAAGAAAGAAAGAGTAGAATGTTAGTAACATTTTATTTTACATGAAATACTAAAACTTTTCAAATGGACCCAACTCAAGCGGATCAAATTTCTAATAAACGAAAGATTAAAACAATTGCTTACAAATTTGGCATTGTGTAATAATAATAATAATAATAATAATAATAATAATAATAATACCATAATAATCAATATTATTATTATTATTATTATTATTATTATTATTATTCATAACTGTTGACTTCTCATTTCGCAATGTTCTCTGTTCACTGCCCAATTTTCAGATGATTTTCTAATGTGCAATCACTGAGGATGGAATAACCCGCGGCTGTTCGTAAATGTGTCCGGTAGCATTAATAGCTTTTCTCATTTACCTAAAAGTATAGGTTTCCAAAATACTTTGGTTAAAACAATCGAAATGAAACCATGAAAATTAAGACTCAAAATGTATTTTGCAAAATTGTGTCATCTCCACCCAATTTATTGCGCTGAGAAATTTCAATTTCCTTTGTGGTAAAGCTGATGAAATTTTCGTGAAGTACATTGACAGTTCGTTGTACATTTTTTGTTCAGAAATAGTTGCGAAATGTAGTAGTAGTAGTAGTTGAGAAATAGTTGTTATAATTAAGTTTCCCTGGGTTGAAGAATCATTTATATCGAAATTACACGACAAAGGGTTCCTCGTCAATATCACGTAGTAGACATTTGAAGCTCCACCTAAGGACATTTAACGTTCTGCTAAACGAATAGAGGGAGCATTCGTTCAACTGAAGAATGCATAGGAAGTGCATTACATTGACCTGAAAATACCTTTGACACACTTTAGAAACACCTTTCCATACCTACAGAAATCTGTCCATTCTATGGTTCTGCTACAAATGCCTGGCCTGTCCGGTTAGCAGTGTCGGACGACTACTGTGGGTCCGCAGTCGCTCAACAGCCCATGGCTGCACTATCCACAGCGACCCGCCACAAGCTCCCAAATCCAACCACCCGTTTCCACAATCCGTCATCGTCCCGTCCAGACAACCTTCGACCGTCCAAACAACCGCCATCGTCCTAGCAACCCCCAACTGTCTACCGTTGCGACAACCACCCATCATTCCGACATTCGCTGATTATCGAAGCCAGCCGTCGCGTCGTCCACCCCGGTCAGGGCCGGCGCGGTGCGCCCTATTCTCTGTGACCCGCCCCGCCCACAACGTCGCACCGCGCCGCGTCGCGCCGCGTGGCGCCGCGTCGCATGCCGCCGCGTCGCACGCCGCCGCCGGTGAGCTGCTACTTGCCGCGTGACGCGGCAGCGCCCGACTCGCTCGCCGGCTGCCAAGCGGCGCCACAACGCGCCCTTGTTGGCTGTTTATAACGCGGCTCGGCGCGCGGGACGGGGCGGGGCGGGGCGGGGCGGGGCGGGGCGGGGCGGGGCGGGGCGGGGCGGGGCGGGGCGGGGCGGGGCGGGGCGGGGCGGGGCGGGGTGGTAGGGGCGGGCGGGGCGGGGTGGGCGGGGCGGGGCGGCGCGGGGCGGGGCGGGGCGGGGCGGGGCGGGGCGACGCGGCGCGGCGCGGGGCGGGGCGGGGCGGAGGCGGAGCGGGGCGACTGCCCCGGGCCCGGCATCGACCCCCTCACGCGTCGCAACCGCCTGCAGCCACGCTCGGGGAAACACGCTTGTCGTTTAGCGAACTGACGGCACCGGATGTCTCCAAATCGTCGCTTGACGAATGTCAAAATTACGCGGTTTCTCCAAACTGAAGGCGGAAAATATCGGATTAATGCATGTTTTCCAGAGTTTTGAATTAACAGACTGAATAATAGATGTTTGTATGCAACAGGAATTGACAGAATGAAGATTGAGAATATTTGGAAAAGAATGAGACTGTCTTGCTCAATTACAAAAACTGGGAGGACAAGGAGACTGCGACCTTTGAGTTAGGAAACTTACAAGGAACCAGGCACAAAAAGGCTACGGGGACACGGACTTTAAAAACGTCGAAGTGGCTAAGATTGGATTCGATTGCATCTATACTAGTATTAAAATGTTGCAGCAGTTGGAAATATTTTATTTTGCATATTATATTAAAAATCATTAGTTTTGGGTTTAATTATTTAATGAATACAACAACAGTCGAATAGTTTTTCAGCCAAAGGTTTCTGATTGTCTTCAAAAACAAGTAATGACTACAAATTTCAGCCTTACAGTATTCAGATATGTTTTCAAAGTAACTCTACGAATGAGTATCTTAAAACAAGTATTGGTAATAAAAAGTAACTACATACGTAGAATAATACACTGGATCGATTAAACCTAATCAATATTTAAGATACATTGTGTTATTGATTTAAATATGATTTTCAAATTTTGAATTAAATATCGATTAAAATCAAAATCGATTCTCTCAATGCACTGAAGCCGCTAGAGCTCTGTAAAGTATCGTCATGGACCTTGGCACGAAAAGGCGAAAGTCTGTGGCTTTCCGATGTCGTTTCCTATTAACCCAGAGATGGAGGCCGGAACAGTACCTTAAGCAATGAGCCACGAATCGCGCCAACCTTTTTAGCCCAACTGATCACCTCACCTCCCAGTCTTCGTGCTGGAAGAATGATTTACTTCCCATCCCCCAATGATTTCGAAAGACTCCGTCCACTTAGATAATATATGCGCGCTCAGATTACGTTTGCAGCATATCATTCTGCACTGGAACTCAAAACAAAACGTTACTTTACTGTTCAATACTGATAGAATTGCAAAATGGATGAAGCAAAATGTTACCCAATACCACCAATACCAATTGAAGCACACCAACTGCGATGCAATTCTTTAGAGTCATACGAATATTGCAACACTCAGTGCTGCAACATGTCTCTGCCGGAGGCAGGGTTGCCAGATTGGGAGAAATTCTACATTTTCAGCTAGGACAGTACTCCATTTCGCGGGAGTGGGGGGATGACTTTGCGAAATTTCGTCTAATGCGCGGAACATTATATTTTTCAATGAAGTCGCTACCAGTGATTTTTGTTGCCACGTAGGGATTGTTTTGATACAGAATTTGGTAGAAATGGAGACCCTTGAGAGAAAAGCTTACTTTCAGATCTTTTTTAATCGCGAAAAATTACAAAATATGGGAAAGTGAGGAAAATATTTAAAGCATTACAATGATAGGAGCGGGAAGATAATTTTAAAGATACGCGTATACTGAAAGTATAACCTTGTTCACCTCAAAAGGCTATAATTTGAAACTCTGTTGTTTACGTTTCTGATTCACATCAAATTAATATAAATTACAAATCTAAAATTAATATTCACACATACTAGTCATGTACAAAACTGATTTTATATTCAGAGAAATATTTCATGTTTTTCCATAATTTTTAGTGTACTTTTAGCCGCCAACGGAAAAATCATTAATGTTATTCACTGTTGCATATACTGAAATGTGATTGCACTACTTTTAAATTATCGAAAAATATGATGCAACGTAATAGCAAATAAATATAAGAGGTGACAGAAGAGAGCAAACGACAAACAAACAGCATCGGAAAACGAATCTAAAACTCTCATTCAGGTTGTCCGGCTTCTTGCTGCGAAGCAGATGATCCTCTCTGTTCCCAAATGTACTTATTAAACAGAGATATTTGAAATTGTTCACTTCACGTATTAGCTTCTATATTTTTTTGAGTATTGACTCATTGTGATCAAAATTTGGTTCTGACATTTTAAGTTTTCTGGTCGTGAATTAGTGTGATCGAAACATTCACATTCGATTTAAACAAACAACTTTCATTTGTTTGAATCTGTTTTTATACAAACACCTCTTTTAGCTTTTATTTCTCCCAATAAATAGTTGAACGAAATTATGGAACTGAAATTTAAATTTACCACTTTAATTAATTACTAAAATTTTTAGTAGCACTCAACTAACGGCGGATGAAGGTATTAAGAATCTGGAACTTTGGCCCGAGGATTAACTTGCGTGAGTTCTCAACAAACAAAATTCTTTCGATTTCACATAAAACGTGTCATCCGTCACCTTCTCCTTCTGTATCGACCCGCCAAACTGTTTCTAACCCTGGAAGGATCGGAACCTTTTGATATTAAAAGCTTGCCCGCCTAGCGAAGTGGGGCCGGCTCAAACAAAACAGCGGGCGCGCCGCTGCAAAGCCCCGCGCTCTGCGAAGTCTCGCCGTGGACGCACGTTCGCGCACGCGTTCCCGAAATACGGCGAAACCTTGCCGTTTTATGACGGGCAGCCGCGCCGCCCCGACGCCCAGCTGTAAACATGACGTCACGTGGCGGCCAGGGGCTGTGTTTGGGCAGCGCTCGAGTCCCCACATGCAGAGAGTCGCGCATTCCGTTGTTCCACCGATCCCGCCATTTTATGTCCAGTTGTCAGGAGGAACTGTGGAGTATTCTATATGTTCCATCCAGTAGTTCATGGGGATTGGTCCGTAAATGAAAATTTTATATCAGTTTGCCGATGTTTCGGAGTTTTATTTCTCCATCCTCAAGGCTGAATACATTAACAATAGCTACGGTTAGATGTATAAACACTAATTATATACAAGTATGATGGAATCACATTCGGAAGTTGGGTGAGGCCTTCTTAACCCTTGTATCATATCTGGGTCTTTTTGGAATTTCCTACATATGCCGTACACTTATTAAGCAGGTATCAAACCATTTTCACATATTTTCCGAATATTATTAGAGGGTTATTCATTGTTTTCGTTTCCTGTGGCTGGTTTGACCTAAAGTATAGCCCGTTATTTTCCCATTCTCATTTCAAATAATTGTCATGAACTTCAAAAATGTGTCTGATACCGTCAATATTTGATTTATCTCGAAATAACTTTCATACACTATTACAAATATTTCTGAAGCATTATGCATCAACAATGGAGGATACGTACGGTGGAGATTATTCTTTATATGAAATATTTATGATATATTTATTGTTACTGAAAATAACTTATAAAATGTATACTTACAATAGCACAATTATTTACACTCTGAAAAAACATGATTGCCGTACACATTCGTGTTTAACACTTCCAATTGTTAGTAAAGCTTCGGGTCCAAAAATACCCTACGTATGTTACTTGATTATAAATTGCAGGTATGGTACGAGGGTTAATGAACCCAGGACTCCCTAGGACCCCAAATTTGGCTCGGGAGGAATTTGGTTTTTACGAAGAGTTCGTTCTCAACGTTTGAGAACTTTTGGTATCATCCAGCACTTTCTCAAACTCACAAGAGGAACATTTATATTTCTGAACTGATGTTACAGGAACCAGACCCGTGTACCTGTTTACCCAGACGTCGTTAAAACATTGGGGCTTTGGGTTTTAGGTTTTCTTTTTCGTACTGACCAATGCTTTAACTTGTGCCATAAATAAACAATATTTTGTTTTATCAAATCAGATATTCACAGGCGTTAAATCGGTACAATACAGCAGTCTATAGAACTCTGTTGATACAACAGTCCACGTGGTCATTCTCTGAACATGCATTTCTGAATATGTAACACTGATTTTGAAATTCTGCCTGTGAGTATCAAATAAGAATTCATCAATACAAAATAATATAAGTTTCCACATCTTACACAAAACAGAAGGGCTACTTATTTGAGTCTCGTACAACAAATGGGTCATTTACCTCGCTTTTACGACAAGGAAAAAAAATAGTCCGTGAAAACCTCAGCTGGTTCTCAGAATAAAGCGTTCAGGACTGCTAGAGGAAGTTCGCAATATACATTTCCTATTTGTTTTGGTAGTATCAAAGTAATTATTTATTTCTGAAAAAACATGAACGAACTATCGTGTAACTATAGAAGCTATCAAAAGCAACATACGTCACCAATAGGGTTTTTATTTTGATATCCTTAGAAAACTTTCGTTAACCTTCGGATGCAATCGTGAATTTTCCTACTACATTACAAAGGTGGGGTCAGATAGACCCCAAGCTTATAAATTACAGTTATGGGTCCCTTTTTTCAGAATCTTATTCTGAATTTTAGTCCTCAATGATTTGCACAATAGGGAATCATTCTTTAATGACATTTATTGACATTTTCAGAAATTCAAAAAAAAAGTATCCCTAAGAAAGAAAGCACAATCATCAGTACGATGTTGATTCTGGAATGAATTAATCAACAAATTTAGTAGAAACGTATTGTATTAGGATAAAACAGACACAACATTTATTCTATTATAATTGTGCAAGTTTAAGTAGGTTTGCAAATTATTCGAAAGCATTTGTTGAGAATACTGTCATAATGCCACGAGCCGGTCCATTCGACATATGCAAGATATTGCGTCCGCGCGTCTCACAAGGAGGAGGAGGATGGAGGGATCACGAACAACCACTCTTTATCTATTAGTTCTGATGCTATGTGATTTCCTTCTTCATCAGAATCAGTTTTCTCTTCCTCAGTTTCCTCACTAGAACTTCCAGGTTATTTGGAAAATCTTGCGCCATCACGAGGGTCATAGAGATTATCTGCGTCACTGTCTGACACTTCACTTTCATTTGCAAGAAAATAATTACGTATCCGTAATGGAATAAATAGATGGATAAGGTAATATCTCCACGATTGTAACCACCTTCTTTGTAAAAAAAAGGCTTCAAATCAGCATTTAAAATTAGTGAACGTTAGAACATAGTATTTTTTACAATAAATAAGACTGTAATAAAAGATGTCACGAAGGCTCAGATCTCGGAGAAAAAAATTGTAGAAGACACAACCAGAAACACACGTGCTGGGGTCAGACTGACCCCGCGTTTGCATCCGAGGGTTAATAGCTTGATTTATTGTTTATTTGATGTAAATATCAACAATGAGACGTAAGGTGACTACGGAGTGAAATGGTTAATTTATTCCAAGTTTCTTTTGAAGCAACTCAAACTGTTTACTCAAACAAGTATGTGGCTCGTATGGTTACAAAATAAAATATTTAGTAAATATTTCTCTGCACATGTACACAGTCTGACAATCAAGCAAACTGCCTAACTTCTGCCTCTGAACAGATTAAGAAGTGTATTTTGATTCAAATTCGACAATAAAGCCCATAGTAAATATCAAACAATTGGATGTCTGCTTTAGACATATGATCAACATTTTTGAAACTCCTTGAATGAAATCCAAAACAAACAAATCTCCTTTATGTGCAATTTGTATGCGTTTTCTCATGGAGAATGATTCAACTTACTGTTGAAGGTCATTCACATGAAAAACTATTACCTCTCACTAGCATTGGTGGGAAACTTGACTATTACGTTACCTGTCTGGCCGTCTTGCAGCACGTTGTTCTATTGCATCCTCACGCATAATATGCTGAGAATGGAATCACTACTGTGAAGTAACGCGAATATTTTCTCTTAAATACCATGCACGTGATAAAATTACAATGTTAATGGAATTAGTAGATACTAGCTGAACCCGTGTGATTACATCGCACTGAAGGGAAACCTGTAGGACGTTAAAACAGAACGTAGATATCACATAAAAGATATATAAGAACATACACAAAATTTTACATTGAACACTTACAACACAATTGATAAATAGTCGCACACATGTTTGTCTTAACGGAACGCACAACAGATTTCCGCTTCCCGCCGCTTCGATTCACATGCGACAACCACGTGAGT
Source organism: Acheta domesticus (assembly GCA_031308135.1). NCBI lineage: Eukaryota > Metazoa > Arthropoda > Insecta > Orthoptera > Gryllidae > Acheta > Acheta domesticus. The sequence goes on from JAHLJT010009419.1 coordinate 211,018,915, forward strand.
TTTCCTGTGGCGGATGGTTTGCGCATAACCGCCATCTTGACAGGCAGCGCGCGGAGGGCACGCTAACTATCCCAGCCGCAAAGTTCAAACAACAAAAGTTTCCTAGCATTTTATTAATAACGAAAAGCTTCGTGATTTGCAATATTTAGTGACCTCCATTCCTGATTTTTTTATCTGTTTTTTGGTACCTCATTTGTTAAAATCCGTTCACTATGAGCCGAGTAGGAGGGACAACAAATTCACGGTTTTAACGAAAATAATATATATGATATGAGCAATAAGATCGACCCAAAATAATTAAAATGCAAAAATTAACTCTTTCTGATATAACAAATACTCTTTAGCGTACGTTTAACCAGAGGATCACGCACATAGTTTAAGCATTTTGCCCGAAATTGTACAGTGCCCTTCGTACTCGAACAGTATCATATGGCAGTGGCTCAGGTAAACACCATCGCACTGAAGTGGCTAAATAACATTATGAATCTATAAAAAATGATTTAGCTATCCAAGAACTTTGAGACAAATTAGACTAGTGGTGCTACAGAATGGCACAGACTTTCCAGTATTAGTTTTCTATTTCCTTCTGTCTCGACTAGCTTTTCGAATAGACATATATTCGTGCCAGCTGCCATCTATCGCCGCCCAAAATACATTTTTTTTCTACATTTTCTTAATTGTTCGGTTTCCTAATGCTAGAACGGAAATGTTAATTTTAAAATATTAAAGAACAGTAATACCTCGTTCTAAATGGCAATTTTCTTTGAAAAGTTTAGATCCTTTTTTAAGAAAATGGCGTTTAAGCGCTACTGTAAATGCGAAATTTGAAGCTCTTTCTCACAGACAATTTTGGAGTTTTCGAAAAACTTCATTTGAATTCATTTGAAGCACTTACACTCACAAATACAATAGTGTTTACAAAATGCTGGTAATGTGCATATTAAAGGTGTGAGAGATACATTTGTGTAATTTTTGCAAAAACAAAAAATACCCCAAATTGAACTTAACGTCATATTAAAGAGTGCAATTAGCACTATTCGTTCGAAAAGTTTCAAGAAAAAAATTGGAGTCATTTATGAGAAAATGGCGTTAGAGCTTTTCTGAAAATGCGGAATTTTGAGCTAGTTTTCACAGAAAACAGGTTGAGTTTTCGAGAAACTTTACTTGACATTATTTTAAGCACATGTACTCGCAAATATAATAATGTGAACAAATCGCCACTAATCTAAACATTATAGACGTGGGAGACTAGTCAAAAAATTACATTTTTGTAATTTTTGAAAAAACAAAAGAATAGAGAAATATGAATAAAAATTTATTCGATTTAGCACTATCCCTACCAAAAGTTTAAAGAAAAAAATTGTTGCCGTTTTCGAGAAAAACTGCGCGAAAACTACTATCATTTTCAAAAAAAATTACATAACCTTAATGATAGAACTCTCGTTGGAGAACAAATTTTATTTGGAGGAAAAAATCTCTATTTTCAATTTTGTACCGGTACCTGTAGGAATGCGCCGAAAAAATTGAAACTTTTGCAATTTTCGAAAATTCAGAGTTAACCGTGAAAATCGGGCGTATGCCACTTTTATAAGTGCATTTTACTCAATTATTATAAGAAATTTAAAGAAAAAATTTGAAGCCGATTTTGAGTAAATTTTGAAAATGTCCGGGAGGCTTCATGTAAAGTACCCTCAAATTTTGAAGAAAGTTTTTGAGTCAGTGTTGCAAGGGTGTCTTCAATTTGAGAAATTCCTACGAGTGGTTTAGGCGCTAGCAGTGTTTACAGACGGACAGACAGACGGACGTTTTTCTTTCAATTGGTTTTTTGGTGTCAAGGACCCACAAAAGGGGGATTCTGGCTACACCACGTGTTAGGGGATTTTTTATTAATTTAGCAACTGGATTCATCCACTTTTGCGTTATCACGGCCCAGCAACAATTTTTTTTCTGCCGAAAATTCGCCATTTTTTTCGCGCGGCATTACATAACTTTCTCTACACTATGTATATTACTCCGTGTATATATATATACATATATATTGAAATATACCTTCATCCTTCACTTCGTAATACGTTGTCGTGAGTTTGACCTGTTCCGAATTTATAGAAAGATGTGGGCGCCAGGAACAGGTGACATCAACTAATACTAACTTTTCCCTATTTAATTCTGTCAAAATTATATGGGCATCCAGCTAGCTTGGGCCGATGGATTCGGATTACATGTATTCGCTATCGCTAAGATAGCCGATTACCTGATCTGCCGACTGTACAGCCTGGCGTGGAATCTGAAATAGGGAAATTCTCTGCTTCCAACTAATTAGAAGCTTATGATTGACAAATGAACAGACTCTTTTCTTTTTCCAAAGAACAAAATTTAACAATTTATTCAATGTTAATTTTAACAGATTACTTAATGGCCATGACCCCTTCTAAAAGATATTATTTTAATATACTGCAGTATATGTTACCGTCTTGCCGACCCGCTCGTTCCGAAGACGCTTCTCACTTGGCCGATGAATCCGAGTCGCTCTTCTGTCTTCTGATCTTGCGCGGTTGCTGAAGTATCCAGTCCACACTGCATAAAATCTAGCTAAGTTCTTTCCGACGCTTTAGGTTTATAATCTTTCACACGAGTTTAATAAAATACTAATGTTCGAACTATCGTCCGGTGAACACCCAAAACTGCCCAAGTCCGCGGATGTACTCCGGCAAATAATTTCTAAGTCCGATGACGACTGTTACTTTTCGCACGAAAATGTATAAGTCTCACTTTCAACTACAAGGTCCGCACACTATTTGCACTCCACGAAACTCAAGAGCCGAGTTCACGACCTACACTCCACCACTCTGAGTCAGACTGTAACGATCTGCACTCAATGAAGCTCCAAGTCCGAATGAATGTTTTTCTGTATTTTGCAACCCTTGATGGGTCGGTAGCGTCTCACGTTCTATTTTTCCAAAACACGGCGGTAAACACCAGAAAGTCTAATTGCCCCCCGCCAACCCGCTCATTTCTTACAACCCCATGTAGCCGCGCCTTCGTCCGTCATACGTTTTTCGACCAATCACATATTCTTTATTATATCGATCTAGCCAGCGTTCCGGCACCTACGAGGCTTGCAGCTAGTTTATTTACCTGCCCTGCACCATAGCAACCCTCTGCGCTGGCGTTACTAGGGCCGGATATCGCCATTTTACAAGTCCATTTAGTCGCCCCGTATACAACTAATATTATGAATAAACCATGTCCCGTTCTGGTATATCACAATATATATACATTTCATCTTTATAAAAATCGTCGTTCCCTTGTAGGTAGCTGAGTGATTCTATACGATTTCTTCATCCGAAAATGAGAGGCACCACATTTACAGAAGTGTCAATGTAATACTTTTTCGAAGCATCATGCTTTACTGTTCATGAAATTTTCTTCGAAATGGGAAAGAAATGACGTAAGATGTAAAAAAAATGAAACATTCATTTTTCATTATATTGCTTGTGAAAAAGTAAAATGATTTATAATGCAATAATCTTTTAAAGTTATGTGAACACAAAATTTCTTAAATGTGTAAGCACGTGCCTTAAATGCTTAAATTACTTTAATGATTCGCGGAAATTATTTATATTTCACACGAGGAAAGGGATTTTTCTTGTCTGCAAAATTTCATATATTTTTTTAAAATCTTTTATAAACTTATAGGCGATTAAAGCCAGATTGTCATTTTTAAACTTTGTGAAATTCCCTTCATTACTGAAGAAATAAATGAGCATTAAAACCGGAACTGGTGAACAAATTTTTAATTACCTGTGTAATTAAGAGAATTAGTTGCTTTTACTAGAGAGTACCAGCTTCAGCTGTTTCCAATAGAAATAAGAACTCGAAGAAACTGTTTTCTGTTACTGTAGTTATTTCTGATGTAAGCGATTACTACATCTATTGAACTTTAATCAAGGCAGTGGAATTATCCAAAACATTAAAATTGTTCAAAAGTAGACCAGCGGTGAGGTTATGTCTAACCCCTTGACAATTAACTCAACTAATTCAAGTGACCTACGACTTGCGCCAGCTCCCTCCTGCACTGGCTGGCATTCGAGCCCGAAGTAGGGAGACAAAATATTGATATTTCCATAAAATCGTGGATGCATTGAAGCCATTTTTTTTAAACATCAATGTGCTCCTTGATTCCATTTTAGTTATTTGAGTCCGGAAGAAAAATTCCCATTCTCACTTTTTACAAAAGTTAAAATATGAAATAACTGTTGTTACCTCTGTCTGTGCACGTGTTTGAACGAAACGAACGCGGTTGTACTGACTTCATTGAGCGGACTGTGAACATCGCCCGAGATGATCCCAATATTTCCTTCATCCTTTCTCGTATTTTGCACATGAAGAGGCGTTGTATTGCTTCGTTTTGAGTTAAATTTTAAGGATAATTTACTATACATGGCCACTGTCAAATTAGGGAAAAGAAAGAAAAAAACTCGTTAACTTTTTGGCATACGAATTCAATGTTTCAACGAGATTACGAAACTAGGTCGATGATTTTTCAGCAAAGTATTTTGAACATTGATGTTTTAACTTTGAACATCGATGTTGTGTTGTCGATACGGCATCACTCACTCGAAGTCGAAAACAACCAGTCCCTTAACACCCTGAAAATTGGAGAGCACGTCCGCACATAGAGGAGGGCGTGAGAGGCGAGCGTTCGCGTGGTGGCCGAAGGCTGTCTGGGGTGGGGGCGCCCTGTTGTTGACAGACTTTGCGGGCCACGCCCTTCTCCGTCCACAAGCGCCTTCTCTATCCACAATCGCAGAGCTGCAGCATTGAAAGACCGTGCCTACACGAAATGACTCATTCGATTCGTTCCAGTGAAAATCTCGAGGGAAATATTACATGCCAGGAACGTTTCATTTTTATCGTTGAAATCGAAAGCAACACGCAAGCAGTGGCATTGTCAAGCTCTTCAGCCCGATTGATTGATTGAATAGGGTTTAAAGGGCGCTTCGACTGCTGTGGTCATTGGCGCCCATGCCAGAGTATTTGGAGAAAAGAATATTCAGTGTTGCATATGTAACTTACTCACTGTTTAAAAGCATGTACATGGGCTAAAAAGGAGGCTCGAATTCTGCATCAAGTATACATGTAGAAATGGCAGAAGGAAAATAGAAAAAGGGCGCGTAAAATTTATCTTAAAACGTAAAATTGGCTGTAAAGGGGCCAAAAAACAACATAAAACATTGTTCTTTCAAATAAAATTATATATTCTGCTTTCTCTCAAAAAACAAAAAAGTTTTGAGAGCGCAGAATCGTCATCCCCGAGCACCACTTGTAGCGAGTTGCCCAGGTCATGTCTTCGTCGACTGCCAACAAATTTCCTACAGTACAGCAGGACGTGTTCCACGGAAAGAACAGTCTGGCACGAGTCACAGATGGGGGGAGTTTCATTTCGAAGAATGAAACCGTGAGAGAAATGGCAGTGTCCGATACGAAGACGGGTTAAAATCACTTCCTCGCGTCTACAGGACCGTGATGAGGAGCGCCAGGGATACACAGAATTCTTTATCGCACTTAGTTTGAAAGTGCTATTGTGCCACTCTGTTTGCCACGCTCTAAGCACGGATCGTTTCAAGAAAGCCTGAACATCGGATAATGGCACAGAAGGGATGTCGATACGAGTTTTACGAGTCGCTGATTTCGCCGCCTGGTCGGCCAGTTCGTTCCCTCTGATACTCACGTGGCCTGGGACCCAACTAAGTACCAGGTCATAGCGGCGGGACAGAAGACGATGGATCAGGCTTTGAACGGATAAAGTCAGGTAGTCTGACGAAGGACGGGAGACAGCTTGAAGAGAGCTGAGAGAATCGGAACAGATAACTACTCGCCGCAACGTCGCTGATTCAATGTATTTTAGGGCCTCAAAGATTGCACACATTTCGGCAGTGAAAATACTGCATTTGGAGTGAAGCCGAAATGATTTGGTGGCCCTGATACAGTAAAAACCACATGCCACCGCGTCGCTGCACGATGAACCATCCGTGTATAAGAATAAATGATCCGGATAGGATTCTCTCATATCCAGAAACTGCTTCTGGTAAGCCAGAGGACTAGTAGTTTGTTTGGGTAAATGGGAGAGTCTGAAGTCAATACTGGGAAGGAGGAGTTTCCAAGGGGGGATCCGGTCACTTGTGGGTCTCACAGGGGTGGGAAGTTCTACATTTAATTCCCGGAGAAGATTTCGTAATCTAATACCTGGGGGATGGGGTAACGAAGTTCGAAGATTGTACGAGGACTCATACTTTGGGTGGATGATTATACGACGACAAGGGTGGTCAACCAGTCCCGACACTTTAGCCCCATAAGAGGCTAATAAAATATCTCGCCTTCGGCTCAGAGATGGTTCTCCAGCTTCGGCCAAGAGGCATTCGATGCGACTCGTGCGGTAGGCTACCGGCGCTACTAATTCTTATACCGGCGTTGTGAATGGTATTTAATGGCCGGAGGGTTGATGGTGACGCTGACCCATATACAATACATCCATAATCCAAAATAGAGCGGATGAGGGTTCTATACAAACGCAAGAGACACACACGGTCTGCTCCCCAAGAGCTGCCTGTAAGGGTGCGGAGGAGGTTCAGAGGTGAGACACATCGGCTCTTCAGTTTACGTATATGATTTCGCCAAGTTAGGCTCTTATCGAAAGTAAGCCCAAGGAAAGTTGCAGAGTCCACAAAAGGTAGAAGATGGCTTCCAAGAAAAAGATCGGGGTGGTTATGAAGATGATAAATCCTTCAGAAGTGCATACAGCTAGTTTTGATGCGGAGAATTTAAAACCTGTCGCATCAGTCCATTCCTGCAATTTGTTGAGGACAAGTTGTAATTGTCTCTCTATCACTTGAATACTCTTGGAAGAGCAGAAAATGGCAAAGTCGTCAACGAAGAGCGATGCTTTCACCGGCTCTCGGATTATCGACGCTATACTATTGATAGCGATGGCAAACAGAGTGACACTCAGAATTGAGCCCTGAGGGACCCCGTTTTCTAAATGGTGGCTGGCGGATAACCTGTCACCAAGGCGAACGCGGAAGTATCTTGAGGAAAGAAAGGCTACTAAAAAAAGGGGGAGCCGGCCCCTAAGACCCCAAGAATGGATGGTGCGAAGAATGCCGTACCTCCAGGTAGTATCATAAGCTTTCTCTATATCAAAGAAAATTGCTACCAGGTGTTGACGTAGCACGAAAGCAGTGGAGATCTGTGTGGTAAGGGTGACAAGGTGGTCCATGGTTGACCTGTTCTTCCTGAAACCACATTGGATGGGGGTAAGTAGGTTTCTCTGCTCCAGGTGCCAGACCAAACGCGTATTCACCATTCGCTCCAGAAGTTTGCATATACAGCTTGTGAGCGAGATTGGACGGTAGGTTGACGGCTTTGTCCTGTCCTTTCCTTCTTTAGGAATAGGAATAATAATCGCTTCGCGCCAGGTTCTAGGGAAGGTATGTTCCATCCAAATCTTGTTGAAGATACGGAGGAGAAAGATACGTGCCTCTTCCGGCAGGTGTTTTAACATTTGGTTGTGTATCTGGTCTGGTCCTGGAGCAGAATCTTTCCCACGGGTGAGCGCACAGGAAAATTCATCCATGGAGAAAGGGGCGTTATAATCTTCCTCCAGGCAGGTAGAGAAGTCCAATCTGCATTTCTCCATTCTACTCTTAGTTTTCAAGAAGCTAGGGGAGTAGTGTAAGGAACTGGAGGAATTTTCATAATGACAGGCCAATTCCTCAACTACTTTTTCTGGAGAAGTAATAAGATTTCCATTAATAAGAAGTCCTGGGACAGATGATGGGGAAAATCTTCCTCCGATCTGTCGGATCTTTCGCCATACTACTTTAGGCGGGGTATGGCAAGAAAGAGAAGAGATAAAGGCTCTCCAGGAAGCGGTCTTACTTTCCCGTATTACTAATCTGGCTCTGGCCCGCTTTCTTTTGAAATCGATCAGGTTTGATGCGGTGGGGAACCTATTGAGCCTCGCGAGTGCTTGCTTTCGTTCTCGCACCGCGGTGGCACCGTCAGCATTCCACCAAGGCACAGGGACGCGTCGTGGCCGACACGTAGACTTCGGGATTGCAATGGTGGCTGCGCGAAGAACGGCGTCGGTGAATTGGGCCACCAAGGTATCGATATTATTTGAGAAGTGGTCTGGCATTATAATTTTCTCGCTGAATGTATCCCAGTCGGCTCGATGGAATAGCCAGCGAGGAGGGTAGATGACGTCTAAATCAGGGACATTAAAGTGGACCAAAGTGGGAAAATGGTCACTCCCATGTAGATCATCGAGTACGGTCCACTCTACCATGGTAGATAGGGATGGACTGCAGAGTGCCAGATCGATTGACGAGAAGGTGTTTGACGCCATGGAGAAATAAGTGTGATTCCCGGAGTTCAGAAGAATTAAGTTTTGCTGGTCAATAATATTTTCGAGGATAGAACCTCTCGGGCAGGTCCTCGTGCCACCCCAGAGGGGATTGTGGGCATTAAAATCCCCCGCAATAAAAAAAGGGGCGGGCAACTGAGAAAAAACATCTTCGAGTTCCTCTTGTGACACGACTTGGCCAGGGGGAATGTATATACTACACACCGTAAAAGAGAACGATGGTAGGTGTACCCGTACGCAAACTGTTTGGAGGTCGGTTCGAACGTTGTGTTCCTCCGAGAACAGGGAGTCGCGGATGAGTACCGCAACGCCGCCGTGAGCACGAAGTCCGTCGTCTTGATCAAACCGATAGATGTTAAATCCGCGAAGAGACAGGGGATGATGAGGGAGAAGATGAGTTTCCTGAAGACAGACTATAAATGGTTTGTGGCGAGAAATTATTAATCTTAATTCTTCTGAGTGAGCACGAAGACCATTTAGGTTCCATGAGAGAGCCATTATGTGAAATTATTTCTTTGGTTGCTTTTTTTTCTTTCTCACCTTCTGAATGGTTGTAGGGGAACTCTCGTGGGGTTCCTCAACAACAGCAGAGTCATCCTGACTGCTGCTGGATATGGTCGGGGGGTTTTCCCGACTTTTGGCCACGGGTGACCGAGATCTATAGGGGCTGGAGGATCGTCCGATGTGATTCTCAGAGACAGAAAGAGGTGGACGAGATTTGGATGACGTATTTTTCCTGGGAGGCGGTGTCTGTTTAAGATCGATTTCAGTAGAAGTCTCAGTGGTCGATTTCTGGTGGTGTTTTTGCACAGGTTTTTTGTACTTTGTGGGAATTATAATTTTCCCACCTTGGATACATGCCGAATCTTCGGGGAAGTCTGTCGGCGACACCTGACAACTAAAGTGCGAAACTACCGCTGGGGTACAGTGAGTTTGACAACTCGCTGTTACCCCCGGGGACTTAGGTTTTGCAGCACTGGAAAAGGATCGAGATAGGTCCACTGGATTCCTGATTTGGAACCTACGCTTCGCCTCAGGGAAGGAAACCTTTTCGGTTACCCTTATTTTTTGGATTTCCCTTTCCCGGAGAAACGTGGGGCACTGGTTGTCGTTGGCTGGGTGATCGCCTTCGCAATTCACACAGTGCGGTGGTTTGTCGCAGGGTTGGGGGTCGTGAACTGACGATCCACACTTCCCGCAAACCGCGTTAACGGACATACATCGCTGTTGGGTATGCCCAAACCTTTGACACTTGAAGCAGCGCAAAGGGTTCGGCACATACTGCCGCACACGGAGGTTGTAGAAAGCGGTAACGATCCTTTCCGGGAGGGATGGTCGGTCAAAAGTAAGGATCAGGGTAGAAGTAGGGATCACTTTCCCCTGCTCCTTCCTTCCGATCCTGTACACCTCAGTCACGCCATGGGTCTTAAAAAAGTTTAGAAGATCTTCCTCCGTTTCAGTAGCAAAGTCCTCGTGGTTGACTACGCCTTTGCTCAGGTTCAAGGTGGGATGAACCGTGACTACTACCTGGAGGCCGGCAATCTGCTTCGTATTTTGAATTTTTACAATCTGCTCGTCGGTACGCGCTTCAAAAAGAATGGTTCCATTCCTTTGTCGCACGACCGCTTGGAGCTTCCCGTAGGCTTCTTCGATAGCTCGCGCCAGACGGACAGCACTCACAGTTTTGAAAGTCTTACCTTCCTCGGCACATGCCATGAGGAGGAAACGAGGCTTCTTGGGTCGATCTTCTTCTCTAGAAAAGAAACTATTCAAATCAATAGTTCTTTCTGCAAATCTCCTCTTCCTTGCGGAAGAGGGCGGGGGGAAAGGTGAAGTATCCATGTAGATGGAATAGGTTCATCCTCGTGGTCCCCACCCACCACGGAGCCCAACAAGGGGACACTCCATCGGAGTGCCAGGGTTGTCACGAGGATATAGTGGGGGAATAACACAGCGCTGCACCGCCGTGGATTCCCCCGCTCACCCTGGAGTTCAGTACAAGACCTAGTCCGAGCCGATTGATCGGGAGTGGGTTAGCTCCCGACCACCCGTCTAGAAGAGTCCGGGGCCAAAGCGAGTGTGTTGGAACCTACAGGGAATGTTCCCCAAAATACGTAATCAACGTACTCCTTAGTGCAAGGCGAACAGTAGCACTAGGACTAGATAGGGAAACAAACAGGTCCCTCAACTGCCAGGACACACATTCCCTCCGACACGGGTCGCCATGCACGGCAAACACATGGGTGGGCGTTCAGCATACAGAGAAGGCCAGTGAGGAAGAAAAAGGAGTGAAAAGAACGTACATGACATGAAATGAGAAGCAAGAAGATGAAAAAAATGGAGAAAGGAACACTTGAGAGCCTTCTCTGCATCCCCCCGTCAGGACGTGGACCAACCCACCTCGACGGGTCTTCAGCCCGAGGTTCGTTCATTTCACTACATCTTGACGATGCTGCGTTTCGTTCGTTATTTATTCGGTTCATAAATAATCCACGATAACTGCAGCATCTTTTAGTAGTAGCAACAGCGTTGTCTCCCAGACTAAGAGTTTTGCACATATGTAGCTGATTTAGTAAGAAACTTCTCCGTTTTCTAACTCTGAAATACTTTAAAATGTACAAGATGAATATAATACCGACTTGAATGTATCAATGATCACAGCTGTAAAGATTGGGAAATTGAAAGACATTTTGAGAGGAAACGACCTCCTTCGTAGGCCGTGAACTATTTTTCGGGTCGTTAAAGTATCTTTATCGTTATGTTCTGTACTATTCCATCAATAAGTACCCACCATCTCAAGATCAATTAATGACTAGGATACGGAATTTATTCCAATACAATAATGTACAATATGTACATATTTATGTAGTTATTTTTCCCAAAATATGTAAAACAAAGGACTGGAAGGGCCAGTCGACAACTTTGAGCTTGTCCCGACGCGACGGGAGTTTCCCGCTTGAGGAGATATCTCGGAAGTACAATATGTAGCAACGAAGAATTATACGAAAAAATGTAAAATAAAAATGGTTTTAATTCATTCAGAATGTCTTGCAAACTCTACAAAAAATAATGAATGCATTAACTATCGCCGTAAAAACATTTATTTCCATTAAAACCCTTATAATGAGGTTTGATGTGATAATTCTTCAATTGTAAAAAGTGACTTGTATAATCCATCACAAACTCATCTTGTTTAATTTGAAACAACCCTCGCAGTAATGAATTTCGGAAAAGAACGTTTTCTTTCGAAGCCGAAAAGTTTACTAATCGTTCTTGAGAAGAATTATTTCTCCAGGGAGTTACGGCGCTTTAATGGCCTTCGTTTACGTGGAGCGGATACAGGGCGCGCGAAAGACATCAAAACAGTCGGAAAATAGTCTTTGCACTTGCAGACTTACGTGGGTGGGAAAGCATTTGGCGCGTTGGATCGTTTGACTCCATTGGTTCGTGCTTCTCCATTTAATACTTTACGAGACAACTCATGCAACGAAGGTCATGAAGGTTTGTTTATTTGGTCAGAAAAAAACAGTAAAAACTGTATATGACGTAGGGGGAAGAGATTATCTGCGCACATTTTCTGGAGGTCTAGAATGGACAAAAAAAGCGCGAAATTAGCAACATTTGAAAAACTAGAAAAGGAATTTAGAAAAATAGAAATTAGAAAAAATGTCGATCCCAAGTTATAAAAAAAAACAATTCCAACGATAAATGAACTACTGATTTGATTTTTCTGCATTGCTAACAAAATAGTAACGAAAATCAGCTCTACTCCTACCACTACAAGCAATACGAGTGCTCAACAAAATGTGCGCACAGTGAAGCTACATTTACGTTCAGAAGAAAAACAAGGGGCCATCTCATTATTTGCTCAATGGATCAGGGAAACTGGACAAAAACCTGATCGAGATGGGGGCCATTGACCCGGAAACTAAAGTACATTACTTGTTACAGGCGTATTAAATCTTTTTTTTTAAATGTATACAATACAAATGTAAACTAATTCATTATATATCATTGTTTTGTTAAAATACACATTATTTTTTACTTTCCCGTATACGTACGTATACACGGAGTCATATACGTAGTATAGGGAACGTTATGTAATGCTGCGCGAAAAAATGGCCAATTTTCGCCAGAAAAAATTCGTTGCCGGGCCGTGATAACGAAAATGTGGATAAATCCAGTTGCTAAATTAAGAAAAAATCCTCCAATACGTAGTGTAGCCAGAACCCCTCTTTTGTGGGTCCTTGATACCCAAAAACCAATTGAAACGAAAACGCCCGTCTGCCCGTCCGTCCGTCTGTGAACAAAGATAGCACCTAAACCATACGTTCCTTTTTCTTCCAAAATAGATATTCCACGGTCGATCTGGTTCGGGTCGAAGCTTGGAGATTTTGAAAAGATTCTTCAAAATTTGGGGGTACTTTACATGAAGCCCCCCGGACATTTTCAAAAGTTTCTCAAAAACGGCTTCAATTTTTTCTTTAAATTTCTTGTATGAATAGAGTAAAATACACTTATTAAAATGGCATAGCTACGAGTTTCACGGATAACTCTGAATTTTCGAAAATTGTGTAAGTTTGAATTTTTTTTCGGCGCCTTTCTCCAACTACAAAGTTGAAGATAGAGATTTTTCCTTCAAATAAAATGTTCTCCAAAGTGAGTTCTTCGTTTAAGGTCATGTACATTGCTTTGAAAATGTTAGTTGTTTTCGCGCAATATTGAATGCAATATGTGCAATTTAAAAAATTACAAAAACAAGATTTTCTCAAAAACGGCTCCAAATTTTTTCTAACTTTTGGTAGGGATAATGGTAAATGTACTCTATCAGATGACATAAATGTCATATTGCTCTATAGATTGTTTTTTTTTCAAAAATTGCAAGAATGTAATTTATTTGACTTCTCTCACGTCGTTAATATTTACACTAGCGGCGAATTGTTCACATTATTATATTTATGAGTACATATGCTTAAATAACGTCAAGTAAAGTTTATCGAAAACAACATTTTCTATGAAAAGTAGCTCAAATTTCCGCATTTTCAGAACCGTTCAAACGCCATTTTCTCATAAATGGCTAAAAAATGTCTTCAAACTTTTCGATCGGATAGTGCTAGTGGTACTCGTTAATATGACGTAAAGTTTACTTTGAGGATTTTTTTTTCAAAAATTACACATACGTAATTTTTTAAGGATCTCTCACTTCTTTAATATGCACATTACCAGCAATTTGTAAACATTATTATATTTGTGAGTGTAAGTGCTTTAAATAACTTCAAATAAAGTATTTTGAAACTCAAACATTTTCTGTGAAAATGAGCTTCAAATATCGCATTTTTAGTAGCGCTAAAACGCCATTTTCTCTTAAACAGCACATAATTTTTAAAAGAAAATTGCCATTAATGACTAGGTTTTTGTGTGCTTTAATATTTGAAAATTAATATTTCCGTTCTACCAATAGAAAAATTACGAAAATGTTTAAAAAATGTACTTTTGGCGGTGATAGTGGCAGCTGGCAAGAAAGAGTATGTGACAATTCCGAATAGCTAGCGAAGACACAAGGAAATAGAAAACCAATACGGAAAAGTCTCTGCCATTCTGTAGCACCACTAGTTCCTTTTGACGATCAGTATTGTCTCTAACTGTATAGAAGCAGTTATGCAGCGGAAAAGATTTTACTTTTAACTTGTGTACAGACTTTAAAAACTGAATACTGAAAATATCGAATACTTTTGCCTCAGCCTCTAGGCGAGAGGTTTAAAGTTGTTTTCCATTCAGAATTTTCTCATCAGAGGTATAGTGCGATTTTTGTAACTTTGCCCCTCAAGGCCCGTCTTCAAGATGGAATATGTCACGGTATTTCGCGTCTTTCTCAGTCGTGCCACTAGATTTCGCATGATCGCGACCCTATCTAGAGTCCCTGTGTATAGACAGTCTTTATACAGGGACTCTAACCCTATCAAGCAGTGCTTGCGATCATGGGGCAGGACGGAGAAAGACGCGAAATGTGTGATATTCCATCGTGTCCGTAGGGGCTTGAGGGGCAGAGTTAGAAAAATCGCACTGTAAACAGCAATTATCTTAGGCGTGCACAAGCCATTTAACATTTTTATTTATTTATGACTCTTACTAGTAAATAAATTTAACATACAAGGAGAATGAAATTAACTTTAATGACAATTAATAAATACAATCGATTTTATGTCGAACCATTGACAGAGTTGACAGATGTCTTGAAAAGCCGCTTTCCCGAATGTCGAAAAACAATTCCCAAAATTGTCGGACTAAAAAGAAAGGAAAATAAAGGATCTAGCATCTTCATGAAAATAAAACGTTTCATCATGAGGGGGCTCTGAGGCCTCTTTTAAAAATTTTCACAGTATGGCCACACCCGTCAGTCTAGCCTTGGGTGCAAGCCTATGGCTATTATCTATTACAATACCATCACATTAAGAATCATTTATTTTGTCATCCTTGACAATATAAACAATTGACAATATAAGTAATAATAAGGTAATAAAAGCTATTCATTGAAACAAAATTTATTTAGCAGTTCATAAAATGTATGCACTTCAAAATAATAAGTCCTTCAGAATTGGGTGTTGATGAAAATAGTATCCTGTGTTCATAAACACAAAGTGTATCATCTAATAAGCATATTAAGCTAATTATTGGAAGAATATATAAATGCATTAATATGATAATATTATATATAAAATTGTACATATGAAGTAAAACTTTGTTAGTTAGTTAATGCCTTATTTTACGTGGCGAGACTCGGGCCATCAGGCCCGCTCTTCCGCCTGACCACGCAAATTTCTCTACGCTCCTTTCACCAACTAGCGGAGAAAGAAGGTATTATCTGGGCGACGAAACAGGCGATTTGAATTTAGCTCAGAGGCGTCATTTAGGCTTGAGGATTTTTTACATGCAAGTAAATCTACTAACATGGGACAGACGGCTTTACTTCCCCTCCGAAGGAAGGGTTTGAACCCGCGAACTTGGGTATGACAGTACGCTAACCGGTACGCTAACCGTTACACCATCGAATCCGCCGAATTTGTATGTCATTTTAATCAGTTTCCCCAGTCTGGTGTGCTTGTTTCTGCAGGGTATCAAGTTGCAAACAAGATTTTTGCTAAAAGATTTTTTTTTCTTTCATAGTTTAAAAAAAATTAAAAATTTGATAAAAAAATAATGAAACTTTTTTTCAAATATTTTTCAATTAGCAATGCTCTTTTTCCTCTATTTGTATCGGAGATTGTGTGGTATACTCTTCAAAGTATCAAAGTACGAGTTCTGCATAGACAAATTGGCTAAAGGAATGAGATATGAAGAAAGGAAATTATAAATTTTTGTCAATTGGAAAGAACAGAATGAGTATCAGAATGGCAAAAGTTTTGAAGAGCCAATGCAGATTGTACTTACAAATTTTGAGTGAACATAAAAAGATATACCGTCTAATAACATACAAAAATATATTAAGTATCTCACCTGCCACATTCAACAATTGCATAAATGCGTTGAAAAGTACACCATTTATTATTACAAAAAATGTTGGTAATACCATCCTATACAACTCTTCAACTAAATTTGTAACTAAATAATGAAAAACTTTTTAAAACTATTCAAGAAATTCTCTATCTGACATCTGCATGGAAGGTAGTGGAGAACCCCTCAAAACATGGATTATTTTGCATAGATTACTGAAGTTACAAGTAAGAGAAATTTTATACAATTCAGTTTTACCTCATTTAGATGGAGAAGGGACGAGTGCCACCCTGAAAACCCATGTAGTCGAACATTGTCACCAAAAAACACATCAAATATACATAATTCCAAGTTAGAAGAATCACAATTCTTTGGGTTTTCTTTGGGTGTACTAGCTTTAATTGACAAAAACAAAGTCCTCTTAAGTTTTTTCATTTGGAAACAGTCCCACTTTAATTTCTTGCTTTAGGTAGATTATGTTAGTCTAATAAGTTACAAAATTATTTTTCTAGAGTATACACATACTATATTATTAATTTCCGAAAATTAATTACTTTTTTTTCTCAAAAAAGAATGTCCTGGGGGAACACAACAATCAAGGATATGAATACTAAGATAAGTAACCTTACTTGACTCCCTTATTACACAAGCCTAGAAAAGAAAACTTTTCGAAATCTGATTTGATAATATGATCTAATACTTATGTTTTTTGGTGTGCTGAAACTGAAATTGAGGTCAGTTTTTCTCTATTACATACAGAATCTTTTCAATCTCAAGTTCATTCTCTAAAGGTAGTAGTTGTAACAACATAAGAAAACAGAATCAGCAGACAGTTTTTATTTATTTACAATTGATTAACAATACTAAATGCATTGTTTCATACTGGTATAAGCTTGCCAGAGTAAACATGATGCATATTTAATTGTAATTTTTGTGTTAACATATACTTTTCTCCTGGAAACTTCTTCTTGTGCACTTCTGGGAATATGACTCTTCAAGTGTTTGACGATTTGGCATCCAGCAATAATCTGCCATCCTGTTCATGTTCCATCCCCTTGATTTCCTGATGGAACCTTTCCTCTTGTTCTTCACTGATGTTCTCCAAGTTTTCCAGAAAATAGTCTAAATGCAAGTGTAGGAAGTGGACCTTCAAACTCATGTGGCAACCTAGTATTTGAAAAGCCTTCAGCATGTGTTCCCGGATACATCTGTAGTTAGGATCATTTACGTTAACAAGAAACTTGTCAACAACCTCTTTAAAATAATTCGTCTTCCCTCTCCTCCTCATCTATGGTCTGAACAAAATTTGGATCTGAGAAAAGGTTTTCTGATGTCTGGGCCTACAAAGATTCCTTCTTTTATCTTAGTGTCACTTAAACCAGGACACATGGAGCAAAAGTACTTGAAACATTAACTTTCTTTATTGTAGTGAACTCTGTTATATTTCTTTGGTACTTCTTGATTGTGTACTCACCACAGATAAAACAGTAGTAGTATGGACTGGTAACACAACACCAATGAGATATTTTTTCGAAATGCACTTTCAAACTTCAGAAACATTTTAATCACTTTGACGCAATTACATGACCCAAGTGAATGTTTTCACTCCAAGTGAATGTATTCACTCTGACTGGACTGGGAAAATGAGCAACAAAGTGGAATCCAAAATAACCATTTCTACCTTGATTAACTTCAGAAGGGGACTACGGAGAAAAGATCACAATTACTTTCCTATCTGAACAAAACCTTCATGACCACAACACCTATTCAGGCACAGTGTAATTAGAACATGATAAGTGTTTAGAATGTTAGAAATTGTTTTGGAAAAAATATTGGTTACAAATGTAAATATTTGCATATACTACAAAATAGGAAATTATGGTTCATGGATTTGAAAAAAATCTGTACATGATGGAGAAGGATGGACTTCATATTCGTTTTCAGCACACCAAAAAGCATTAAGATTAGCCAAATTATCAAATCAAATATTTGGTTGTAGACCTGTGTTATCACAACTCTGACAAAGAAGTGATGTTCATTCAATGTCATTATGTAAAGGACTTGTCAGGAAATAGAATAGATGGGGTTACCTGAACCAAGAAGGAAATATTTACTTTTTATTTAATTTATTACTCCAAGACTTCCAAGAACAAAGACAAAAGATTTATAGTATGAATGAATTCAGCCGTAATTAGAATATAAAACAATAATAAATGAAGAATGATCATATGCAATGACAATATTACAAGAGTGTAAGATCAAAGTACGGTCTTGCACACCAATTAACCCGGCAAGATAGGTTAAGTGAGCAATCAAAGCATTTTTTAAATGCACCCTAAAATTAATTGACCACAATGAAAATATACTCTATGATGAAAGAGAGTAACTTCCTTTCTTTTCATGACAAACTGTTAACCCATCTCTTACATATTTGTTCTCCTTCTTTTCATCTTATTTGGTTTAATCTTTATAAGAAAATAAATGTTTTAACTACAAGCAAATCATTTTATCTATTTTTCCACCTTTGTATATAAACAATGCAATTCCTTACATTTAATTATGCAAGAAAAATAAATGTTACTCTCACCACTACTTTTAACATTTAATTCGCTTACCTTTAAACGAACTCAAGCACATACCGTGAAGATTTAACATGTAAAACTGTCACCAACTGAAAATATTAAAATATAGCAAACGCACAAAAACACAAGAATTGTAAATGGGTTGTCTCTTTGAACCTGCCAACTCAGGTAATCCCATCTTACCCCATTTTGAACAGTCCGTGATAATAATCGTTTTCATTGGCAGTTTAACCTTGGTCAATGAAATTTACAAACACGTTCGTAACAAATCTGTTTGAAAATATAATAACAACTTATTTACCTCCTAATTCCAAAATATTTTGTTATTTATCTCAACAGACCTTATTAAATAATAATCACAGAATATGAATAGTTTTTTCTCGACCATCACCAGCAGACATTTATTTTACCATGACAGAACCCAACAGAACCTCTTCGGAACCTCTTGGTCACTACACGAACTACCGCGGCGTGCTTCGCAACTGTTTCCTCAGCCGCGCGCCGCCAACCTCGCGTTCGCCGTCAGAGAAAGCCTCTGCACGACTAGCGTGCGCTCTAGCGGCGTCAGTATTCAGTTATGAGAGCGACCGTAGTGTGCTGCGCCCAAGCGGGAGGATTCTCAAGTGCTATAGCCGCCGGCCGGTGTTTGTCACTGGCGTGGCCGGCAGAAACCGGCGGCGGTCCGTCCTCGAACTCGATGTCGACGTGGTCTGGTCGAGGTCATTCTGGTCGACTCTCTCTCCGGCGCCCAGCACCAGGCCCAGCACAGCGCGTGGCGACGAACAGATTTGACGCTGATGGAATAGGAAGATAGTGATGTAACTGGCGATAGAGCTCGGTGAAGGTCTGCGAGGAACAGTTACGTTCAGGGAGTGGACTCATTATTTGCGTCCCCGAAAAGACTCGAAAAAAATTAATAAATATAAATATAATATATGTATTTTACACATCCTCGGAGTAACAAAAAAAGGGGCACATATAAAAAAAAATGTCAGTTTCTTTCCACACCGGTAAGGTAGAATTCGGTCGCTGACTGGAGGAAAATTTTAGAGGTCGGCCGCTCTGATCACTAGTGTTTCGTAGTTTCTCCGATCATCGAATTATGCACACCTTTTTGCATTTTATCAAAAACAACTTCAAGATGAACAAACATTACATGGAATTATCTAGTATCGACTTAACCAGAGCACCGATTCCGAGTAAAAATAAGGAGAAAATTATTGCAAAGCTGAAATATTTTTTGTCGGATGCTCAGAGAAACATGTTTACTGAATTTAAATGGTATGGTATATGATCCCCTTCTTTATTATGGAATTTGAGCAAAACATTGTGTCAAGTCTTTGGCCAACAAAAAGATTAGAAGTTTTTGTTTGGCCTGAAGTACGTATGTCTATACTTTTTAATTCGACATGATAATTACACATTAGGAGACATTCATTAGCCTTTTATTAAAAAATGTATTAATATATCACAACAATCATTCAAAATTTCACGCATTAGACTCCATGAATATTATGCTTTAATGATCTCTTACCGATGAGGTCAAGCAATCGAAATACTTGTTCTTTTCATAGGGATCAACCATAAATTACGTCATGGCAAAGGGGGAGGAATGGGGGTCTGAGGCAGCGTTACGCTGCGTTACATACAGATAGGGAAGTGCGTTACTAGGGGGAGGGGGTATTGAAAATACTCGAAATTTGCGTTACGTAATTTATGGATTGACCCTTAATGAGTCATGTCCCGGAATTTAATCTTAAGAATGCAATGTGCTTCACAGTTTTTTGGCAACTTGGCGGATGGATGTACTTATTGTGGATGTATCTGTATTTAATATTGTTTAGTGTTTCTCCTAGTGAATTGGTATAGGGATATTTATTGAATTATTATGGTACAATTATTACTGTTAGTTTGGTACAATTATTCACAATTAATAACATTTACCAAGTGTGTCTCGTGATAGACGTGAGATGTTGACACTTCGAAAACAAAATTTCTCTTCAATTCATTTCGTTCAAATATTTGTTTCATCTGTAGAATTTCTCTGTTTCTTGATCGCATCACAATTTTCTGGCATTGCCTGCAACTTAAGACACGGGTGGCTGAGCGGAGTGTGGGTGCTGCAGGTTGACCCCGACCTGCTTCCCTGGAGGGAAGGGTTGTAATGTGTGTAAGCGTGCTTGCCACACGGCACCCCTAGCACTTGTACTTATTAGGGGGCCGAAGCCCCGGGCTGGGCACCTAGGCGTTAGCACCTTCCTCGGGCGTACAAGTACACGCTCAGACTAATATCTGAATCCCGCCGGAACGCAGTTTGCCCTCTCGGCAACCTCCCCGTTCAATCCCTGCATCTGGGGTCGCCCTGCCAGCTCAGAGCTACTAGCTATCCGGGATAGTACTGGACAGTGAGTGGTTGGTCGTATGACTCACATGCGCCAGGACACCAAGTCCCTCCTCTATGCCCAGAGTATTGGGCCACTGCCACGACGAAGCCGAGAGCCCAACTGGGGACCACGCGAACTAAGGTTCAAACGGCTCAGAGCCCCCATACCGGCTCCCCATTGCCTACATCTTTAGGCTAGCGACCTGGGTTAGGGCCGGAACCAAGGCAACTGACGGAAGATACCAGTTTCCCGCCGGACTTGTGGATTGCAGACCCAATGGGTGTCCTGCCTTAAGGTCAATGCGCCAGAGGTACAATTGGTGGGTTGCCGGGTTGAACCGACAACCAGGAGGTTAGCATCGCCTACTCACTGCCTCCACAGCGTTTTCTTCCATGCCATTGGCGGTTTCAACTTATTCCGTACCTATTTTCGTTTCCTCCTACTTCTTCTTCTTCTGCTAGATGTAATTGCCTAATAACATGTTTTCTCTGATATTTGAGGAAAAATATACAATATTTGAGTTGGTATCTAGGAGGAAACTAGCGGAGCCCGGCAGACGTTCTTTATCTCCCTCTTTCTCCTTCCCTCTCCCTTTCTCTCTCTTCATCTCTCATCCCACCTCTCTCTCTCTCTCTCTCTCTCTCTCTCTCACTATCAGTCTCTGCATCTCTCCGTCCCTTTCATTCACATTTAGTTGCAGATGCTGCACGTCTTTGAGCAGGTGGAGTAATATTGAGAAGCGCCGGACCAGCAAAAATGAAATAGAATGTTCGAGATCTCGACTACCGCTGACTTTAATATTTAATTTAATAATAATATTTGACTATATAGCTGTGCCTGATCTTCGGTTATGTAGTTTGTCTAGCTTGTACTATATTATTAGTCAATATTATATATATATATATATATATATATATATATATATAAAATATAAATTTATTAAACTATCGTTTTCACAATTTTTCGTTGTACGAACTAGGATTAAAAGGCTTCTCTAATAAACGCTGCACAATGCACTTATTGCCAACAGGTAAATATCCCGAAGTTTGCTGCGACATTTTTTCAAAGTATCTTACCAAATTAACAATAGTTAACTTTGACACTACGACATTCTTAATACGTTGCAATTTCAACTATTAAAACACGCAAAATATAATCTATTATGCATATGTACACATATTGCCAAACGTCTATGTCTTGCAACAAGCGCACATTTACTCTGTCCCTTTACTGTCCACTGCCTCCGAACTGCTCGGAACGTGTCAAGAAACCGCCCAGGAAATCGGCAATCTGAGCCCTCGGCTGGCCCCTATATGACTAGTAGGAGGAGAGAGTGAAGCATCCAACGAACGCACGCTGGGCCGATGTCGCTGGGTGGCAGCGGTTTCCTCGGCGTTGCCGCCTCTTAAGAGCTCTGATGCGCCGACGATCGAGCGATTTGATACAGATCTCAACACAACAGATTATAAAGAATCTTGAAAAATGTTTATCGCTGAAAAATAATGTGGCCTATAATTACTTTTAATACGATTTACCTTAACATATTTTTTTCTCGTAATTTTCTCGGGCTGCCGCCGGGAGCCCCGGGAGCCCGCAGTATACGTCACTGCCTGGAGGAAGGGAGTGGGTTGAGTCAGGGGACGGTTGTCCGCGGCTGTTCTGGCCGTCGCCCGCAACCCGCCTCGCCGAGCGGGCTGTTCCGGCAGCGCGCGTGTATTTCCGGAGTTCCGGCTTCAGCCGTCAGCGCGTTCAGCGGCGGTTTGAACGCGACGCCGCGCTGCGCCCAGCGCCCGCGCCCGCCAGAGGGGCAGATCCTCTTCAGAATGGACACATTCACAACGAATCAGAGGACGGTGTAAAAACTTAATGTACTTCATGGAGGGACAAATTTTCTTACGTGCGCAGATAGTCTTCTATTTTATTTCAGTAGCATACCTTCCCTTTGCGGCTCTCACACGCAGCCAATCTTTACAAAAGAGCTCTCTAAAGAAACAGAACGGACACGTGAAGAATTGCACTTGTCACAATGACAGTTTTAGTTTTTAATGCTGTAGAAAGTTTCGTTTAGGAATTATTTATCGATATATATATATATATATATATATATATATATATATAGTGCCATTTGATAGAAATTCAAAGTCCCACGCACGTCCACGCAACGTACGCGACGCCAGGGAACAGTATGTTCCGTAAGTAAGCACGGCGATAGTCGCGGGAGCGCGACCTGGCGGCAGCCTGTGAAAACCTCCGGCCGGCCGCGCGAAGGGGTTGCGACGCGCGCAGCTGTCCACTAGGGGACGGAGAGAAGAAACTCTCCCCTACATTTAAAGAGAGGAGCTGATAAATACCGCCGACAGCCAAAGAAAAGCTCTTTTGTCTCTTGCCACTTCGCACTTGGTTATTATTCATCCAGCTACTCTCTCGACATCTACAGTTACTTTAGGAGTTTTCACAGTAGATGCTGTATTAGCTAGAATACGTCGGAAAAGTTCTAATGCATTCCGGGAGACTGTGTCGGAAATAGGGCACGAAAGTTATCAAAGTTGAATAATTAGAACGTTTCGAACAGAAATTAATAGTGAAACGCTGTGAATTCGGAAGTGAAGTTGAGTGGCGTGAGATTGCGATCACTGCAATCTAATACGTGCTGCAGAAGGACTAAACGCTTTACTGGTAGATTCGTAGGCTTCCGCGGCCGGAGTCATTATATTCTTGGCTGTCCGGGATAAGCCGCGTCTCAGTAGGTTTTACTGACGTTCCGGCCATCTTGCTGTGGCCTTTCAGTTTAGCTCTGAAGAAGGCCACAGCAAGATGGCCGAAACGTCAGTAAAACCTACTGAGACGCGGCTCATCCCGGACAGCCAAGAATATAAACGCTTTACTGCTTATACGTAGCTGCGCTGTATGCAAAGGAACTTTTTATTCGCATTGCTACAAATTGCGACGTGCATTGTCTACGCACGGAAGCGTACCAACGAGGGCAGGACGGATCTGGACGAGACGGACCTGGACGGGACGAGCTGCGCGTTCCGGAACGAGAAGAAGAGACGAAGAGGTCGGCGAATTACATGCGACGCGCTGAAGAGAGCCGGCTCCCCGCCGCGTGTAATCCACGCCTGTGAACGCCGCCGCCCGGGGCTAAGATCGCTTCGCTGCCGCAACGTTGCAACTGCCAGGGTCAGGTAACTGCCGAACGGAAGGGAAGGCCAAGGTTGACGTAGGTTACGGATTTCGTGCGGCGCGCTCAGAACGCCAGCCGAATAAATAGAGAGAATTTGGGCCTTTCCAGACTATGAACAGAAAACACTTGTAAAAATTCAGTTGCCTTAATGATCAAAGATCTGAGAAAAAGAAAGACATTTGTAATTATAAGGGATTATGTCTTGTAATGTTTTAAAGGGGCCATGTTTATTGTTGTATAAAAGGATTTGAAGTAAATGTTATATAAAGTAGTTGAATGGTTTAGCAGACTGTGCACAAGTCAGAATAAGGTTCAGGCAAATGTTATTTTGCAATTTAAGTAAATTTAGTTTCTAATCCGCCAAAGAAGGACAGGTATTTTGAGTGTTTCAACAACATAATTTGTAACAATTTCTCTTTGTTTGATTTTTTGGATTTTTATTAAATTCATGTGTTTGATAATTATTTGTGTGTGTGTTTCGTCAGCCCTTGTCACTTGTAAGATCCTGCTCCCCTGAGATTTTCAAAAGCTCGTTTTCGAGCATTCGTCTGCGCCTCTGCATATGCGCGACTACGCATAAGGGACAAGCTTCGGAATATATATTATATTGACGTGCGTTGCGGGTTGCATTTTACATGAAAATTTAGGTGCGTTTTTCAACCCGGCAACGGATGGATTGGGCCTGAGAGACCTAGATTAAAAAACAAGAATTAGTAGCATTAGTAGCAAACTTTTGTTTATATCATTGTTAGAGGATTTCGTTATGTTATTTTGATACAAAAGAACACATTTTTGTTAATATATTATCCATTTTTTATTTTCATCAAAAATATTTGGTAAATTTAAGAAGGGGCACAATGAGGCCTCCCTAATACCATCCTCGTCGTTCCAGTGAAAAGTTTGACTCATTTCAGAAATGACACTTGGATTTGATTTTAGTTACACGATATATTACTTAAAAATAAAATAATTATCTTCATTACAATAACAAATAATTCTAAAAATACGAATACGTACATATTCGAGTATAGTTACAAATGCTTCAATGCATTGATGAATTTTGTAAATTTGCGTTAATAATTTTAAATAACCAAGTACTCGATAAATTAGGTTAAGTTATAAGTCGCATAAATACCGAATTATATTTGTTTATCATGTTAGGAGGCATTTGTAACTAAAATTTCCCTGGGGGTCTGTTTTCTCCCGGGCGACCAGTTATGTTCGTATGCAAGATGCGACCTCTCCCGGGTTAACATTAACATTTTGTGAAAATTCGTATTATCTTTATCTGTTTTACGTTTTTTATACCTTGTACTTCAAAAGTGCTTCCCCTAATAAAATTATCACCGCATGCGACGGTGTTAATGCCCTATTGATGTTGTCTTTATTGTTATCATATTATTAATAATATTATTATTGTCTTAAAATAATTTTAAATTACAGCGTATTTAATTCCTAATTATAATATGCAAATTTAGTGTTCTGCCACCAGGTTCCAAATACCTATCTGCGGAAATTATAAGTATCTAGACTCATTCACGAACCTTTTTGTAAAAATCTTTATCTCGGATATTCTCAAGTTGACAATTAAATTCCTACTATAGTATTAATACCCACTGCAGAACACAATTTTGCTTGCCAGTATCAAAAATAAACCTGTGTTGTTAGACGTTTCACATTTGGCTCGGCGCGAGTGGGCGTGTCACGCGGTCTCGTAACGCTGATGCACTTGCGACCACGAGCATGACGCATTGATTCGGCGCCCAATGCTCGCAATGATAAATAGAAGAGCTTATTTTCAGCGTGACGTTTCTCCATTTTCTTTTGTTTTCCGTGTCAACATATTTTAAGACAGAAATAAAAAAGTCAGTAATATAAAAATATTAATAAACAAATTTGAAAAAATGTAAGGGCTTATACCAATTATGTTATGCTCAGTAAGAGATTGAATTGTACTCTTCTATATTTAAATTAGAGTTATTTATTATTTCTGTTTGTTTCTGAGCTATAGGGGTTTTATGCTCAGAACGTACACCCAGCAATGTTAGGGGCAAATTGCAGGGACACTCAGTTAAGTGTGGAGGCTACGGGTCTATAGCTCAGCCGACTGTATTACGATATGTACAAAAATATGAAAAACGAAACAACCTGTTTAATAAAAAAAATTAAAACTCTTCAACATCATGCTGTCTCTGCCGTATTTCTCCAACGTTAAACTGTGTCCAAAAACTGTTGAACCTAATCATGAACCATTGACCTGAATGTATATTATTTCTCTTCCTGGAAAACTGTAATTCTTGGAGACCCGTCAGTTTAGAAATAAGCTCTTCAATTTTGAAACTGGACTACGCAATCAATGCGCCTATTAATCAAAAATTCATCGTTTTAGATAATCGCAATGCCATCATCGATAGAATGCTATAAAAGCCATGTGCCTTTTCACTTCCTTTTAGCACTCGTAGGCTTCAAAACATGCTGATATTATGAAGTCCAGAATTCTGCCGATGGTCAGTTTTTCCACTTTCATATAAAAATGTTCTTGAGGAACATTCGAGATCGCACATCCCCGCCCTTATAATTACCGTAGCCAGATTGTTGGAACGGTTAGGATATCCAATTTTTTATCTTCAACAGTGGTTTACTTCATAAAATACTTAGCATCCATCTCAGGTGGTATTTTGACAAGAATATGTCATTGGGACAGACCTACCTCAGGACACTTGACTGAGGATGCTACTGACTTCCCCAACTCATTCTCATGGGCTGCTTTCAATGCTATGACCATTGCCGCCCCTGTAAGATATTATGAATCGAATTTCGAGAGGCTCAGGGCATGCTGTCACTGCAGTGTTTCTGACTGAAAGGTTCAGGCCCCGACGTTGGCAGCTCAGGCAGCGACGGTGGACACTAGCTACATCTCTATCAGACTAAAAAGAAAACTTCCACTGCGCATGCCCGAACTGGCTTTCCCCTCAAAATGTACAAACATTTCTCCGCTAGCCTGCGCTCTTTGTCACAACATAGTTCTCCCTCTGTCTTTCTCTCGTGGGTCGCGCGGTAATTCAACACTGCGAGTTTTGCGATAACAAACTGATCAGTGAAGGATCAGACGAAAGGCAGCTTTTGTGTTTCAACAGAAGGGGTTGTCCAAACGATCAACAGAAAATAAGACGTATCTTGAAAAAGGATTTCAGTAATAGGATAATGTGATGGACCAACACACTGATTAACTAGTCATTTCTTTGGACATTCCTGACAGTGCGAGTTTCTCTTCTGACGATAAGAGTAGTGAAGACGAGTGACGGACAGTGCGATCGCTGCGTCTCGCAGTCGCCTCCACGCTTCCTTGTCGCCGACAGGGGAAATCTCCGCTGCAGCAGGGTGGGGAAAGCCTCTGAGACTTCACCAAAAAAACGTCCGCCATGATTTTTTTTTCTTTTTCTTTGCGAGCGGTACAGCTATAGATCGAGTTCAGCCACTGTCTGAAGGAGCTTTCTAGCGGCCGGCTGCTCTGGTCGGTAGTTTTCCGTGGTTTCTCCAATCCTCTTAGGAGAATGCCGGAGCACTGCCCTAATAAACGGGCCACGGACTGCGCGCGGTCTCTCCTACCTTTTCCTTGTCCTATACTCATCCCTTATACACACACTTACACTAACATGCACTACACTACCACAAATGCCGGGAGACCGGTCGGGAGCTTAGAATTTGTGCCAGCTAGGATGGTGCCCCGCTGGTGGGAGATACCTGGTTGGGGTGAACCCCCGCTAGTCGACAGTACATCGGCGTCGGATCTCGCTATGAGCGTGGGGCAAACACAATCACGTCCCGTGTTTACAAAAATGCACCACACTTATGGGACCAGTGACCTTAGCCAGTGACATGCCCGGAAACCCGAAATAGTCCATCACACAACTGAGATCAGAGACAATTCGTTAAAATAAATTGTTTTGGACAAAACAATCCCCGTTTTTTATACACGAGTATCTATATTTTAATTATAATTTAAGTAAAAGTATCTTCTTTTTTATCCTCTTACATGCATTTGTTACGAGATCCAAATATTTTTGAAAAGTCTCTTCTTCCTGACTTAAATCTCTTCGCTCTCCCTGAAAGTTGTATCCTGGCGCCTATTGCGCTTAGTAAAGCAAGTTCCCTTGCCAGCGTTAGACAAAGCTACATGAAGTACGCCATCTGCGAGAGAGCTTGTATTAAGGTGGCTCCACACATTCGGCATTCGCCGAGCAGCGAACCACTGCTCGTCCAATCCCGAACAGGTGATTTGTTCGGCGAATGTTCGCTTCCTTTCATGTGAGCAAAAGAGCGACATACGGTGGGGAGGGCTAAGACCGAATGCTCATCCCTCGGCGAACACCAAGGAACACATCCACACTACTCGGGATTCCTTTAGATGTTACACATATTATTTGTTCATCAAAAACGGTTAAAACCTGTGTGTGACGTACTATGGAGAAAAGTTAATTCTGTGCACGTTTTCATAATTCTATTATCTCTACCCTAAATCATGTACTAGTCAAATTTTGAATACAGAAAAAAAGAGCGTTTTTTTTTCAAGTTTGTTGACAAAATATTCGCTCCTATGTAATAGAATCTATTTCCAAAGGTAAATTAACTATAAATTTGTGCTGCCACTCATCATGTTCTTCATGAATGAATAATACTTTTCGCCGCGAAAACATGGAGAACGATCATTACCCACTGAAATTTAGAAATCATTTCGGCGTGCTGTCGTTCGCTACTCACCGGAAACCGAATACGTGGAGCCGGTTTAACACGCAAATCCTCGTAATGCAAGTTGTGCTTCCGAGGACGCCGTGCATATATTCTATTTTCTCCGGTTGAAACCCAAAGCTCTCGTTTTCTGCTGATAAGAACCTCCCTCTGGAATTTGTCTGGGAGGTCTTATATTATCATCAGGCTTATTCTCTTACTTTAACATATTCAAATCAAACCATTTGTAAAACCCATTTTTATCTAACGTAAAATCTTGTTGAAAGACCAATGATTGGCAATAATTAAAGTTCCATTTTATTGGACATCAATCTTAATTGACAAGTGTCTGTCGTTAGCACATTTTTCCCGGCGCCGCCTATAAACATTAACCTTCGCTCAACTGTGCGCTCTCTGAGCATTCTTACCGCCTGTAATGAGAGTTCCATGGTGTTGCAGTGAATTATGGGGACGCGAATATGAATTTCGCGCGTTCCACTTTGCCGTTGGGGGCTGTGCTGGATGGTGGAGCCTCTGCAGCCGCCCCCCCCCCGCCGGCGCCGGAGGAGGCGGGAGTCGCCGCCGCCCCCCTGCCCTCGCCCCCGGCCGCTGGCAGGCAGCCGCCCAGCCCGGGGCTCACTTACGGGGCTGTAGTGAGGGCGAGAGGCTAGAGGGAGCGTGGGGCAGGACGATGATAGCGTGGCGTCGTGGCATGGCGTGAAATGTGTGGTGTGCTTGGTGAAAAGATTCGCAGCGGATTTGCTTGGCGCAAAGCGGATTCGATGGTATAACGGTCAGCGTATCTGATTGTTGTATTCAAGATTGCGGGCTCAAACAAAATTGTGACCGTGAACTTTTAAGGGTGAAAAAATCCTTCGTACGCCTTCCTTCACAGGGGAAGTAAAGCTGGCTGTCCCTTGTAGTAAATTTACTACATGTAAAAGATCCTCAAGCCTAAATGAAGCTAAATTCAAATCACCTGTTTCGTCGCCCGAGATAATACCTTCTTTCTCTGCTAGCTGGAGAAAGGAGCGTAGCGAAATTTGCGTGGACAGACCGAAGAGCGGGCCTGATGACACAGTCTTGCCACGTAAAGTAAGGCATTAACTAACTGCAAAGAAACTGCTGTTGGAGGCTGTGTGGACACGTGCAATGGCTTGACAACGCGTCGCGCCGAGAATTTATTTCGGCAAAAGCATTTTATATTTAAACCCCCTTCTATAACCACGGCTGTAGAGTGTCGATTGATGTGAAAAGTTTGGACAGTGTAATCAACTCTCTAATTTTGTTTTGAAGTGTTTTGAAATGAATTCAGGATTTGTTTTGTGAAAATTGCTATCCATGTTGCCTTTAAGTAACTTTGCTTGTCACTAAACGTTTTCTCTCTTCATCGTAAGAGTTTTTAAAAATTCTTAAAAGTTATTCCTTTAACAGTCGTTGAAACAGGGTCAATATGGATATTACGCATTCTTTCAAAATTTGTTTCCTTTCGTTAGGGGTCATTCATAAATTACGTAACTCTGAAGGGGGAGGGAGAGGGTCTGATACAGTGTTACATAGAGATAGGAAAGTGCGTTACAAGGTGAGGGGGGAATTGAAAATACTCGAAATTTTCGTTACGTAATTTATGGCTTTACCGTCTTGGCCATTCTTCTTGCCAGCGGCCATGTATCGCCGAACAAACTACATTTTTTTGGCATTTTCTCAATTTTTCGGTTTACGAATAGTGGAACCGGAATATTACCTTAAGAATAATAAAAAACAGTAAAACCTCATCATAAATGGCAATTTTCATAGAAAAAATTGGAGTCGTCTTCACGAAAATGGCATTTAAGCGTTTGCAAAATTCGCCGTTAAGAAAATAGCGTTCAATTTTGAAAATATCTGGGGAGCTTCATGTAAATTTCCCCCAATTTTGAAGAAAGCTTTTCAAAATCGCAGTGCCTCGAGTCGATTGATTGATTGATTGATTCGTGTTTCCGGGCGCGTCAACTACTTAGGTCATTAGTCCCGTGTAATTGTAATGCGTGCTTTCTCGGGAGGTGGCGGTGATCTTTTCCCCGCTGGATGGCGACACCGACCTACCGTCGACCAGCCGATGTTTTTCTCAACCAGGTATCTCCCACCAGCGGGATAATGCCTCAGCCGGGACAAGCTGTAAGCTCCCGACCGGTCTCCCGACATGTGTGGTAGTGTAGTGCATGTTAGTGTGTGTAAGAGGAGAGGAACGTGCACAAAATTCACTTCTCCCCATAGCTCGTCATACGCAGTTTTTAACTGTTTTTGACGTAAATAAATAAATAAATAAGGATAGGACAAAGAAGAGGCAGGAAAGATCGCGTGCGGTCCGTGGCCTGTTTGTTATGGTACTGCTCCGGCATTCTCCTAAGGGGATTGGAGAAACCAATCCACCTGGTGTTGTTCGGAGAAACCACGTAAAACTACCGATCAGAGCAGCCGGCCGCTAGATCTGCTAGATTCTCTTCCAGACATCGCAGCGACTGAATTCGACCTAGCTGACAAGCTAGTGGCCAAAAATCCTGCCGTCGTCGGGATTCGAATGTACGACCTCCCGCTCGAGTCGAGCCAGAACGACCAGGGAATATCCATTTTGGAAAAAAAAACAACTTTTGCGGTATCAGGGGACCCCAAAACGTGTATTTCCGTTGAAATCTCGTAATCGATGTTCCGCAACATTACGTAACTTTCCCGATACTGCGTATATACGTATGTATTCGGGAAAGTAAAATGAAGCTGCTTTGTCAGGTGGCTGAGATTGAGCGCGAGGAGAGTGCGTCGTGTCGGCCGGCGCTGCCGAGGTTCAACGCCCGAGGTTCCCCGACCTCCCCGTTCCTGAAAGCCCGCCCGCGTCACCGCGCCCCTCGGGGCTTGGCTCAAGCGTCCCATTCCAGGCCGCGGGCGCGGGGCGCGGGGCGCGGGGGACTGTCTCGTCGAGGGTTGAATAATCCTCGAAGCGGGAGGGGGAGGTGGGAGGGGGAGGGCGGAGGGGGGAGGGTGGGCGGAGGGGGAGGGGAGGGGGAAGGTGGTAGGGGAGGGGGAGGGGGAGCCGTTCGTCGAAGGCGCGGGAGACTTCTGTTGAACGTATCACGCGCGATGGGCAGACAAGAAGAGCGTCTCGGGGTTAACTTTTTATTTATTTACTAGTGGACGCGGCAATGCTTCGCTTTTGAAGTGTATAACACTACGCTGTGCAAAAATTCTCGTAGATGAAAGACCTTCTCGCAAGTATTGATTTATTTCTTGTCGTTTTTTGGCCATGATTGTCAGGTATCCTATTGTTAAAACATTCTGCCTCAAACTTGAGCATGCGTTCACTATGACACTATCTTGGAGCCATTGGATTTACTTGTCCGAGAGTCAAGTAATAATTCCGGCCAATATTTTACAACAGCAGGGGAAGAATACTTATTTGTAATGAAGACGCCCTTAATCCTTCAATGTGCGGCGGGTTGCTTAAAGTTCAGGGGCGCGTGAGTCGTCATAAATGACTAAATCATCTACTACGCCCCCAAATGTCCGATTCAATTCAAACTACTCTTTAAACTCTCCCATTTCTAATATCAGTAAGTGTTAAAATTTCAGCGAAATCTGTAGAGTAGTCTGTGCGACACACACGTTCACTTTTGTTTATGTATAGATTGAACATCAAAAACAGTTAAAAACTCTATTAGACATGCGTAGGGGAGAAGTGTATTCTGCGCGTGTATTCTGCGTTTTTTTAACCCGGGGGTGGTAACGCGGGGGTCTGTGGGACCCCCACGTTCCTTTCTTCCCACTTGTTGTATGTTCCACGTTGGCTACCCTGACCAATGATTGAGTACCTTTCTGTTTTTGTATGATGATATTTAATGTGCCCCCAGTTTCCTTGTTTAGTGAGTTTTGTCCGTGCAGCAAGCTGTTGTTTTGTTTGGGGTGCCCAGGAAACCCCGCGTTACCTTCTACGTTACCAAAGATGTCTTCAGTGTCGTACATTCTATTAGATTGGCAACGTGTTGCATGCTGTGTTTTTACATTAGGATTCCCCTGCAAAATTAATACAGAAGTAGTACGAACATTTTAGGTGACTTTATATGTTAAGAAAGGGGTGGAAGAATACGCCAACTTTTGCTGAAAGCGTGAACAGAATATCGTTAATCAGCACCCAGGAAAAAACAGTCTGCACGCTATTCCAAAAGACCAGGATAATGTTTTCTTTGTTTATTGATTTGGATATGATTGAGAGAATTACAGAATCCCCCAACAATAAAATTGAAATGGATTTAGAGAGGAATAAAAATGATCGCAGTACATATAAGACTGACAAAGCAGGAATTGGGCTACGTATTTTAGCTAGGTCTGTGAAATCAGGGCATCGAAGCCTTGCTGAATTGTGGAATGGGGATAATATGGGTATTGAAATTTTTCATTGTACTTTGAATTTGAAAAGATTTCAATTTTTGCTACGAAACAATGGCTTGGATGAGACCAGGAGAAAAATTAACTCCAAATATTAGGTGCTTTCCTAATGAATTCTCAGACTTGTTTAGCGACTAAATTCTTATGAAATTGTTCAATTACACGCAAAAAGTTGTTATTAGAAAAAGAAGAATATTATATTAATTTATTTTTTAATAATTTAGCATATATCATGAAAAAAGTAGGGGGGATCTGGAGACACCCCACGTTACCACTTTTGTTTCAAAAAGTCACGTTACCACTGCAGGGTTAATTACTCTCTCTTCCCTAACCAATATATAAGTTCAATTCTGAATACAGAGGGAAATGAACGTTTTTGCCAAGAATTGATAAGAAAATATTGGCTCCGGTGTAATAAAAACTATGGTATTTTAAAAGGCAAGACTTGGGGTATTACTCCTGATTGTACTCTTCACGAAGGATTCGACATCCTACCGCGACAACATGGACAGCGATAATTTGAATAACTATATTTCGCCCTGAACACTACACGACGTGCATAGATATTCAAGGCAGCGAAGTTACATTTATGTCTAGAAGCAAAACAAAGATACATCTCGGCATTCCTTTCCTTCGCCGTTCACCTACCTCCTCATCCCCTTTTGTTTTCCACCGTGGCACGAGGATTGATGTCTACGTTTTCCGTGTCTTGCTTAGTATTATACTGGTCGATTATAATAGATCCACTTCTCTCGATATTCAAGAAACGTTTGGTCGTCCTTTTAGAGCACTGCCGACGTTCAAACCACACAGATGTTTTTGGAAACAAAACCTGAAACTTCACTTCAGTATCTTCTTACCCCGCTAAATTAACATTCACAATTTCGAACATTCTGCCATGTTCATCTGTGTTCAAGGTTTTCTCGGGACTAGAAATGGGAGAACACCTATATGCGTTACATCTGAAAGGAAACGTAACAAAAAAAATTACGCCTACCGAATCACAGGTTGAAAGATTGATTGTTCGCGATTCCGGGCGCGTCAACTACAGAGGTCATTAATCCCATAAGCGAAGTGCATGTTTTTCATCGGAAGGTGTTGGTGATCTTATCCCGCTGGATGGGGAGATCCAGTGCCGACCTACCGTCAACTACCGTCAACTACTGCCCCAGCCGGGACAAGCTCTAAGCACCCGACCGGTCTCCCGGCATGTGTGGTAGTGTAGTGCACGTTAGTGTAAGTGTGTCTGTGTGTAAGAGGAGATGGTAAGACAAGTAAGAGGAAGGAAAGATCGCGCGCGGTCCA
This sequence comes from Acheta domesticus, assembly GCA_031308135.1. Classification (NCBI taxonomy): domain Eukaryota; kingdom Metazoa; phylum Arthropoda; class Insecta; order Orthoptera; family Gryllidae; genus Acheta; species Acheta domesticus. Next base: position 211,053,430 of record JAHLJT010009419.1, read on the forward strand.
TAGTCCGTTTGTTAGGGTACTGCTCCGGCATTCGCTCGGTGTTGATCGGAGAAACATCGGAAAACTCCCGATCAGAGCAGCTGGCCGCTAGAATTCTCCTCCAGACAGCGACTGAATTCAAGACATAGCTGACAAGCTAATGTGGAAAATCCCGCCGCCGTCGAGACTCGAACCAGGAGCTCCCGGTCAGAGGGAGTGCAGTGACATCAGTTGCACTGAGCCACCTCTCCCGGTCCGGTCGAAAGAGCTGGCATGGAGTGGAGCTGTGCCTTCCCAAGTAGCGAAAAGTGAAAGAGTAGCTAGTAAACAGGGGGGAGGGAGAACTGACCGCTGGATGCAGTCGGGTGATTCTCCGCGCGATCGCTCCTTCTTGCTAGGCGGCAGTTGCACACTGGCGTTACTACACTGGAGTACTTCGTCCCATTAGCATTTCGCGATTTTGCTTGTTGTTGTTGTTGTTGTGCTGTAGTCGGCCTTGTCGACGACAACACATTTAACCTTTCTATTTATTATCAATACTACTGCAGTGTAAACTCAGTAATAATAAATGAATAAAGTAAAATAATAGAACCAGAAATTAAAACACGTAATGTACTTATTAAATAATGCTATTCAAAGTCCGTAACATATTTTTGGAAATTATTTTCTCATCTTCAGTGCGTCTACAACCAACCATGTATCGTTGATTACTCTTAAAACGTACATATTACACGATTAATAAAGATTCTGGTTTAATACATTTATTTAATTTGTGGTTTCATTATTTCTGACACACTCAAACACATTTCTCTCTCTCTCTCTCTCTCTCTCTCTCTCTCTCTCTCAGGAAAGGAAGTATTCCGCCCCTGGATCGTCGTATCACTGATCCTTCTCGAAATTTACAAATTGGAAAATATTCATTGACCCGAAATGTTTTCTCAAACATCTGTAAATGTCTTAAACATTATCATAAAAAACGTAATCTAAAAAAGTTGATTGTCGGAGTTCCAAATATCACACAGGGATGGGACAATGCCAGTCTCATAACAACACGTAAGTTCTTTTCTCTTTCGTTCGAATTCAAAAAATAAACTCCATATTCTAAAATTAATTGATAGTACATTTCTTTGTTATTAGATTTAAAACCGAATGAAATGAGTTTTAGGAATTTCAAAATATATTTTCTAATTTACTTCAAGAATGGATTCCTTTCGAATTCATACCACTGATAATGCACACTTACCGCCTTATAGGTTTTCTTATAATAATCAAATGTCTAAATTTATTGTTATTGTTATATATGGAGAATATGAATAATCTGAGATTTAAAATTTTGAGAATGGACTTTCGAAAAAATAAAAATTGAATTGATTTCCACCTCAAGTCCATAATCGTTCTTATGTGAGTGTGATGTAAATTAGAAATGAGAGTTGTTTTATAGACGACCCCTCTGGAAATCTAAGGGAGAGGCGAGGGCCAGTAGGTGAACGAGTCAAAGAATGCGTGTTAAGAAAGGCGTGTCAAGGAGGAAGGGTGAGTTAAGGAGGGCGAGTCAAGGTGGAGGGGTGAGTCAAGAAGGGTGAATCAAGAGGGAGGGGAGAGTCATAGACGTCAAGGAGGGCGAGAGGAGGAGGAGGAGGAGTCAAGGAGAGCGAGTCGAGGAGGGCGAGTCTAGGCGGTGAGAGGGAATGGCGAGTCAAGGGGGAGGGCGAGTGGAGAAAGGAGGGAGGTGAGATGCAGGGGCGAGCGAGGAGGCTAGGAAGCGCGGGGGGCGGAGCTGTGTGCGTGGGCGGCGTGCACGCTCCTCTGCTGGAGATGGTCCAGCGACAGGAAGCCGCTCCACTCCATCGCGAAACCCGATCGCCGCTCGCGCAATCGTTTATGCGACGCTCCCATCCAAACGGCATCATTCACTTGGCGCTGCGTATCGAATAATTACGCAATAAACTCCTACCCACCTATCGTAGCGAACCGCAAACGGATTTTAGCTGGCGGTATTTCATGTTAAAACAGGTGTTTATGTCACATGTGAGGAGTGATATATGTTTGACCTTGACTAAGCAGGTGTTCGCGTTTTCTCAGGTTTTCTACCGTCGTAACTGTGCAACATCGGATAGTAAAAGTTTCAGATTAATGTTCATTAGAAATCTTAGGTCTGCCTGTTTGGCCTAAAATTGACCTGAAAATTGGTAAGACAATTTCACATAAAATTGGCAAGACAATTATGTGGCAATATTTCGTCTTATTTATAATCGATATTATTTATATTCGTCGTTATTGAATAATAAGCACAATAAGAAAGCCCGAAGGCGCTGGGAAGAAGAAAAATATACGAAAGAGACTCGTCGTAAGGAAAATTATTGGTTGAGTGTACAAATATGACAGAAAAACTACTACCAACGAAGAACTAAAATCACTTGCGTATCTCGTAATGTAACCATTTGAGGAGGCCCCCCCTGAAAATTTGAGGAGGCCCCCCCTGAAATCTGTAGCCCAACATAATAAAACATTTTCATAAAAAAGTCAATCCATGATTTCCCATTTTAATCTGACAATTTAAAGAATTGTTCTAAGACATTTGGGGAAGAAGCTCTCATTCGTAAATATTTGAAAGCTCGCTCCTAGAGTTGCTCATTTGCTCATTGTTGCTCATTTTCAGAACGTGTACCAAGCATTAACATTATGAACTAGTAGCGTACTATAGTGCTGCACTTTCTTGCCACTAGAGATTCCAGTGCCTCGTATTAAATCTGTATTTATGTTGGTAGCAACAATATCACTGGGAGATAAATGAAGGGGTGAACACTTCCAGCATCTGTTATATCTGTTATAGGGCGATTTTTATAAGAAAGGATTTTTTTACGCTAGTGATGGCAACATTACTGAAGGTTCTGTGGTCGTTGTGTCCTCGGGCCCATTAGACTCTCCTTCCTTCATTCGTTCGTTTGCAGTTGGCTAACTTTTAAGTGGCTTCGAAGCTTCCTTTTCTAATGGACTCGTTCGACGAAAATATAGTGTTCCACGAGAACTAATTGAAATTAGGAAGTGCCGTGCTATGTGCTCTTCTGTAAACATTATTTTTTTATAAACATTACATTTAATTTACTTTTTGTGTAACAAGTTTTATGTTTATTTTAAAACAGTCTTGAATGTGAGATGCGTACTGGTGCACGTGTTTCCTACTCCTGTGCGGTGAAGTGGCGAGCTGTGATCGAGAGAGTTCCGTGGTTATGTGCTTTGCATTTTATCAATTTATTCTTTTATGTAATTACAGGGGTGTGAACATTGAGAAGCCAGGATGTCATAACGGGAGCTATAAACAAATAAACACTTTGCGAAGAGGCGGGGCAGAACAGCTGTCGCAGTGGAAGGACACGTCTCTGAATGATTATACAGCAGTTTATTCAACTCTGCCCCTGGCACGTATCAGCTGTTGACGTTTTCATCCAATCGGGAACTCATAAGTCGCTACAGTGACTTTACTATGGTGACGTTCAAGCTTTCGATTGGATGAAACCTTCAAGTGCTGATACCTGCCAGGGGCAGAGTTGAATAAACCGCAGTATCCATGTGATCTTCACTTGTTTAGCGAACTGTCATTCTCGCTCATTTTTAGGCAGATTCTTCTGTATGAGGGCGAGTACCCAATTTACATTTCACAAGCTCCAGCTCACCACCTACATAATTTCTGTTGCTAGCTCTCTCACCCGCCAGGTGTCACTTCGAAGAGACGTTCCTGGCGCTCTGTACAACTACAACGTACATTCTTGTACCGTTTCCGATATGAAACTATTTCCAATCTTTAATGGAGTTTACAATGGGATGAGAATATTTGATCGAGTCCACGTACAGTCTACTCGGGTAGAGTGAACATTTGGAGACTAACATGTTTGGTTCTCTACATCAAAGGTTCATTACATCCGATGTCAAAATTAAACGGAATTTCTCCACAATGATTGATTTTATTAATATAGGGATACAGCAAAATTCATTAACAGCACGGACTGAAAATTTAAATAGCTTTATTTATACATAAAAAATCAATTATTTTCAACTGTTTGCCTCGTACATGTTTCATTAGATCCTTCTCCAGAGTTCATGCTCTCTCCATACTTGATTCTGCTGTCCTCTGTCTCCAAGTATCGTCATGCAGAATCGACACCTTTAAATGCGTCTTGCTCTGTTGGAATACCGCCCCTCTCTCCGAAGTCCCTTTTACTCGCTTAATAACACACGAGATCCAATTCATTTCCAAGACTTTTCTCCTACGTTCACTAGAGCCGAGGTTCAGGTTCACTATAATCGAATTTTCTCATGCTTATTTGTAACGCAAGTGAAATGAAACCAATGGCTTGAGATTGTATTTGCACGAGCATTGTGTAACCCCAATCGCCGCACGTCTTCGCCGCAGATCGCGCTCCAAGCGGAGTACGAGACGCGCGCCGCGTGGGTGAGCAGCGGCCAGAGGGTGGGGGCTGGAGAGGGGCGGGCAGCGCGGGTGGGGCGGGGCCGGGCGGGACTGGGTGGGGTGGGCGGGCGGGGCGGCCGGGCGGGCGTGGCGGGGCGGGCGGGGAGATAGGGGCGGGCGGGGCGGGTCGGGGCGGGCGGGTCAGGGGTATGGCGGGCGGGTCGGGGGTATGGCGGGCGGGTCGGGGCGTGGCGGGTGAGTCGGGGCGGGGTGGGGTGGGGTAGGGCGGGCGGGGCGGGGCGGGGTGGGGCGGGCGGGGCGGGCGGGGCGGGCGGGGGCGGGGCGGGGCGGGGTGGGGCGGGCGGGGCGGGCGGGGCGGGGCGGGGCGGGGTGGGGTGGGCGGGGCGGGCGGGGTGGGGCGGGCGGATCGGGGCATGGCGGGCGCGTCGGGGCGTGGCGGGCGAGTCGGGGCGAGGTGGGCCGGTCGGGGCGGGCGGGGCGGGGTGGGGCGGGCGGGGCGGGCGGGGTGGGGCGGGCGGGGCGGGCGGGGTGGGGTGGGGCGGGGCGGGCGTGCGAGGTGGGGTGGGTGGGTGGGGTGGGGTGGGGATGGCGGGGCGGGCGGGGCGGGCGGGGCGGGCGGGGCGGGCGGGGCGGGCGGGGCGGGCGGGGCGGGGCGGGGCGGGCGGGGCGGGCGGGGCGGGCGGGGCGGGCGGGGCGGGCGGGGCGGGCGGGGCGGGCGGGGCGGGGCGGGGCGGGCGGGGCGGGCGGGGCGGGCGGGGCGGGCGGGGCGGGCGGGGCGGGGCGGGTGGGGCGGGGCGGGTGGGGCAGGCGGGGCGGGCGGGGCGGGCGGGGAGGGCGGGACGAGCGGGGCGGGCGGGGCGGGCGGGGTGGGGCGGGTGGGGCAGGCGGGACGGGGCGGGGCGGGTGGGGTGGGGCGGGCGTGGCGTGGCGGGCGAGTCGGGGGCGGGGAGAGGCGGGGCGAGGCGAGGCGGGGCGGGCGAGGCGGGGCGGGCGAGGCGGAACAGGTGGGTAGGCAGCCGGGGCGGGCGCGGAGGGCGGGACGGGGGCTGAGCCGGCGGGGTAGGCGTGGCAGGGCGGGGCGGGGCGGTGGATCAGGGCCGGGGCTCGGCGGGCGGGGTCGGGGCGGGGCGGGGTCGGGGCGGGGTCGGGGCGGGGAGGGGCGTGGCGGGCGTGGCGGGGCTGGGCGGGGCCGCCGCCAGCCGCTTGGCAGCGCGCGCCCGCGCTAAAATGTTTGCGAGTCGGTGCATAAACCGACCGTAAAACCGTTTTGCCCACGCGGCCAACGCGGCGCGGGAGGAGCGCAGCTGGACGCGCAAGGGAAGGAGGGCTGTTGCAGCGCCGGCAGAGACGGGACGCGGCGAAGTGTTTCGACAACGTCCTAAACCGTGTGAATAAATGGAACTAGAATATCCGTGGGAGAACAAATATTTACGGCCTTAGTACGCTTTGTCGAGGAGTTATTTAACGATATAAATTAAAAAATCTTGAAGTGCGTTGCGAGTTGCAATTTACATGATCATTTAGCTGATTTTTAATATCCTTAATATCTTTATAGTTAAAATGCAATTCGTCGCGTCACCTTGAAATTCTCTTTCTTTAGAGACATCATTTATGGATTGGTTGCGTGTGAGAGCCGCAAAGGGGAGGTATACCATTGAAATAGTATAGGAGACGATGTGTTTAATTGAACCGAAATAATTTAGTAGTAAGCGATGCAAGGGAGTCATAATAAAGAGTCTGAAGTTTTCAATAAAATATTTTGCAAATTTTTTCTTTTTATTAAACCCGGCCGTCGATGGCCACAGTCTCGTCGTCCGAGTTTAAAATGAGAGCGAGTACTACTATCGAATTTATCAAATAAAACTGACTAATTTTTACTTTCCTGTATCCTATACGTATGTATAGTATAGGAAAAGTTATGTAATGGTGCGCGAAAAAAACGGCGGATTTTCGGCAGAAAAACGTTTATTACAGGGCCCTGGTAACGAAAAAGTGGATAAATCCTGATGCTAAATTAAGAAAAATAATCTCCTAACACGTGCTGCACCCAGAATCTCTATTTTGTGGGTCCTTGATACAGAAAAACCAATAGAAAGAAAAACGTCTGTCCGTCTGTGAACAACACTAGCTACTAAGCCGCTTAGCCGATTTTTTCCAAAATTGATACTCTTCGATCGATTTGGCTGATCTCGCGGCCCCATGAATTTGAAACCGATATTTAGTATTTTATTATATTATTAATTTTTACTTATTAAATTATTTATTACATTTATTAAATTATTTTGAAGGTTTCTTTACAAGAAGCCTCCCGGACATTTTCAAAATTTTCTCAAAAACGACTCCAATTTTTTCTTGAAACTTCTTGTAAGAATACAGAGAAACACACTTATTAAGATGGCATAGGTCTGATTTTCACGGATAACTCTGAATTTTCGAAAATTGCGAAAGTTTGCATTTTATTCAGCGTCTTCTTTCAACTACAAAATTGCAGATAGAGATTTTTCCTACAAATAAAATGTGTTCCCCAAAGTGAGTTCTGTAACTTTGTATGAAATGACATGTAATTTGGTTTGAAAATTTTTGTAGTTTTTGCGTAATATTGTGTGCAATGTGCAAGTTTAAAAAATTACAAAAATAAGATTTTCTCGAAAGCGGCTCCATATTTTTTCTTTAAACTTTTGGTAGGGATAGTGTTACGTGTACTTTATGAGATGACGTAAACACAAAATTGCTCTATTCCTTTGTTTTTTTCAAAAATTGCATAAATGTAATTTTTTTTACTTGTGTCTCACGTCGTCAATGTTTACATTAGCGGCGACTTTTTTACGTTATTATATTAATGAGTACATGTACTTTAAATAATCTCAAGTTAAGTTTCTCAAAAACTCTACCGTTTTCTCTGAAAACTAGCTTAAAATTCCGCATTGTCAGAAATGCTCACCAATCGCCGTTTTCTCATAAATGGCTCCAATTTTTTTCAAACTTTTGGAACGGATAATGCTAATTGCACTCTTTAATATGACGTAAAGTTAATTTTGGGATACATTTTTTGTTTTTTCAAAAATTACACAAATGTAATTTTTTGAAAGGTTTCAGAATCTTTAATATTCACATCACCAGCAATTTGTAAACCTTAATATATTTGTGAATGTAATTGCTTCAAATGACTTCAAATGAAGTTTTTTGAAAACTCAAATATTTTCTGTGAAAAAGAGTTTCAAATTTCGCATTTTTAGTACCACTTAAACGCCATTTTCTTGAAAACAAAGAACATTTACAATTTTTTTAAAAGAAAATTGCCATTTAGGATGAGGTTTTTGTGTTCTGTAATATTCTAAAATTAATATTTCCGTTTTACCATCAGGGAACCGAAAAATTAGGAAAATGTCAAAAAAATGTACTTTGTGTGGCGGTAGATGGCAGCTGGATTTGTCTATATTTATCAAATAAGGTCATGCTTAATTTTTTGGAAATACGAGTAGTTTTTCTGTAATTTCGTCACAAATAAAATAGCCCGCTGCAATTTTACTTCGCTTGAGACAGCCGGATGCGTCGTAAATTAGAATTTGCAATTTTGCATATTATTTCTTTGTTCGTATCTTACATTCGACCTTTTGTTGTACATTTACCCATTAATCTTTAAAGAAATTATTTCTTTTAAAATATTGGAAATAAAAATTGCTAGCTCTTTAAAGGTATATCGACAATGCAGGGAACGCAACAATTGAATTTCGTTCCGCTGTCGCGAATTTCTGTGAATTATTTGTCATTGTTGTGACTTGATGGTGTAAACTTCTATGGTATCAGACTTCTTTTTCCAGTAGAAGTTTACAAAACGTTTGTATTATATTTTTATGCAGTTGTGGAATTCATATAGTTTTGACAACAGTATGATGGAAACAGTGAGTTGTTCGCACTGTGTAAGATATATACGTGTGTTTACTCCCAGTCTAAAACGGAAGCTTATGTGATGCTAGTTCTCACAGTTCTCCCATATAAGTGATGCGATCTTTGGGTCTCATTTGGGCAAGGTCGTGATTGGTCGTGAAATGTGTAACAGTCACAGTTTAAGATGTCATCTGATGATGTATATCTTACACCGCGACCCAAACCGATCGTGCGCACCGTACGGAGAAGCGAGGAACTAGCCTCAAACTGGCTTCAGAAAATTTGCCCCAAAGACGGCTAGTTAACACACCTATATATATCACACCATTGTTGATCGCTTCTTGGTTGAATTGGACGTTTTCAAATAATATCCAAGATGTTACTAGGGCAGAAACCGCTCTATTTCAATTCTATGTCGCTGCTTCCAATACTGGAAAGTATGTGCTGTTGTAGTATCACTAGTTCTCTTAGCCAAATTCACCCGACTACTTAACACGTACAAGCGATTTGGATTACCAACGAGTTGTACAGAGCCATATATGCATGCGCTGTAAGAAGTCGTATGGGGATAGGTGACTCGGGCATCAACTGATGTCAGTGCAGTGTCTCTGATCGGGTGGTCCTAGTTTCGAATCCCGATGGGGGCGGGATTTTTTGTCACTAGCTTGTCAGCTAGATCGAATTATCGAGGAGAATTCTAGCTGCCGGCTGCTCTGATCGGCAATTTTTCGTGGTTTCTCTGATAAAGACGAAGGGCGGGCGTAACTGGAGCCGACGAGGGCAGTGAGGCAAAGAGGAACATACAGGAGGGAGGGGGGAGGGAGCGGGGAGGGGGAAGGGCGGCGTGGTCGGCGGGAGCCGCTGAGTGGGATGGGTTGCAGAGCGGACGCATCACGCTCAGAGCCACATGTTGAGACGCCAACGCGTTGCACAAGGACCGCAATGCAAATGTCATTTGCGTGCGGCAGGAGCCTTCTTTGAAGCCTTGCGAAATGCCTTCTGGGAACTTTTTCAACAATAATTTTCCCTGGACTACGACCTACCAGCTGGGATGCAACCGTTAATAATAAATTTCTGACTTTTGTCAGGATTATTTTTCGTTATGTATTGTATTACATTTGGCTCTCTAAAACTGTAGTTGAGAATTAATTCTGAGTTGTGGTTTCCCCGCATTTTCCTAACGGGTGAACAATGAGCCTTCATTACTTCCCGTCTTCTTCCCTTCCATTGGAAAATATGCCCGCAACATGAAGGTGAAAACGACCGATAACTCATTACCACTGAAGATAGCTAGCTGTAGAAGACAAATTTAGCTTATTTCGTGTATCATTATTTCCTTCCTATGGAGAAAGAGCGCAAATCGACTTTTCTCCTGGCTCACACACTACCCTATTTGCTTGTCGTTCTGAGTCGTGGAGGATTCCCGTATTTCCCATGGATGAGAATGAGAACAGGATTGGGACAACAGCTCGCAGTTTGTCACTTCTCGGCTGCCCGCCACAACTCAACGGAATGAAGTTAGGAATGAGTCCACCAGAGCAATGCTAATCTAAAATTTTTTCCCGATCTGTCGGGGAGGGAATCGAATCAAAGTCATCCCTCTCTACGAGAAATCGGTTGCCCACAATTAACATTTGCTATCCCACAAAGTCCACGAATCAATCACTTCAGACTAATTTCATATCTGCCGGTGAAACGTTGTAGTCTCAAAATGCAAATTTAGCGACACGCGATTTTCTTTCTCCATGATTACAAAGTTTATGCACCCGTGCAATTCGTGGCGAAATAAAAAGAGAAGGGGGAAAATGGTTCTTCAAGTTCATGTTTGCCAACAGTTTCCTACATGCCTCACACAAACCACATACGACCTGAATGCGAGGAAACCCAACATTCCAGAAAAGTGAGGGTTACAAGGTTTTTTTTTACCGGGAGGTATTCAATTGCTAATTTCAGTGGAAACTTGTCGTTGCTACTGATCGCTTTTAGTTGGCTCCAGCTTTCGAGACCTTTTAACATTTTCGAGGAAGTGGTGGATCGCGGTGGTGCCAAGCACTAGTGCAAGCCGCAAATGGTTGCGGCGGCGCACCCCAGGCCCCAGGCACGACACTTGCCGGTCACCCAGTAATGACAAAGAACACACCTTAGGGTACAAACACAAGAGTGATGCGCGTGGTGGCTCATGCACTTCAATAATTCCTTCAATTGGCCTAATAACTCGGATGTGACATCAAACATTAAATCTTGGTTGAATACGGAGATCCCATTCCCCCACCAAATTACCACCAATCTCTTTGAAATTTTAAGTGATTGAATCATTATTTTGTATTCCCGGTTGTCAACTTTTACGATCGTTACTTCCATTAGACTCACTAACTACAGCAACTACTGACATCACATGTGGCTTCGTCTGATATAAAAAAAACACAATATTAGGGTCTATGTGCGTCATTTTCAATAACACTTCTGCATCTCGTAGACCTTTCACTAGCAATTTTATCAGCGTCAGAAACGGCCTGTATCATTTGAATATGGTACGGCTTCATTCCCAGATCGAGATGGAGAATTCTTAAGACACCTGTACGCGTGATTCCGGTTTCTAATGCTAATCGTGTACTTTATTTTCTTGGACTAATCATTGAGCCTTGAACACTTATGATATTATTTTCCCTTCGAATACTTCTTGGACGTCGATTGCTTCCTTTACAGTCAATGGTCACAGATGCGGTACGCACAAATTTCATGCTCATGCAGTCGCCGGATAGTTAAACGCCTTGGAGAATCCTTACTAAACCGTTGCTGAAATTTGTTTCTGACTATTGTCGGTGATTTAAACACCTCCATCAAAGCTAATAACTTCCTTCTCTCTATCAGAGAAAGTCGGGTGCTTGTATCTAGTCTGAAACAAACAAAAATTAAAAATTGTAGAGCCATGTAAGTGTTAACATCTTTTTGGACACCCCTGTATATCACGAATCAGTTAGGCTCGTGAGCGTCGGCGGTCCCAGCGCAAGCGCAGGAGGTGTTTGTGCGCGAGCCTAACACGCCCAAGGCACAACGCAGGTGGCTCAGGGCATCTGATCGGGAGGTCCTAGGGTTGCAGTCCCGACGCTCGCAGGATTTAGGTACATCAGCCGCTGTCTGGACAAGAAATCTAGCGGGCAGCTGCCCCGAGCGGTAGTTCTCTGAGATTTCTCCACTCATCTCATCTGGTCGAATGTCAAATCAGTATCTTAAGAAACGGGACACGGACCGCGCGTGATCTTTCCTTCCTCTTCCTCGTAGCTAGTGTTGAATATTCTCAGCGTCGGATCGTGAACCTCGGGATGTCCAGGTTGTTTTGACGCTGAAGTGCCAAAAGTGGTCGTCGTGAGCAACCTCAGCCAGTGAACGTTGATCGGAGCGTCGTTGGTTGTCGGAGGCGCTGGAGGCGTTCCCCAAGGGTCCTTGGCTGGCGCGCGGCGTGGGGCGGCATGGCGCGGGGCGGGGCGGGGCGGGGCGGGGCGGCTATTTGCGGCGCCGCCGCCGCCGCCCCCGCGCCCGCCCCCGCGCCCGCCCGCTCACCCGGAAGCAGGCGCCGCCGCCGCCGCCGCCGCCGCCGTCCGCGACCTTGCGCGCCTCCCCGCGCCCGGCGGCTGGACACAGCAACTCTGTGGTCACGGGGTAAAAGTTCTTAAGTCAATTTTTGAAAAAAATTGGTTAAGTCATGAAACGACAAGTTAAGTATCTATTTTTTATTTCAGTAAAAAGACCGAATTCAAATGTTGCCTCCTTAACGAACAAAAAACATTAAGAAATAGTGTTTAGCGTAGGAACAAGCGGTGGCTCGAAAATCTAACCCTTGTTTTTTCCAAACTAAGATTTTTGACTTAAGAACATTTACCCGGTGACCACAGAACTAACGACAACAGGACGATGAAGGGCAGATAACCACCTGAGGTCGCCATTTCCTATCGACCGTGTGTCCTTCAATACGCGCATGTTATGTTGAGCACTCCTTTTGCTTGTAGTGGTAGGAGTAGAACTAAGGGTGACTTACTATTTTGTTAGCTATGCAGAAAAATCACACCTGCGGTTCCTTTACCGTTGCAAGTATGTTGTCTATAACTCGGGAAAGAAATATCTAGTTTTCAAATGTTGCTAGTCTCGCGCTATTTTTTTCATTCTGCACCTCAAGAAAATGTGCGCAAATAATCTCCTCCCTCACACGTCATATACAGTTTTTACTGTTTTTTGACCAAACAAATACAAGATAAATACTTTCTTTACGACTACTACAGAATATTTACATTTCTGTACAATTTAGGATGCAGTAATGATGCCGATTTCACAAGCTATGCGAAAATATTCTAGCATGGCTGTAGACTAATCACCATTGTCTTAGTTCATTATACACGACAGAGGGTTGTCGCAGTCTCCCACAGAGGCGTTGCGTGCTCTGCCGCGGCTGGTTGCAACTATCGTAAGACAGGTGAACCACGAAACAGTATGCGAGTTGGTGTTTGTTAGGGTCAGTTAGTGTTCTGTAGCTGTTCTGTAAGAATAGTAGCCCATTTTGTATGTTTAAAATATTTATTTCAAAGTTGTAGAAAAAGTATAATCTTCTACTCTAATAGAATGACTTATTCTATGCTCGTTGACGAATATACTATTCCGTAATTCCATCTTCCTATAAGAAAGAATCATATAAATAAGAAATACTATTTCTTGGAATAATCACGCAAATTTGTCACCTTCAGCTAAGAGTCATTTGTTTCGTTTGTTTTAACGGACGTCGGCCTATTAAAATTCTTAACGGGTGCCAGCTCTTAATAACAATCGTTCTTTCCTCCACCTGGTTGTGTTACTTTAATATAACTATACAATATTAAAAAATTCAAGAGGTGATATGTTTGAATAACGCGGAATTACAAACATGCATTTTTATAACAATAACATTTATTTCTTCAAGATTCACTGGTAGCACCCCTGAAAAATAGCTGCATCGTCAGGCATGTATTAGAATGATGATTACTGACCTGAGAAGTACCAAAGTCGTCGAACAAAATCATAATACACAGGCCGTGGAAATGATAAAGTCGTCGCACTGAAAGATCTAGTAAAGTCTATGTATCATAGAAGTCCAAAGTTCCTTAAAACACAACGTAATGAAATATCGCTTGGTAAATAGTACATGACTAGTAGGGGCAGAATACGAAATAAAAGAGAGACTTGAGGGGCTAGCAGTATTGCCAAGGTTTATGCCATGAGCGGGAGTCCGTGGAACGAGTGCCACGACGAAATTGCCCCTCCACGCAATTTATTACCCCGCTACCAGAGACAACGCCGTCCCTACTGTAAAACGGCGGGGTTACTAGTGGTTTCCTTTCCAGATGCTAGTTGCGCAGAGAAGCTCGTGGTATGCTACGGTGCCACGACGGGTGCCACTGCCACCAGTAGAAGACCTTGACACCACTGTGCTAGCGTTTCGCCACTGGCTTCAGGGGGCTTTCGTCCTTCGGGCCGGTGACACGCGCCCGTCAGGGATGCCCTGTTCGCGAACAAATCCGCAGGCGAGACAGCAGGCTGAATCCAAGGAGCAACTGCAGTAGAGCTTGTGAATGCCTTGTGCGTACCGCAGAGGGTGCGTGTGGACTTTCTATCAATGCTTTCAATATTATTTTTAGTGATGTTATAGGTTGAATGTAAACTAGCGTAGCCCTGCGAGAATTCTAGCTTGCTATACCCCACCCTCTTCCTTATTTTTCCATTTCCATACTAAGCCTACACTACAGATTTTTCTTTAACACCCTCTTATCCTCCGTCACTTGTTCTATAAGTCACTTTGTAATTGATAACAATATAATACTATCCTAATTTACGTAAATATAAACTGGTCTTGATTATCGAGCAAAGAGGCACAACCGTGTAATTCAGTCGCATAGAATATCAAGTAGTTGGTAATTTCACATACAGTTGCAGATTCTACAGGCTCTGAACAGGTGCGTTAGAATCGAGAAGCTTCGAACAAGACAGAATGTGACAGAATGATCAAGAAGATGTCCTTCTGTAGATTACGGTGTGAGGAACGTTTCTTTGAGTCGAAACGATTCAATTCGTCACGTCTCTGTGGAATTCTCTTTCTTTAAAGGCCTCTTTTACAAAGATTGGTTGGTTTAAGAGCAGCAAAGGGAAGGTATACTACTGAAATTACATAGGAGACGATTACTCACGTAATGCATCCCTAACATTCAACTGTATTCCTGGACTTCACACTTCAAAGAATTATCAGATGGTGAGTCAAACCGTGAGCCATGCGAAAGAATGCATATCGCAACAACTTCTAATACGGTTGCGGACCATGTTTTCATTACTAGAACGATCCACACCTGACTTCCCCGCACTGTTGATCTCGGCAGTTTGTTCGGCTGCTCTAAAACGGGTGGGGTAGGGTCTACCGATGATCAATTTTTTTAGAAGCTGTCAAAAATCGTTTTGTGCCCTGAGAAAGCATATTGCTATTCGCGTTCTTCGAAAAGAGCACGTCCTCCGTCGTCCCCTCTCCCGCCGTGCGCCTTCCGAGGGCCTGAGGGGGCGGGGCGGGGCGGGGAGGGGCGGGGAGGGGCGGGGCGGGGAGGGGCGGGGTGGAGCCGGCGGCGGCCTGAAGAGGGCGGAGGCAGGGCGGGAAGTGGACGCGGTGGGGCGGGAGCGTGGACAAGCGCGGAAGCGAGGTGGAGGCGAAGACGGGTACGGACGCGGGGGCGGGGCCAGGGGCGGAGAGTGTGGTGGGAGCGGTGGCGGGGGCGGGAGGGGCAGGGGCTGGGCCATGGGTGGGGGTGGAGGGGGAGAGGGTGGTGGAAATAGGGGTGGGGACAAGGACGGGGACGGAGGCGGGGCCAGGGGCGGAGAGTATGGTGGAAGCGGTTGTACGGGCGGGGCAGAGGCTAGTGCACGGGCACGAGTAGGGCAGAGGCGGGGGTGGTGGTGGAGGCGAGGGAGGGGGCTGGGGTGGGGCCAGAGGCGAGGGTGGTGGAAGGGTGGGCGGGGGCGAGGCCAAGACATCCATCCCCAGTCATCGCCGCCGCCTCCCGCGGCGCGCCGCGCGGCGCCGTACTAGCAGTCGTATTTCCGGACGTAATCATGTGCCGCGCATAAATCACCTTGAGCGCAGGGGGGGGGGCGCCGCGCAGTTAGCCGTGACTCAACGGGCAGCTCAGCTCGGAATCGAGGAAGTACTTGCCCGCCGCGGGTTGTCTTTATTTTGCACCGCCGCTCGAGCAACAGGATGGAGAAGATGATGATACACCGCGCTTAGCGCTAACTGGATATGAATTTAAGGAGGAACTAGAGCTGCTACGACAGCACATACTTTCTCGCGTTATTGAGAACGGTTATGTAATATTATAATATTGTAATTTCTGCCTTCACTTGAAACAAATTCAAAGGAAGCGCCTGCGGAACATTTCTGAAAATGTTTAAAAAATATACATGACAATAATGACAGCTAAGTTTGAAGAATAAATTACTCACAAAGGTGGAGAATAAATAAAAACTTGGCTCAGGGCTGAGAACACCACTAACCGGGAAAACTCTGATTAATCCGTCCCTAAAATTCCAAACATATACAAAATATTCTAGAAGGAAACAAAAAATAACAGCATAAACCTTGTTTAAATGAAATTATAAAAAGCAAAAACAATAATGATTTAGTGTGTTAATCAGCGGGATCATGAATACGTAACCTCCTGCATTATCGACTGTCTCAGACGACACAACACACTTAGCAGCACATGCAGACTTTCTGACATGCTAACTCTTTGATTCTTGGGAAGTATGTCACAAGTCGTTGAATCGTGTTAAGATATTGTATTTAAGTTCCACAAAGTTGACTCCGACACAGAACGAGCCGACTGAGCCGAGAGGCTTTTCGTTGCGATAAGCCGTTCGTTTGCGTGCGGCCTCACCAGAGGAAACCTTTATGGAGCTGCTACGCATAGCAGAAGCATCAATGGCCCTGTCACGGCAATAAGCAGCAGTACGCGCTGGAGATGTAATTTTCATTTTCTTTTTATTTGCATTGTAAGTTGCATAGATGAGTACTTTTACCTGTGTGTTCTTGGCGACTTAAATTAACCTAAAAGGAAACTACTCAGAGTAAGGGAGCTCAGGAGGCGCCTTCCATAGTCTTCAACTCGGACTGCACGTTTAAAAAAGCTAGAATTGGGAACCTGTTTTAATTCTTGTACGGTAATCTGGGATTTGAGCAAGGTTGAAACGGGATAGGTGGTCGTTTTGTTTGATGTAAGAGTACAATTTGCTGGAGATCTTGGTAATGAATGAAATTATGTATGGGATATTTAATTCTTTGTGCAACTGTATATTTGAAACATACTATGGAGCTTGATTTATTGTTCTAAGGTATTAGTTTTCAACGATTTGGATTTTGTTTAAATTGGTTCTTGAGGCATTTAGCCACATGGGACACAGGAGATAGAACTTAACCTTCCGGTGGGCGAGGCTTTGATACTCACATAAGCGGGCGCATAGAAGCTCTGCATGCTGCCTCGAGATAACAGTTTTTTGCACCCTCAAAACTTGTATTATTTAATTGGAAAAGGAAGAACGAAACCTTACAACTATTATTCATAGCATTTTTAATGTTAATACATTTTACAAATAACAGAAATGTTGCTAGTTTTAGGTATAGAATAATAAATAAATTGTTTCAGAAAACCGAAAACAAAATATTATATAAAAATAAAAATAAAATTAACTAAAAAATTGTTATTAAACAGAAAAATTAATTAAATGAAATAGTCTACGGTTCTTAAACTTTAGAAAAACATTAATAAGTTTTCAACGAGCCGTTTCCAGTTACTCAAGAAGATTTCTGATTTCGTCTTTTATTACACAAGTTTCAGCAAAGAGAAACAAAAATAAGTTTGTAAGTAATATATAAAAATCATCAAAAAGAATTTTAATATCTTTGATTTGGCTTACAGTGATCGAAAATACATGTAAACGAACAATCGAAATTACTTAATCTGTTAGTTTGAAATACTAAAAATAGTTGCATGAGTGGGCGCGATAGAGCACGGAGTGCTGCAGTCAGAACATTTTTACCTTCAAATCTTCTTTACGACTGATACGGAGCAGGTAGAGGAACGGAGATTCCTGTTTCGTTTAGAATGTTGCAAGTGAGAAGCGCCCTGAGAACAATAGAATCACGAAGGCTGCACGGAGTGCTGCCGCGCGCCCGCCGGAAGGTTAAACGTACTAGTTATCCCAGGTATTCCACTATCAATTCATTTCCATAGTCAAACACAATTGCATTTTAGCCAACGCAAACATTGGTTATACGAGTGGTGCGGCGTCGCGTTAAAAGGATGCCATCGGCATGTTCACAGCCTTCAATTGACTGATTAATGTTCCCAAACAAATTAATTGAAGCGATGCGGTTGCCGAGATCGTGAAAACAGTAGCGTTGTAACGATCTCGGACCGAAGGGTCGCGGGTTCGAGTCCCGCCTCGGCCATGGTTTTGTGTTCGTCCTTTCACCCCCTGTCATCGTCATGTCGTTTCATCCTCATAGATACCATAACGTTTACATCCAACAGTGATCGCTAATGTAACCGTTCTGAATTTCTCGGTCGTGGGGGGGGGGTTATCGTGAGGTCGTGGCTCTTTTGAAGATTTCTAAAAACAAAACTCAAAATCGTGACCACAGAACAAGATATAATTGGACAAATGATTAAAAAAATACAAGATGAAAATCAGCACTATAAAAACAGTAAACATTAGAATGAAAAAGAATAATCCACAAAAAAAGACCTTTTTTTAAATACATAAACAAAATTTTCACAATGTAAGAAATAAGAAGTAAGTAATCATAAAATGCTTATTAATACCATTCATGAATCTTCCATCACAGTAGACGGCATTCAGTCTAAGAAAGTTCGTGATATTTTGTACTTCAGATTCCTTACAACTCAATTTACCCTTTTAAATTTACTATAACTCATAAATGCATCCCGTTGCAAGGTTTATTGCCTTCAGAATTTCAAGAATTACACCAACAAGGACAATAAGCCACAAGGATTAAATGCACACGCATTCACATTGCAATAAACAGCAAAACAGAGAAATGGTTTCACAATACGGTGAAAACAGAATCATTGTATGTTCCAAATTACATGTCACAATTTGGCAATATGTTTGTTTTTAAATCAACTAAATAAATGTAAAAGATATGAATGAATACCTGGAAAATTCCAACAATATTGTTTTAAAAACCTTACAAAAGATTAAAGACTATGGTAATTCTTTAAAATTCATGAGAATGAAATTATTAATTTTGAACAAATAACTCAGTCATTTGGAATGAATATTATCACCTTCTACCATTTCTACATAATACAAAATTCAACATATTCAAAGCTTTTCACTGCTTTGTTAATTCTTTTCTGTACATGTAAGAGTCTTTATGAACAGATGCTGATCTTTACGGGCCCCGGAACATAGTTTTCTTGACCTTGTCGGGCGCACCCTGAAGAGCAGTACTTTCAACTCTTTATTTTTCGAACGCGAAACTTTGCGCAGTAGATGCAGATTGTAGTAAATTATAGCACTTAATTGACGGTTCGTAGTAATTTTTCTCTTATGCAACAACAAAACTACGAGAAATAACAGATCGAATACTGACCCCTGTCCGTAGGCAATGGCCTCACCAGTCGATCCCAGCAACGGTCGGTGGCGGCGTCACACGCACCCAGCACCAAAATGGCTTCAGCGCAGTACCAACTCCGTACAGAGCCCAAAGTCCAGATTTCTCTAATGGCGCAGCGATCAGTGGATCGTCTCCATCGCCTGTCTTCCTGTACGAACAATTCACTTCCTATTCTGCCCATCGTTATAACTTCTCTCACTGCTGGCGTTCTCACAACTTCCAATACGTTTCCTACCGCGGCCTCACGAGTTCTGTCTCTAGAATGCCTTCTCGTCCCCCTTCTCCTCCGCGTACGTCATCAAAACCTACCCCGCCACGCCCCTCTTTTGCTGATAAGAAGTTACCGGTGGCGGCGCGGCGTCTGCCTAATTCAAACCCGTTCGCTCCGGCGCGGGTAATCTTGTAATCGGCACATGTTAATTTATACATGTACGGTTACACTAAAGACCTAGATGTTAATGCGACATACAAAACCAAACAAGACAAAACAAAACAATATTCTTTGGTCACAAGTGTTGTTGCTTAAGTGAATGTTGGAGAGGTGGCAGCGTTCCTCAGTTGAAAAGTGAACTACACGTCCGCTGGTGGGAGAACAACCGCCCTAGCCGGGAGAAGCTCTCCCGTCTGGTCTCTCAACGTGTATGGATATACGTATAATAGTGTGTAAGGGGCGACGACAGGACAAGGAAGGTCATCCATAATCCGTTTGTTAGAGTAATGCTCTGGGATTCACCTGTTACTGATCGGAGGAACTATGTAAAACTGACGATCAGAACGACGGAGCCCTAGAACTCCCTGCCAGACAGCTTAGTTCGACCTAGCTGTCTAGGTAGAATCGAAAATCTACCACCCCTTCTCCCCTATATAAGGCGGCCTCCCTAGCCATTTGGCAGCAGTACGCTCTGAGGAAGGCCACAACATGTCGGCAGAAACGTTGGCCACCACAAACGAGACGTGGCTTGTCCCGGATAGCCTAGACCAGACCTGCACAACGCCTGCTCCCGCGGGCATTCTGCACTTGAGAGCCGCTCGCCTGTCCGTGGCAGCGCGGAAAGTGCAAGTAGTGGGGAGTAGGAAGCTTTGCGGGGAGGGGAGAAGTCTGACGTAGCACGACGCGGCGCGTAGATTGAATGCCTGGGCGTCTAATACAATGATCCATGCTTCAAAATCATATGCCTATTTGTTTAAATGGATTATATCTAGTATTTCAAGTTACCAGGGTCATAATTCACTGTTTACGTTCTGTGCACTGCTGTATATCCACCTTTGTATCCACCACTGTATGTATTTTCATTTTGTATTTTTTTTTAAAGAAAATAACATGCTCATTGTGACTCTTAATCATTATTTTAAAGCAATAGCTTTAAAATATATGATTATATATGAGAAAAATATTATTTAATTCTAACACAAAATTGCAATTTAATAATTGATTGTTCACCAGGAATGTTATACTTTCCAAATCATAGAAAAATGAACACAATCATGAGAGCAATCTCTAACATCAAGATTGACATAAAAATAGAATAAGTGGCAATTCCAAGAAGGGTAATGTTTAATAGCACATTTGTGACCATTTTTCCCCATTATGAAACTGAATAAAAGAGATCAACGAGCAAACTTCTGTCACGATATGTTACGGACAATCACAATATAATAATGGGTATTGGTTAAATAGAATGCAAAGGGCTGTATATTTTTATATGATGTAGTAAATGACTCTACACTCTTGTCAGAAATTAGAACAGAAAATAATCATGCTTTTTTAAGAACAATATGTTTTTGCTTTGCGGGAACCGTCTTATTCAATTAAATATAGTTATTGATGTCATCATCAAACAAAAACAATTCGGTATCACAATTTTGTGTTTTGCACAACACTAAATATGTGATTACATCGTAGCAAAGCGAATTACATTATAAGCCCTACAAGCAATTATAATATTTGGTGTCGAAATCTAATATGTACATTTCGTTGGAGTTTCATATTTCGCCCTGTCATATATCGAGAACAAACATTTGCATTATAATACAAAATACTATATTACTTGAACTGTATATGACCGTCATATTCTTGCCGATTGCTCTTTAAATTTACGCGCTATCATTTGAATTGCGCATTCTGATTGGTGGACCCCACTCCTAGATTGGGTCTCATCCCCACCCTTCATCGATTTTCTCATTTGCACCAAAGTTGCCCGCACGCAGCTCCTGAGGTCAGTGAAAGTGCAAAATGCTGTGCAGGTCTGGCCTAGACAAAACAGGCGCCGACCGCGGAAGCCTATGCAACCCTACGACCACCGGGACTGGACTAGGATCTCTCGGTCAAAGTCCCTCTGGAGACAACAGTAATGCTGGCTTTGAGCGAACTCGGCCGATTTCACAGCCTTCTATGCGACTTCACGTCATTCGGATAGCTCAGATCTTTCGCATTTCTGTCCGCGAAAGCCAACATCATTTAAATTGTATTCATAATTCAATGCTTCCGTGGGCATAAATGTTTTATATTTTATTTTATTACGTTCCACCAAATCTCAAAAGATGTCGAATGTAAATGAGCTCAAACTTCTTCATTGTCAAAAACGCTTAAACGGTATTTTCTCAAAAACGGTTACATATTCCTATTCGAAAATTTCAATGTAAAATAAGGTTTTGCTCTTTTACTATATTCTCAGACTCTCATTTCCATTTGAGAGTGTACAGTTATTTAATTGTGAGAGATTCATTCATTAGAGTGAGATTGGTAATTTTTAAAGCTAACATAAATTGTTGCTACAACGAATGATGTCTGTCTGCGTCAAATATCATCGTATCTACATAGATTCTATGTATCTATCTATTCTATGTACGTATCAACTATAGAATCTCTGTATCTACATAGATTCAATACAAAGCAGATTATGGTCCATGTATGGATTAAAATTTCAATTTTGTTAATGGATATTATTTTAATGAAATAACCTATAATGCTTATTTCAATTGCCTGCGAACATTAAAAGAAAATTTTACAGCTTCCGATTATATGAGAGGTGTCTGTGGTTTTGTTTGACAATCAAGAACTCTCAATGAAACAGTTTCCATCTTGACAGGAAAATACAAATATTCCATTTAGTCATTCCGCCCAAGCTTTTGCATAAGCAATTCTCACATTTGGTGGATCACTTCTTATGTCATTGCTGACACGTCATGCGACAGCAAACCTCTCAAGAAACAGCCAGCTGCCATTAAAGATTTGTCATTTATGTGTTGTGTTAAGTAAATCTTTTTATATTCTTGGCATGTAAAGAACTGTTATACTGTAGTACATATTATGTTATTGCTCGATAAAATTCTTTTTATTAATATATCTATCGTTTAGTTAACCAAATATGCTCATTAGTTTCATGAAAAATTGTTGATTATCTCTATGTTAATAGCACGCGTGCAATTAAAACTCCACAATTACCAATCAGAATTCAGAAAAGAATCAAAATCGTTTAATTAAGACGACATAACACAGATCGGGCCAAGATTTCTCCACTCGGCCATGAAACACGAACAAAAATGTATAGCATAGATTGCGTACCTACATCAACTACACATAATGAATAATGAATGGATATTAATAAATTGGCCCAGTATATTGTTAAGCTAGATGAGTAATAGACCAACATAAAATCTTAAACACGAATAAATTACAAGAAAACTTTCGGTGTTAGCACTATAAAAGTAGCAAATATAAACTTCAGTTGTATTGTCCCGTTTACAAAGTACGCCAGGAAAACTGTGTCAGAAGTGGTTCGTTTTTGTTCGCTTTCCAATATTTATACATACTGTATTCTCTCTTATACCTATCTTAACGTTTCCTGGGAAGTAATGTTTTCTTGGCTTTGCCAGCTTCTTCTATTGCTTAATTCGGAATAAGTACAATGTCTTCCATTTGACACATTCCTCTAAGCCACTATAGTGATCATCCGTACACCATGCATGTTCCACTAAGATAGCGCTTTTCATAAGCAAGTCATCAAATGTATGCCTTGAATGGTAAAGATGTGCTTAAAATTCTGAAAATTTAAGTTATTAATTTAAGAAAACGAAAAAATGTTGAACATAACATGTGGATGAAGGTATAACTGCATTCGTGGTAAAAGAAAATAGAAAACTCACTTCTTTCATCGCTCATTTTCTTGAACTAATACCATACGTACAATTCTACTCCTCTTTATCCACTCGTTTTGTTAATTACTATAAATTATTGCAGCATTATACAATAGTATTTTTGGGAAACCATGTTAAGGGGTTTTGTTTAGCAGCATTTTTTCTGACGCAGGCTTTTAGTTATTTACACCATCGCAACACGTTTACAAACACTCGTGGTGCGATTGAGTTGCCTTAGGCCTCGCGGAACAGGGACTTGGGGCAGATTCGTCTCAGCACGCGGACACAAGGATTGTGGGTTGAAAACCTGTGCCAGCTATGAATGGTTTCATTACTGTTTACGGCGTGGGTGAGGCTATTTTCACATCGTCGTGAATGACTTCGGTTAGATACCGTGGGAGACCCGTAAGGCGCAGATAGCAGGAAAAGGGTGGATAAAACCGAAAAGGTAGCCTCAACATAAAGTGGCATTAACTAGTACGCGAGAGTCTTAGTCGTTTTGTAGCACCTTTGGTTTCTTTGTTTTCGGTTCTTTGTGTTCCTCATTGGAAACATTTTTTAAAAAAATTCTGATATTATATTTGGGATCAGTTGAACACACGTCAAAACGAGAACATATATTTATGTATTACGTGGTTAGGTGGAAGAGCGGGCCTAATGGCCCGAGTCTCGCCACATAAATAAAGTCACTATTATTATTATTATTATTATTATTATTATTATTATTAAAACATGCACAATAGTGAACTTTTAATCCCTTCATCACAATTAATTTTTTATTGCAATATTTTTTCATGCTAAACAGCAAAATCACTTTTCACACATGCAGCTTTGTAGGGTGAGAAACTCTTTTAAACGACTGTCAGACAAAAAACTATGTTAGACTTGTTTCTTCATCCCTTTCAAGATCGGCAAAATCGAGAGGTCGTCTTGGATGATTTTCCTTCCCAGTTACGTCACGTTATGAGTGGTAGGCATTCTGCATTACACAACTGTTCTGCGGGTTCCGTCCTTTCAGCATAACACGTTTCCAAACTTATTTCTAAAAGACTAATAGCGGTATGAGAATGATAAGGGAACAATTTAATTACAAAAGGTGAAAATATAAATATTGTTCTATTCACCTCACCATTTAATTTTTAAAGGCAATGATTCATGTTTTTGGAATTCATTATAATAATACCCAAGTTATGTTACTTAAACCTTCATTGGTCACTAATTCATTAAAATTCTAAACATTAGCAGGCTACTACACATAATTTGATATATTTTTTTAACAAACACCTCAAATATTCTGATCGTTCTCCCCGAAATATTGCTAGATTATTTTGCTACAGACTCACAATATTGTCGGTTTCCTTGAATCGTGGTATGGAGATTTCATCACTACGTATTACTCTGGGGACCAACCTAAATAATAAAAATCTTTTAAGTGTGTCCCAACATATTCAATTCTTCAGACATTTACACAATGCTTCTAAATTAAGACCGTACATGACGCAATCTTATTTTATTCTACCCAATGCTGCCCTCTTTGCCTTCTGTTTCTCTTTCACCACGCCAGACTGCGTCCTCGCAATACGTCAACGGCGCACGGTGGTCTGAACAGGGTCAAAACGCGCGCATAGGCACCAAATTTTAAGTTTTGAAAAAGGATTTTTTCTTGATAAATATCAATTCTACATACTTAAAATTGTTTGAAATCAGAAAAAAATAATAATTTGTATCAATGCTTACAGTCATACGACACCCTCAAAGCTTTCCTTTCAGCTGGAGAAAAATTCAGCCACTCAAGTAGTGAAAATACACTTATATTTCATTGTTTATAACTTTTTCCTTAATTAATTTTTCAACTTCCAGGTATTGTATGTGCTTTTATATACCCTTCTAAATATATTAAAGCCTTCGCAGTGTCAATTATTTTTATTTTTAATTTAATTAAGCCTTGTGTAATTAAGATGTGCGAAAACCTCTTATTCTTAAACTAAGTAAAATTTCACGGGAAATTACAAAAAACACCAAAAAACACATCACTGAAATTAATATATGTTATTAAGTGAACATTATTGAACATTTTTCAGTTGAGATCAGCTGCCCCGGTTTGCCCCTCTCAACAATATGGCCGTTTAAAGTTTACGTTAATGGTGCTTGGAGAGAGCATTATTACCTCCGGACATAATACCGAGAACGTTTACTTCTTGAAAATTTTTAATCTTCTCAACTTTCGGATTTCCATTAATTGCATAATATTTTAAATTTCTTTTTAAAAATATTCTTTCTTTCAATTTTGCCAAATTTCAATAAATTTAAACATATGAAACTGAGATCTGCAGAACTGTAACATGCAATAGGTGAAATTTGATGAGCAATAACATTAACTTTCTGAAAACATCACTTTGAAACAAAAGTATGTTATTAAGTAAACATTTTTAAATAGTTTTTTGATGACCATCTTGGCCAACCTTTTTCAAAATGGCATCTATTTAAACTTTATATGACGAGGTTGACCAATGTGTGATTTTCATTAATTTGGTGATTTTCGGCGGAATATTACAGAAAAACAAGTAAAAACACTTCAATGAAATTAATAACTATTATTAAATGGATATTTGTTAATGTTTTTTCCTTAACAACAGCCGCCTCGGCTGGCTCTTTTAAAATGGCGACCGTTTAAAGTTTACATGACGAGGTTTGAAAGAAAACGTCATTTTCGTTGTCATTTTTGATGTGCAATTACACGAAAATACCCAAAAATATTTTCATGAAATTAATAAATATTATTAATTGAACATTTTTTAATGTGTTTTCGCTAACAACAGCCGCCTCGGCTGCTTTTAAAATGGCGGCCGTTAAACTTTTACTTGAGGTTTGAAATAAAGCGCCATTTCCAAAACTGATTTTGACGGACAAGTACACAAAAACAACTAAAAACATTTCTGTAAAAGTAATAACTGTAATTAATTGGACATTTGTTGATGTTTTTGCGTTAACAACAATCGCCTCGGCCTGCTTCTTTTAAAATGGCGATCGTTTAAAGTTTTCGTGACGAGATTTGAAAGAAAGCACTTTATCCAAAAGTAAGTGATTATTCACGAGCAATGACACAAAAACAACTAAACACACTTCCATGAAATTAATAAATGTTAATAAGTGGACATTTGGTCATATGTTTTCGTTAACAAGGTTACCTTGGCCCGCCTTTTTGAAAACAGTGAAAGTTTAAACATTACATGGCGAGCATTGAAAAAAGTACCATTTCAATTAACTAAGTGATCATTGACGAGCAATTATAAAACAACATAGAAACACATCTCCGTGAAATAAATATTTGATATTAAGTGAACAATTGAAAAAAACATTTTCGTCTCCCGGAATTGCCTCTCTTTGTGGAAGTGCAGTTAGCAGTCGGAGCGGCAGCGTTGGATGCCATGCCCGAGGTGGCATTTTATATAAATAAATAAACAATATAAATTAAGTGGAACAATATGATTTCTCATCTAGAACATGTTTCGTTAGATTCATACTCAAAAAACCGTTTTAAAATCACTATACAAATAGTTATTTAACTTATTAACATTCTACGCGCGCGTTTCGACCCCGTTCAGACCACCGTGCGGCGTCACCGCCTCCTCGATCACTCTGGCGCCAGCACAGCTCGTCTTGTCTTTGAAAGATCTCCTTTTCTCCTTAAAGCGCCGAAAGTTCTCAACGAAATACGAGTGTAGGTTTTGTTTTTTGGTTAAGTTAACTTTCAAATTTTAGTCCTATTATTATTATTATTATTCATTTAATAATTATTTGATTAAATGTAATTGAATTTAAATTAAATTAAAAATATTTGAATAAAAATTATTAATCATAAGAACTTTCTAGCGTTACAGCACTTTATGAAGTTGAACTTGAGATCACAATCTCAGCCCTGATAATATCGATATGTTTTTGTAAGCAACGTGAACGAAGTAATTACAAAACGTTCAAATATTACGAATGTGTGTAGATATCATCTCTTTCAGATTTTGCACGCTGATCAAGTCAGTTTACTTCGTTCAATCGTCGTTGTTTTTCGGTCTAGCGACTCGAGATCATTAGCGAAGTAGCTCAACGGTGCCAGACACGTTGATTTCATAAAAAAGCATCCAAAAGCGAATGAAGACTGTAATTGAAAAATGTACGACGAAGTATGAAATACTCCATTTTTAGAATGTCTGAGTCGGGAATTCATATGTAAATTAAATACATTTTTACATTTAAAGCAACATAGTTTGCAAATTGGTCAATTCAATCACTTAAAACTTTTATAGTGCAAAAAGACTGAAAAAATCTACGATCGAAATGGAAATCACAAAACAAGAGGCGGTGAACGGTTTAGCTTGCTGAGTGTAGAAGAATAAGGTGGATTCACGGTGCTGCGATTCAAGTGATTATGTAGATGATTCAAGTGAAGAGGAACACCACACGACGTTCCCGAGCGCGGGCGTCAGTAGAGGCTGAGGTCCCTACGTCCTCCTTCCTGGGAAGCAGGTCCCGGAGGAGTGGATTGATTTTGCTTCGCCCTAAATAATATTTGGTATTGAACTGAACTGATGCCCTGGTCGTGGCGAGACTCAGACCGTAAGGCCTGCTGTTCTGTCTGACCACGCAAATTTCGCTACGCTCCTTTCACCTAGCGGAGAAAGAAGATATTATCTCGGGCGACGAAACAGGCGATTTGAATTTAGCTCAGAGGATTCATTTAATCTTGAGGATCTTTTACATGCAAGTAAATCTACTACATGGGACAGCCCGCTATACTTCCCCTCCGAAGGAAGGCGTACAAAGGACTTTTTCGTCCTTAAAAATCCAAGGCTCCGATCGGGTTTAAACCCGCGAATTTGGGTATAACAGCACGATAAGCTAACCGTTACACCATCGACGCCGTATTAGGGATAACAACAAGGAGTGAACGACAATAAATGGTTCATTCTTCTCCTTGAGGTGACGATTCAGAAGCGACGTGTGATGACATAAGACCACTCCTCAATATCATGGCGAAAATCCCGATGGGATGTTCGGGTGTAAATAACGGCATGCGACATTTGACGTTTCGTAAGAATTCGCGCGGCGCAGGTGCGCGCCCGGCGGCGGCGGGGGGGGGGGGAGAGGCGGTGGTGGCGCGCGCCAGAAGCGAACGAGCGGCCGCATTCCAGGCGCTTTGACGTCGCGTTTCCCCGGAGCGGTAGATTTCCGCCACAACAATAGCGGCAACGCAACGCAACGCAAACACACGGCCAAGCGGCGCGTGGCGCGGCGCGGAGCGGCGCGAGGGAGGGAAGGGGGCGGGGCGGGGCGGTCTCTCGTCGCTTCGGAGAATACGACGCTCGCCGCGCGCTCACGTGACGGTGTGCCGTCACAGCCCCGCGTGCGTCACTGAGGCGGCGGCGGCGGTGGCGGCGACGCTATTCGTTGCCCAATGGCTCGCGCGCTCGTTTCCACCTCGCGGAACAACCGGACTTCAAATCCCACTCTATCCACGTGGAATTGGTTGGACGGACTTCCATCCCGCTGGATGGTCGAATTGGTGGACGAAAAGGGTTCGCGGCAGATTTTATAGGCATTCGGTGCTTGCATTGCGTTCGCTCTCATTCCACTATTCTTCCACAATCATTAGTTCATCATCACTAGGGGCGGATTTTGATGACCTCAAACAAAGCCAAAAATGATCAATAAAATGCTCTTAAAATGTTTCAAAAATGCCCTAAAACAAAGGAAAATGACGTAAAAAATGTGATCAAAACCTGTTCGAATGAACAACTCAAGCTGTTGGATATATTACTGATGTAATAGATGCATCTTCCTTTTGCACAAGTGAACTCGGCTTGCAAACTTTTGGTTTCACTGTTCTTTACAAGAAATTTTCTGCCTTTATCTATCGCGAAATCGGTCGAATTGACAAAGGCGCTGACAAGCGTCACAGGAACCTTAGATTACATATTTCACACAACGGCTGACATTACAATATATGAACGAAAAAGTCGAAGAGGCTATTCAGGAATTCTGTAATGAACATTTTTTACACATCGTAAATAATGTTTAAAGCAAGTATCATTAAAATGATATTAAAATCTATGAAATCAGCGAAAAATGCATTAAAAATGACGTCAAAAAGTAAAATACTTATCAGTCAAAATCGACGAAAAATGAAAAAAAAAGACTTCATTAAAATCCGCAAACAAAACAAATGACATTTCATTAAAATCCTCTCCCTAATCATCACCCTTAATCAACTAAGTTTCATTCACCATTCCAAAGCAGGCCACAGAGTTTCAGGTATAGGAATGTTAATAATGCATAGTAAACATCCCGATGAACTTGTGATAGACCAAGAGAATTGGTGAAAGATTTTCTTACATCATACATCATCATCATCATATAATAAATTTCATTCAACTCAGGTAAGGCCACCCAAGCTGTGTAGAAGAATCACATTCATTATAAATACCCTAAATGATATCTGCAGGGATTGGCGTGAGCAATTTTTGATGAATATACGCTAATACCTGGGTAGAATGTACGTTGTAATATTAAAAGGTAACACATCTAGCAGTAGGGATTTGCAATAGAAATTAGAAACCCTTCGTTTTTTTAAACGATTAAGTTTATTAAGTAGTTAAATGATGAAATTGATTAAGTTGACTACAGAAATTTCCCTCTACATGACGGAATTTTGGCATTGGTGCGGCATTTGAAGAATATGTCACGATGGACGAAAATGAAGAAGTGCTCTCAGATCAAGACATTTTAACGGATACATTAAAAAGAAATTCCAGGTTTATCTAATTTAGCAAGCGTCGAATTCTGTATTTAGCCACATGCATGCATTTCGTCAATGCAATGAAGGGCAATTAAATGTAAGTGAAGCTGTTCTTCATTCACTAAAGTTACATCAAAAATTTTTAAACTCAAAAAGCAAAAAATACTATTTCGGGCATTTATTGGACCTGAAAGTAAACCAAAAATATTTTCCAACCAAAAATATATGTAATTTCTATAAGCAAAATGTTTGGATAATGCGATTTTTTGTTTGTCCCTTAAGCTTATCCAAATCTCACTGTATAGATTTCCGCGTATTCTATAGGCTACTGTATTCTAGGTTTCTACTCATCTAAAACATTTGCTAGACTTTCATATCCAGCGGGTAACCATGAATCGACTAATGACTTTGTAAATTATTACGAAGCAAACATTCCATGAAAACGTGGGAAAACTTGCCAGAAGATATGATCTCCCACTTCCATGAAGTATAACCCACTGCAAATTCAACTCAGAGTGAGAATGTTACGAAATAATGATAAGACGCGTCACCCAACCCTAGACACTTTCTCACAGTCGAAGTTCAATGGAATCTACAGACAGAGTAAGAATCAGACGCAAGAGACTTTAGAGTACTTCAAGATAAAATGTGTTACCCCTTCAGATGCTATATAAGGGGAGTACAAAATTTTATAAAAATTATTGTGCGTCCAATTAGGAAGTCTCAGTGGTTGAGTCATTACGTTCATTTTATAAGTAAAGCTTTCAATTTAAAATATCCAAATTCACTGTAAATTATATTTTGTTGTCTTCATCATCAACACTGTTATCATAATTTCTTCTCATTCTTCTTCCAGAACCACACAAAATTAATATAATATTGTAGCTCATCCAATGTTTGCTTACCTATGCCATACCAATTTCTGTTAAATAGTATTATTGCTCCTTAATTTTCTGTTATGTGAGGGTCTGTGTGTATTCTAACATTCTTATGGTCACCTCTTCGTGAAGATAAAAATGAATTTTAGTATCCATATCTAATTTTATATGACACATGCATTATACACAATAAGTAAACACACTGTTGGGATTATTCTCTAGTGAATTCGCACTGATATAATTAGAGTGTCGACGCGATACCACCGTATGTTTCTCAGTCAAATAAGCTCTGCTTATTTGACTGAGAAACATACGGTGGTATCGCTATCAGCACCAGTATAAACGTAGTACATATTTCCTTACCTCTCGCCCTTATATTAATTTAAATATTATCTCTTCAGCAAGATCATTTCACATATATTGAGTCTTTGCAAAGAACTGAACAGTCGTTGTCGCAAGTCATCATGTGGAGCCTAGTGACAGGGGCGGATTCAGTTGATTTTTTTTGGGGGGGGGCACCGTAGATTTTGTTAAATAATAAATATATTTGTTATTATATTGTATATTATGTATGTACTGTAGATATTTCCAACATAAATTAGTATATTATGAAACGATTATGTAATGATGGGCATTAATACAAGAGTGGGATATTACGATACGAGTGAGTATCGTTAACTTCACATGAGTGTATTAATATCCGTTACATCGAGTTTCATACGGTACCTTTTCTACGACTTTTATAAGTTAAACTTTTACATTGAGTCGTTTCCTGGCATGCAGGATAGTTGACACCCAGGTCACCTGGCGTACAGGTCCCTAACCGAATCCTCACATGCTGCCGCTGGTGGCTGTGGCTACCAGTCCGCCTGCGAAGGAGTTCTTTGCTAGTCAAATAGGATCAAAGTGAAATTACGATCCAATTTATTTCAAATAATATTCCGCGAAAAAACTTACTGCTAATAAAATAAATTAAAACTAAATAATTGAATATCAGAGACTTTCTGGAAATGGGATCTTCGCCGAGGAATCCTATCAGAGGAATAAAAATTAAAGAAAAAATTTGGAGCGTTTTTGAAAATTGTTTTATAAATTTCAGAACTTCGTAATTTTAATGTACACTATCCAACAAAACATTAATTGACTGTAACGATTCTCAATGACTAATGAAGTGTTAATACTTGGATTGTAAGCTTTTCTGTGATTTGTCAAGAACCTGTATTATAATGAAACCTGTATCGAAATGAGTATGATTATGCAACTGGTCGCAGTCTTGAAATGACAAATAAAATGACAAATAAATATTAAATCAATTTTGCCAAATAAAGGAAGGTAAACGAAAACTCTCGGCCTTGAGGGGGGGGCTGTGTCCCCTCTGGACCCGCCAGTGCGAGCGCAGAGGCACGTAAAGGTCGGAACACCCTAGGCGCGGCGGAGCGGCGCCGCGGTGAGGCGGCGGTGGCGGCGGCGGAGGGGCGGGGCGCGGCGCGGCGCGGCGCGCGCCGAGCGATGCCCGCTATTATCAGGCGGCCAGGCGCCCGGAATAACCGCGCCCGCGCTAAAGATAGCGCGCGCGGCGTGGCTACCACCGCACGTGGACGCGCACGCACCGCCGTCGCCCGCGCCCGCGCCCGCGCCCGTCCCCGCCCCGCTCCCATCGTGCGCGCTTATCGCCCGGCGGCGCGCCGTTACCTGTGCGGACCCGCCCGCCTGCCCGCCTGTCTGCCAGCCTGGCCGCCCGCCTGACCGCCCGCCTGACCGCCCGCCCGCTCGCTGCGCGCCCGCGGTTTAATTGGACGGCCGCATCCACGAGCCAACATCTCCCCGGCCACCTGCCTGCCCCATGACCCCGCCCACTCCCGCCCCCGTCGCCGCCCTCCGCCGCCCCGTCCTTCTTTCGCTCGCTCGCAGCCTCCGCCGCCGCCGCGGCCGCGCTGGAAGGTTTGGAAATCACGTGGCTTACGATGAATCTCGGGTATATATTTAAACCGGCGTCCTTACGAAACTTAACTATTCCAAGAATTGGCGCGCTCGTTTGTTCGGAGAGCGGCGCGGGACTCCGTGAAAATATAGCCGGCCGGCGGAATTAAGAGGGCGCGCGCGCCTCCCCCTGGCGATGGCGCGGGGGGAGTGCGTCTCCGGGCGCCGCCCCCGCCGGCGTCGCGGCGGCACGCGCTGGCGGACGGGGCGGGGCGGCGGTGGGACGCGGGCTGAAGCAGCGGCGGTTCATCGATGGTTTCCTGGCACGTCAACTCCTCTAGTCATTAGTGTCGAACGTTTAATCCCGGGAGGTAGAGGCATTCCTCCTGGGCTGGAAAGTGGGATCCGATCCCTCCAGGTATCTCCCCTCCAGCCGGTGCGAGCGCTTGGCGTGCGTCTCCTCATGTGTGCGGAAGTATAGTACATGAATGTGTGAGGAAGGGGAAAGTGTAAGAGAAAAAAGAGGAAGGGAAGATTTTCTGCGCTCTGGGATGCGATTGTTAGGGCGTTGATCCAACGTTCCCATGACATTGATCGAAGAAACTACGGAAAACTGTCGAACACATCAGCCAGCCTCTGGATTTCTCCTTCTCTGAATTACATCTGCCTACGTAGGAACTTCCGGTCTCAACCGCTGCAGTGACAGCCGCAATGCTCCCTCGGAAGAATCTAAGCGAGTAGCAGCGACGGTTGCGGAGGAGTCGGCAAACGTAAATGACAAAAAGCAATTGTGTGTGATACGATTATGTTTCAGAGACGTCAGGTGGACACGCTTGTGGGTAACAAGAACGAAGGCCGGCAGGTAAACTGAAGGAAAATGATGGTGACAGGTGACGATTAAACCGAGGCAGATGTTAACAGAATTCGCCTAAGAGTGAGAACGTAAGCGAGAATGGAAGCGGGACAGCGCGAAGATCGGCGGTGACCGGTGAGGGCGTTGCAGGATCATGACGAATGTGTGTATGTAAGGAGAGAGACAGTGACAGATGTAGGCAGAGACAGAGAGAGAGAGGAGTGGGAGAGAGCGATTACGAGCGGCGACGTGACTGATCTTAGGCGGGGCGAGGCGGGGCGGGGCGGGGCGTGGCGGCCGAGTGGGCGTCGCCCCGCCCAGTTGTTTACTGGTTGCCCGCCCGCCCACCGCCGCCGTTTTAATGAGCGCAGAAAAGACGAGGGCGGGGAGCCCGAGTAAGCAGCCGGCGATCGACCTCTGCAGGCGTCGAATCACGGGCTCTTCGTGTGCAAGATGTGATGCACAAGAGGAGCTGACTCGGTGGCACGAGGGCGTGAAGCTAAGGGTCCCTTCACACGTACACACTGAGGCGTGATGCCGACAAGCAGCACTTCCCACGTGGCCACCGCCGCATGCGGGTGGAGGAGGAGGGTTCGCCCACCCGTCGCCCACGACCAACAAAGGGACCGCAGCAGAATCTTTTCTCTCGCTTCCGAGACACCCACCGCGACGAGAGTCCCAGTGGGAAGACCACCCTTTAAACCAGTGTTCTCAAGGTCAATGCCATGAGCGAAAGTCTATGGCGC
Source organism: Acheta domesticus (assembly GCA_031308135.1). Lineage (NCBI taxonomy): Eukaryota > Metazoa > Arthropoda > Insecta > Orthoptera > Gryllidae > Acheta > Acheta domesticus. Next base: position 211,087,752 of record JAHLJT010009419.1, read on the forward strand.
GAAGAAATCGCCCCTCCACGCAGTTCATTATCCCGCCACCAGAGACAACGCCATCACTATTGTAAAACAGCGAGGTTACTACTATACTGCGATTTTTGTAACTTTGTCCCTGACAAGAATCAGCTGTTTCGCTGCCATCCAATCAGAAGCTTATATTTCGTGACAGTGACGTCACAATGGTGACGTTTAAGCTCCCGGTTGAATGAAACCGTGAACAGCTGATTTCAGGGACAAAGCTACGAAAATCGCAGTATAGTTCCCTTTCCCGACGTTAGTTGCTAGAGAGGCTTGTGGCATGCTACGGTGCCACGACGCGTGCCACTGCCACCAGTAGAAGACCTTGACACCACTGATTTAAACCAACGCTTTGCTAGGGGTGTCCCACCCTGGCTCCTCGTAGCGAGGGCCGGCCACCGAGCGCCGCTGCTGAGCGACTCGGACACTCGTGGGGAGACCTCCATTTAAACCAATGCTTTGCTATCAGTCGCGACGCTGGGTAGCGCTGCTTAGTGTCTACGTGTGAAGGGGCCCTAAAGGCTAAGGATTGGAGTCTCGTGATAGGCATGGATGTTTACAGCAAGACATGGTGTAAAGGTTGGATACCCTCATCCGAGTATTTCATTTCCAAATCATCCCATCCACAATAATTGATTTAATCATCCTTTATTCATCACTCATGATCACTTGGGGTGGGGGTTAAATCCCGCTCTCCCCAGTTTGAGTAGGTTTATCTACATTATGCCCATTTCCATGCAAATATTGTAATGTTTGTTTGATTGGTTTGCGTATTTGTAGTAACAACTTAGAAAACGTTACCACCGGAAATATTCTATGTATCCCCAAGTTGCAAAATAAATATTCTATTGTATTCATCTGTATTACCAGTTTCCAATCCACTCGGGAATGGAAAGAAACCTATGCAGCCTTCAGCTTCATGAGAGGAGTCTAAACTTTCGTTAGAAACTCAAGAATTCGGTAGAAATTCAAAAAGAATGCAATGTTTTTCGATTTTGATTGAAAAATGCATATTTTTGATTGTGTGATTCCGCTTTTTCCTACTGCGCTTATCGACCGTATAGACTGTACTCGGTGCGTCCCTGCTCACGTCACCGCTGAGATCATGCGACTGCAAGGCTCCAAGGAGCAGATCGCTACCCATAAAATATTTGCTATTTCCATGTTGCGTCATGGAACACTTTTTATATTATCGGTACGAAAAGTACAGTTGTACTTAGAGTAATATGTTATTACAGTATTAGTAAGGACATTTTTATTAAGATACTGAATTTATTGTAGTGCTACATAGGAGTATTTTAGTTGTTTTTGAGGATTGCTTGCTAATTTGGAAAATATTTTTGTGCGATTTTGTTCAGCACAGTTTTCCTGCTTCAGATCACTACTTTATATTAGCACAATTCTAGACGTGTCAAAAATGAAAGAGAAGAAGGCAAGATATTTATAATTTTCCCTTCATCAGTCGATATAATGAATTTAAAATAAAGCGCGTAGCATTACTGGTACATTTTTAAATCTTTAGTTAACATTCGACCACCATGTGATGTACCTTTGACTAGATTTTTTTTCAAGACACACTAACCTGCTTCTCGGTGGACCCGGATGCTTCTACTTTCACGCAGCTTGCATCATATCGTCATTATGATTGTTTGCTAAGACCGACACTTAAGCAGAACACTCAAGCCACTTCAAGGAACAAATAAACACATCTCTAATCTTCCAACAAAAACTCTGATTACCTTTAACGCTTAAATGTTTCCTACTTGTTTTTATTGGTAATGTTACACAGAATAACTGCTGAAATGCAAGAGTTTACAGATACAGATCTGAGGATTTTCTGAGTACTCAGATACTTTAAACTGATATACTGAGTTTAAAGTATCTGAGTATTTCTGAGTATTTCATTGTAAAAAAGTTTTCAGACGAAAGTCGCGTATTAACTTTTCATATAAAAACAATACTTAGGAATCTACGAGTAGAATAAAAGTGGGGACTATTGGCTAACACCATTACTACAGAACGAAGTCTGCTAGATATCAAAGAGAGAAGCATTTTCCGTTTTTGGAGGTATCATGATTGAACACTTTTAAAAACACGATTAAAAAGAACTTATTTTTCACATTGGCATTCATATAGGGGAAGAACATCTCGTGACTTCCAATTAATATGAAGATGAGGGTTTTGTTAGTGCAAAATGTGGACCATTTTTCGAAGAGTGCATGCAATCAAATACAAAAGTATAAACAATAAACTCAACAGGAATAGGATGAAGATTAAAAACTGGTGAAAGTAGAAACGTATCACCTAAGGATTTGAGAATTAGTTCAGAAATCTTGGTGAATTTGTTATCCAGAAGACAGAGTAGTTACGTCAACCGAAAATATTCTGGAGAATGCAATTTATAGCGATTGATTACTATTACTGAAACCGAGAACATATTTTTCAAATTTTACATTACAAAATGAAGCACTAATCATGAATAAATAAAAAATATAACTTTGCGCGACAAATATATCGCTATTTGCCTAGGGAATCGTATAATACGACTGTAAATAACAGGAAAACCCAAAAATGACTTAGCACGCTGTCAGTGAGAGAGTAGATATGTCTGTGTCTGACAACTGTTACAATATTAATTTCTCTGTTGATGTAATAAATATCTCGTATTATAAATGACATAAAGGGATGGATAATCAAACAATAAAAATTAACCGTAAGTGAGAATAATTACTGGATGATCAAACTATTTCTTAGCTACGACGTTGAAGTTCTTCCTTCCTTGACTGCCAACATCTTTCACGTAAACTCCAAAATAAAATGAAATCCCTAAAGTACGAATAGTAAAAGCAAGAAGTGGGCAAAGATCCTCGTACAAAATAGCAAATAAAAACACACTGCGCAGTAATAAACAGTGGCTACTGAAATCATTTGAAAGTAGCGGTACGCAGCCTTGAAAATCCGTCGTTCCGAGTGAGACCTAGGATTTCGACAAGGACAACAGAGCTTCCTAAACGCCAATCAAGCTTGTGCGAGCCGTACTTGTAGCGGAAACCATCTGGCAGCAGTTTCAATACAACCTACGTTTTTCATTGAAAGGTAGGCCATTAGAAACGGTGCCATACTCGGCTTAGACACGATTACTCAGGAAAATTGTCATGATTCCTTTCTTATTGGTTTTTCCCACCTGTAACTCATTTCTTTCGGCAGAAACAATGTCAAATGCATAAACCGTAACACGCTTTTCTGGGTAAAGCGTGGAATGCAAGATTCCTGAAAGGTCAACTTATCAAAGGGGAGCCTTCTGAAGAGAGATTGAACCGGGAGAGATGGCTTAGAGCATCAACTGATGTCACTGCAGTCCCCCTGACCGGGAGGTCCTGCATTCGAGTCCCGATGGCGGCAGGATTTTCTACACTAGCTTATCACTAGAGCTTGTCACTGCTGGGACAATGCCCCGCTGGTGGGAGATACGTGGTTGGGGAAAACCTCGCTAGTCAACGGTTGGTCGGCGCCGGATGTCGCCATCCAGCGGGGAAAGATCACCGCCACCCCCACCAATGAAAAACACGCACTATACTTACGAGACTATTGAAGTCAGTAGTTGAGGCGCCCGCAATGAGGGACAATCAATCAAAGGGAAGCCTTTTGAAGGTCGCCCATTGCATTCGATCGCGGCGCACGGTGAACTATTTGGCTCATTTCCGAAGCGGCGATCGCGTCTCTGCCTCTCAGTCTGTCAGGTGGTTGATGTTGGCTCGCCCCCAACCCACCTGCCCCGCCGACTCAGCGCCGACACGGGTCCTACCCGAACTTCACTTTAGGAGCGTTACAAAACGCACGGGGAAACGAAATATACTGCATAAGCCCGTTTTCTGTTTTGATTACCGGCGGAGATTGTCCGTTATTACTGCTCGAGTAATTGTGAGTGAAATCGTGATAATTTTGTTGGGCACTACCACTGATGTATTAAGAATCAATTTTTAGACAACAGGGAGTTTTAGCGGCATGCGTAAGGTAGCAACGTTATGCACTAACAGTCACGTGACGGACCTTGCGGTTATAACGTCTCACCATAGGCCGAAGGTACGGCCTTATATCTTCATAAATAGTGCACGCCTGTAGTTCACCTTACGTTCACCTTACAAACGGCAAAATGGCCGTCCAAAAACAGGAAAGGGTGCATTTTTCCAACTCTGCTAAACCGATTCTCGTATGTGAGGCAGTTGCAATTATTCCTTACCAACTCCACAACGCTGGGAAGAATTAACGGATGTTATAAAAGTGACAGGTAAAAATTCGCGAAAAAGAAATCAGATCTTCAGGTTAGGTTATGTCTTATGCTCATAATGAACGCTGTTTTAAAATATTCCTAAGAATATCGATTCAAAATTCCAGACTGAATGCTTATCGAGGAGCGCCACAAAATCTAAAACTCCGTGCACAATGTAAATTTGTTACACTCTTGACTATTATCGCGGCTTAAATGTCTCATTACTAGCCTACACTCTTTGATACATTATGCAACTTCTTTGATCAACGCTTGAAATGCTTTTGTTATTACGCATAACCAAGGCCAGCTTTACTCAGGCCCCGAAGCATACGTCATAGTTTTGAGTCACGTGATCACGGTAGTCGAAGGTCCGCCAGGCTCCGGCGGCCACGCCAAACTTGGTTTGTTTTGGGAGGCAAGTGCAGAAAATTTGGCTGACAAACTGCGAATCTTTCGGCAATGTACAATTGACTAAGACATCTACAAAATGAACTATCATTATTCATTTTGAGGAAATTAAATCTTTCAATCATCCGCAATCAGGCCTTGTGGATGTCCCAAGGCCAGTACAATGTATCAACATTGCCTATTTATTTACGAATCTATAATCTTTGTCAAAACTGACTTTCTTAACGGTGGGAACATATTTTCACGTAATACTGATATAATTACAACACACGACGTAAAAATCACGTTCATCAAGTGTGAATATCAACAACTCATTACAAGAAATCTACATACAATACATGTACGTTACTTTACAATGCATTGCCAGATGACATTAAACAATTAAAGTCGGTAAACAAATTTAAGTTACAAGTAAAATTTTGTCTGCTGCATAACTGTTTCTATATAATTAGAGACTATACTGACCATCAAAAAGAAAAATAATGTTCATTTCATCAAAACAATGATATATAGAGTGAATTACTTTACATTTATATTGTATAACTTAAAAAAATACTTAATACCCCTGCAACAAGTAATGTACTTCAGCTTCCGGGTCAATGACCCCCATCTCAATCAGTATTTTTTGTCCAGTTTCCCTGATCCATTGAGCAAATGCTGAGATGGCTCCTTGTTTTTATTCTGGACGTAAATGTAGCTTCACTATGTGCACGTTTTGTTGAGCACACCTTCTGCTTTTATTGGTAGAAGTAGAGCTGAGTGTGAGTTACTATTTTGTTAGCAATGCTGAAAAATTGCATCTGCATTTCGTTTACCGTTGCAAGCTTTTTATATAACTCGGGAAAGAAATATTTAGTTTTTTCAAATGTTGCTAATCTCGCGCTTTTTTTTATATTTTCTTCGTCTTTCAACCATCGTATTTGTAGTTAAAATGTTGGGAAGGGATTGTGAAACTTAAGAAAACGTGCGCAAATAATCTTCACCCCCATACGTCGTATACAGTTTTCACTATTTTCTGACCAAATATATCAAATCAAATCAAGCATATATAAACATCTATTTTTTATTTATTTATTTACGTCAAAAACAGTTAAAAACTGCGTATGACGAGCTGTGGGGAGAAGTGAATTTTGTGCACGTTTTCATAATTCTGTGGTCTCTATCCTAAACCATATTCTAGTCGAATTTTGAACACAGAAAAGAGAGTTTTTTTGAGTTTTGTTGACAAAATATTCGCTCCTATATAATAAAATATATTTTCAAAGGTAAATTAGCTATAAATTCCTGCCCTGAACCCTCATGTTCTTCATGAAAGAATAATACTTTTTGCCGCGATAATATGAAAAACGATAATTTGAATAACTATATTTCCCACTGAAATTCAGAAGACGTGCACAAATAATGAAGTTACATTTATGTCCAGAAGCAAAACAAGGGACCATCTCAGCATTTGCTCAAGGATCAGGGAAACTGGACGAAAAACCTGATCGAGATGGGGGCCATCAACCCAGAAACTGTGATACAATACTTGTTACAGGTTCTTTAGAATTATACAGTCCAAATGATAAATAATTACATTAACTATCATTGTTAAAATTAATTCTACTTTCCTTTTTGATGCTCGGTATAGTCTCGAATTGTATAGAAACAGTTATGCAGCAGAAAAGATTTTACTTGGGACTTAAACTTTTCTATTGACTTTAATCGTTTAATATCTTCTCGCAAAGTGTTGTAGAGTAATGTACATGAATTGTATGTGAATTTTTTGTAGTGAGCTGTTGATACTGCCACCTGGTGAATATGATTACTACGTCGTGTGTTATACTTCTAGACATCGGCGTTTGCTGAAAATATATTCCCGTCCTTAAGTAAGTCATTTTTGACAAAAACTACTGATTCGTAAATCAGGAGACAAGGTAATGGTAAAATTCCTAGATTAATAAAGAGTGACTTACAAGAATCACGTGGGATGGATTTGCTTATTATTCGTACAATTCTTTTTTGTAATCTGAAAGTCTGTGAACTATAAGATGTGTTTCCCCAAAATAGTATGCCATATCTCAGGCGAGAGTGAACATTGGCAAAATATACACAACGAGCTGTATGAAGGCTGACGGAATTTGAAAGAATTCTGAACGCGTAGCATAATGAACTTAATTTTGTGTTCAATTCATTTAAGTGGGCATTCCATTTGAGGTTTGGCTGAATTGATAGACCTAAAAATTTTGTTACATTAACATCAGTCAATGGCACACCGTTCATTTTCAATGGAGTACAGAATTTTTTATTTGATATGGAAAACTGCATTGAAACAGTTTTATTTTCATTTACTTTTAATTTGTTATTACGGAACCAATTTGAAACGTCTGATATTGTACTATTTACGGTTTCTTTGTTGCAAAGAATATTTGTATCATCCGCAAAGAGAACTGTTCTTCCGTTTCGAATCGCTAAGGGCATGTCATTTACGTATAATAGGAAGAGAATAGGGCCTAAAATCGATCCTTGCGAGACTCCACGTACAATTGGCAAAGAACCGGAAAGGTGTGTACATAAAGTTCCATCATTCCAGTAAGGTATTTCTACTCTCTGAGATCGTTGTTTAAGGTACGAACATAGCCAATCTAGAGCAATACCACGGATTCCATACGAAGGTAATTTTGAAAGTAAAATGTTATGATCAATGACGTCAAAAGCTTTTGAAAGATCTAAAAATATTCCAATAGTTGCTTCGTTTTGATCCAATGATGAGGCAACATCCTTAAGAAAAGAAAAAATGGCTGTTTCCGTAGATTTTGATTTCCGGAATCCATGTTGGCAATTTGAAAACGCGTCGTGTTTATTGAGAAAGGTTTCCATCCGCACATAAAAGTCTCTCTAATATTTTTGAAAAAACTGACAAAAGAGAAATTGGCCGATAATTTTGAACTTCATTTTTGTTGCCTTTTTTGAAGAGCGGCTTAATCTTAGCTGTTTTAAAAATATCTGGAAAAATTCCGGTGCATAAGGATGCATTAAATATGTGACTTAACGGGTGTATAATGGCTGGCGCGCACGTCTTTAACAAACAATCCGGAAATTCATCTAAGCCGGCCAAATATTTATTTTTTAATTTACCGATTATTTTGAGAATTTCATAGGAAGAGGTTTCGGAAACGAACATAGTGTCTAAGATTTTTAGGGAAACGTCAGATGTTGAATTTTGTGGCTGAAAACCCTTAGTGAGATCGACAGCAATTCTCGAAAAGTATTGGTTAAAGAGACTAGCCACTGTTGCCGGATCGTTCACATCTCTATCGTTATCTTTTAAAACAACATTCTCTACAAGGTTTCTAGTTGGTTTGGTCGCATTTTTTACTATATCCCACATTGATTTTGTTTTGTTATTTGAGTTCAAAATATCCTGATCGTGTTTCATGATTTTAGCCTGCCTTATGACTTTTCTTAACAATGATTTGTATTTTTTAAAATACAGGAGGAAATCTTGAGATACGTTATGATGCTTAGAAATGAAAGAAAGAACTCGTTTGTTTTTACATGACGTTCTAATCCCTTGTGTTATCCAAGAATTGTTTTTGCGTGAAATATTTAATTTTCTTTCCTGAAGAGGAAAGCAAGTGTTAAAATGAAATGAAAGCGTTGAAAAAAAAGAATAATATTTATCGTTTGTATCAATAGTGTTATAAACCGCGTCCCATGACTCCTGCAGCAAGTAATCAATAAATA